>CM066967.1:9830262-10430262 GCA_033971965.1 Cucurbita ficifolia | reverse complement strand
TAAGCACGACTGTATATGCGATGCTTTTCCAATTACCCGACCCAAATATCACCATCCCTACCAAAAATAACCTGCACAAAAGAAAATTACACAATTATTTCATTTTTTAAGCACAATTATTACACAATTATTTTAGTTGTTTTACTTGTGCTCGTCAACTGTCCAAATTATCCTGATCTTTGATGACTGCCTGGCTCTGCCATTGTTTGCCGCTACAAGATGCATCCGATTATTGGAGCAAAAATTGACGACATCTGAAATCAAACCAGTACCCTCCATCGGAGTCGGAGCCGGAGGAGATAAGTTATTGTGAGTGGGAGGAGCACAAAACAGCATCGTTCCATAGCTATAATTAGGGCAATAAAACGCCGGAGCCGGAGCCGGAGCCGGAGGAGATAAGTTATTGTAAGTGGAAGGAGCACAAAACGGCATCGTTCCATTAGGGCAATAAAACTCCGCCTCATAGCCGCCGTTGACAGAAGTCTCGAACGGAGACAAATCTCCATTATATAGATTCAGATAATCGTTACGATTAATCTCTGACTCACTTATGGATTGATCGGCGAGCATGAAGTCATTCTCGAATCTCATCGATTGATTTTGCAGTAGCGTCGTCATTGTCATTGGCGACTGCTGAAACACCACATTACTAGTCGGCATCGCCATTGCCGAATTCTGATTGGGATATGGAATAATCGAAGAAGGAGAAGCAATAAATGAAAGAAGTGATGGAATGATTTAGAGTTAGTTTAGAACGAACCACTCTTGTATTTATAATTTTCCATTTCGAAATTTGGAAAAAAAATAATAATGTAAAAATTATCTAATTTTTTATTTATTGGTTCCATTACCATATAATCCTGATTTAGGCAGACTAGCCAGACCCTATAGAAAGTTCGGGTTTAAGTATATATATATATTTTAATGAAAATAAATATAATAGAAAATATGTATTTCTTTTTTATAAAACTATATTTAAAAAAAATGGTTTAAAGATCCTTTATTCGTTTAGATAAAATTGGTTTTAAAAAATATTTATTTTAAAAAGTAAAGATTTTTTTTGGAAGAATAATATTTATTTTATGAAATTTGAGCAAGATTTATTGAAATTCTATTAAATTAATCGGATAAAATCTCTTTTCATTGTAATGGTTTAAATTATTCCAATTTTATTAGAATCTTAATAAATCCAATAAAATTAGTAAAGGTTGATGAATCTCGACTATTATTACTTAATATATTAATAGGTTTATCTTATAATTTCAGTGGAATTAATTATTGTAACATTATATAATATTATACATATTTTAATTAAAAAAATGAGTTTATAACCTAAACTAGTATATTTATAAAAAAAGAATTATAATTTTTTAAAATTAATTTTTCACTTAAAAATTTCCTACTCAAAACCTAGTGGTATTTTAGTAATTTTGTATACGCCTTAATATTTTTTTTGTTGAGTGATTAGGGTTTTCTTCAACCGCTTATCTCACTCGATTCTAGGCAAGTTCGTAATAATTAATCATCGGTAACTTCTTGAATGTTTATATATTCTTTCATGTTTCTTTTCCTTTTTGAATCTACGATGAATCTGTAATTTTTGGTTTCTGATTTTGATGGATACGATTTGAGTTCTATCCTCCAATGGTGTTTTCCAGCTTTGAAATCGGTTGCAGCATGGAGTTTTGCGTTTTAATTGCTAGGATTTTATCTGTTTTAGCGACATTGGCGCCCCTGTAATTCGAGCATCTCTGTTTCTAAAATGGCGTCTTTTCCTTGCATGCAAAACAGTGACTACTTATGATATAGAACTGAAAATAAATGGATTTAGAAAATGTAAGGTCCAAAAGGTGAATTCTAGAAGAAAATTGATGCGTTTAAGTAGAAAGATCGAAATTTCTGATGAAATTTGGCCTTAGTTTCAATTGGGAAAATCCCCATTCTATATAGGTTTCCTACTTCTTTTTATATCACACATTTGCTTTTGAAGGTTAAGGTTAAGGATTGGATCGCAGTCTGCTAATTCTTTCGCTTGTTTTCGAACAGGAACTTTAGAACTCCTCTTCCCAGAAGAGCTCTCGTCTCACCAAGATGGGTATGTTAGATACAGATTTTCATTTTGTTTCATTTGTGACTTCGACTTTTTGTTTTTGTTAATCTTGGAGAACTCTGTGTATGGGTATTTCTCGTGATTCTATGCACAAGAGGCGTGCCACTGGAGGAAAGAAGAAGGCTTGGAGGAAGAAGAGAAAGTAACTATCTCTGCTCATATTAAGAGCAGTGCAATTTTATTCCTTGTTTTGCTTCCATTTGCCCAAATTAGTTGCTAACAGGTCTATGGAATTCCCGAGAATTGTTGGGAGGGAGTCCCACATTGGCTAATTTAGGGAATGATCATGGGTTTATAGGTAAGAAATGCATCTCCATTGGTATGAGGCCTTTTGGAGAAACCAAAAACCAAAACAAAACCATGAGATTATATGAGAGATTATGTTCAACGTGGACAATATCACATCTCTCTCAAATCAAGATGCAACTTTAGTTTTCTGTGTTTTTAAAGCCATACTGATATTGTTTCTTTTGGCACCTTTGTTTGTAAAGGTATGAGCTCGGAAGGCAACCTGCCAACACTAAGTTGTCCAGTGACAAGTCGATTAGAAGGATCAGAATTCGTGGTGGTAATGTGAAGTGGCGTGGATTTAGGCTCGATACTGGAAACTACTCTTGGGGTAGTGAGGCTGTGACGAGAAAGACCCGTATTCTCGATGTGGTGTACAATGCATCTAACAATGAGCTTGTTCGTACTCAAACCTTGGGGAAGAGTGCCATTGTTCAGGTTGATGCAGCACCATTCAAACAGTGGTACCTTCAGCATTATGGAGTGGATATTGGACGGAAGAAGAAGACCTCAGCAGTTGCTAAGAAGGACAAACAACTTGTTTTGTATGCTCGGTAGGAAGGTGATGCTCCGAGCGTGGAGGCGACGAAGAGCAACCATGTCCAGCGAAAGCTGGAGAAACGTCAGCAGGATCGTAAGCTTGATCCTCATATTGAAGAACAATTCTGCAGTGGTCGTTTAATGGCCTGTATCTCATCAAGACCGGGTCAATACGGTCGAGCCGATGGGTAAGCAGTCGAAATGCCTTATGATCTTGCTTGTCTTTGATGTATTCTTGTCGCAACTTGTTTGAGCGCGATCATTGAAGCGTTTTAGGTGAGTCTTGCTAAGTTTTAGCCTATTTCAAGGTTCGGCTCCTTCAAAAGTATTACGCAGACATGCCCGGCAAGAGAGACAACTGGGCAAGTTCCAGGCTGATCGATTAGCTAAAATCGAAGAACAGCTACTCTGCATGAGTGAAATTCCCGATGGGATGCAGCTTTTGGAATCTCGCATGAATGAGATGTCCGCTAAAGCGACAGGTTCAACGAGATGGCACGCCACCTTGAAACAATGCCTATCCTTGAATTAATGAATAAGGTCGAGGTCCTAGAAGACAATGCCACAAGAGCTAGTATCTTTGAACGAGGGGATATGATTAGTTGTCAACTTCTCCCTACCAGATAGTTATATGCAGTAAACCGTTGTTGTTGTCTTCTATTTACATTCTCATATAACACCAATTTCAATTTTTCAAATCTTGCTTTCAAAACTCTCTTTCGAAATCTCTCTGCCCCTACTGCTTAGATCACTACTGCTTAGATCACTGTATCATTAAGAAACTTCGTTGGAAGACAATTAGATATTGCAACAAAGATGAAAGAGTAGTTTTACTGATATTTCAATTAACAATACTTTAGTTCTTTTCAAGATTTTGAGTTAAATCAATTAAAATTCAATATAAACCCTAAACTTTTGGGATCATTTAATAATTATTAGCATAAACACAGACCATAAACATAAGTAAACCTTAAATTTACTCATTAATAACATTGGATTAGGATTGGTTGGTCAATTTTAATCTTAGTTTAAGGTTAATTAGTTCAAAGATGAAATTACCCTTTTGTCCTTAAGTCTAGTTTTAATTATAATGTTTATTGGTAATTTGAAACTTTATTTAATTATTTTTTTAAGTTAAATTACAAATTTAGTCCTTAAATTTTTAGACTTGTCTATTTGGCCTACAAATATTATTTAATATATTTTTTAATTTTTAATTTCGTCTTTAATAGGTCCCATAAGTTAATATTTAGATGGAAAGTTATTAAATATAAAATTGTAAGTGTATTTAACACTTTTTAAACTTAAGAAATTAAATAGAAAGTCGAGGACTTTGAATACAACCAAATTAATAATTCCCTAAAAGTGAAGGGGTACTTTTGTAGTTTATAAGAGATTGGGGGGGTTTTCGGAAAAAGTGCCTATAGCCTCTCTCTCCTCTCTTTTGCGATATTCCGTCTTTGTATAAGGGGCTAGGGTTTTTCCCTCTTCCTCTCTCCCTCATTTGGATCGTCTCTCTCGCTCGATTCTTAACTTGGCAGGTTCCTGATCACTTCGGTATGTAACTTTCTATGCTCTGATAATCTTTTCATTTTTCCGGCTGAATCGCTATCTGTATATGAGGACTGTTTTTTTTTTTTTTTTTTTTTTTTTTTTTTGTGATTTTGATCGAAACGATCTGAGTTCTACCTAGCAAGGTGATTAGAGAGATATCTTCTAACTGCTACGATCTGATCCTTTTTAGTACCATGGTGGCTTCTAGAATTTGAGCATCTTTTCTCTTATATGATGTAAATTATAGGAATTAATGATTTTGGGAGGAGAAAAAGAAGAAAACGTATATGCCTCTCTCTCTCTCTCTCGCCCCCCCCCCCCCCCCCCCCCCCCCCCCCCCCCCATCTTGATAGGACATATGATTGGAATGGAAATATAGCTGGACAGGACAATATACCACACTTTTGTATCTAATGATTCATCTTGGGGTTTGAAATCTTGATGAAAAGTAATCATGAACCTGAAAGATGATGCCCCAGTTTGAAAATATTTATTGAACATTCAAATTGCGAGATGGCTCTTCGCAGCTCATGTTAGAAAACTTTTTTTTTTTCTCTCGCTGCTGCTTTAGTGGCTGGAATGAATCCTTCTGTTCACGAGTATCTTTATTCCTAATTATGTCCTTTATTAACATTACTAACTCCCAAGTGATAAATAGGTGCCTTGCCTGTTCTTGTAAGCTCTGTTTGGACGTTTGGTGCAATTGTTTTGTAATTTCTTTGCTTTCTTTCTGTTTATATTCTGTTTATCTTGATGCTAGTTGTTTAGTTTAGACTGATTTATATTATCTAAATCCTAATTATTTCAAGTGTTCAAAGTTGGAGTTTTACCTCATATTTTCTTAATGGCACGAACCGTGACTCTGTATGTTGGTGGTATTGCAACTTCTCATATTATATTTCAAATGTGACACAGAACAGAAAACATGCCGAAGAACAAGGGAAAGGGAGGAAAGAACAGGAAGAGAGGAAAGAACGAAGCAGATGATGAGAAACGTGAGCTTGTTTTCAAGGAAGATGGTCAGGAGTATGCCCAGGTTCTCAGAATGTTAGGGAATGGTCGGTGTGAGGCGACGTGCATAGATGGGACAAAGCGTCTATGCCATATCCGGGGGAAGATGCACAAAAAGGTTTGGATTGCAGCTGGCGATATAATACTTGTCGGTCTTCGCGACTACCAGGATGACAAAGCTGATGTTATCCTCAAATATATGCCCGATGAAGCAAGGCTGTTGAAGGCATATGGTGAACTTCCTGAGAACACCCGTCTCAACGAGGGTATTGCTGGAGGTATCGATGATGAGGATGATGGTGGTGCTGATGACTATCTTGAGTTCGAGGACGAAGATATCGACAAAATTTAGATTTCGAGTAACTTTTACATTTGGAGTTCAGAGTTGTGTGGATGGTTTGTTATATGGATTTGCTCCACTGTTGTTGTACCTTGTACTCTCTGCTGGGGGATTGGTATTTATTGCATAAAATCTTATGTTATATATACATATAAATGCGTAATTATATTTGCCCCTTCTATCTCTATGAGAATAGAGTTTAAATGAGTGACAAGCACGCGTTTTAAAGAAAGTAGTAGAAGACAAATGAATTAGTCATCTCGGGCTCCATGTTTTCGGGACGTTGTTGCTGCATGAATAGCTCAAATTTGGGGTGTACACGAGTTGAGTTAGGTTAGAAATTTTTTTTGGATCAATCTAAATTCTAGTTTGGTTTGGTTGGTGACCCAAACAACTTGACTAAGTAGTTTGAATTCGTCCGTCCTCGAGTCATATAAACACTCTTTACTTTTTAGATCTTAGGGTTACTTTTAAGATTTTAGGAGTCACCCTGAGTTTGAGAATTTTGTCTCGAGTCATATGAACACTCTTACTTTTAAGATCGTAGGGATGTAGGTTTGAGGATTCTGTCTCCAACTATTTCTTGTAGTATGAAATGGTCAGGTTCTCGAGTCATATGAACACTCTTACTTTAAAGATCTTATGAGTCCATGGGTTTATGTCTCCATCTATTTTTTGGAAGCGAATATGGCTATTACTTCTTCGGCCTCTTCCTCGTTCCATCGGTCCAAATGTTAGACCAGCCACGTCAATGCCAATCACCCAACCAACCCGCCATGTCAGCAATCTCAACTTAACAGGATTCAAATGCTTCTTTTCTTAAACCATACTTCAATAGACATTTTAAATCCGATCAAAACGGAGGGGAGAGATCCGACACGCGGTAAGGTGCTGAAATCCGATCAAATGCCGGCTTCTCAAAAGATTCTAATTTCTGAGTTTAATTATTGATCAGATAACAGAACATCAATGCATCGTTTCAGTTTATCGATCGTATTCTTCCAATTTTTCCTCTTCTTTCCTTCAAGAATTTCAGCGATCAGGTGAAAATTTCCACTATCCGTTTTTAATTCCTTCCATTTCCATTCTGAGATTTTGGCGTTTCATACTGTTCTGCATCCATTACAATTAAAAAAAAACGAAGAAAGTTGCTGTTCAGATTCTTGAATCTTTGAATCCTGCTAAAAAGTATTTCTCTTCAGTTTCGTTAGTTTTCTCAACGCTCCTGTGCCATTTTGTTCACTTTTTCTTATTTTTTTTATTGAAGGAATCATATAGGCTTAGCAGTAAAGAACACATGTAGGAGCACTATTCAGGGAAGATTTTTACTGACCGATGATAATGGTAAATATTTCTT
The DNA here is from genome assembly GCA_033971965.1 of Cucurbita ficifolia. Classification (NCBI taxonomy): domain Eukaryota; kingdom Viridiplantae; phylum Streptophyta; class Magnoliopsida; order Cucurbitales; family Cucurbitaceae; genus Cucurbita; species Cucurbita ficifolia. The sequence goes on along the minus strand of CM066967.1, from coordinate 10,423,062 downwards.
TCATTATCTCGCAGTGCTACTTCAGTTCTTCGTTCTTTTTTTACAGTTACCTTGAAAATCCCTGAATAATATTCTGCGATTGAAGACATGCTTTTGTTAGAAATTGCTAGTAACTCACAGAACCTAATGGATATTTCTTGCATTGTAGGTCGTGTATGTGATGCTTTATCTATTGATCCACTATCGCATTGCTGCCTTGGCAAAGGGGACAAATTTCCTTGTCAGTGAGTTTTTTCTTTTTCTTTTTCTTTTTTTTCCAAATAAATCTCCCTCCAATGGCCCATGAGGAGTGTAAGAGCTCTGTCAAGCTACCTTATTGTTTATTTTTTCTTTTTACACGTTGCAGTGGGTGCAATCTTGTTTCACAATGTTGCAATTCGTATGAATATTGTGTTTCATGCTGCCTGAATCCTTCAAAGGTATGATGGGTTTCTAATTCTTCTTATGCTTCATTTTTGCTATGGAATCTAAAAACTGGTGCATTTCTGGATGATGATGGTTGCAGACAAAAGGAGAACAAATACTAAAAATCAAAATTTCCAAGCCAGCCACGGCAGGTGATGACTAACGCTATATTAATGTAACAGCCTAAGTCCACCGCTAACAGATATTGTCTTCTTTAAACTTTTTCTTCAAGGTTTTAAAATACGTTTGTTAGGGAGAGGTTTCCACACACTTATAAAGAATGTTTTGTTCTCCTTCCCAACCGATGTGAGATCTCACAATCCACCCCCTTCAAGGCCCAACGTTCTCGTTGACACTCATTTCCTTCTCCAATCAATGTGGAACCTCCAATCCACCTCCCTTTGAGACCCAACGTCTTTGCTGGCACACTCCAACCCCCTTCGAGGCTCAGCCTCCTCTCTGGTACATCGCTCAGTGTCTGACTCTAATACCATTTGTAACAGCCCAAGCCCACCGTTAGCTCTCTTTGGATTTTCCCTTTCAGGATTCCGCTCAAAATTTTTAAAACGCGTCTGTTAGGGAAAAGTTTTCACACTCTTATAAAAAATGTTTCGTTGTTATCCTATTTTGAGGATTACTTTACAATTAATATTCATGTGAAGCTTACTTTTCATTTAAGGAATCATTCCCCCTCGGAGTGGATTTGAGATCATAATTTAGAGTCAGATTAAATATATGAAACTATGGTAAATGATGCAGGGACATATGCCAGTGTCTTTGATTTCTGTGCTGGGAGGTGTCGTCATAATTCTGAGAGTGTTGTAAGTGTCCTGCATTGTGTTATTGCATTTTATCTTTCTTTCGAGAGTTGAAATATTTGATTGAATTTCAAATTCTCAGGTGCATGAAAATGCTTATCACAGTGATTACCATCATTGCTTTTCCCTGCCGTCATATTCTTCAGGTTAGCTACTGATTACTGAACTCAAACCATGTAGTCATTATAGTTTCTTTAAGCATTCTGTGATGTTTATGATTCATTTATTATACATAAAATTTGGCTTCATAGGAGTCAACAGCACACAACTAGAATTCAGACTGAATGGCATCAATGTCATTGTTGGAAGGTCAGGGTAGCTAGGATTGTTTATTATATACGCTGCTTGATCTCTATCTTACTCTTCTGAACTGAATCGATGATAGACAAGGAGAATCATGTGATTCAGTTTGCAAGTCAAATGGACAATCATGCGTCTCAAACAAGATTTTGGTCCTAAATCATTGTGACATGTGAGTAATCTGCTGTTTTCTTTTCCTTCGTTTCTTATGGAGCCATTAAAACATGTTTTTTCTACTTTGGGTATGATAGAATACAAAAATACATGAGCTGCAAAGGAGGTTGCATAGAAAGTGTTGGGCCCGATCACCCTGCTGAAGTTGCTTATAATGCTCCTGAAGAACTGGTATGGTGTCCTGTTCTTTATGTATAGCACATTACATATGAGTTTTATAGCACATTTTATTTATCTTATGGATGTCAGAACCCAGGAGCATGCTTATATAGTAGCGCACAGTCAATACTTACTTGTGATGGCTCACACCCACATACCATGAGACTTTGCCCTTGTGCGTAACAACTTTTCTAGGTATGTATTTGCTGGGAATGCCATCATTTTCATGGCTTCAACACTTTACTTTATTTGGTTGTTTTCCATTAATAGAAAAGTTATTCACAAACTGCAAACAGCTTAGAATTTCATGTTGAATCTCATTCTTTTTCCTTCGTATCACAGAGAGAGATAGAATTTGGAATAAAAATCAAAGCTTTTGAATTTTCCCTTCTGGGTTTTGCTTTGTTTTTCAATGAGTTCTCACTTTAGAAATTGTGCTCCAAGAACAGCTTTTCCTGAGGGGAAGCAGGCTCAATCTCTTCCTCTAAACTCTTCAATCCATCCCCATTTCTTCCTTCTAAATTCTTTCCATCAACATCTGCTTCTGAAGCTGAGGATTTCCTCCGCTGGGACGATGTCACGCTCGGGAATGTAATCCATGACGGAGCTCTGGACTCGAACCTTTGATCCTCAGCTTCTGCCATATCGGAAACGGAATGGTTCAATGATCTTTGAGATGACTTTTTATGCAGTCTACTGCTTCCCAAAACCACCTCGGTTGGTAAGATCGGTTGTTCATTACATGGACTTCCCATTAACTGGGCAAGAGCACGTTCCAATGCCGTCGTGACTTTGTCCATTGATGGCCTCTCCTTTGCCCTCATTCTCACACATGTACAAGCTACGTTTGCTATCCTCTTCAAGGCCTCGATATCGGATGGCAGTTTTAGTATCGGATCTAAAACTGCAGAGATATCTCCAGATTTGATCAATGGCACTGCCCATTCTACTATGTTCCCTTCTTCATATTGCATATCAATGGCTCTTCTACCGCTGAGAATTTCGAGTAGCAAAACACCAAAGCTATAGACATCAGACTTGGTTGTAAGGTAATGAAGTCTGTAGTATTCAGGATCAAGATAGCCAAGAGTTCCAGCTGGTAGCTCTGCTAATGGAGAGCTACCATCCGCTGGCCCCAACAACGACAAGCCAAAATCGGCTACTCGAGCGTTATGCTCCTCGTCAATAAGAATGTTTGACGATTTGATGTCCCGATGGATGACGGGAGGACAAGCATAGCCGTGCAAGTATTCAATTCCCCTTGCTGCTTGGACTGCAATGGTGACCCTTCTTATCCAATCTAGTTGCTCTTTCAAGGCCTTGTTCTTGCCATGAAGGTGCTGATATAAGGAACCATGAGCCATGAACTCATAAACTAGAAGCCTCTCTCCACCTTCTTCACAATAACCAAGTAGATTAAGCAAATGGGCATGGTTTAATCTTGACAGTAAGTCAAGTTCTGTGTGAAACTCTTTTGAATTCTTCTGCTTGTTCTGAGACATTATAGCTCGTTTCACTGCTACAACCGTCCCGTCGTTTAAAACACCTCGGAAAACACACGAGAAACTTCCCTTTCCCACCATTGAATCTTCCTTAAACCCACACGTCGCTCCCACGAGTTCTTCGTAAGTGAACATCCGAGCCCTCATTATCTTTAGCTCATCTAAGTCGGGACGTATTTTGTAGCTTTCCTTATGGAAGGAAGAGGCAGTCCCTTCGTTCTTCTTAGACTTCAACTCCTTTTTGGAACAATGGAAGCTCCGTAACTTATACCGAACGTATAAGATCGCAGTTAACGACACAATAGCTACCAAAAACAGAGCAAAAGCAACCTCTGCTACCAGAGCTGGAAGCTGCATTGACAAGAACTTCTCATTTTTCTTCCCCATCAAACCATTTGAACTAATGGATGAACAGTTTGATGAACACTCGGAAGAAAAACAACTTGAACAGTTATATTCACATTGTCTATCAGATTTTAAGGAGCATTCAAATTTTTGGTACATCTCAGGAGGGCATGTAGTACTGCAGGGCATACACACACGAAAACTCGGCGACTTGCACCGAGCACCGTCTTGGCTTAGTTCATAGAAACCAGGAGCACAAGGAGTTGCTTTACAGACTCCAGGCGACACAGCTAAAGGTATAGAACTAGGAAATCCAAGACCCCAACAAACAGGCAGGAGAGATTTCTCAGCTAGAATTCCACAAGTGAAGTAATCTCCAGCTGCAATGTCATAAACCTTAATCCCATCCGGTGCTGGAGTGCTTGGTTTGACTGTAAAGCCCCAACAAATCACACCACGGTCCATGCTCTTGATCCCACAAGCATGAAACTTGCCCCCAACAACAGAGTCTAATGGATCAACTGGGACCAAATCTGCATTTCCTTCCATGTCTAAGCTCCTTCCCCAACAGAACGCCCTCGCCTTAGCGCCCTCTAGAATCCCACAAACATGATATCCACCAGCAGCAATCTTTAGAAACCTCATATCTTTAGGTATCAAACTGATGACCCGGCTGCTCGTCTCATCGCCCCAACACAAAACAGTTCTATTAAGAGAAAACAGCCCACAGTTGAACTCAGACCCTGCAGAGATCGATTCAATCGGGCCATCAAACACAAAGGTTCTTGTCATGTTGTAACCCCAACAATCAACAAAAGACGTGTTGTTCCTATGCCTTCCAGTCAGCGGTGTTCGGAGGCCACAGAGATGGTAATCACCAGCACTGATTTCCTGGTATTGAGCGGCTTTGATCATGGGCTGAGGAACACCCATTTGAACATAGCCACTGCTTCCCCAACAGTAAGGCTGGTTGGAATCCAAAAGAAGCCCACAAACAAAACCATCACCAGCAGTGAGACCAATGAAGGGGAAATGAGAAGGGGTTCCGTAAGTTATGGCTGAATTTGAACCAAAACAGCTCACGAGATGAGACCCATCTGCCATTAAACCACAGAAAACAGGCCCTTTCTCGCCATAAGAAACAGCCACAGAAGCCATAGAGCCTAAACCAGACACCATCAGACACATATCTGCAAAAACAACCATTTCCACAAACAATCTACCTCTCCAACCACTCATCTTCTTCGAGAACATCCAAAAAAAACCCAGAAAAACTCACTTCTTTCTCTTTCAAATCCCAAGAAATTCAGAATGCTGTAAGTTCCTCTCCTTCCGAGAGACATCCATGAGAATTGATGAAAGGAAAAGGAAGAACAGAGAAAGAAGAGAAGAAGAGAAAGAAGAGAAGAAGAGAAAGGGGTTCAAAGAAAAGAGACTTAAAGGCCGAAATTACAGCTTCTGACATTGGGAAAAGCGTAGGTGAAGGCATTAAATGGGAGGAAGTTAATGCCTTTTTATTTAATCTTTCATGCACGGATTAGTGCACTCCACACCACCAAATCCAATCCCCAAAGCCCTTTTCATTTTTTTCTGTTCTGTTTTTGCTTGAACAATTTCACTAAATCTTTGGCCTCGTTTACTAATTACAGGGGCGTTGTGTTGTTGGCCGTCGATTCAAGTTTCTTGAAGAACTGGGGGGACGAGCTTTTGTTCCAAACAAGGTGCTGCTCTGTTTTCTCTCTATTGAATTTAATTAGTGTCCTTTTTGGAAGCATTTTCCACCATTTTTGCTTCTGCTTTTGTTTATACTTTCTCAGCAGTGCTTCCTATTCCATACTTCTGGTTTCAAGTTCTGTGATTATTCTATTTTTTTTCTAAAATTTTCAAACATTTTATTAGGGTAAACTCTTAAAACTTCGAGCAAATTCATGTATGACTTTAGTCTGTTTCTATTTGGACCGAAAAAAAAAATTATGGTCTTTTAATTGGTCTTTTCTACCTTTATTATTATTATTATTAAATATTTAAAAAATAATAAAAATAAAAAACACTCTGTTGTTCTAAAAAGGTAAGCTTCTCTCTAAGTCAAACGTTGTTTCAAATCTTAGTGTGAATAAGATTTTTAAGGCAAGCCTTCAATTGTTTGTGAGAACTAAAATTATATACGCCAAACACATTTAACTTTGAAATTTTTATGATTGAGTTTCCAAAAAAAGACATTACACTTTTTTTGTATAGATAATAACTCTCAATTCTTTTAAAAGTTATGGTTAAACAAAGTTTTTTAAACATGATGATTATTATCTATACTAAAATTATCACTTTTCTTTTTTGGCAAGTCAATCATAAGAACTTGAAAATGAAGTATGGTTGACTTTGAGCAATTTTATGTTGAGTGACCTTTTATAAATTTTTCTAAAAAATGATCTTCACTCTTAAAAGTATTTCACAATAAGTAAATAACGTGGTTATATCATAAGAAAATATCGAATCTTAAATGTGAATCTAGATGGCTCGAATCTTGAATGTGAGATGTTACCGTGTTGGAGCGTACACAATCAATCTATAGATGGTATTTATTAGAGCTTTCTCAATGTCACTGATTTGAGTTGACAAATCATTAAAAAAAGAATATTCAAAATTACAAGTAATTAAGAAGGTATCATTCTCATCGATGATAACACATTCCAAAAAGTACACTAATTAAATTATTCCATTTTAAATTGAATATAATAACATAAATGTCTTGCATTAAAGAGTAAATAAATAAATCAATGAGCGTGGAGCCCCACAAAATATGATAAATAAAATCCAAATTTGATGGTTGAAATAAAAATAAAAGAGTAAATTAAAATTATTACTTAATTTATGAGTATACCTTTGAATATATCATTCCCAAATAAAGTATAATAAAACATTATGTACATGTGATGAAGGTTGAAAAATGACCTAAAATGTCCCATTTGGGGAGACCAATTCTTATTGAGATTTGTAATTTCCATTTTTAAATAAAGTTATGTAACTATCGCTAAGCTAAACTCAGTCTATCTATTAATTATACATTAATTTTAATAAAATAGTAATATTAATTAACTTTCATTAATCTATCCATGTATCATTAATTAACTACACGATTGCCCTATTGAACAAAAATAAATTTATAATTTAACGAAATAAAAAAATAATTGCATTAATACATTTTTGTTGTGATTATATTATTGAGTCGTTTTTAGAAGAAAGAAATTAATAATTTTATTTAACCAGAAACTTTTAAGCTGTACATTAATAGCTTGGGTCAAGCTGGCACCCAACGAATAATGTGAAATTTGAATTTATTATATATTTTTATTTAATTATTTAGGCATTTAATTTTTTTTTGTTTCATTTCAATTAATAAATAAGTAAAGACATAGCTTTGCTATAAAAATAGTAAAATCATTATAACAAAACCAATTACCAAAATTTACCATTATACAGCTCATAAACTAAAAATAATGAATTTATATTTATTTAATTATTTAATCAAAGAATTTCAATTATGCTAAATAATCTATTAGAATAATGATAAAAGTGTTTATTATATAATATAAAATTGTAAAAAGAAAATAATAAATGGATCATTTAATATATATATATATATATATATATATATTAAATCCCCAAAAATAGGGAAATGAAAGTTGAAAGAACATGAGCCCACAAAAATAATTTTATAAAAAAAATATCATAAAACTATAGCTTCTCTTTCTATAAATCAGAGAAATTAATTTAAAATATATATTGGTTTTTTAATTAAAATATTTTTTAAATTATGATTTGTGTAAAGAAAAAAAAAACCAAATTAAGGAAACTTTTGTCCTTTTCAGTATTTGAAATTGCATCACTAAGCCTCATTAATTGTTTTGCATAGAAAATTCACATTGGTATTATTAGTGAAGCAGATCATTTAAGTTGCTAATATTCAATTTGTCCAATTCAAAAACAAGAAAAAGGACATTTTATTCAAACACAGGCTCAGGCCCAATTCATTTTTTTTGAAGTGAATATCATATAATAATCAGAAATTCTTTCAGATATGAAAGTTATGAGCATCACATTCACTTAATTTCTTCCTTAAAATGATAGGAGTTCTTACCATTCAACTAGAGAAGAAGCCTGGATGCACGTTTGTACTTTACCTGGCAACCTGCACAAGTTAGAATCATTAGTTACACACTGTGTCGTTTATGGATCAAAAAGCTTGATCAGTATTTTGTGGAGCGAAAGAAAACAATCGCATCCTAAGGGGTCCCACGGAGCTACATCTTTAGGTAGAGCAGGTTATATTAGTAAATATTGTCCGCTTTGGCCCGTTACATATCGTCATCAGTCTCACAATTTTTAAAATGCGTCTGCTAGGAAGAGGTTTCCACACCTTTAACCGCTTTCTAACATATGTGTTTTAAAACCTTAAGAGGGAGTTCGAAAGAGAAAACTCAAAGAAGACAATATCTGCTAGCGGTGGGCTTGTGCTGTTACACCATTGCTCTTCTCACTTGACCTAAGAGTATATGGAGAACTAGACTTGGTTGAAGGAGTTTCATTTCTAATCTCATTACACTGAGCTGTTACACCATTGCTCTTCTCCCTTGACTTAAGAGTATATGGCTCTTCTCCCTTGACCTAAGAGTATATGGCTCTTCTCCCTTGACCTAAGAGTATATGGCTCTTCTCCCTTGACCTAAGAGTATATGGAGAACCAGACTTAGTTGAAGGAGTTTCATTTCTAATCTCATTATACAACACATGAATATGAATCTGCTGAGTGTTAAATGAACACAACTCTCCACAATGGTATGATATTGTCCACTTTGAGTATAAGCTCTCGTGGCTTTGCTTTGGACTTCCCAAAATGCCTCATACCAATAGAGATAGTATTTCTTGATTATAAACTCATGATCATTCTCTAAATTAGCTGGGACTTTCATCTAACACATAGAAGCTCAACGAATCCACACACATTAAAGACCTCAGATGTGAACTTAGTGAGTTGGGGCTAGTTGGTACCTTCAGCCAATTAACAAACTCAAAAGAAAAATCTTCTGACTCTTCAAGTCAGCGAGGCTTGAAGAACAAAACAAATTCACAGAAAGCCAAACTAAACTCATTATACATTCAACTTCAGAAACTCAAAACTCCATAATATCATTCATAATCACAAATCTGTTTGGTTACCGAGAAAGTGAAGAAACAACAAAATTTGAAATCTAAGGAACACGCACTAAGTAAAATTTCTTCAAAATGAAAATGATGCACTCAAAATTCTTGATCTACGAATTTCCAGCGGCAAACCAGAGAGATTACTAATTGAAACAGAGAAGAAAAGGAAAAAGAAATCGTAGAAATTGAGAAACGAAAAAGAAGATTTAGCGTACCTGGTTGGAGATTGCGGGAGGAAGCAAGCAGAGAGTAAACGATGAATTCAAACTCTTACACTGCGAAGACTCGATTAAGGAGTGGTTTAAGAACTTTAAAACCGGTTTCTATTTATTTCTATTTTGAACAAAACTCTTTTTTCGTCATTTTAAAAATAAATAAATAAATAAATAAATAATCTTTCTTTATTTTTAATTTCTTAATATATTTTTAGTAATTATTAACACTCCCAACGAAAAACAATAAATACCTAAATTTCAATAAGATCGTTAATAAATTCGCAAAAAAAAGAGAAAAAATCCCCGCCAATAAATCGTTAAGAACCGCTTGGCATTGAAGCCGATGGTTCATCTTCTTCCTTCTGTTCGTTACAAACCCTAATTTCTCTGCTGAATTTTCTCGGCAACCAAACAGGCTACACCGCATACAGTTTATTTCCTCCCATTTTTCCAGCCATTTTCTCCCTGGATTTTTCCCTTCTTACGTTCTCCATCTCCACATTAATTCCTCCTCTCTGTTTCTCTTCCCTGAAACCAACAATCAAATTCCACAATCATCCTCCTCATCTTCATCATCCATCCATCCCTCTCTTTAGCATAAATTTTTCCTTCTTTTTCTTTCCTCTGTTAATCTCTTATTATCTTCCCGTCGCCAGTTGAGATCTCCACAGTCCAATCGCTTATCTCTGTCTTAATCCATGGATCCGACGGAACTACGAAGAGTATTCCAGATGTTCGATCGCAATGGCGACGGGCGAATCACGAAGAAGGAACTAAACGACTCGTTGGAGAATTTGGGGATTTTCATCCCGGACAAAGATCTGACTCAAATGATCGAGAAAATTGACGTTAATAACGATGGATACGTGGACATTGACGAGTTCGGAGAGCTGTACCAGTCGATTATGAACGAGAAAGACGAGGAGGAGGACATGAGAGAAGCGTTCAACGTCTTTGACCAGAACGGCGATGGATTCATCACCGTCGAGGAATTGAGGTCAGTTCTAGCTTCCTTGGGGCTTAAGCAAGGGAGAACTGTTGAGGATTGCAAGAAGATGATCATGAAGGTGGATGTCGATGGAGATGGAATGGTTAATTACAAGGAGTTTAAGCAAATGATGAAGGGAGGTGGATTTAGTGCATTAGGTTGATCATCTTTCTCACTTAATCACACAAACCTTCAATGAAAACTTAAACTAAAACAAAAAATGAAAAAAAAAAAAACCAAAGAACGAGAGAGAAAGAGAGAGAGAGAGAGAGAGGCTGTTTTTCCATTAGAGCTCTGTATATAAAACCTTGAAGATGATGATCATGATGAAAAATAACGAAGAACAAGGATTTGATCATCACAGGTTGCATGGATTGTTTGTGATCACACGTGGCCATTAGACATTGGCTTTACTGTAGCCAATTGTCTTTTGACACGTATTCAGGTTATATATATGAAAATATATTTCTTTTTTCTTTTCTAATCCATGTAATTTTGAAATTTGTTGTGGGGGCGGGGGAGGGAGAAGAAACCCATGGTGTGGATTGTCGGGTCGGGTCAGGGCACCAACAGAATATTATTATGTTTTTTTTTTCTTTTTTTTATTAATTTCTTTTTTCAACTTAGTAAGAATGTTTTTTTGTGTTATTCTTTATTTTATTATTATTATTAAGGGTTATCTTAGCCTAATCTAATTCTAATGTATCAATGCATTTTTGTTATGATAAGAGAGTGAGAGTTTTATAAGCATATATATATATATATACACAACTGCATCTAATTTTCTTTTATATCATAAATAGCTAAAAGTTATATTAAATTAGTATTTAGGTATATACTTATATTTTTAAATCTTAATTCATTTATTTATCTAAATTTAAATTTTATGCGGGTGAAATCATAAAATTAAAGATAAAAAAAAATGAAAACAAACCCTAACCAAATCATAGTCAGATCTCCTCTCCAAATCACTAGTATGACTATCGAAATCGTTCTAAATCCAAGTGGTAGCATCAGGACCCTTAGCTATTGTTCGGCGAGGAATGGGCCAGGTCAGACAAGTTTGCAAATGTCAAGTGTCATTACATTCCAACAAGGATAAATACTTTATACACTGAAATGCGCTCCTCAAAGAAGTCAATATCCATCTACAATATGTGAGTTAACATTTGGCTCCTTAAAACAAAAAGAAAGAAAGGTTCAAAGTCATTATCCCATCTAAAATAAGTTAGTGCAGTTGTGACAATCTAACTCCAACCTTGATTCAAACCTCCTGAGTGTTCTTCATCTTCAACTTCTCTAATGCTCTTCACTACTTCTGCAACTTTGTTTGATATACATTCTGTGTGCATTTCCAACTCCTTCAAGACTGCTTTCAATTGTTCTTCATATGCTGCACATTTTCTCTTACATTTCTGCTTCTCATTGTACAACTCGAGCGACAATTCTCGAATCCTCTTATCCTTCTCATCCTGCAAAACAAAATCAACGCACCCCCGATGCCAACTTATCAACTCGAATGAATTCATGTGTATCCGAAAAATGATCAAAGCTATGGGCTTCAAGAATGTGTGGTTGTAAATGCAACAAATTCGATAGGTTTCGAATAAGAATTCCAGATATGAAGAAAATGAAAACCATTTAAACTGAAGATGGAATGCTATCTATCACCTATTTCTTTTGACTAAACTTGATATTTCCGAATACAATTGCCCACGGACGACCATGGCTATATTATAGCACACCCACCAAAAAGTTGATGATTGCATAAACTCAGTTGAGGCGAAAAGAACACAAACTAGAATGGTAATTGTTCGTTCTACGTCGTGCAGTCGTAATAGCCTCGACAAAATTTCAGAAAGAAAATCCAATTCATGGTACCCCATCATCAAGCATGATGGAGAAAATGAGTAAGAACTAAGAGGAATCCATCGATACATTGTGTGAGATCCCATATTGGTTGGAGAAGGGAACAAATCATCTTTTATAAGGGTGTGGAAACCTCACCCTCGCAGACGCATTTTAAAACCGCGAGGCTGACGACGATACGTAACGGGCCAAAGTAGACAATGTCTGCTAGCGGTGGGCTTGAGTTGTTACAAATAGTATCAGAACCAAACATTAGGCGGTGTGCTATCGATGACGCTAGGCCTTGAAGGGGGATGGATTGTGAGATCCCACATCGGTTGGAGAAGGGAATGAGTGCCAGCGAGGACACTAGGCCTCGAAAGAGGGTGGATTGTGAGATCCCACATCGGTTGGAGAGGGGAATGAATCATTCTTTACAAGGGTGTGGAAACTTTTCACTAGCAGACACGTTTTAAAACCGTGAGGCTGACGGCAATACATAACGGGCCAAAGCGAACAATATTTGCTAGTGGTGGGCTTGGGCTGTGGGCTTGGACTGTTACATATTGGCTTAAAAGAGAACATCCTTTCTTTCAACACGAACAGAAATTATCAAACCAAAAGTTCGACACCAGAGTTTGATGATTGAAAAGTATTCTGATGCAATTTCACAAACCAAGCCTGATGTAGTCTATAGAAAACAAAACCAAGACACCCTGAACTACGACAAATCTGGACATTGTCTATAGAAATGCATATGGGTAGTATATTAGTTATGTAAAAAAAAAAGAAAACAAGTCTCAAACATACCTCAGTGAGCAAGTTTTTTCCAGATCCTCGCCATGGAACTTTACTAGGACTCAGCAAGAGATGATTATGATCTTTAACAAATTTTGTGACAGCCCACTTCCCTCCATCCCTTAAAGCTAATCTTATCATTGCTTGACATCCCTCTCGTGTAATTGGAGGGGCTGGAAGTATCCTATCTTTTCTGGATACATACTTCTTAGCTCGGAATCCTTCTTTTGAACAGACAAAATCCTGACCAATCACCTGATTGTTGACACGGGAACGTCGATTATGATGTATTCGAACGGTGAATCCGACACGCCTACCATAATTAACATAGAATTCTCTAGCTTCATCTCTAGAACCAAACTCCATGCCTATGTATGGTTCTGCTCCATCCATAGGTAAATCCACAACAGATTGCTCTGCTACCTTATCATCTTCACGCAGACAAAAGTCCAAGTCCTTATGAATATCATCTATACTCCCACCCTTCTCATAGATTTCGGCCTGAATATCAATGTCACTTTCATCTGAATCAAATGTGTGATTGGATTGGCAGTCCATTACTCTCCTACAGGAAGTATATAGCGAAGTTTCAATCAAAGTAAGCACCAAACTATATGAAGGAATTATACACAGAAGATCCCCAAATATCAAGACCGTCGTTGTTCTATGTCAATAACCCATAAAAATTTGCAAGAAATGAAGAAAAATTTCAGAAACTTTCAAGGCATCAACGCTTCCCACCCACCAACAGACGCACATTGCGCATGAGAAGACTGAAGAAGCGCCAAAATATACAAGGAAATGAAATGAAAGCACAAAAAAGAGACAAAACTAGATAACATTCCCCCAAATTGGGCGTAGTAAAGCGAGACCCAATGACGATTTAGACTCGAAAACTCACTTCTACAAGAGCGTTACGAACATGTGCAGGATTTATGCTGGCAGAGAGTAAGGCATTGTGTAGAAAAAGAGAAAAGAAAGGAATGAATGAAGTCGCTTACCAGGAAATGGAGAAGAGTGGAAAAGGGAGGAAACCTAGATCAGAGGGCGCATGATGGAGAAATGGGTGGGGGAATCCGGAAGGTCTTGGGCCATGGGTGCCGGAAAATGAAGGGAAGAAGGTCGCCGGCAGAAGCGGTTGATCGATCGGCGGGAAGAAGGGAGAGGGTGAGAATGAAGAGGGAATTAGTGAGTACTGATACTGAGTGGTTCAGTTCAGTGTCAGTTTGGGGCAAAGGACAGAGCGTGTGCTGACGCTTCCATTTCCTTTTTTCTCTCTCTTTCCTTTTCTATTTTTATTTCAACTTTACATTAAAATTTATAACAATTAGAAATTAAAAAAAAAAACGATGTCAAATTTTCGGCTTCAAAAAAGAAAAAAAATGTAATTGATCTTAGAATTATAAGATTTATTGCATGAAATCTTAATTACAACTAATGTGATTTTTTTGATAGAATGTGAGATCACATATCGATTGGACGGTGGAACGAAGGGAGAAGTTTGAGAGGGAAAACCTAAAGAAGACAATATCTACAAATGGTAGACTTGAACTCTTGCAAAAGGAAAAATCCAAAGAAGACAATATCTGCAAGAAGTGGACTTGAGCTATTACAAATGGTATCATAACCAGACACTTGAGTGATGTGTCCGCGAGGACGCTGGACCCAGGGGAGAGTGAATTATGAGATCCCTGTAGGAGAACTAAACATTCATTATAAGGGTGTGAAAACTCTCTTCTTAACAAACAAATTTTAAAATCTTGAGGGGAAACCCGAGTGCCGTGAGGACACTAGACCTAGAGGAGACAATATCTGTTAGAGGAGACAATATCTGTTAGAGGAGACAATATCTGTTAGTAATGAGCTTAAATTATTTGAAAATTAAACATTTAAAATATAAAAACTAAAATGTAATCAAATGGTATTTTTAACACTGTTATTACTATTATTATTTTTTAATAATTTGGAAAGGAGCTTGTTTTATTCATTTAAAACTGCTATATTTGTAATTATATAATAAATAAGGCTATACCTATGGGCTCAAATTTCTCTACCATTGGTGCCTTAGTTTATACAATGATGTATAGTTCTAATACAAAGAGAGTCTTGCTGCATAGAAATAAAGTCTACCAATGAAGCCTGAAGCTTGCAGCTTGCATGAGAGGGTGAGCAAGGTAGGCACCTATAGTCAGTGCAGTGATTGATAGATATGGCAAGCGAATGAACTCCTTGTAGTAATCGTCGGGCAACTTTTGACGACCATCCAGAATGGCAGCAAATGGAACGACGCTCGTTCGCCTTTTCACTGCTTCAAAATCTGCCCCGTATCGCTTTGCTAGCCTCCTGTCCCCGTTCCATACCCCGAACAGATGATGTCCTATCAACCCAATGGAAGCTGCTACTGCAACTGAGTTCCCAATCCAGACTGTGTGAGCAAGGCACCAGATCACCTGTCCAACCATCTTCAAACAGAAACCAAGATTTGGTATGATCAGTGTTTATAAAAATGTCGTGTTTGTCCTCTCCCCTCATGAATATCAACATCCGATCTTGAAACAGATAATCACAATATGAGATCCAACATAAGGGTGTGGAAACCTCTCCCTAACAGACGTGTTTTAAAACCTTGATGGAAAGCCCAAAGAGGACAATATCTTCTAGCGGTGGACTTGGGCAGCTACAAATGGTATCAAAGCCAGACATCGGGCAGTGTGCCAGCAAGGACGCTAGATTGAGGGGTCCCACATTGATTGGAGAAGGGAACGATGCCAGCAAGGACGCTGAACCCCGAAGGGGGTAGATTGTGAGATTCCACATTGGTTGGGGAGGAGAACGGAATATTCTTTATAAGGGTGTGGAAACCTCTCCCTAGTAGACGTGTTTTAAAAACCTTGAGGGGAAGCCCGAAAGGGAAAGTCCAAAGAGGACAATATCTACTAGCAGTAGGCTTGAGCCGTTACACATGAAATCCATTTCGTCTCCCATCTTCTTGTTTCAAATCTTCAAACGAATTTGTTCCGAAAGATTAAACATGACTTTTGCAGGAAAATAGTTCAGTTTGATTTCTATTTTGGTCGCTAAGCTTTCATACTCGAGCTCTTTACACCGAATATACTTGACATAAGAAAACTTGTCTAACATGCCAATGACGACGTTCATCAACGGTTCAAGCTGAAGCAATCAAATAAACAGCAAAGAAACCCTGATACTGTCATGAAATGCAATGAACATTCAAGATAATGAAACACAAACATACCTGTGGATGCCTAGTTATTCTCATGATGCCTGTTTCCCAAAGGTGCATTTTCGGTTTATCGACTGCAGCGACCTCTAGCAGATTAAAAGTAGAAGGATATAGGAAGAAGAAGGAGATAAACGAACTGAGCCACACGAGTTGATGCAATCCGGGAATGCTGTGGAGCTGCCATAACTGTACCCCGTCGTATCGATGGTTAATGAAGTACACCTGAATACAACTCCTTAGTGTAAACAAGTCAATATGGGGGGTGTGCATTCAGAGAAGATAAAGGAAAAAGTAGAGGGAAGGAACCTACCACAGTGCTGACAGCCAATGGAAGAGATACTCCTGCAAACAGAACCCGAAAAGCTCGTTCTCCAACGAGCTTCTCGCCCTGATCTCGGAGACTAGCCAAACCACTGTGGACAACAGCAAAAATGAAAATGAGGGCCAACATCACAACCTGCATAAGAAAGTTCCAAGACTGAGATTCAGACATTTAGCAAGGCCATGCACAATATATGCTCAGTTCATCCTCCCCGGTCGATGGTAAGATTTTCATCTTGAAAGTTTCGGGGAAAATCGCACAAGCCACCCCTCGACTATAGGACTCGTTACCATTACACCTTTGAACTTTTAAGATCAATCCGCCTCTTTAACTTTGCTAAGCGTTCCAATCACACTATTGAACTTTTAGTTCGATCACTCACTCCAGTAGTTAGTGCTGCAATCATAGAAGGATCTCTTTATTTATGTAGTGGTCGGCCTCATAGAAGCGCTGCTAGAAGCGACTAGTCGCTTCCCGAATGCCTCTTGACTTAAGCTCTCTTGTTAAATCCGAAGGGCTGATTGCTACACTTAACAAAGTATACGGATCGATTGCAACACTTCAAAGTTCAAGGTATGATTGTTACAAACTCCATAGTTTAGGGATGGTTTATGCAATTGTTCCTAAGTTTTAGTTTCATCTTTTATACACCAAAATCACCAAATTTAAACATCAGCTAGCAATGGAATTTAGTAAATTGGAAGCCAGTTCATCCAGCTATAAACACCCATTAGCTTCAACCAAAACCAATGGAATTATATTATCCTGCAATCCCGCAGGACTAGCAATGGAATTATTCCTATACAGTCTTCAGCATGTTCCAATACTCCTAAAGGGAAATCAAATTAGGGAAATGATATAGAAGGGTACCTCATGACTATCCGAAAGTTCAGAAACAGCATCCATAAAGGCCTTCCCAACTCCCCCAGCAGAATTATCAATCCAAACAACATTCAACACGAACAGAACAACCCCCAAAATCACAGTGAAATAAGCCCACGACGCCAATTTCTGCTCGGAAAGATTAAAAACAGCAGCGTCCTCGCCGACAAAGCCGTCATCATCCGAGGTAGAGGTCGAACCGCCACTCTCGCTGTCTCCAATAGAAGCCTCAACCGAAAATCGACGGCGGCGGGGAATCGGTGAGGAATTTAGGGAAAAGGGAAGTTGGGGAAGGAAATTGGGGGTGGAAATTGAAGAGGGTCGGAGGGTAAAAGCATCGGGACGGCGATGGCGATGGTGGGGTTGGTTAGAAGGGGAGGAAAATGGGGGGAAAAAGAGGGTCGTGGCGGAGGCTACCGCCATTAGAGCACTGTAATCGGAGGTGGTTGTCAATGGAGAGTGGGAGGAGAAGGCAAAATGAGGATTGAGGAGGTTGGGGAAATGGAAAGTGGAGAAGAATCTGTGGAAATTGGTGCGCTTCAAGGAAGGATTTGGATTTTGTGGAATTATGTATTTGCAAATTGCAGGCCTTGTCACCCAACATCTAGCAATTAACAACTATAGTTGCTTGGGAAAAAATTGTTTTTTTTTTTTTTTTTTTTTTTTTGGTCGGTCACTCACAAGTGACAGTAACAACCCCCAAAGCTTTAAAACGTGTCTGCTAGTGATAGGTTTCCACACCTTTAGAAATAGTCTTTCTTTCACCTCCCCAATCAATATGGGACTCTCACAATCCACCCTATTCAGGGCCGGCGTCCTCGCTGGCACTTGTTCCTTTCTCCGATCGATGTGGGACCACCACCAAATCCACCCCCTTTAGGACCTAGCATTATTACTGTCACACAGCCTCATGTATTAGAGAAGTCATTGTGTTTCAAAAAACTCTATTAATGACTTCCTGAAAGAAGAGTAGATCCTTGCTCGAGGGAATGAGGTAGATGGTGTAATAGGCGATTGTCACCATCAGAGAATATCCCACAACGCGACTCATGCTTGTGCGAGCTAATGGACAAATAGGGTTGATAGGGAAGGGTTGAGTGGAAGTTTGATTGAGGATAGGATTGTTAGGAGTGTCAACAAAGTCAGTAATGAGACGGTTTGAAAGTCTAAAATCAATGTTACGAGAATTTATACCCAAAGTAGTTAATATCATATCGTTCTTCGAGTTATCACATGATATTTTGTTAAGACAAGTACCTAACATCAAAAGTTGTTCTATTCATTTTTGTCCCATCCATCCTTTTCCACCATGAATGCTTTTATAATTCGGGAAAATAGTCATTGATGAGAACCTAACCTCAATTTAAATTTTATTGTATAAAGATTAAGCCTATAAAAAAAAACGATTCAACCTTCGATTTACAGATTTGTATAAGTAAATGTGGATTAAAGTTGAAGCTCTATCCCGAAATCATAGCTCAAGATGATGGAGTGAAAAAATGTAGTTGTAAAGATAAGATCTTAGTAATAGGATTGAGTTGGAGAAATCTTTTGAACTAACCCGAAATTTCGAGATTGATTGGGTTGGTGATTGGAGCAAACCGAATAGAGTTTACAACCCAACTCAATCCAGCCATTTTTCGGTTGGGTTATTTTTTAATCATTAAAAAAAATTATACGGATGCACAATACATGTTACATTAATAAATAACATCTTGTAAATCTCGAATATCAAACATTCACACGTCACAACATTGGTTCCAAATATCAAATATTCGTAATAATCTTAAAAGTACGGTATGCTGGATTGAGTTTTAACCCTATTTTTGAATTGGACCTGACAAAAAAATGTTAACTGACAAATTAACCCAACCCAAATCGAATTTTTTTTAACCTGACTCAACTTTTATGGTTTGGATGGGTAATTTAGATTGGTTGATTTTCGAGTCATATTAAGACACAAAAACACTTGGATCCACGTTTAAATTTAATAATATAATTATATAAAAAAGCTATGGCTATGGATCTTAAGCTGGTGGATGAATTATTTAATTTATTAATAGTATTTTTGTTTTAGTCGACTAAACCCATAATTGAATAAATTAAGACATTAAAAAACTTTATTAATTATAATATTAAAAATGTATATTTTATAAAATAAAAACTATTTAAATAATAGGCTAATGGTTTTATTTTCCTTTTTTTTAGCTCTTTAATTTCTCAAAACACTTTTAAATCTCAGTAAAATTTTAAAAGAAAAAAAAAGAAAAGAAAAGAAAACGGAGCCTAAATTTGATATTTTTCTGTTTTTATTTGGGCCCATAATTAAAGATTTCAATATATATTCGGCCCATTTAACCCAAACTCGGCCCACGGTGGGAGTTGTTTCTTCTCTTGCCCATCACCGGACTGTGCTGCCGCTGGTAGGGTTTATTCACAAACTCTCACACTTTCGCACCTCTGAAAGACGCGCGAAGCCGCTTCTGCGATTCAATTCAGCTCTTTCTTCTATCATTCTCGAGCTTTGCGAATTTCTGATCATGGCAAACAGTATGTATAACGCCTCTTTTTCTTCTCTTGCTCAGTTCGTGCGTTTGAATTTTGATTTGGAAGTATGATTCTGGGCTTGTTTCGTTGTTGATGAATGCGTTTGTGGTGGTGCAGCAATGGCTAGATCTTTTCTGCAGGTCGCCGTCACGGAAGAGGTGGCTTCCCCTCTCCGAGTTGTTCAGATTGAAGGCTTGGTAATTTTTTCCTGTTCTTTTTCTTGTTTTGCGTTTGGTTCAGATTGAACTAATTAGAACTAATTCGTGTTATTAATTCTTCCACCACATAAACAAAACGGAAGTTTTCATTTCATCCGTTCGGTAATTTTTTTATAACACAGTAATTCAGATGATCCTTTATTGTTTGTTCGAAGGTTACTGGGTTCTTTTAGTGGTTGCGACGGAGTGCTTAGCGTTATACAACACTATTTTCCATTTTCGATTTGATAATTAGTTTGCCTTCCAATTAGGATTCAGAAATATTGTACTTTTGGTTTTGCCACATTTCTGTCGTGGCTGTATTCTTACCGGAGGAAAAATGATTATATTTGAGGCTTTGGTTTGTTATATAGGGCGAGCAATTAGTGAGGACAAGTGTTTTGGAACTTTTTTTATTTTCTTGAATTCTGATCTTGTACACCCCTATGTCAAGGTAAAAACCTTTTGTGTCAACTCTACAGGTTATCCTGAAGATAATCAAGCATTGCAAGGAGTTTTCACCCTCCCTTGTGACTGGGCAACTTCTTGGGTTAGATGTTGGTAGCGTTCTTGAAGTTACCAATTGCTTTCCCTTCCCGGTATGAGGAGGCAGTTTGTTTTGTGTTGTTTTATGGTTCAGGGATTTTGTTATACTCTTAAACCTCTTCTAATTTATTAACTTGTATCTGTTAGACACGAGAGGAGGATGAGGAGATTGAAGCCGATGGTGCTAATTACCAGCTTGAAATGATGAGATGTCTGAGAGAAGTCAATGTTGACAATAACACTGTTGGATGGTAAGCTTACGTTTATAATAGTGTATGTACATGGTGGACTTGGCATTATTAGTGGACAAATCATTTGTATATGCATGTATGTTTGTTCTGTTCATATGCATTCACTTGTTTTCTGTATGGTTTATTTTTTTTACCTCCATACGTTATAATTTCTTTTTTGTTGCTCATCTACTGTTAGATGTGGTTTTTTTTTTTAAATTTTAAATTTTAAATTTTATTTTATTTTGAAATATAATAGTATGCAGTTGGTACTATTTTACTTTTGTCCAACTATTGGAAGTTATGGGCCATGCCTGAAACCTGACTTTCAACTAGTCATTAGAACTTATCTCTAGTGTCTTGGTTGTATGCAAACATTTTTTTTTTGTGAGTTTGGGATGTATGAGTGTAAGGTTAATGCTTCATATGGGTGTTCCTTTGGCTACATCAATACTGAAAGAAGTGTTCTGTCCCATGGCCTTGATGATATGTTAATACACCCACCCTGCCGTGTTGGTGGAGCTCTTTGGCTGTTTTGGTTGACTTTATTGAAAAATGAACTTAGACTGAAACTACTTTATTCCCATTGTTCATGTGGAGTGGTTGACATTTTATTTAATCATATTCAGGTACCAGTCAACATTCTTAGGTTCATATCAAACTGTAGAGTTGATTGAGACCTTTATGAATTATCAGGTATTAGTTTAGTCACTCTCTTATTTATATGTTCTTCTTTATAGAATTCTTGCAATGATTTTTCTATTCATGGTTACTAAATTCCACTTTATATATATTCGTTAACTCGAAAATTGAGAACTTCAAATTTTAAGGCGTTATATGTGTTCATATGTGTTGAATGAGAAATTTTGGTCAACTACAGAGTTTTTGAATCTCTTTTCTTTCTGTGTCTGGCTATTTTATTTGCTTTTTTGATCTGTTGTGGAAATTCTTGTGACAAGTGGGAGGAAGAAGGCTTCTTCCAGTGCCTTGCTTCCTTCTTGAGTATAGAAGGAGATAAGGAAAATCTTCCTTCTGAACTGCCTTTGCAAGGCCGGAATTATTTTGTTTCAACCATAAAGATAAGTAAGGAATCTTTACCTGGATAATTGAATTCAAGGATGAAGGTTAAGATGGAAGTAGTGTAGTAAATGATAAGTACCAAAACAAAGAAAGTGTATTTGACATATATTCTGTATGAGAAATCTTATCTTTGAAGCTAGCATTTACCCAATTACCCAAATTTTATTTTCCTTCTTTGAGGACACCAGCAATGAGGCTACTTTTTTCTACCCTATGGCACATTATTTTCATTTTCCTTCTTCAAGGTTTCTCTTTTATAGTGTAGGTTATCCTATTAAAACATAATTTTGCAGGAAAATATCAGGCGGTGTGTCTGCATTATTTATGACCCATCAAGGTCTAATCAAGGCGTCTTAGCTCTCAAGGCATTGAAGCTTTCAGATTCTTTTATGGAGCTTTACCGCAGTAACAACTTTACAGGAGAGAAGTACGTAATTCTTTTGCTTTATTCTTTTAAGTAAAGTTGCTTATTAAAATTTATTTGTATTGCTGCAACAGGTTGAGGGAGAAGAATTTCTCATGGGTTGATATTTTTGAGGAAATACCTGTAAGTCACTTGGGCCTGCATCTATTCACTTTTGTAACATTATTATAGAAGTTGATCGAATGATTATGCTATGTTTTTTGTTTGTTTTTTCTGTGGTTTAAATCTCGTTTCTATCTTATTTTTTTCCTCAATCCGTTGTTGGACCCTGTTGCTGTCTTATTGATGATTCCTCAAAAGTCATTTTAGGTTGACAAACTTTTTGAGTAGACAATGTAACCAAATCTCTATCCTATCTCGTGTCTTTATAGATAAAAGTTTCAAATTCAGCCCTCATTAGTGCTTTTATGACTGAGCTTGAAGCTGACTCTCCAGTCACCCAGGTAAAATATCATTTGTCGGTACTTTTCTTAAAAGTAGGTGATCTAGATTGTATCTTCTGTTTTCGTCTTTATTGATAACATCATTGCTATTTCAGTGTGATTATGACCGCCTACAACTTTCAACTAATCCATTTATGGAGAGGAATGTGGAATTTCTGATTGAATGTATGGATGATTTGTCGGTGGAGCAGCAGAAGGTTCGTGCCCTTTATTGAAGTTTCTGTTTTTTTTTTTTTTTTTAATGATGGTTATGTGCACTATACAATTCAATCTTTCTCTAGTTTCTGTTGTATGATTGGTTGTGGCACAATATAATTCAATATTCTTTTCCAGTTTCAATTCCATTATCGGAGTCTGACCCGTCAGCAAGCTCAGCAGCAAGCATGGCTTCAGAAGAGAAGGTGAATCCATTTATAGCTCATTTAAAACGTATATTTTTTAATATTCGTGTGCATTTCTGTTGCATCAATGATCATGGTTGGGAATTGTTACTTGGGTTTTTACGAAAACGGTTGTAAGATACATTTGCACATCAACATAAATTGCACGTTCACAAAGTTATGGAATCTGTTTTGCAGGGCTGAGAACATGGCGAGGAAGGCAGCAGGAGAAGAACCTCTCCCTGAGGAGGATCCTGCGAACCCCATCTTTAAACCACTCCCTGAGCCATCACGTTTGGATAGCTATCTCATAACCAATCAAATAGGAAACTACTGCAACCAAATCAATGGGTATGATGCTACCTACTACTACCAATCTTATTGTCCAAAAATGAATTTTATTCACTCCTCTTATCATTATCTTGGAGAACCTAATATTCTTGTTCAATGCCCCGAGAGTTGAATAATGATTTTGTGTATTGAAAAATTTCAGGGTTGCGGGACAGAGTTTCAACAGGCTTCATTTGATGAAGGCTTTGCATGACAATTAACTTTGGACGCTTTTGAAGATCTATTCTCTTCGCAGCGTCTATTACTTTTTGGTTTTGTTATGCATGTGAAATTGGGAAGAGTAAAACAAGAGATTTTATTTTGATGAGTCCTAGAGTTGCTGTAATCTATTTTTAATTTAATCAAATATCATCGTTTCTATTTGCTCCATAAAAGTGCTCTCAAGGATTAGGGACAGCTCTACATGATTTTTATCATAATTTTTTTTCGATGGATCGAAATCAGTTAAGTTAGTTTTGGTTGGTTAGCTCGATCTTGAAGGTGTTTGCCGAAGAGAGTGGTGGAGGTGAAGGAAGGCTTTAATGTAGCTGAGTATGAAGACTTCCATTGGCAGCATACTCCATTAGCAAGAGCTGAGTTTGAACAGTCCAGTAGTAACCCTTTAAGATGATCTCATTTGTATTTAATGAAGTTCCAAGAACCAAGGGGGGAGTCATCTTATTGATTCCAGAAGGCGAGAAAGGAAGAGGATCAAGCCCATTGACCGCAATGCAATGGTGAAGAAGAAACGCCATGGATCCCAAAAGGGAAAGGGCGAAGAATGAGAGGAAGGAGAGTAACAAAATTGTTGAATCAACAAAGCCGTAGTAATGGTTGGTTTAGGATACATGGACATAGGGTACATGGCAAACTTTTTCCCATTCAACACTACCTTTACCGAGTTCAAGCTGTCAACATCTCAACACTATCAACTGATTCAATTGGGTTAGATTTGACATGGCTTCTTTCGAGGACAAGTTTTTCAAATTTCTGCACCAACGCAATTCCAATGTCTTCAAAGATGTAAGGTTTCCCAACCATTCTGGTAAGATTCAACGTCGTTAAAACTCTCAACACGCAACGATGTTAAAGCAGTAAGGAGCTCAAGTTGTCGAGGAAGTTGTGTTAAACTATTAGTTCCTATTTCATACAACCAAAGAACTTCAAGTGAATTGGAGGGTATGAATCGACTCCAATCATAACCCTTCATTGACCCTTTAACTATCAATCTTTTCAAGTGTTGAATATCGCCAAGCCCCTCCGGCAAATTATCAAACTTTTTGATTTCTAATGTAGACAAGTTTCGGAGATTTTGCAAATTTGGAGGGGAAATAACATCACGAAAGTTGCCTATCTCCAAATCTTCAAGTGAGCTACAAAACTCTAACCAGTTTGGTAGCTTTATCAAACTTGTACAACCATAAATGTATAAAGATCGAAGTTTTGTTGGACTTTGAAAGCTTGAAAATAACCTTGCATTAAAGTGTCAACTTCCAACCTCTGGCCATTGGATACAAAAATGTTTGGAATATTCGTTAGTTTGGGACAATAATCAATAGTTAAACTTTCAAGACGAGGAAAAGTTGAACAATTAGTCAAAGTATCAACTTCTTCCCATTGCTCTAAACTCTCCATGAGATAAATTTCAAACATTTTTAATTTCGGAATTAAAGTTCTACTATCGCGATAATTCCCATAAAATTCGTCTCCAATACTTTTTACTGCACTTAACTTTGTAATTTGAAGAACCTTAAGTTTGGACAACTGTCCAAGCATTGGTAAAGTTTCACATCTTTTGCAACTCCATAGATGTATCACAACCAAGTTTTCAACAAAAATACCATTTGGAAGAAGTTCACCTAAAAAGCCCTGAATAGTCAATTCATGAAGGTTTTTGTGTGGTTGAAGCCCTTCCAACACATTCAAATCATTGTCATTACTTTCTTCACATTCTTCGCTTCGAGTACTCCAATCAAAATATAGTTCACAAATATTTTCCTTCTCTACTAAATTTACAGTCATGGCCTCCTTTTTACTTTTGACTCGCTCGAGATATAATAGGTTTAAAACACCTTTAAGGTATTTTAAAGGTCCAAGCTCCTCAATCTTCCATCCGTCGTCACTCCCAACTATAAAACTAGAAAGCGTTTGAAGTTGAGTCATTCGACTTAAATGTTTAGGCATTTGCTTAATTCCATCCAAAAATTTAAATTCTAAATGCCTTAACTTGACCAACTTTCTCAACTCCATAGGAAGCTCGGTACACCCTCCAAGCCTCAAAGTTTGCAAATGGTAGAGCAAAACAATAGATTCTGGGAGATTCATTATTCCAGACTTTGAAATGTCAAGATACCTCAAATGCTTCAACTCACCAATTGTATCTGGCAATTCTTTTATGAACCAATGATGAATAATTAAAACGCGCAAGTAGATAAAGTTGGTGATCATATCTTTGATTATCAAAGGCTACATTTTCACAACAATAAGCTGTTCTTCTTCTTTGACGGATCGAAAGAACTTCACCACTTTCATATTTTTCATCCGTTATAAGGTCTCCTCTCAAATTTTGATCATTTGAAATAGCACATGCGACCTCATGTATATGATCATGCATCTTACAATATATAATTTCTCCTCTCTCATCCTTTTCAATATCTTGAAACAAGGAGCGAGACAACAACATATCGAAATACCTCTCTCCAATATCCTCCATCGTTGCATTGCACATCCGAACAAGTTCTTCCTTGAAGAAGTCAAAGTCGGGTGAAAAATTTGAACAATAAGCCAAACATTGTTTCAATGAGGAAGATGGTAGACGGTCCACGCTTAATTTGATTGTGAATAAAATAAGATCTTCCTTTGGTAATTCAATTCTCACTACATTTTCCAAACTCGATTGCAATTTCTCATCGTTCTTGCATGATTTCACCATTCCTCCCAACACTTTCACAACCAATGGTATGCCACCAAATTTTTTAACAAGCTGTTCTCGAATGACATCAAGAATTATTGGTAAATCACTTCCAAATGAACATTTTTCAAATAAAGACCAACAATCATCATCTGGTAACTGCCACAAATGATGTCTGTAATTTGTCTCCATAATTTCTGCAACTTTATCACTCCGGGTAGTCACAACTATAACACTTCCAACATTTCGATTGATCTTTAGCAAACAAGCCCTCAACTCATTCCATAGAATGAGTTCCTCGTTCCAAACATCATCAAGCACAAGCAAATACTTTTTGGCACTCAACAAATTTTGGAGCTCCCGAAGAATGACTTCCCTTTCGTTTAAGCCACCAAATGTAGGATTCAAGGATCCCACGATTGCTCTTAAAATTTGGTTGATTTTAAAAGGATGAGACACACATACCCATATGGTTGTATCGAAATTCTTCCTTATCATATCATGATGGAAAACTTTCTTCACTAGAGTTGTTTTTCCTAATCCACCTGTGCCAACAATGGTTAAAACAACTATAGTTTCCTGCTTCTTAAGGGCAAGTAGCTTATCTACTATCTCTGATACTTCAGTTCCCTCCCAATAACTCCAATTTCATCAAGAAAGGAATCCGTCTTTCGAACTTGGTTAAGATCAATTTCAGCTTCATTGGATATTGTAGCAACAAATCCGGGAGGAGTTCTTGTAGAAATGAGCTCATCCAACTTTTTAGCAACATTTGTGATTTTATTTGCCATTTTGAGACGAAAAGTAAGAGGATTTTTGGAGAATGAAAAGAAATTACGTACCTTCAGATCTTTTTCGAATTCCACTTTGCATCGAACGTCTTCATAAGCGAGCTCATCGAGTAAATTATCGACTTCGAAGACGATATCTTCAAGCTTCTTCACCCATGGCGTCAGGGATTCAAGGTCAGCCTTCATTCTGTCAACATCCCTTAGAATGGCTTGCGCCATTAGTAAAGAGTCCTTCAGCTTAGAGAGTTCGTCCTTGAATCCCCATGCCAGGCCGATCTGCTCAGCCGCCAGCTTCACCGTCTTCTTCAACAATTCCTGTACAGCAAAGGTCCACAGGAATTCCACCATGTTTCTCTTCTTGGATTGGATTCTCAAAGTTAGCAATTTCAGAAGATTTGTTTGCACCATAATGAAGCATACACAAACCCATCTAACACCTTTTATTACCTTACGCGTCTACACTGTCAAGACTGAGCTCATTTAACAATGTGGGCTCCAACGAAACAGCAAGGACAATAATTGTTGTTTGAAAAATATGAAATCAGGTTCGAAGACTTTAAAGTCTGCCTTCAAAGATTGAATTACGGGCCAAGTTTGGAATTCCAGAGAATTTGTGTGCACCAGAATGAAGCATGGAGAAACCATATCTAAACCCTTTTATAATCTTACGCGTCTAGACTAGACTAGACTGACTGTCAAGATTGACCACATTTAACAAGGTGGGCTCCAACGAAAATTGATGTTTGAAAAGTATGAGACCACGTTTGAAGACTTTATTTTGTGTGTTGTAGTCGGCCTGCATTCAAAGATTGTATTACGGGCCAATTTTTTAGCCTTTTTAGATCAATTTTGTAGTTTCGAAACAATTAGGAAAAACAGAGCCTATTTTAAACAATTTAGAAAAGAATTTATTAAAAAAATTGACTGTAAATTAAATTCATAGTTGTATGGTTCAAGATTTAAATAACACATTTATTCTTTTCGCAAAAAGAAAAAAAGAACACATTAATTAATTAATTATTGGATGGATGAGGCAATTAATGAATAATGCTAAACTTGATCAAAATGTAGATCGAGTATGAACATTTGGAGGAAGTGTACTAATAAACAAGTATGAACATTTTCAGGCGCAAAGGTTTTGACAATATCAATCGCCAATATTTGGAGGAAGCACCTTCATGAGAGAAAAATAGAGAGAGGGGATTAAGGACATACCAAACCAAGAGCTTCTGCAGCGGTCCTATGACTATCTTTACCACAAACACTAATGAACATATTCATTAAAGATTCTCTCTGTTCTACCTTCAAGTGTTTCTTCAAGCCTAGAGTCAACATCTCCATCTCAGGCTGGAGAATCAACAAAGATAACATAAGAACATTTGAGAAAGAACCGTTTATAAAGATGGTTCAGAATACATACAGAGGACTCGTCCGGAGGAAATATCTGGACAATGTGACAGATCTTCAACAACTCCGCATCTGCTTCAGAATGTCTGTCTTGCATCACTAGAGCCTATAGTAAGATGTAATTAACTCAGTAGATCCTCTTTACGGTATAAAAAATCATATAAATTACAGGGGAAACACATCAAAGAAAAGAGCAGAAAGTTGCCCCATGGCTAAGTGATGCTTTCAAAGCGGATGCAAAAACTCTTTGGGTGGCTTTTATAACCGCTCTTCTTTTTACTTTGGTGCGAAAGGAACTCGAGGATCTTCACCAACACCTATGGTTCTTGAATCAATTACCAAATTTAAGACATATAAATATACACACTGTCTAAGCCTTCGCCACGGTTCAAACCCAAAATATGTTAGCATGCTAACAGATCATCCTAAAGTTTTTGTCCAACACGTTAAAAATAAAGCTTGAACTAAAGAAAAATAGACCAACATTCTTCAAGATTCTTGCACATAATTCCATCTTTGTAAGTTTTCTCATTGCAAGATTTTAGCAACAAAAATGTGGGAGTTACCCTAGGCATTACAAGATACAAGCATTTGATATAGTGAATTCAGTGGAAATTGTAAAAGTATTTACCCAGGCCTGTAAAAAGCATGAACGCATTCTAGCAGCAACAGCAGCAGAAACTATCCTAGCAGCACGAGTATTCTCAATGCCAATGTCCTCAGCAAGTCCAGCGAGAAAACTCGGACCACTCTCACCATTAATGAGAACTGAGTTAGGGTTAATTGGAGTCCTGTAAATTCCTAAATAAGTTACAAATACAGTCATATGAACACCACAGATTTCAGTGTGATCACATTAATAAAATCCAGAACTAGAATTTGAAATTTGGCATGATTCATCATATTATAGAGCAAATATTTATAGGAGCACCAGTATAAAGTTCACCTGCTATAGATATTAAAAACAAAGTCAACAGATGCTCGATAGAATGAATCACGCATATTCTCTGTGTTGAAGGAAACTTTTATGCCAGACATCCTGCATATTTGACGCAACTGCTCATCCATTCAGGAAAAGAAAAGTGCAGGCAATCATAAAAAGATCAGCTATGGCAAAAGGTCAAGTGCTATTAATGATGGAAATTTCAGCAAAATATGACAATGTCAATCACAAGTGAAAAGTTTCCAACAAAACCAACGGAGGAAAAAATAAAAAGATGATTTGGAGAAAAGAATATTGCTTTAAAATATCGATTTGCTCAAATATAGAGAAAATGAGTTTTCAATAGGCAATAGATATGCCTATTCGACATCTTCGTATAGATCATTTCATTAAAGCTGATGAGATGTATCGAGGGATGACCGCAAGTTGTATGATAAAAGCATTTGTTAATCAATACTGTAATCTAGCCAAATCTTATGCAAGTCATAACTAAAGTAGTTGATCCAGTTCCTTTACAAATTCCAAGCAAATCATATCAGATAAGTTCATTGCTTAGTTATCTACCCTTGCTATTTGTTATTTTATTTTTCGTGTGTTTTCTAGTAACACCACGTTAAGTCCTCAGTGCTCATTTCAGTGTTTTCATTTTTATCTCGTCTTTCAATTAAGTTTCTTTTTTTGCAACAAAAATAATCATGAATGTTCAATAATTGCATTGTAGGAGGCATGATAAACCATAGATGAAAGGGAAGAAAAACTCAGTATACCAGCAAATTACTGTATAAAAAAGTAGCCAAATATAGTTAAAGAACGGTACTCACATGTAGAATATCATCCTCCATGAAATCCCGCCCACTCATTCTACTGTCCACGAGGGCTGGAAATCAAGAGGGTAAGTTCAGCTTCAAATTGCAATCAAGAGTACAATGTAATGGCAATGTGAAAGTTGTACAGATTTTTATCAGCAGATACAGAAGCAAAACAAGCCGTTGCCATAAAAAATCTGCTTAATGAAGACAGAAAACTAACATATAAGAATTCTTTGTGCACTAACCTCGTACTAATCTGTCAGCTTCTATCTGATATTCCTGCCTATTCGCCGTGGAAATCCGTCTAGGAACTGCCGGAGGCCACCATTTTGGCAATCTATCTCCAACCCAAGCCCCATTCCTCGAAACTTCATCTGAAACATCAGTCAGAACCATTGAAGTCATGGATAGGGGACTATCCAATATCCCAAAATGATTGTTCTTCTTCGCCATAGCTTTATCTCGCACAGTTCCAACAACAACCTCTCGTCCACCGAGGCTGCGGTCCCTCCTCACCACAGGAGAAGTATACCCATAACTAAATTGGTTACGAAAACGAGATCCGATCCCAATTAAAACCCTAACTAGAAAGACCACAACGAAGCTCAATAGCACCAACTGACCTAGGAATTCCACAGTGGAACGCCGACACGAGACGGTCAATGTGCGATTCTGGTCATCGAAAGCAATCAACGTCCACAAATCATGGAAAGCGTCCAATCCAGACGACAGAAACTGGCGAAATTGGGAACGGGAGTAGTAGTAGACGGAGTAAACGAGAGAGGAGGCTTCGGCGGTGAATTGATCGATTTCAATTACAGTTTGGAGCTTCGAGTCAGAGGAGGATTCGAGGGGTGATTGGGTGGTGTGGAACTTAGCGAGCTTGTTTTTCCGGCGAGGCCGACGGCGTGGTTTGAAGCAGGAGAGAGTGGTAAACAGTTGTCGGGGCTCCGGCGAGTAGATGCGGCAGCGGAGTTGGCGGTAATGGCGATGAGGAGTGAATGGATATGGAGGAAAGCTGCAGAGAGTGGGTGTGGTTTCCATTAGTCCATGTAGAGCTAAGAAATTGGAAGCTCTGTTTCGGTTTGTATTCGAGAGAGAAGGAGAGAGAGAGGCGGTCCGTACTTACATATATATAGCTTTTCGCGGAAGTCTACAAAATCATACCTAACAAAAAATAAATTAAATTAAATTAAAATTTTAATAAATAAGACAAGATTTTTGTAATTTTAAAATAAATAAAAATATTCTTAAAAACAATTTAATAAAATCATGCCGGAGTACAATTAAATAGCTCAACGATGTAAGCTCGAGTCAAAAGACGGTTTAACTCTAATTTTCATCCTTTAAGAGTTCTCAAAGTATTAATAGCGGAAACGTCAAAAATGAAAATACAAAAATTCCAAAGTTGCCCGGTTACTATTTCTTTCCTTCACCTTTGTTTGTGACTCACGACCTCGTTCTTATTAGAAAATCAATTAAAAATACTCGATGAACATAATCAAAATTAAGGGACTTAATGAATAGCTACTTGTACGCACGGTGGGTGATGAAACCTACTGGAATGTCTCTATGATGGTAATTACGGATAACCAATTGGGTAAATCACGACCAATTAGTTGGAGGTGACTATGATTGTCAACGAATAATTACCACCAATTAGTTATTACTGGGAGGTGACTATGGTGAAAACTATGAAATAATTAACTTGAAACCCATTCTGACGTTTCATAAGTAGGCTCGAGTTTTTTCCACCGTTCGAAGCTCTTTGTAGAGTCCTTCTGGATTTTGAATTGTATTTAAGATCGTACTTATTTTATTATCTAATAAATTATTTAATTAAAATAGATTTTATTTTCGTCCATTTTAAAGCAAAACTATGTTAGAGGTCGATATTTAGGTACCTATATGTGCGCGCGCGCGCGGAATATCGGAATGCGTCTAGCCAGTGGCACGTCCCTGAATTGCTCTTCTCTTCGTGTTGAGTTCAGCCATTTCTGTCTGCACTCTCAGGTTCCTCTCTCTTTCTCCTTTCATTACTCTAACTCTTCGTTATGCATTCGTATTCCTTTAATTCCGCTGTTTTCCTTGCATAACAACAATAATCGCCAGCAATTTGCTGCTCTCTCTTATGCTCATACTGATTTAATTGATGTAAATCTCTTTCTCTTTGCTATGTTCCAGGTTTTTATTAGATTTGTTATCGAAACCTTGTTCTTTGTTGTTCTGGTTGATTGATTGATTGATGGAACTTCATCTGGATCTTGTATGACTTTTCTCAATTTTTGCTGCGCTAACCCTAGGATGTTTGTTGATTGAAGTTGCTTTGCTGATCTGATCGGCCTGTTTCTTCTTGATTTCGTTTTGAAATTATGCAGTGAAGGCAGGGAGGTGAATTTCAATTGTCAGTAGATATGGTTTCCTTTGAAATGAATGACCGCAAGAGTAAGTTTACTATTTCTTGCCGATGGACTATCCTGTAAAGTGGATCGGTTTCTCCTTTCAAGTAATTAGCTATTGGTTTAGGCCACTTGACTATTACAATATTATCGTTTTATTCTGTTTGTAGTTTGGTAATTAGAATGTTTGGAATGAGTGTTCTGTTGGTCATAGGTTTGAATATGGTGAATCCGGCGTTGGCAATGGCCATGCGATGGAGTTTTTGATCACTTAATCTAGTATTGTTGCTTCTCGTCTGTATTTGCTTTCTTGGAACCGAAAATGTGTTGAAATGGAATTTTTAGTCTTTAACTAAGTTTAGTGGCTAGACACCATTTATAGAAATTTGTATCCTATTAAGTCATAGATTGCTTTCACACATATTCTCAATGCTACGTATTTAGTTGATTTTTGCGTGTCTACTTTGGGAATATTCACGCATATAGGAGTGAAGCTGTGTGGTCTTTTCTAATTGTTTTGTTTCTTATATGGAATTATCAATTTGTAATGGCATTAACGAGGAAATTTCCAAATGAGCAGAGATTGGCCTAGGACTGACAGGATTTGGGATATTTTTCTCATTCCTGGGAATTGTATTCTTCTTTGACAAAGGATTACTTGCCATGGGAAATGTAAGTGTAATATTTTATATTTTTCTCGACCCAAGTAAAAAGATTTATAATTCTTGTTTCATTTCAATGTAAACTCTTAACACTACCTCTTTTCTGATTCACTGAATCAGATCCTGTTCTTCTCAGGAGTAACTCTCACCATTGGACTCAAGTCAACCATGCAATTCTTTATGAAACGTCAAAATTTTAAGGTCAGTGCCAGAGATAGATACTCTTTTCCTCATACTCGTCCTTTATCGTGCATTTTTTTTTTCATGACAATATGCTATTCATTAATTGTGCAGGGAACAATTTCTTTTGGTTTAGGGTTCTTCTTTGTTATCATAGGATGGCCAATCATTGGCATGATATTGGAAGCGTATGGTTTTGTTGTTCTTTTCAGGTTTGTTGGAACCATGTGGCTACAATTTCAATTTGTCTGTACATGTCTTTCTAATATTGGGCTGTGCTAAATGTTGATAAATTATACTGTGCAGTGGCTTCTGGCCAACATTGGCAGTCTTTCTTCAGAAAATTCCAGTTCTTGGATGGTTATTTCAGCAACCATATGTCAGATCGGTTGGTTCATACTTCTTTTAGTAGTTTTTTTTTATCAGTTGTTTGGATCTTTTGATCTGCAGATTCTGTTTCCCCTTCATGGAGCCTTTTTTAATATTAATTGTTTCAGATGGAGTCACGTTATTTCATTGGAGTTACATTATAATATATTGTGAGAAAAGCATAGTAGGAAATTTGCACGGGTCATCTCTGCTGCAAAGCTAATAGGTGGAGGATGAGTTCGGGAATAATGTGGTTGAATGAGAGAAATTTGGGGGGAGGGGGAATTTATAGGCGATGAGTCCTGGGGGTATTAGGTATGTGGAGATTTGGAATCTAGTGTAGGGAGGGCACTGTGGTCGCTCAAAGTACCTCAACTTTGTATCTTTGGGTTTTCAGTATGGAATTTTTTCTAGTTTATATCATATTGGCATCAGAACAATGAAGTGAAATTCTTAGAACTCAAGGACACAGTTGTACAATCTATAGACAAATCCAGTTCGAGTAAGGTCGTCAGAACAATGAAGTTTTAGGAATGGTCTGAATAAAAAGATGGAGATGGGACTAGAAGTAGTAGAGTTGAAAACTGTTGGCATCAGACCATTATTAAGCATAAACTTACTACTGTTACGAAGGAGTTGAATAAATCATTGGGTAAGGCAATGAAAACATGGGTGAAGCAACTAAAGACAATATGGAAATCATTAGAAGCTTCAATTCCTGGAAATATTTGTGAGGATGCCCGAGGTCTACATTACAAGTGCTAGTTTAAAAGTGCGACTGATCAGATGGTCAGTAATATGAGACACAAGTTTGGATGCTGGGGATTTTGATATATGTGAGATCCAAATGGTTGTGTCAAGTAGTACAATGTTTCATTGTCAATAGATTACACAAATAAGAGAAACTAAAGATTGCTGCATTATGTCCCGAGCCAGATGCATTTTTTTGTGTAACATCATTGATGGAAAACATGAGACTTACCAACAACTAGGAAAACAAGCTAGTATTGAAAATTCATAGCCAATCATGGCATAATTGTCGTGTCGTTGAGGCAACTCAATAAGAGCAGCATCTCATGGAAGGATGCAAGGTGAGATGCTTACGAGAAGCTGAAGATAGCCATGATCAATATTGTTGTCAGCATTGAGGCAGTGTTAATGCTGGATCAAAAGGCCAGTGTTTTTCTTGAGTCCGATTCTTCCTTCTCTAATATATAGGCACAAGGCAATTAACGAGGACAAAATAATAGCCATAGTGTTGACTTGGATTAAATGAAGACCATATTTATTGGGTTGAAAATTTGTTTTCAAATGGAGCTCATAAGTCCCAAATTTTGATCGGAGCATAGGTTGGTAGTGGCATACCTTCTGTGAATCGCCAAGAGTAGTTAGGAGAGAGTTTTGTTGATGTTATATGTGTATGTCTACCCCTGGGGGGAGTTTAGGTTTAGATGATGATGTAAGGTAGAGGTTATATTATTTCCTTATCATAATGAAGTTCTAGCCAAGTTTCGATGAGTCTCAACATGGCTAATAGTTTTTCCCTGGTGTCTGAAATGATACCAAATGCTATATGATAACATCTTAGTTTACATCATGCTAGTCTAAATTCTTAGTTTGCATTTGTATTTACTTTCATGGACTAGTTAATCTGCAGGTGTCCAGATCAGAATGTTTTGTTAGATTGTTTGAATTCGGAGTACACGTCCATTCTTCTGGACTGCAGATTTATGTGTTTTTTTTTTTCTTTTTCTGTTGCAGTTCTTCGACAAATACCGGGGTAGACGTGTACCTGTTTGAGCAGGGAAGTTATAAATCTGTTGGTAGGTGAAATTGTAAGTTGTAAACCACTCTTGGTTGGAGGCCTAGTTTTTGTTCAGGTGGCGAGAGTAGAAACTACTTTGGCAGTTGATAACGATGAGAATGAGCTTTCTCTGTTCCCACCCCCCCCCCCCCCCCCCCCCCCCCCCCCCCCCCCCCCCCCCCCCCCCCCCCCCCCCCCCCCCCCCCCCCCCCCCCCCCCAAAAAAAAAAAAAAAAAAAGAAGAAGATAGCAAGAAAAACACTAAGAAACAGACACAAACCCTTTTTTTTTTCCTTTTTTGGTTTTTTGACATTTCATTTGTGTAAAAAGTAATTGTGACGTGTAGCCGAACATTCTATAGTTGCTAATTTTCAAAATTCTTGATGTTTTCTTATTATTATTATTATTATTTTATTTACATGAAAAAAATTCAGCCAAATTTTTATGGGTTACCAATTTGCATCTTTTTCCCCAATATGTTTGGAGGCAGGGATTGATGCATGCGTGTGTGTGTGTGTGTGTGTGTGTGTAGTCCTTTGTCTTGGATGGTCATCCAATTCTTTATTCAAAATTTGGAACGAGAATTAATTCTTGACTTAAGACTTCATATAATTTCAATTTGGGAGCTTGAGAAAATTATTACCATTTGCGGTTTGGTCAAAATAGCTTTGGGTTTGGATTGGGATATTTTTTTCATCAACCGACTAGTTCATTTTGATTTTTGAGTTCAAGAAAAAAAAAAAAGATTGGTTTAATTTGAATAGAATCAGCTTTTTATCTTTCTATGTATATGCGACTACTAAAAGGGAAAATACCCTATTTGTAGTTCTACAACAATATTGAAGGCATACTTCTCGAAGAGGTACCTTAGTTTAATATTCTATCACTAACTTAAGGACTAAAGAGTGTTAAGCAAGAGTACCACTCAAATAATACTCTATGTAGATATCAAGCTGACTTTACCCTTGACCTGAAAATATTACATTCAAAACCTAAGATCAAGCGACTTCATCCTTTACCTAGAAATATTACATTCATAACTTGAGATCAAGTTGACTACGTACCAAATAACATTTAGCCAATCTTGTTGGTTGTTAGTCTCAAGTCCGAGCCAAACACCTTTCATTTTCTCAGTTAGCAAGATATAAAATAAAAAATTATCCCTAGTTTGTTTGGCTAGTTTCATCAGATGGGTCATTTCAACTATCATTTTCTCAAAAGATATTATGATCAGAAACTGGACCAATGTCACTGGTTGGCAAGAGAATCTTTAAATAAATTTCAATTCGATTATGTTCCTTACATATGTTTACATTTACTTCTTTATCAATAAATCTTTTAAATTCAAACAGAATTGTCGACAAGGTGGTTCATGCCAATTTAGATAGCATCATCCATATGGTGTCCTGGCAGATCCTGACCACATCATCCACACAGTAAATTTCGTCTTCACACAAATCAATTAGAGGAAAACTAAAAAGGGAGAGAAATTCAAAGATAGCAAGAAAGCTCTTCCACATAATTTTAGAAGGATCATAGATGCCTTCCCAAAAGCCAAAAGAACCTATTGTTTCTCCAAAGGAGATTGTCATCTTTCTTTGTACATAGAAATACACAACCCTCCAGCGAGCAATTTGAAGTTTGTACCATAAACATACACTGACAACATATACGTACACAACAATAAGAAACAAAAATATCTACAACTGTGGGAAGATGTCCATTTTTCCTAATCTTATCAATCAAATTGAAGAAAAAAAAAAGAACAAAAAAAAAACTCTCAAAGTCGATTTGAGATGACTGAGAGAGCGCTGAATTCAGATTGTAAAAGTGAGCCCAGACAAATACTTGATTTGAATATCAATCTTTAAGGGAATGGATATCAACATTGCACAAAAACTTGGGAAGCTTTTGGTTCCTTAGCCTAAGACTTGATCTTCTACTCTCAGGTTTATCTGTGATTGCATCAACTTCCTTATCAAATCTAAAAGAAAAATAGGTTGTTGACGTATAATTTGAGCTACTTTTAACTCTCGGTCCAGTTCTCTTTCCAGAGTTTTCACATGAAGAGTTATTCTCCTGGTCCTTTTTTCTCTTATGAGAGTCTGATATGAGCATCTCTTTACTTCTGTTTCTAGAATTTTTCAACTTGGTCATGCTTCTTGTGCAAACACTTCTGTTTCCTAGAT
The DNA here is from genome assembly GCA_033971965.1 of Cucurbita ficifolia. Classification (NCBI taxonomy): domain Eukaryota; kingdom Viridiplantae; phylum Streptophyta; class Magnoliopsida; order Cucurbitales; family Cucurbitaceae; genus Cucurbita; species Cucurbita ficifolia. The sequence continues at coordinate 10,385,223 of CM066967.1, read as the reverse complement.
TCTGGGGTTCAATTTCCACTGTAGAATCAGTTTCTTGACTACCGTGCAATGGATCCTTTACATCACTATACTTCCTCTCATCCCAGAAACCTTGCACGTCGACGTATTGATAGGAATTCACTCGTTGAGGTCCTCCTTTCAGGGTTTCTAGTCCAGATTCAAATTTTTTTGTTGCACTACGACTTGAATTTCGGTTCTTCATAAAGAGGTCATGACTAGATTTTTCACAGGAGGACAAAAAGAGATCTCGCAACCTAGTAACTGCAAGATTGTCGAAGTCAGCTTCAAAATCATGGCTTCTACCTGGATGGTCAGGATGAGAAGTACTTCCTTTAATACACTTGAGCTGGGATTTCTCATCCGAACTGGAACCCATATAGTCTTTCCAATTGAAGGGAAAGCCAAGAAGGAAATGATTGTACACCTGCTCAAGTTGTATGTCGTTAATTTTCCTAAGTTTCAAGAATATTCAGGAGGGCAGGATATGTTTATATGTTCAGCCATCAGTAACGGGTCAAGAACATAAAGTCGGGAGAAATAAGAACAATGGTCTGCATACATACCTTCGGAGGAAAGCCATTTTCATGCGTTCGTGATCTATTTATGAAGCCACTGACAGTAATGACAATGCCATCTATTGCCTCGAGAATGCTGGCTTCATGTCTCTTAGAAATCGCTGCAGAATAAAATACTCTAACCCCAGCACCTCTGCAATAATGAATCGGAAAAATCTTTGAATACAGAGCATTATTCCCCATAATCGAAAGAGGACAGAGGTGCAATAAACCATGTATACAAAATAATGAAGAAGAAACAGCACAGATACAATCCGAATGTACGAGATAATGAAAACTATTATCTTTTAACACAATCAGAACAATGAAAGGAAGGTCAATCATCAATTAAATTCCTCAGTCTTGGAAAAAAAAGAGTATGCATGACGAGTGAAGGGTTTCACTTCTGCTCCTTCGGCAAATTTTATTTTATTTTATTTTTATACACGTGAGTGTCTAAGTCTGCATTTGCTTGCACTTCGACTGACTTCACGAGACAATAGTCTGATTCTACTATATTTGGTTGTCAAGATAACTAATAACATATTCAATTCTAGGTATGTGGGCACCATAGCTTGGACTCATTCCCGCTAAGCCCTTTATCACCCATGGTGGTTTTATTAATATCTTTAATCATTTCCCTTCTCAAAGAATTAATTCTGGGTCCATGCTCGTAAGAGGAAACCTGAAAGCAGATGGATATTTTTTATGGGCAGGACCTTCCCCACAAATTTGTGGCTAACTAATAGCTCATAAAACTATGATCAGCTCTTCTCCCATAAAACATACCAACAAGGAGATAACATGATATCTCAATGTCTTGTCTGAATGTTTAACTTTAAACTGCAAGCAACCACCAAGTCAGGAGGCTTATAATTCCAGATTGTATGATGGCGAGGAACCAATAAGTAAAGGATGGAAGAGGACTCCATTCTAGCACGATAGCACATGTTTTTCCTGAGCAATCTTCTAAACTTAAGGTTTCACTCTTCCTTTCTACAATGCCAGACTTTTCATGGATGGCTTCTAGTATTAACAATTAAGGTAAATAAGTAACATCAAACTACTCATCTTCACCAACTCATTATCTAGTTTTCAATCAATTTCAAAACTTCACCAAGTCATTGTATAATTCCTCTCAAATTAACATCAATATAAAATATTAGAATACAGATAAACCAGAGAATATAGATACAGATTATCTTTAGCATCAATATTCAGTCCCTCAATTATGGCATGGCCTTAACTATATCTTATCAGATACCACGCATTTCCCCAAGAACAACGAAAACGAATAAGAAGCTGAAATGAAAGAGTTAGGGGAAGCAATGTCTTACTCTCTGGAAGCAAACCCTCCGACAGCCAAGCCTTCGCCATCATCAGCCTTTCTCAGCCACCAATCGTACAGAAAAACCTAAGAGAGAAGGAACACACAGAAAATCAGAAAACAAATCATCAAACATGATAAAGTGGTCTACTGAGGGAGAAGTCGACCAAAACGTACTGATTTGAGTGAGGAAGGAACGATAGATGTGGAACAAGTAAGCGGTGTTTTCGGCGTAATGGCGGTGGCGATCGGCGGCCGGTCGGTCTTGAAGGGGATGGAGTGGGGAGTGGCAGCGGCGGACTTGCATCGCGTTCTAACCATGGTGGCCGACGGGCGGGAAGACGAGGAAGAATTGCCATTTTTGGTTTCGCCTCATTTTTATTATTATTATTATTTTGAAAACTTCAATTTTTTTTTCTCTCTCCATGAATTTTTAGCCAAATTAAAATAATATAAATTTTAAAAAATAAAATTAGTTTATAAGCTAAATTTTTATAAATTAAATAGTTATTAAGTTGTTTCTAAATTATTATTTTTTTATTAATTTTATAGTTAATAAATCCCATACATAAAAGACTATTTTAAAAGCTGAACTAATATATTAAAATAAAAATGTCATAATACAAATATTATGTCACTTGTCACATTTAAATTTTAGTAAAGGCTCTAATTATTAAAAAAAAAAAACAAATTTACTCATTAAAAACCATCAATTTATAAGTTAATCGTTCCACTAAATTATAAATGATCAAATATATGTATGTATATATGAATGTATGAATCTCTTACAAAACAAAAGGAACAATCAGACTCAAACAGCCAAAGACACTATTAACTTCACCATAGCTTCAATTTTCCGACTGTCCAAAGTATCTTCCTGAAATGGTGGCAAGAATATTGAGCATTATCACCTCGTCGTCGAGCTCGGACTTCTCGGCCCGCAAACTGGCACATTTCCGAAGCAGACTCCTGAAAGAAGCACAAGTATCTGCATCCAGAGGAGTATCAACTGCTGCACTTAACGCAAACAGCCAAAGACAGTCGGTCCTCGACAGTGTTGTTTGTGTTTCTAACGAGTTTATACGTTTCCTCAACGAAGAAACACGAAACACTGAGTTCATCTTTGAAATTGCTGATAAAGATGGATAGTTGTTGCAACTGTTTTCCTTTGAAGAAGTGCTGGCATTCGGTTCCTCGGGTTGCTGCGAGTCGATATCATTGGCAGGCAAGACAACGCTCGGCTGATCGATCGAGTCTGGACTCACAGAATCGATCTTTTCATGGAAGATGAAATCAGACTGCATAAGTCCCTCGGGGCACGACAGAACCTGACACGACAACGGGAAACGGGGTCCAAAAATTCATATAAGCAGTACAATTTCTTGATGATGGGCATTCATGGGCAATTTCTTTTGAAACATTGATAAGGGTGAGATGTAAATACCTGACGCAGCTTAGAAAAATCAGCAAGAAATGCATCCTCCCACTCTTTTGAAGGCAGTAGATTCTGGGGGCAATTGGCAATGGCAGGAATCACTGGCATATAAACACTTCGCTCTTTCTTAAAGTTACTTCTATCAACTTCAGCCACAGCGACATTCGGAATATGAGATGCTTCCCACCTAACAAGATTTAGATCGATAAACATTTTAACAGTAATCATACCTCTTACTAATGGGAATCGAAGAATTAGTAGAAATGTTCCACGCACACAAGTAACCAAATATTGCAAGGATAGACGGTAGTCTCGTGAGATTAGTCGAAGTGCCCACAAGCTTGTCTGGACACTCACGAATATAAAGAACAATACGAAATAATCACACACGTAACAAGGACTATCAGCTTGGTGGGATCATCCATGAATGGGGAAATGAAAGAAAGACGAGAACCTCTCCTCGACTTGTCTTTCCTAATCTATTTCAGCGACCCACCCGACTTGTATCTTCCCTCCTAACAAGAACCTCGAGTTGAATTCTCTCCACTCACTTCTCATTCAATCCAACTAGCCACGCAATTATCAAACCAACTTGGAAATTGGTGTTTACAGCTACCAGACTCTTCATCAAATATTTTTTTTTTACTTCGTTTTTTAATACACATGAAGGACAAGAAATACACAGGAATACTACAGAAAACTTCATTTTTATATATAAACATCCTCACACCTTCAGAGAAAAATGATCTCTACCACCTTAATCAACTATATAATTTTTTATGATTCAAAGATGTAATCATGTTTTCAAAGGCAAGCCCATAGGACCCATATTTGTTTTTCTCAAGAAATACGAAATTTATTACCCAAAAACCTATATCTTTTTATTTTTATACAAGAAACCAACAGAATATATTTAAAAGAAAGGAAAGGAAAGACAGCCTAACAGCTGAAGAAGAAAGAACCCCACCTTTAGCTACGTACAAAAGGCCTTTCAATCATTAAGAATCAAAGAGAAAGGGTAGTTACAAGAGAATTTGCTAAGCTATGATACCACCACGAAGCATTAATGTAATGACCTAGGCCCACCGCTAGCAGATATTGTCCTCTTTGAACTTTCCCTTTCGGGCTTCCCCTCAAGGCTTTAAAACACGTCTGCTAGGGAAAGGTTTCCACACCCTTATAAAGGGTGTTTCATTCTCCTCCCCAACCAACGTGGGACTCTCACAATCCACCCCCCTTCGAGGCCCAGCGTCCTCGCTAGAACTTGTTCCTTTCTCCAATCGGTGTGGGACCACTACCAAATCCACCCCCCTTCGGAGCCCAACGTCCTTACTAGCACACCGCCTCGTTTCTACCCTCCTTCGGGGAACAACCTCCTCGCTGACACATAGTCCGGTGTCTGGCTCTGATACCATTTGTAATGACCCAGGCCCACCGCTAGCAGATATTGTCCTCTTTGGGCTTTCCCTTTCGGGGTTCCCCTGAAGGCTTTAAAACGTGTCTGCTAGGGAAAGGTTTCCACACCCTTATAAAAGGTGTTCTGTTCGCCTCTCCAACCAATGTGGGACTCTCACAATTAAACTGTACACAATCCCAAAAGCCTATATCTTTAAACAATCTCTTAAAAGAATCCTCCATGTCCTTCATTTTTTATTATCTCATTAGTTTCTAAACACTATATCTTCCTCGCGTTTCAAAATAAAACGTGGGGAGAAAGAAACGCAAATGAGTTATATAAGTCATTAGCAAGATGCAAGTAATAACATTGACATGTAAAAACATACCTGACACGTCTAAGATATTCTAATCCATCTTCTGGAGGTCCTGAATCAAAATTGGGCTCTCCCTCCACCAGAAAGGCAGGTCTCTGTATACTGTTGTAATATCTATCATCTTCACTATCTTCACTGACACTAAGACCGCAAGAGGGTTTCGGGAATTCAAAATTCGTAATTTCATTATCACCTTCCATGTCCTCTATCTCAGCATCCAAGCTTTCTGAACAGCCATCCCCTGTTCAGTCGCCACAAAACTTTAGTAATCTTATGAACATATTTAAACATCATGTTCCACCCCAGAAATAATTTGTATGGTTTTGATTTCAGTTTAAATAAAACAGAGAAAACAAAGTCATACACACAAACAAGTAAAAAAAAAAGTTGAATTACTTTCATATCATTCAGTACCATACTGATGAGTTTGTATCATGTACAAAAGAATGTGACTGTAATCATTTCTAGACAAAAAAGAAAAGAAATTTCATGTAATCTATATATTTGTACAAACAAGAACACCTATTACACAAACAAGTTGATTTTGATGCACATAAGGTCTTTAGTTCGATTGATTTAGGCCATTCTTCAATGCACAAAAATATTCATATGATTCCATCTTCCCCTTGCAGCAACAACACCTGTGCACAAGAGAAATTGAAACCATCAAAATGACACAATCAAAACCAAAACCCATAACTATAATTATGAAGCTCAGTTGATTCAAGCTTATAATAAATTATCTTCTGGAAAAAGATATATATTGGGGAAGTCAAAATGGGTTTATGAGATTTTTTTTTTTTTGGCAATATCCAATCGAGAGCATTTGTATTTAAGGAATTAACTCAAAAACATAGTTTTTGAGTGGTAATGCGAACAATTTGGTGTTCAAATTCCTCAAAGAAACTAGAAAGTACTTCACAAAATCAACGGAAAAAAAATAAAATAATAAAGTGGCACAATTTGCAGGCGAATAAGTTATAAAAACAATTTATTCATAGGCATTCATAGGCACCTTGCAAACATTAACCATATTTTAGCATCATAAGCAACCATTCATAACCAAACTTCATAAGCAAAAAGATCATTTAGCAGGCAAATAGTCAGATAATTTAAGCTTTCTAAAGCCTTGGAAACAGTCAGCCCATCAGAAGCAAACTTCATAAGCAAAACAAATAGAAATACTTACTTATAAATGAAGAGGCTTCTTCTCCCTTCTCGAAATGCTGCCTAGGACCAGAGGTGGAGCCTGTCTTCATTGGGTAATTAGAGCTTGTTAAGCTACTGTATTCCCTTGCCACAACGGGCATAAGTTCCTTGCATATAGCTTCCCACAATCTACTCTGTTCTGAAACATTTACAAACCTCAGTGCTTCCATATCCTTCCTTGAGTACACTATCTTACTTCCTTCAGCATTTTTCTTATCAAGTTCATTCACATTCCCCAGATTCCAATGCACCTCTTGGATCTTCGCTTCCCTTGCCCTCCTCCTCGATCTTCTAGCCTTTTTCCCCACTCTTTCGGGTTCATGGGATTTGCTCACATTGATCTGCATTGACCTTGTTGGACAAATTATGTCAATTTCTTCTCCATTTCCAATTTTGGAAACATGAACCGGTTCAACTAATGCAGTTTCGTCTATTACTTCAATCTTCAATGAATTTCCGAGAGATAAATGGCTTTGTCTAAGAACGCTCGTGTTCTCGGAATCATTTTGCTGACCAGCAATCTTCTCCTCATCAATAAGCATCGTTTTGCCGCAATTATCCTTTTCTAGATGAATCTCTTCTCCAGTAACCAACATGGCTTCAAGTTCTTCCAATAGTAATTTCTTTTTCATCTCCAGAATGCTCTCAGTATCAGCATCTTTCCTCAACAATTCATCGGTTCGCTCAAAGGCTTCTTTGCTGTCGGCTTCCATAGCAGTAGAAAACTGAACTTCTTGACCAAGTTCTTTCTTCGTACAATCTTGATTTCCATGAAAACTCGGTACACTAATTGTTACAAAATCTTTCGCTTCTACTTCATCCATCGCAACTTCTTGATTACCATCTTCCACGGCACCTATCATTTCAAAATCATGGACAGCATCCACCTTGAAAGACTCTTCTCCGAGCTCCACATCAAGAATCTGAGTCTCGTCCACCAGACTTCCCATGTTTCCTCCATTTTCAGAAGACGCAGAAATCCAATCGCCGACGACCATCTTTTCGACAGAAGTTTCTGGGTTTTCTTCTGGAGAAGCAGAACTCGAACTGTTCATCCTAACTTCACACTGCAGGCTTGGATTCGAGACGATCAAAGGAAACTTCATCTCGTCGGCAGAGATCTTAGCGACAGAATCGTCCGGATGAAAAGGAGATCGGGGGTGGTCCTCAGAGGCAGAGAATTTTCGAGTGAACCCATCACCATCGCCGGAACTTAACCCATTCGCCATTGCTGGAAGAAAGCACGAGGGCTTTAGGGGCGCCACCGAGAGTAAATGAAAAAAATGGGGTTTAACGCATATATATGTAGCTTTGACTTGGATTTTTCAATTTTTGCCATCCATTTATTTATTTATTTATTAAACATGTCTATTTTGATTATTTTATTTTTAGCTTTTATTCATTTTATCTTTTATTTTTCAAAATATTAATGTAAAAAAAAAACATTTAAAGATATAGGTATAATGCTTTAAATTATGCAAATTAAAAAGGAAAAAATAACTATATAATAAAAAATTGTATAACAATATTTTAAGAAATTATTAATTGAAAAAAAAATCTTTAAATATTTTTCTAAGACGCTGCATTTCTTAAATATTCATGAATTTTTTTTAAAAGTAACATTAAAAATTAAAAATTTAGAGATAATTTATACGGTTTTCATCTATTTTTTTGAATTTTCTTTTAATAAAAAATAAGGATGGTATTGTTAAATATTTAAAAAAAAAAAAAGAAAAAAAGTAAAGTGTATTTTTTAAGAAAAATAAAAAAATAAAAAAATAATTGTATTAATTTAATGTAATTTGAAGAAAGTAAAAGAAAAGATGTCCACCGTCGCCTCCGCGTTTGCTTCTCTGTCATCCGCTCATTGCGTTTGCTCCGAACAAGTACCGAAAAGCCAAAAGTGAAGGAAGACCCAACAAAACCAAACCCGAACCCACCACTCCTCCAATTCCACCCTGTCTTTTCCTTTATTCTTCCCTTTTTCTTCCCGGAGCCCAGGAGAGGCTCTAACCAGAAGGTAATCCCCTTCCTCTAAATTCGCCTCTCCATCTCTTCTTCTTTTATTGCCTTTCTTTTCCCTTTTATTACCATTTCTCTCTCTTTTTCTATTTCGCTTTTGATTTTTCTCTTACAGCCTTCTTTTAATTCTTGGGTTGTGAGTGATTTGTTCGTTTCCTTTTCCTTTCTGTTTCTGGGATTTTATTTGGTTTCTGAGCTAGCAATCTGTATCTGGGTTTGTGTTTTTGTGTTTTTTTTTTCTTTGATTTGGTTATGGACGGCCGAGATCATCATCGTTTTGGTTTAGTGGTAAGGATTGTTGGAATTTCTCTTCCATTTGATTGCCTTCATTACATGCAATGTTTCATATTTCCATTTATATGCTTATCTTCTATGATCTCTTTGTAATATAAGTTCCAGAAAAGGTATTAAAGTTCTTTTAAAATTGATTGTGGAAGGGGATATTTTGCCATTTTCATGTTTCCTTTTGTCTTTTTCATGTAGTTTTTGAATCATTTATGTTTCAATATGACATAAACCGAAAGTTGTCTATGAACTTGTCTGTTCTTTTACTATGCCTGAAAGTTGGGTTGTTCAAGAAGGATGTGATCACATTATAGGGTGGAATAGAAAGGTCTGAGGATCAATGAATCCTTAAATTCTTGAGGAACGTTGCCCCTTTTTTGCCCTTTTGTCATTTTTCTCTTGCCTTTCATGAAAAAGTTAATTTTCTCCTTTGAGTCATTTCTTGCAATATTGCTCTAAGATCTCACATCGGTTGAGGAGGAGAATGAAGCATCATTTATAAAGGTGTGGAAACCTCTCCCTAGCAAGCGCGTTTTAAAAACCTTGAGGGAAGCCCAAAAGGGAAAGTCCAAAGAGGACAATATATGCTAGCGGTGGATGCTGAGCCCCGAAGGGGTGGATTGTGAATATATGTTGGGCCCCAAAGGGTGGGGATTAGGGAGTCCCACATTGATTGGAGAAGGGAACGAGTGCCAGCGAGGACGCTGAGCCCCGAAGGGGTGGATTGTGAGATCCCACATCGGTTGGGGAGAAGAACGAAACATCTTTTATAAAGGTGTGGAAATCTCTCCCTAGCAGACATGTTTTAAAAACCTTGAGAAGAAAGCCCAAAGAGGACAACATCTGCTAGCAGTAGGCTTGGGTGGTTACAATGGCATATTCTCATCTCCTTTATATTTGAACAAAGAGCAAAAGGATCTTTCATAGATCATTGCTGCTTGTGTTTTCCTATTAATCCATCTCCTATCTTTTAAAGCAATAGAATAATTTTTTAGAGCGTTTGGTTACCGTGCAGGCGCATGCCCCTCCTCCTGGTTACTTCATACGTTTGAACAATACTGGATCAAAAGACGATTTATATCTAAGTAAAAGGGATAGAATGCGCAGGTGGCTTTGTTGTGCTTGTCAAGTTGAAGAACCCTACCCATCAGCGGAAAGTGAGCACCTAAAAAGCCCAGGAAGTTATGGAGATGGTGGTAATAGTCTAATCTATTTACTCTGAAGTCTGTGAGATATCAATTTCCTCCATATGTTAAGCATAGTTATCATTAGTTTGTTCTTGTTCGAGACGACTCTTGATTTAATAGCTATAGCCTCGTTTATGATTCGTCTACTACGTGATTTAAATACGTCTTATGCATTTTATGCCTTTTAGGTCACCAAAAGGTCTCAAAAGAGCCAGCTCCTCACAAATCTGAAGCACCAAAAGCTCCACCTCCCATAGATGTTCCAGCGTTGTCTCTGGAAGAATTGAAAGAAAAGACTGACAACTTCGGGTCCAAGGCATTGATTGGTGAAGGGTCTTACGGTCGAGTTTATTATGCTAGATTAAACGATGGGAAAACTGTGGCAGTAAAGAAGCTGGATGTTTCCTCTGAGCCTGACTCGAGTGTCGACTTTTTGACTCAGGTTTGTTTACAATATCGATATAAATAGATTTAGCACGGTACAACTCTATCTTATCTTGTATACATTATTCAGGTTTCTACAGTCTCAAGGTTGAAACATGAAAATTTTGTTGAGTTGCACGGATACTGCGTTGAAGGAAATCTCCGTGTTCTTGCATATGAATTTGCAACTATGGGTTCTCTACATGACGTATTGCACGGTATGCCACGGCATTAAGTTCAATCATTTGGTTGAGTTTTCATGTAGGCCAGACAATTTTACGAGCTGTTGTGTGCTCTACACAGGTAGAAAGGGAGTGCAAGGGGCACAGCCTGGTCCAGTGCTCGATTGGATGCAACGTGTGAGAATTGCTGTCGATGCAGCTAGAGGATTGGAGTACTTGCATGAGAAGGTTCAACCTTCTATCATACATAGAGATGTTAGATCCAGCAATGTGCTTCTCTTTGAAGAGTATAAAACAAAGATTGCAGACTTTAACCTTTCTAACCAAGCTCCGGACATGGCTGCACGACTTCATTCTACTCGAGTTTTAGGAACTTTTGGCTATCATGCTCCAGAGTAATGTATCCGAAATCTTATTTGTTCGTATGGTTTCTTACTTGTATAAGTAGCTATTGTTGATTGAGAAAGTATTCCTCTCTTTCACAGGTATGCTATGACAGGACAATTGACACAAAAGAGTGACGTCTACAGCTTTGGAGTCGTTCTACTCGAGCTTTTGACTGGGAGGAAACCCGTTGATCACACCATGCCTCGCGGGCAGCAGAGTCTTGTTACTTGGGTGAGTACACGAGCGTGCTTTCCTTTTCGTTTACGGTTAGTTGAATTTCACAACTCTAAAATGACTGTTCCTTATTGTTTTAAGGCTACTCCAAGGCTAAGTGAAGACAAAGTTAAACAATGTGTTGATCCAAGGCTGAAGGGTGAATATCCACCTAAAGGAGTTGCCAAGGTACACATCGTTACGTCGTTTCACGAAGTTAAACTAATGAGATACGATTGTGACATCGACTTGGTTTTATGGTTATTGCAGCTGGCTGCTGTGGCAGCACTGTGTGTGCAATATGAAGCCGAGTTCAGGCCGAACATGAGCATTGTCGTCAAGGCTCTCCAGCCGCTTCTAAAGCCACCTGCGCCTATGCCTGCGTCGTCTCCTGAACCTTGAAGTAAATTGATATCAATTTTCTTCCTCACTGTCAGCCTACATTGGAAAGCTTGCTTTCATGGTGATCATAAAGAATTCATATATTCATTATTTGTTCCAATTATTATTGTTGTTTTCCCTTGAAGATCCTCGAGTCATGTTTAGCCCTCAGTTCTATATGTTTTTCCATTTCGTTTTTGGAGTCTGAGACTGTGGGAGTGAATGCTATGGGGGAAACTACGTATGATTATTATTTACTTTCCCCCTCACTCTTTTGATATCAATGGATATGGGTTGGTTTTTCAGTTCTCATGTTTAATGCTGTTCATTTTTTTTGACCTATCTCGAGTTTCGACTCGCCCTTTCCAATGCCTTCCCTATAGATGAAATGCCCCTCGCTGAGTCATACGAAGTTTCGGGTTGATGATCATTGTCAAAATCTAGTGTTCTCTGTTCATAGTAGTTGACGATACAGACATGCTAGCTAAATCGAGGAACTCAATGCAAACAATTTAGTTAGTTGCCAAAATGGATGGGGAAAGCTAGTATGGGTTGCAGGTGGAGGTAATGTCGCTGACTCGATGACAAAAAACTCGATTATTTTGATAGAGACGAGGTTGGGTAATGGAATAGTACCTATCTCGAGTTTCGACTCGCCCTATCCAATCCATATAAGATGAAATGCCCCTCCGCCGAGTCGTACGAAGTTTTGGGTTGATGATCATTGTCAAAATCTATAGTGTTCTCTGTTCATAGTAGTTGACGATACAGACATGCTCGCTAAATCGAGGAACTTGATGCAAACAATTTAGTTAGTTGCCAAAATGGATGGGGAAAGGTAAAGTCGCTGACTCAATGACAAAAAAACTCGATTATTTTGATGGAGACGAGGTCGGGTAATGGAAAATTATCAACTTGAATTGTACAATTCTGAAACTAAGACTACTGTTATGACAGATTTGAGCAAAGAAGATCTTCCGATTCTCAAAATAACGCACACGGGGTTCTAAGAACTCATGGAATCTCTCAATCCATCCCTCCATGGCTTCGTAGTTTTTTACGACGAGACCGTGGGAACAAGAGTTGCTGAATCTGCTTCTCTGCTGCAACTTCAGATGTTGCCTACAATGGCAGTATAGAAAATGGATAACATACTGTTAATAGGACGTTCAAACCAGAAATTTTCTTATAGACCGAGAAGGGTTGATGGCTCACCCGGGTTTTAAAGGGAAATCGAAAAGTCCGTACTTCTGTTCCGAAACATACCCTCACATCGATGCCAAGACTATCGACTCCGAGCAGAATAGCATCCTGAAAAGCATATATCACAAACTATCATAGCTGCAGTAACTTTAGGCAAGATATCTTCTAGTCAGATGCATCGAGGTCACGTAGGCCTATACCGACATTAAATAAACGATATCCCATGCCCACTAAAGCAGGTAAAAGTAATTTGGAGGAAATAGGTTCAAGCCAGGGTGATCGCCTACTCGGGATTTTATATCATATTCTTTTGTAACCAAATGTGGTAGGTCAACCGTTGTCTTGTGAGATTGGTCATATGCACATAAGTTGACTCGAACACTCGTAGAACAAAATCATAAAGGTAATAATGACACGACCCCTTTGGGCGTAGATATTAGAAGAAACCCGACGTAGCTTTCCATCCGTTAAGGCAATAATGACGAGCGGCCCCTTTGGATGTTCCTCCACCCCACTTACCTTCCATCCCAGGAAGCAACACACCTAGTCTCTTTCTTAGATGGTTCGAACTTACATACTAATGAACGAGTCGTCGTATAATCAACACGGTAATAAGAAAACGAACTGTTGCAAAAGATCCTAACGAACATAATGAACAAAAATTACCTCAACACGAAGACCCCTCTTTTTGCAAAAAGCTTTAAGGGCGATATTGCACCTAAAACCCTTCTCACTAAAACGCTCGACAATTTCCGCAGTAGAATGCATAAGAATATCGGGTTCGGCACGTTGAAAATCTTGCAAACCAATTTCAGACTGCAAAAGTTCATTAAAAAATAGCATGTCTAAATTACCAACAAGGTTGACCCTTCCATTTCACTATTCAACAGGGGCAACGCGTTCATTCTCGTGATTCTAATATTACTGATACTATTGCAGACCGAATATATATTCATCAATGAGACACGAAAGGAAAATCGTGATATACATACCTGAACTCCGTACACCGAGAAGAGCTCAATTCTCATTATCCCCAACCGGTAGAGGGTGGATCTTCGGATGCTTCTATCACTTTCGGACTCGAAGCTCAAGGTTTCACCTTCTAAACCAGAGGTTAAAGATGAGATGATTAGGAAAAACTCCATCAACAATAAGATAATAATGTTTAGAAGCTAAAACGTGGAATTATATACTTCAACATGAAGTAATGAATCAGCGACTGTTCTATTCATACCAAAGAAAAAATAAGATCCCACATCGGTTGGACTGGAAATGTACTCATGAGGCATTTAGACCGGAAATGTATGCATAGCTATACATCCTACTAGTGCAGTCATGTTATGAGATTTAAGCTTTAGATAAAAAATGACATATGGGAAACTACGACGTTCCCACATCGGTTGGAGAGGGGAGCGAAACATTCCTTATAAGAGTGTGGAAATTTCTCCCCAGCGAGAACGCGGGCCCCCAAGGGGGTGAAATCCCACATCGGTTGGAGAGGGGAATGAAACCTTTTTTATAAGGATGTGTAAATCTCTTCCTAGCAGACGCGTTTTAAAACTGTGAGACTGACGACAATACGTAACGGGCCAAAACGGACAATATCTATTAGCGGTGGGCTTGAGCTGTTGCAAATGGTATTAGAGCCAGACACCGGGCGGTGTGCCAACAAAGACGTTAGACCTCCAAAGGGGTGGATTGTGAGATCCCACATCGGTTGGAGAGGGGAACGAAACATTCTTTACAAGAGTGTGGAAATCGCTCCCTTAGGGGCCCAACGTCCTCGATAGGGAGAGGTTTCCACACCCTTATAAGAAATGTTTCGTTCCCCACTCCAACCAAATCATAAAAGTAATTACTTCAGCTGAATATGGTTACCTTTCCATTCTGTATTGTAGCCTTCACTCTCTTCAAAGTAAAACAGTCTTCTTATATAAGATTCTTCATCAGCATATACAGGTCTGAGACATCCCAACATGGAAACTCCATTCGAAGGATGCTTCATCTCTCTCTCATATTTCATATTGATAGCCTATAGGTAACAAACTTGATTAACGTTTCGTAATTCAAATGAACGTATTATAAACAATAGTTGCTAGTAGAAGGATGGGATGTTAAGAAGAGATATAAAAGTTAATAACGAAGCTGTAACGGCCCAAGCCCACCGCTAACAAATATTGTCCTCTTTAGGTTTTCCCTTTCAGACTTTCCTTCAAGGTTTTTAAATGATACCAAAGTCGGACACTGTGTGATGTGCCAGTGAGGAGGCTGAGCTCCGAAGGGGGGTGGACACGAGGTGGTGTGCCAGTAAGGACGCTGGACCCCGAAGGGGGTGGATTGGGGGGTCCCACATCGATTGGAGAAGGGAACGAGTGCCAGCGAGGACGCTGGACCCCGAAGAGTGGTGAGTCGTGAGATCCCACATCGGTTGGGGAGTAGAACAAAACATTCTTTATAAGGGTGTGGAAACCTCTCTCTAGTCGACGCGTTTTAAAACCTTGAGGGGAAGCCTAAAAGGGAAAGCCCAAAGAGGACAATATCTGCTAACGGTGGACTTGGGCGGTTACAAATGGTATGTTGAACAATCGTACAAGCTATAACAATAACAAGGAGGTGGTGGAAATCACCTTATTCATACACTTGGCAAAATATAGTGGATGAACCAAGCTAGACACATCCGGAACTCCCCAGTCAACAGGGAACTCAACCAAATCAGTTTCCACAGCCTACAAGGCCAATAGAAATGCAGCTAAAAATAAAACCAGAAACTTTGAACTGAACCAACACAACTAGATATTTACCTCAATATAGTCATAATCGAAAGGAACGATATCACCATTTCCGCTATCTCCCGCACTATAATCTCGAATTATCCTCCTACTTTCATACATTTTCATGTCCATTCCAATCAAAACGTTCTGCGAGTGAAGAACTCGTATAAATACCATAATCACTCGACCATATTTGGTTAAGATCTTTACCTCGAGATTACGAAAAAGCAATGCATAATAATGGAACGTCTAGATCTAATCTGAACATGTAGATCCATACCACAGGATTTGGTGCTGCACGATCTTCTAACATGTTCACATCGTCGAAAACTTCGAAAAACAAATCTGAACAGAACAAAACATTACCAAGTTCGATTCAGCAACGTAGCTAGGATATGAACATCCACACAAAAACAACAAACCATTAACAAGAGAAAGTCGATAAAAACCTCCATAATCGTCAAGAACGTATTGAAACTCGTCCCACGATACTTGTTCATGTGGTTCATTGTGCACAGTTCCAGGAAATAGTACCAAAGCGTTGCTATTTATCTAATAGAGAGGAAAATGAATTTTCGTTAACCGAAGAAAACATAATCGAGGAAACACGAGGTCCATGAGCCCAACCTCCACAGTCGTCCTGGCTAATTCTGCAGCAGTGAGTTCAGTATTTCGTGCTCTTTTGCGAACTTTTAGATCTTCGAGAGGATGATAGCCTTTGTTAGTCAAAGAACTTGATGAATCTGGAACTGAATCAGGGTAATCAGCAGCAACTGAAACTTTTGACAAGCAATGATCACGTCCCTTAGACAACCAATGTAATTCTGTTGATCCAAATATTGGATTTCTGCCACTAAAAATTACCAAACAAACACGATCTATCATAAACGAGCTACAATACAAACAGTTTGACAAGGAGCTACAATAGATCATAACCTGCTAATATCATAAACTCACCGAACATCGAAAGAAGATCTATTCCAACTGCTCGTGAATGCATGCGACGTCGAGCAACAAGCCCCTTCTGTATGATATTAGAAAAGGTGAGGAACAAAACTCAAAACAAAAGCAACGAAATAAAGGATTCGAATTGTGTATTCGAGCGTAACAGTCCAAGCCCAAGCCCAAGCCCACTGCTAGCAGATATTGTTGTCTTTGGGTTTTCCCTTTCGGGTTTCCCCTCAAAGTTTTTAAAACACGTCTGCAACGGCCCAAGCCCACCGCTAGCAGATATTGTCCTCTTTGGGCTTTCCCTTTCGGGGTTCCCCTCAAAGTCTGTAAAACGCGTCTGCTAGGGTAGGGAGAGGTTTCCACACCCTTATAAAGAATGTTTCGTTCTCCTCCCCAATTGATGTGGGGTCTCACAATCCGTCTGTTAGGGAGAGATTTCCACACCCTTACAAAGAATGCTTCGTTCTCCTCCCAATTGATGTGGGATCTCACAATCCATCCACCCCCTTCAGGGCCAACGTCCTCGCTCGCACTTGTTCCTTTCTCCAATTGATGTGGAATCTCACAATTCACCCCCTTCGAGACACAGCGTCATCGCTGGCACACCAGGCCCCCTTCAAGGCTCAACATCCTCGCTAGCACACTGCCTAGTGACTAACTCTAATACCATTTGTAACAGCTCAAGCCCACCGCTAGTAGATATGGTCTTCTTTAGGCTTTCCCTTTCGAGCTTCCCCTCAAGGTTTTTAAAACGCGTCTGCTAGGGAATGGTTTCCACACCCTTATAAATAATGTTTCGTTCTCCTCCCCACTCCTCAACCAATGTAGGATCTCACATCTAGTTTTTGTTTAGGTTGTGAGGCCTCGTATATAAGACTAAGAGTTCTATTTCTTTTGAATTTTAGTCTTGGTACAATCTCTAGTGAATATAGCTAAAGGCTAGAACCAAAAACGAAAAGAAAGCTAACACATAGGAAACCCATTGAAAAAGGGCCAAAAAAATGGCTTGTTAACAAAAGGGAAACACCCAAGTAGAGCTTCTAAAGATCAGAAAGCCTAAACCTTTCGCAGTACAATGACAAACAGATGAAACCCCACTTCAAATAAAACGAACCCATCACTAAATCCGCAAGTGGGTATTCAAAAAACTACTTGAAAATCAACGATCGATAGCCCTCTCTTAGAACAAATGCCCAGACAATCAATTCACCAAGAAAAAACGAAACGGGCATGTAACAAATTCACAGTTCATCACAATCAATGATACCAAATGCAAAGAACACAACAAGAGGCGAATGATTGCGGTTACCGAAGGCAAGTGAAGAAGCTACAGCGATTGCCATGAGAGACAGAGATCAAAGTCGAAGCAAGCTGAGATGGGTATTAGTCTCTACGTATAGTTCGAAGTCCGAAATGGCCATCGAGATTCGCAGAAGATCTCCAAACGTGTTCAGAAATCTCTGATTTTTTTACTCAGAGATCTCAGCTGAAAAAGCGTAGAAAATAACAAATGGGTCTATCAATTTTGTTTTTATACACCTATAAAACACTGGAGTGAAGAAGTGAAGAGACAAGACACAAAAGACAGACACCCCATGTTTTTTATTCCAACAAGGAACACAATTTTGTGAGAAGACAAAAGTTTTGTGTGAAATATTGAAATATGAATGTGTGGGCAATAAAAGTGAAAACAACATAAGATGGATATCACATGTTTGTATCTTCAACATAGTACACAAAGGTTATCCCAAGACATACAAGCCAAAAGTGTTCTTTTCTTTTGAGTTCACAAAGAGGATTTAGAGAGGTTTAATGTCATCAAAAAAATTAGTTATATTAATGTAATTAACATCCATAATTGTTCTAATTTTGAACAATTTGACGTAGGGGTGATATAGATTTCAATCATACTCTTGAACTTTGGGATAAATTTTAATTATAGTCTTGATTGTAGCTTAACCGTAATGAGTTGTAAAAAGTTGTCCGAGAAAAAAAAAATATTTGAAACATTTTTTATTTATTGAATAAATGGGTTAAGTAATTATCGTAACTCCATTTGTTTCACCACGTGTGTAACTATCTCAGTCCACCGCTAGCAGATATTGTCAGCTTTGACCCACTACGTATTATCGTCATCCTCACGATTTTAAAAGCGTCTACTAGGGAGAGGTTTCCAAACCCTTGTAAGGAATACTTAAGGAGAGGTTTCCACACCCTTGTAAGGAATATTTTGTTCCCCTCTCCAACTGACATGCAATCTCACAACGTGCTTTCATTGATTCGAGTGAATTTTTACTTGTATAATGGTCTTAAATTTTAGCGCGAGCGTTTTTGTGAGACACCACATTGGTTAGGAAAGAGAACGAAACATCTTTATAAGAGTGTAAAAACCTCTCCTCAGTAGACTCATTTTAAAAGTGAAAGCTCGAAAGAAAAATCTTAAAGAGGACAATATCAGCTAGCTGTGAGCTTAGAATTAGAAAATTTAGAAAATTGTGTGCTTGGACTCCAAAAATGACAAAAAAAATGGTCTAACACTTGCGCTTTAAAAATTGGAAAAAGAAAAAAAATGGTTAACCATGGAAGAGATTCAAGCCTTTCACCGAGTCTGATATCACCTGTAAACTAAAACTATTGAAATATGAATGAGACAAACTTTGACCATTGTATCTTATTCTTTACTTTTGGTATTCAATCAAAATATACAATCACATGAACGTGCAAGGAAAATGATAAGAAAAAGATTTTGACCTCATTGAATCCACACAAAATTCAAAGCAGAACTCAACCCACAAAAAAATGACTAGCAGGAGATGGTAGAAAACAATGAAGGCGAGGCCTTCTTTCAGGGGAAAACATAGCTTCAAATAAGAAAATCTTGGGTTGGATGCAGACCTTCCAATATTTAATGCTGTGTTCTATCTAATCTTACAGCCTGATGAACAAGCAGAGCCTCTTCCACAACTCTAAGAACATGTCTGACATCATCGGTAGCCGCCGTACGGTGGCTGTTGAGGGGCATAGCCACCGGCACCCATCATCGGGTTGTATACACCAGGCACGTTCGCTCGAGGTTGCTGCATCTGGATTCCGTGTTGCGCCATACCCATGTTCATCCCCATGCCACCCATGGGTTGATTCATGCCTCCATATCCTCCTCTCATACCCATGCCCATGCCAGGGTTGGGGTTCATACCCATTCCCATTCCTGGACCCGACATTGCGTTTGGAGGTGGCCTTAGTGCACTCGCACCGGCTCGGCCAATCCCGGAACCTGATCCCATAGCTTTACCCATGTTAATGGTAGATATCACTGGAGCTGTACTAGGCTTCTCCATCCTCTTCTCCTTCCTATTGAGGGCTTCAAAATCAACACCAATATCCGCCAATGGGTTTGTTTTAGCTGCACATGGAGAATTTATGATTCAAAAAGATGAACAAGGAAGAACTATGATGTGTTTTTTAAAACAACCCAGTACGTCCAAGTGATGTAATGAAATCGAGGGGGAAACTCACGTCCAGATATGTTTAAATTGACAAGCCCTCGGTTTAATGTGTCGGTCCATACTGTAGACTTGGTCTCGAATTTGTTCTTTGAAGGTTGAGATGCATTTGAAAGTGATCCAGATGGAGGAATTTGCTGGGAAGCCATGGATGTATAGGTTCCTGCTTGAAAACTACCCATAACATCAGGGTTAGATGTGTTAACAGGAAAATTTGGGGCTTGGTAAGACACTTGAGAAGCTACGGGAGCTACAGAGCCATGTGGCGGATTGAAGTTCCCACAAGGAAGCTGAGCAGGCGGTTGAGTAGTTTGAAGTGCGACATGAGAACTCGTGGGAGCTACCGAACCATCCTGAGAATATCCAAAATTGTTGGGATGTGTACTAGGTCCAGCATTTGGAGGAGCCATATATGAATTGACATGTGTCGGTGCTCTTCCCGGAACCATGAACATCCCGTTGTTAAACTCTCTCCCGGGTTCTGTTTGATTTTGAAAATTTACGGGAGCTACGTTTCCATGTTGCTGATAAGTCCCCAAGTTATTAGAATTTGGCTGTGCAGGCAAGCCAGATACAGCTTGTTGGCTGTTTGATACTGTGAATGCAGGCTGTGAAACAACAGCAGGTAAAGGTTCAGGAGGAAGGAGATCAGCTAGTACACCAATATTTTGATGTTGCAGAGACTCTTCACGAGGCTGCGGCAAATTCGGTTGAGGTTGAACGGGGATGTTCGGTGTGGAATAAGTTGCTACAGAAAATGATTCCCCATGCTGGACATGTGCTTGAACTTGGACATCGGAGGAAGAAATAGCTTTAAAAGGCGAGTCACCGAATGCGTCTTCAAACGTCTGTGTGAGCATAATAAGTTGAAAAATATCGATCTCTGCCCGTAAAAATAATTGATCTAGAATCCAATTTTACAAGGTATGAATCGACCCAAGTTAAATTTACATCCGAGAAATCTGAAATTTCTTTACTTCTTACGCCATAAATATGTATAGCCTCACAGTAAGCTTGTAACAGCCCAAGTTCACCGCTAGTAGATAATGTCTTCTTTGGGCTTTCCCATCTGAGCTTTTCCTCAAGGTTTTAAAACGTATTTGCTAGGGAGAGGTTTCTACACCCTTATAAGGAATGTTTCGTTCCCCTCTCCAACCGATGTGGGATCTCACAATCCACCCCCTTGAGGGCTCAGCGTCCTTGCTGGCACACTGCCCGGTGTCTGACTCTAATAACATTTGTAACAGCCCAAGCCCACCGCTAGCAGATATTGTCCTCTTTGGGCTTTCCCCTCCGGGCTTCCCCTCAAAGTTTTAAAACTCGTCGAGGTTTCCACACCCTTATAAGGAATACTTTGTTCCTCTCTCCAACCGATGTGGGATCTCACAAAGCTATATCTACCAAAAACCAGGTATAACATGCTCTCAGCAATGCCAGGAATAAAAGTGATGAGAAAACAGCAAATCATGGGTTCATGAGAGCGAGAAAATTGCATACATAAGCATGACATAAGCAAACAGAGATCAGTTCAAGATCGTTTCAATGCCTAAATATTACCTGATTTTGAGCATGGTATCCCACAGCAGAGCTTGTCTGAACATAACCCTCAGAGTCTGCAGTTGATGTTACTGGCCCAACAGGCACTAAGGCCAAGGAGTCTAATAAATTTGTCTCTAAACTGCTCGAGGCAGGTGGAGCAGCTGAAATAAGAAATGGAAAGAGATATTAAGTGCAAAGTACAAATAAATATCCGAAGAAAGTACTAACGGAAGTACAATTTGTAACCGCCCAAGCCCACCGCTAGTAGATATTGTCTGTTTTGGCCCGTTACGTATCACAGTTAGCCTCACAGTTTTAAAACGCGTCTACTAGGGAGAGGTTTCTACACCCTTATAAGGAATGCTTCATTCCCCTATCAAACCAATGTGGGATCACAATCCATTCACCACCTTGGGGGCCAACGTCCTCGTTGGCATAACGTCCGACGTCTGGCTCTAATACCATTTGTAACAGCCCAAGCCCCCAAAGAGGACAATACCTGCTAGCGGGAGGCTTGAGCTGTTACAAATGGTATCAGAGCTAGTGACCAACGATGCGAGGCACTGGTCGAAGTAGGGCGAAGTAGGGCGAAGAAGCTCATGGATGGAAGTGCCCATTGCAATCTAACCCTTTTTACAATAAGTAACGATGAGGTGCAGCATAGAAAATCAGGTGCTTCCCATACCTGGAACTGAACCACGAGGGTCGAATTCATCAGAACCATCAAGTCCCTGGGTAGGTGGGGATGCAGCAGTTCCATGACTAGTTAGCTGGCTTTGAGTACTGGATGTGGGTGGGGGAAACGCTCTCGGAGCAGCAGTCGGTGGAGCTTCAACATCTCTGCTTATAGATACAATATCCCAATTGAATGAACAGGCGAACAAGACGAAAGAAAAAAAGTAACGGTCATATTTTCGGAACAAAATTAGCACCTTTGACTTTGCACATTGGTTTCAGATTCAGTCACAGCTTCTTCGTAACTAGGTGGAGCACCAATATTCTGTTCCGAAAATTTACGTTCAAGCTGCCTATGAAACATTCAAAATTAACAATGCCACTAAACTGCTTCCTCATCAGATAAATATAAAACGAACAATGAAATTAAATGATTAAAAACTAACCTTTCATCCTGAGATGGCTCATTCGCTCTAGTATCGTTGTTGCTGCAAGAAACACGAGAGGCAAAGAAACGAGAGCTAAGAAAATAAGCGCTTTCCAGGAAAATTATACATATATCAAACTTCATACTGTCAAAAAACATATAATGGAATTTACTAATATAACATCAGCATATTATATCTGCAGCATGCGCATACCGAGAAGAAACTTGACCATCGTCATATGTACGTTCTCCATTTCTGTCAGAGCTTCGGCTCCTTGAACCATACTGATAGTCATCAACGCTTCGGCTTCTTCCTCGATAATCATCATCCCTATAACCATCTCTATTATAGCGGTCTTCATAATCACGACCATATGAATCCTCATTTCCACCGGAACGATCATCTCTAAAACCATATTCTCTTTCCCTCCCATAAGAATCGACATTTCTGTCTCCATCACGGCTTCCATATCTTCCTTCATAGCGGTCGTCATATGCTCCTGCACTTGGTCTATACATACTGCCCATAGATGCTGCACTGTGAAACCTATGTAGCATCATGAAAGTCATAAGAACAGTAGTAGTTATTAAGTTTTTAAAACTATTCCATGAAAGCTTAAAGAACATTTCTATGCAACATAATTGTGAGTAAATAAAATGAAATAACCTGAGGGTCTGAAATGATGAATTGGCACTAATAAATATGATTACTGACGCAATAAGTAGGGATGAACTAAGAAAAATGAAAAGAATGAAGAATCGACAAATATATAAATTAACCGAACGTCAAGAGCAGACTCACTTGTCCTTATTAGCAGCAGCTTTCTGTCTGACCTCAACAATCCTCTCTTTATCATTTACAAGAGCAACAAGATTTTGCGATTTCTTTCGAACATTGTTACCCTGATCCCTCCCACTCGAGTCGATGTATTGAAAATTAGATAAGGTCTGTCATACAAAAGATGCCCGACGAATCAAGAGAGAGTAATCACATTTCAGGAAGATCAGAGAGATGAGTAGTTATAGCTGTCGAAGTCAATTGAGAAAAAGAAACGTACCGATATCTGATATACATGCTCTCTGATGTCATCTATGACACGCTCCGACCCATGACCCACCAAGTACTCCAAAACAGTCAAACCCTGAGAAAGATACAAGTTTGGGTAGGAATAAAAGGACTAGGAATGCATAAAGAGCTTCCGTATCAAAATTGAAAGGTTAAGTTCGTTAAATCGTCAAAATACAATAATCCTCGAAGTGGAAACAAAAAGGGAAAACAGCTAACCTTGTAAACATGCCTCCAATTCTTGCCAGTATCATTAATCCGCTTCCAGATTACTCCCATAATCATTTGATATTCATGACTGCATGAACATTTGGAATAAGTTCTCCCCTGGTGTAGAATATTCAATCTAAAAGCATCTACAAAAGCAAGCCTATGCTTACTAATTTCGAGTAGCCTGTGCTATATCTGCAAGAAGTGATCCATGAGGACCCCAAGGCTCGTTGCTAGTGGCATCCAAAACCTGAAAAAGAAGGTAAAAACAGCGTTCCATATAAGCTCGCGTGCATAAAACCCTTACTACGAAGTTTTCTTATAGAACTTCGATAAGTCTAAATCACAATATCACAGTCTAACTTTTTTGTTAATTATGTCATGTAGCATCCATAGCTAAGAAATTTCTTCGCCCCCCTAAAAATTGTGCATAAATTACGTTTCTTGTAACAGTCCAAGCCCACCGCTAGCATATATTGTCCTCTGTAGGCTTTCCCTTTTGGGCTTCCCCTCAAGGTTTTAAAATGCGTCTGCTAGGGAGAGGTTTTCACACCCTTATAAGGAATGCTTCGTTCCCCTTTCCACCCAATGTGGGATCTCACATTTCTATTTCACCTAAGGGCTATCATCGTGGACATGAGTGATAAATGAACCTAAACACTTTCTTTCCTTAAAAGAAACAAATAAATACTTGAATCTAGACAAGATCACTTCAGGGCGGGAAGAAAAGAATAGAAACAGAGGAACTGAAAGGCATACCTTCTGCTCTATTTTCGGAATTTTGAGCACGGTCTTATTGACCTCTCGCTTTCTGCAATAAAAGATAGAGGGATCCTATTAGGAAAACCTAATGCATGAAGTTAAATTTACATGATCAATGAATAAAAATGAATTTTGACAGGGCAAGAATATAGCTTACAAGTCCCTAACAGTTTGATCGAAGGCCTTCTTCATCCTAGCTGGTAATTATCAATTACAGAAACAAGCAGAAGCGCCCCTAGTTCTGCTGTTGAATTAAACGGAAGTTCTTGTTAGTCTATGCAGTAATTACACACATACAAAACGATCCCAATATTAAATATATAATATGTAAAAGTTCAAACTCGAGAAGAAATATAGCAATAAGAATAAGATGATAATTGGGCTATACATCAATGGTTGTGATCTGATTAGGTGAAAAAGTGGATGAAATTGGCTACATTCCATGCTGCAAATGAATGTTGTATGGAAGATAACAATGGAAGACAGCTTTCGGAACTCTAAATGTGTGTTTGCTCGCAATAACCATTACCCATCTAACCTCGTGACAATCATATTAGCTCACAAGAATCCGACCACAAAGTGTGAAGCTCTAAACGAAAGTGTAACGAACACTAAGCTAGGAGGGTAAGGTTCTTGTCAAATTCTCTACACCTAACCTGTCCACATTGCACCACTTGGAAACAACATTTCACCTAACAAGATAAGACCTTCCACCTTCCTCAACAACAAAAGTTACTCATGATTCAAGAAAGTCCAACTCTTAACATGTTATGGATCTACCTCTGTAACGGCCCAAGCCCACCGCTAGCAGATACTATCCTCTTTGAACTTTCCCTTCCGGGCTTCCCCTCAAGATTTTTAAAACGCATCTGCTAGGGAGAGGTTTCCATGCCCTTATAAAGAATACTTCGTTCTCCTCCCCAACCAATGTGGGATCTCACAACCTCACTCCCCTGCAACTAACGCACCCACTTTTGAGCTAATGTTCTTATTCTAAGCCCTATTATTAATAAACAATGTCTTAATCAGCAATGTAAAGGATCTGAACTGGGAGGTGGCTAAATGATTGACCGATTTACACAACAACCGTTAAATTAAATGAATCTTCCCCATCAAGATATTCACAACCAGCTGCTAAAAGTAATTATCTCAATACGAATACAGAACCAACAGATCTATGACCAATGAAACAAAAATAAAAAAATTACGACAAATCAGATAAACCCAGCTAGAAAAGGGGAAAAAAAATCCTATACGACACAATTATTACCAGAAATTTCACATGTTCAAAGCATTGGGGGAAAATTTTGCGAAAAGGCTATTGCAAAATCAACAATCTGAGAACAAAGAAAACGAGATGATATCGGAAACAACGGAAAAGGGTGCGAGAAGAAGAATCTTACAAGACTAAGGACGCAAAAGAGGTAGCTGAATGAACTGTTTGAGTAGCCAACCAGAAATTGAAGAACAAGAGAGGTGAAGTAGATCTGAACCAAAACCCAACAGCTAAAACCTAGATTGAATCGAATCGAATCGAACAAGTGGGCAGCTGACTGAATCGACTGCGGTAAGTGGATTTGAAAGCAGAAGCCCGATCTGAGGATTGAAAGAAGACGATTCTGGAATTTGCTCGAAGCTGGAAAGAATAGAAGAGGAAAGAGAGGGATTTGTCTCTGTTTCTCGCTGTTGAGAATCTGAGAGAGAGGAGAAATGGGAAAAATTAGGAGAAGACAGCGCAAGTAGCAGAGCTACACGCAGGGAATCATAAAAGCCAAAACCCAAATGGGTTCTTAAAAATCATACTTGTTTTATTGTATTAAAATTTTCAACTTCCACAAAGTAATCAACCTTGCATCTCACGTCCATCCATGGTCAACTCACCTCATCATTTTAATTTTTCTTCCCACCTTCAAAGCTCATCCAATATATACATACATATATATATATATATAGATATACATAGATATATAGTGTTATAGATGTTCCAATTCCTTCTCCTACTGAATTCTTACTAGATTTTGAACTTATAAATCGTTGTTGTACTAAAAAAAATGTTAAAAAATATATTTTTTTTTTGTTATCGAATTTTCATAAAAATAATAATTTGAATGAATATGTAATAATTTAGTTTATGTCATTATTCTAATAAAATTATTGATACATAATATAAAGAGTGGTATTGATGTTATGTTATTTACATTATCATTATAAAAACACAAGTTCAAAAATTTTTTTAGTATAATATATGGATAAAAACTGTCTATCGGCCCTTTATAGATTATCTCCAAACCTTTTAACATTACTTTTAAAAGTTTAAAAGTTTACGAGTGTTTTTTGAGACTGTACGGTTGGTAAGGATATTATTTTTGGATTATCTTCGTATTTTTTAATTTAAAAATATTTTTAGAAAGTTTTTAATATTTATTTAATTAATTTAGACTAAATTTATTTGAAGTTGTTGAAGTAATAAATGGAAATGAATGCATCATTGAAATCCAAAAATAAAAAAAAAATTAAAATTTAAACAGTTGTCCTCATGAATTTGGTGAGTGAGAAGAAAAGTTTTAAAGAATAAAGAAAAAGTAAGGTATAAAGTGTAAAAATCATCACTTTAGAGTAAAAAAGTGATCCTAAAAGGACAAAGAATCACAGTTTGGCACAACAACATCATGATTCAACATATTTTTGTATCATTATCATTATTCAGTTTCTCCAAAAATACAACCAAAAATCATATTCATATTCAATTTTATTCAATTAGTCGATGTAATCGAGCGTCAAGCCCTAAGATAAAACGAGTTTTACCTACTCGTGTTTAACATATCAAATCTAAATCTCGATAAGAATCTCATAAGAAAAATGTAAGATTTAGGATAAGAGAAGAAGAACTAATGTTCGTGTGTTAATATAACAGCTCAAGCCCACCACTAACAAATATCGTCCGCTTTAGCCTCTTACGTATTGTTGTCAGCTTCACATATTTAAAACGTGTTTGCTAGGGAGAGGATTTTATGCTCTTATAAGGAATGCTTCGTTCTCCTCTCCAACCAATGTGAGATCTCACAATCCACTCATTTAGTTGGAGAGTGGAACGAAACATTTCTTATAAGGGCGTGGAAACTTCTTCCTGATTGACGCGTTTTAAAACCGTGAGGCTAACGATAATATGTAGCGAGCCAAAGCGGACAATATCTGCTAACGGTAGGCCTGGGTTGTTACTGTTAATCATCCCCGTTACGATATCCACAATTATGAGCTCGAAAATCCTTTTCCTTAGCATCGATAGTCTCCTCCTTCTAGCTCAATTGGGTCTTGTTTGATAACGACTTGATTTCTTTACTCTCTTCTGTTCTTCAATTATTGAACTCTAACCCAAATGTTTTTTCAAAATATTTGATAATTCATACAATTTTAACAAATATATGTGTGAAAATCGTCAATTAAACTTCAAAATTATCATAAATATGCTCTAAAAATAGCCCACAAATGTGCCAATAGATATCAGAATTTGGACTAAGTTCTATTAACAATACAATACAAATTTGGACATGAAGGGGATATGAAGCTTTGGCCTGAAGAGCCCAAACAAGAAGCCCTTTGAGCCCTTCTATTTGATTCTATTAAAAGGCCCATTCTACCACGAAATTCACGAAACAATACTAGACACGAGCTAGATCTTCTATAAAATTAACGTTTTTTTTAACAAGTCAAGTCATTTAGAATTTTGCAGGTATCCTCGTTTTCTACTTAAAGATCGACAACGAACAAGTGTCAAATTTTACTAGACAAATTAGAGAAGATAATGCTCTCGTGATCAGAGACGAGACGAGCACTCTAATCTTGACCATAAAATCAAAGAAAAGATTTAAAAAACGAAAAGTTTAGAACTATTACACCTACTTTTGGAAGTTTGGGGCAAAACTTATGCTCTTTTCCCACACCTAAAACCAACCAAATCATTATTTTGATTCAATTTTTCTAAAAGAATAATGTAACGACCTGACTTTTCATATACGTACCTATTGAAACTATTACTTAAAAACAACGATTTTATAGTTTAAAAATAGAAAAAAAAAAAAAGCTTTGGAAACAAGTAAAACATACTCGGGATGCATAACACTCAAGGCCCATGATTCAAATCAAAATTTAGAATATGGATTCGATACATGATGATCTCGACATTTTTATATGACATGATCCTGTTACATGCTTGTCTTGAAGTGCTTCTAAAAGTGGGGATTGTCCTCCACAAACCAACATGAGTCATTTTAACATGTTTTGTCTTCCCTCACATGTTGTTTAGAAAAATTCTTAGGAAATCACCTGACATAAACTTCCTTAAAGTTAAAAGTCAAACACAGCTGTGTTCGGATTAATTTTTTTTTTTTATAAATAAAATAGAATTTAAAAATGAAGAAATATAAATAAAATATACCAATTTTGTGATTGACATTACAAATGTATTGCTCACCAGGCTAGCAAGAAAACAACATATTGTAATTGTATATGGCCACCTTTAGTGAGAAATGTCTAAAATACCCCTAGTGACCTTTTTTTCTCTCCATTTTTTACTCGAAAGAATTGTTCAAACAAATTGACGAGAAAAAGACATTTCAAAACATTTTAATAGCATTATTGAATTTGATAATAATGAGTTGAGTTATGTTCATATTGGTATCTTAATACATTAATTTATCGTCATTTAACCAATTTTAATATATTATCAATAATAACTTAAGCTACGTTCAACGAAACCGAGTTGATCCAGCTATGAGAGTACCTGCCCCACAAACTTCCAGCAAACATGTGTTCTTATCAAAATGACTAACTCCAAGTTAATGCATTTCATGTATTTTAAATTTTGTTTGACTTTTCCTTATTTTGCTTCTCAAATCATCCATCCCTTTATTTATATATCAACTTTTGTTCATTTTTTCTTCCATTCACATGTTAGGTTCAATCATTTGATATCATTTCAATATTGTTAGGTATTAGGTTTAAAAAAAGATTAAAACTTTTTCGTTTTATTTCTTATATTTTATGAGATTAAGGGTCGGAAAATGATGTTTTTATTAACGAAATATTTGTCAAACGATAAAGAATCAAGATAAGGATGAAACTTTGAAGAATAGTTTGTCGCTGCTTCGAGAATGGTTAGCTAACTTCAACGATATATGTATGAGCCGGGGTAGAAAAGGCTTCTCCATCTACGTCCCTACTTCCTATTTCAATCTTGATCTCGATAAAGACTCAATTTTTTAAAATTATTTGTAGATATGACTTGAAAGCCACTCCAACTCTATGCACAATGATAGTATTGGACATATGAATCATGGGTTGTCCCCAACAACGCAACCTTGTACGACAATTCAATGTCTTCCCACAAAACCAGACAACTTGAGTGGTTAGATGAACGGTCAAACATCAAAATTTAATAGTAAATGATTTGGAAATGGATGAAAGAGAGAAGAAATAGGCAGCACAATGAAATAAATAACCCAAAGTGAACACAAAATCCCAAATCTTACACAAATGCGCACTTAATCTATTCACAAATGAGATAATTTAAACAAATAACAAAAGGCTTCACTATTTAAAATCACAAACAATCAATAATCTTCTGCAATTTCCAAGCCCTGCCATTGATGCGTATTGAACCCTTGAAGCCACTTAATAAGATGACATGGAAGATGGCAACAAGAGAAGAAGATGCAATCTGGTCCAATCTATGAGTGTTTGAATAGTGATATGTTCTTGCGAATGGATCCTTATTATTCAATGGGCTGAATTCTCCACCTTTAACTATTTCATTAATGAAGCCTTTATTTATTCCGCTATTGAAAAGAAAACCTGTGGAAATGTTAACAAGATCATTAGAATTGTGGTAGAAATTTGATGGGGAAATGAAAAATGATGAGTAGGGAGGGTTGATTTACTTACAAGATTGGGGTTGAACTTTTTTAGAGCTTAATATGGTGGAGGTGGCGGCGGCGATGCGTAAATGTAGACGGGGGGAGGTGATTTCACCGGTGGTGGGGGAGATTTGTAATAGTACGGGGGAGGAGGAGAAGGTGAAGGAGGGGGAGGAGATTTGTAATAGTACGGTGGAGGAGGTGATGGAGATGGTGGTGGTGGGGACTTGTAGTAGTATGGTGGAGGAGGAGAGTAGACTGGAGGTGGTGGTGACTTGTAGTAGTATGGCGGGGGTGGAGAGTAGACTGGAGGAGGTGGTGACTTGTAGTAGTATGGCGGGGGTGGAGAGTAGACTGGAGGAGGTGGTGACTTGTAGTAGTATGGCGGAGGTGGAGAGTAGACTGGAGGAGGTGGTGACTTGTAGTAGTATGGCGGGGGTGGAGAGTAGACTGGAGGAGGTGGTGACTTGTAGTAGTATGGCGGGGGTGGAGAGTAGACTGGAGGAGGTGGTGACTTGTAGTAGTATGGCGGAGGTGGAGAGTAGACGGGAGGTGGTGGTGACTTGTAGTAGTATGGCGGGGGTGGAGAGTAGACGGGAGGTGGTGGTGACTTGTAGTAGTATGGCGGGGGAGGAGAGTAGACGGGAGGAGGTGGTGACTTGTAATAGTACACTGGAGGAGGAGAGTAGACTGGTGGTGGGGGTGACTTGTAGTAGTACGGTGGAGGAGGAGAGTAGACGGGAGGTGGTGGTGACTTGTAGTAGTATGGTGGGGGAGGAGAGTAGATGGGAGGAGGTGGTGACTTGTAGTAGTATGGTGGAGGAGGAGAGTACGCTGGAGGTGGTGGTGACTTGTAGTAGTACGGTGGAGGAGGAGAGTACACTGGAGGAGGAGGTGACTTGTAGTAGTACGGTGGGGGAGGAGAGTACACTGGAGGAGGTGGTGACTTGTAGTAGTACACCGGAGGTGGAGAGTACACTGGAGGAGGAGGTGACTTGTAGTAGTACGGTGGAGGGGGAGAGTACACTGGAGGTGGTGGTGACTTGTAATAGTACACTGGGGGAGGAGAGTACACTGGAGGAGGAGGCGATTTGTAATAGTACACTGGGGGAGGAGAGTAGACGGGAGGTGGTGGTGACTTGTAGACGTAAGGAGGAGGATAGTAAGGCTTAGGCTTTATGCACTCATGGTAGGGCGTCTTTGGAGCATAAGCAAAAGGCTTGGCATAGAGCACGACCTCGTATTTAGTCTTGGACTTAACCTTCAAAATGGCACCGACCTTGCCCCAGTGAAGGTTGGTCGGGATGTTGCACGGCGAGCCCTTCGGGGGTACGTGGAGCTTAGCCTTGCAAGCCTTGCCTCCATATTTAGCATAGTCAAAGCCCTTAACTTCAATGCTATATTTGCCATTGCTCTTAGTCTTTCCATATGCTACTACCTCTTCCTTTCCTGCCTTGCAACTCACTTCCACAACGGCTCCTACAATAAATAAATAAATAAATTAGAAAACGACGTCATTTTAGCTTTATTTTACTCTACAAACTCCTATCACTATTTCCCTACTTTAATAAATAATGTTTATTAAATATTTACTATTTTGGGTATTGATGTGAAATAATTGAGGCAATGAGAACATCCATATGGATGGTGATACCCTTTTATTCTCTCATGGTAGGAGGGCAAATTCGTAAATATGACTTTTAAAAATTTTAAAATAAAAATTGCATTAATCAATTAAAGTATGTCTTTTTGTTTGTGGGTTTTGATAGAAAGATCTTCAATTTTTTACTTGGTTTTGAAGGTAACCAAATTTAGAAGCAAGCTATTCAAGAAATTGATATTAAAAATAAAAAGTATAGAAATTAAAGATTGGTTTTAAAGAAAAAAAAAAGGAATTTGAATTTGATGAAATTGATTAATGAAAATTAATTTGGAAATTACCTTTAAGGTGCTTCTTGTCGTGTGATTTTTCGGGGTAGGCCCAGTCATAGCATCGGATGCAATAGACTTTTCCGACCACCTTGAAAACTAAGTGGTGGTGTGGCGGGTAGTATGGTGGAGTGTAGGGCTTTGGTGTTGGAGGGTAGTAAACCGGTGGTGGCGAGTATTTTGGTGGTGAGTAGTAGGGTGGAGTATAAGCCTTTGGTGGTGGCGAGTAGTAAACTGGTGGTGGTGGCGAGTAGTAAACCGGTGGTGGCGAGTATTTTGGTGGGGAGTAGTAAGGTGGAGTATAAGCCTTTGGTGGTGGAGAGTAGTAAACCGGTGGTGGCGAGTAAGTTGGTGGTGAGTAGTAGGGTGGAGTGTAAGATTTTGGTGGTGGAGAGTAGTAAACCGGTGGTGGCGAATATTTTGGTGGAGAGTAGTAGGGTGGAGTATACGACTTTGGCGGTGGAGAGTAGTAAACTGGTGGTGGCGAGTATTTTGGTGGGGAGTAGTAAGGTGGAGTATATGCCTTTGGTGGTGGAGAGTAGTAAACCGGTGGTGGCGAGTAAGTTGGCGGTGAGTAGTAGGGTGGAGTATATGACTTTGGTGGTGGAGAGTAGTAAACCGGCGGTGGCGAGTATTTTGGTGGAGAGTAGTAGGGTGGAGTGTACGACTTCGGTGGTGGAGAGTCGTAGACCGGTGGCGAGTATTTTGGTGGAGAGTAGTAGGGTGGAGTGTACGACTTCGGTGGTGGAGAGTAGTAGACCGGTGGTGGCGAGTATTTTGGTGGAGAGTAGTAGGGTGGAGTGTACGACTTCGGTGGTGGAGAGTAGTAAACCGGTGGTGGCGAGTATTTTGGTGGTGAGTAGTAGGGTGGAGTGTACGCCTTAGGTGGTGGAGAGTAGTAAACCGGTGGCGGCGAGTATGTTGGTGGTGAGTAGTAGGGTGGAGTGTACGACTTTGGTGGAGGAGAATAGTAAACCGGTGGCGGCGTGTAGGACTTCGGTGGAGAGTAGTACACTGGTGGTGGCGAGTAAGTTGGTGGTGGTGGAGATTTGTAGGAATAAACCGGTGGAGGTGGCGAGTAAGTTGGTGGTGGTGGAGATTTGTAGGAATAAACCGGTGGAGGTGAGTAAGTTGGTGGTGGTGGGGATTTGTAGTAGTAGGGTGGAGGAGGAGAATAGACTGGAGGTGGTGGAGACTTGTAGTAGTATGGTGGAGGAGGAGAATACACCGGAGGTGGTGGAGATTTGTAGTAGTAGGGTGGAGGAGGAGAATACACCGGAGGTGGTGGAGACTTGTAGTAGTATGGCGGAGGAGGAGATGGCGATGGTGGTGGTGGGGACTTGTAGTAATAGGGTGGTGGAGGTGAAGGCGAGGGTGGTGGAGGAGACTTGTAATAGTATGGTGGAGGAGGAGAGGGTGATGGTGGTGGAGGGGATTTGTAGTAGTACGGTGGAGGAGGTGACGGAGATGGCGGTGGTGGAGATTTGTACTCATAAACCGGAGGAGGAGAGTAAGTCGGCGGCGGCGAGTTATACTCGTAAGAAGGCGGTGGTGGAGAAGCATAGACGTAGGCATCTCCGGCAACCAATCCTACATTGGCAGAAAGAAGAAGTACGGCCAATGCCATAACAAATTGAGGGCAAAGACGACCCCAAGAGGGGTCGCCACGGTGGTGCTTCATGGGTGGGTGGAGAGAAAACTCAGGTCTCTTTCTCAAGCCAATTTTCCCGGATTTTCTCAGATATTTTCTCGGGAAAGTGAAGAAGAGAGAGAAAGAGAGAAGGAGAGAGAAACCGTTTTGGTTTCCTTTAGTGATTGTGTTAGAATTGCATGAAAGTAAAGTATATTTATAATCACATAAAGGCCCCAATTCCAAGTAGTTTCTCTTTTGATTAATTCATCACTTCCTCTTTAATTTTCATTTTTGCAAGCTGGCGTTCTTAATTTTTTAATTTAAATCCATAACTAATTCCCTTTATTTACCTAATTTAACTTTACTTTAAAACATTTTAATTTCAATTATACTATCTTAATCCTTTTCTTCTCTTATTGGCTTGCTTAGTCGCCCACAAGATGAGCGGTGGGGATTTCACGGTGGGACAATACGTGGCGCAGTTCAAACCATTGGATCAAATTTCTTTATATATATGTGTAGCAAATGCATTATTTTTTCAAAAAAAAATATTATTGAATGGATTTTTTTTTTTAATTTTAACAAAAAAAGGAAATTTTTTTGGCGTTTTGTTGGGTGGCATTATTTAGGCTGTTTATGCCCTCCATTTCTTTGTGTCTGGATTCCTAAATTTTTTAATTTTTTTAATACTATATATATATATATATATATATTAATTCTTTTAAATAAAAATAATAATTTTCTATAAAATTTTAAATATATAAACAAAAATAAGGGCGACAAAAAATGACAGGAGAATGGCAGAACAACTAATGAAATAGGACTAAAGTAAGATTCACGTTCAAATTTCATTAGCATTTTCTCTTTTAACCCTCGGTATTAGTATGACACTCATTCGGTGTGTATTGCCTCAATGCTGGCTTCAGAACTGTCGACATGAAAACGTTGAGTTAAAGTATAGAGATAGCTGGAGGATGAGACATCGTCGGTGAGAAATGGAAATCGGGAATGGTAAAAGAGTTTTGATGACAAATTATAAAGATAGAATCGACATTGAAGATGGCAACTATTCTGAGCATGAAACCCGGTAATTTGAGCTATGGCTAATTTCTAGGTATTTAGATTTTGACTGTATATTATAAAGATAGAAAGACGAAAATGACAACATAAATGATAGATGTTTTGAACTCGGAGTAATGGTATTTCGGTAATTTTGAATTATTTTCGTTTCGTGATTTGGAATAATTTTCACTACCACTTTTATAATTTTATGGACCACTTTTTTAGATAATTACTTTACTTTTCAAATTATTACTATTTTGAATTTTATTTATTTTCTAAAATTTAAAAATATTAATCATATGTTTTAATTAATTTAAATTGGGATTATACATGTTTTTACTGAAAATGAAAATAAAATTAAAAAAAGAACATAATCCACAAATAATAGAGATAAATCAAATGACTTACCAAATTGAAGCACATGGCTTGGTGGGGTTAACAATAAAAAAAGAAAAAGAAAATAATAATAGTAAATTCCATTTTTCCCCTTCTAACCACCACTAATCTTCTTTTACTTTTCTTATTTTCTTTGTAAAAAAAGAAAATAATAATAATAAATAAAAAAAGTACAACCCCATAATATTAGTGAAGCCACTACCTATTTTTATAATCACTCCAATAATTTCCAATGAAAAAAAGTACGTTTATTTTAATAAACAATTCATCTAAAATTCCATCAAAATTTTAAAAAAAAACCATTTTAAGGGCAATAATGTAAATTCACTTTTGATTTATCAATTGTAAATTTGTGGCTGTCAAAGAGCGCCGGCTGGAGAAGGCGGCTTTCGTATGTGGTGGCTTGGGCTAGTTGGCTGTCTATGCCTAATTTAGATTAATTTAAATTTTAAAAACTTTAAAATTAAAAATTACCCCCTACACATTTATTAATTTACATTTTTGTCTCTAATCATAACCCATTTATATTATTTTTGTTCATAATAATTTTGTATTTTATGACGTTAAAGATAAATTACTCGAGTTATGCTATCAAAACACTATCACTACAATAATAGAACGACATTATCTAAAAGTCGAGAGCCAAAAATAGAATTATAATAAATAAATAAATAAGATAATTATAAAATTAAAACAAGTTGGTCGTTTTTTATATGATCTTTGCCTTCACCTAACACAAAACATTTATTGCTTCCCTTTCTTTTCTTTCTATTCTTTTGAAAAAAGAAATGATTATCCCTTTTTTTTGTTTAAGGGTTTGGTATGTTTAATTATTGCTTGGTCACCCTTTGGTCTTTTTTTTAATTCAATTATAAAGTATTGAAAGTGATCGAGATTTTTAAGTATACGTACATACAAACATGTTATTCTCAGACCTAAGCTCGTGTTTGATAATTGTTTCTGAAATAATTTTATCGTCCTTTTTATTTGTTTGTTTTTTTTAGAATATATATTACGTAACGATGCACTTGTTGATTGCTGTTTCATTTCCATATTATCATAAAAGATTTATTTTACACGATGAAGTTATTATTCATCTAAAAAGATATAGATTTACCAAGGGTAATTTCGTTTACCCAAATTAAAAAAAAAAAAAAAACTCAATAGTACTCGACCAAATGACAGAGTTGCACTTGATAGCCTCGACATCACATGCGACATAGCCATGTTTCTTACTCCTCACTTCTTAAGAGTAAAAACTATCATCACAGACCAACACGAGTCCTTTCAGCATGTGAATTTCTATGATTGAGTCATCGAAAAAAATGTGCACGTTATTGGTATAAAGTAGTAATTTTCATTTTCTTTAAGTATTTTTAGTCATCTTATCCTCAGAATCGCTCTCATTTAAATATAGTCTCGATTGGTAACAGAAAATTCAGATATAAGATAATTCAAACCTCAAACTCGTAAAAAAAAAAGTCAACTATCACTTTTGTCAACTATCGCTTTTGTTTTACTCAACTTGAACAAAGAGGCTTGGTCCAACTTAATTAAGGAATGATGTAACCTCTCTTACAATTTGCACTAAATTAAAAAAATTTAATTATCTTTTTAAGGGTTTTGTCAATGAGCAACGGTAAGATATTTGAAATTTATACGAGCCATTGGTGTGACCATTTCAATGACTCGTAATTTTTATGCTTAGTTCAAACTATTCGAATCGTTCATCTTGTCAACGCATTTGAAGTAAAATATAAGAGCAATTATACGAATATTTAACCTTTTACTTAGGTCAATTATTAAAATAATATACAATAAACTTAGATATAAAATCAGAAGATTTAAATTATTTCATGAACCGTCGATATAAAAATTTGTAAGTTCACGAAATGTTCTTGTAAACATTTAGTAGAAGACGTGTTTTATGTCGGTTTTTTTTTAATGAATTAATTTATTGAAAATGTTAATGAAAAGGACTAAAATTGTTGTTTAGGCTATAATCAAGACTAAATCAAATGGTTTAAAAAATTTAAGCATGCAAGTAAATAATATTAATAAAAATAAATTTAATGACTTTTCATAATTTTATTCCTAGTAAAATAAAGCTACTGTCTTTTTAAATATTAAAATTTATGGTTTTTATTCAAAAATGTTGAGAATTTTCTTGAGAGATTATGGATAAAAATAAAAGTAAATTGTAATTGAATAATATAAATTAGTTTGAAATTTCAATTATTTATTAAAATATATTAAAAATAGTCATGGATACTCTTGAATGCTGCAGGGACGAAACGACGTGACAAATTATAATCACGTACAGAAGTGTTGTCCTTTGGCTCTGCAATATAGAGCTTCTAAACTGCTCCCGTTACTTTATGAGGTTCTATCGGGATAAGCAGGTAGAATAAACGAGTAAGAACTAAATCTTAAAATGTCAAGAACATACTTGTCTCTCATCTCGTATATCGTCGTTACTATCGTAGAAAAAAATATAAACGGGTGAATATTAAAAATACTTAAAAATCTCGCTAATAAGTTAGAAAAGCGTGCATGTATTACATAACTCGTTAACTCGAGTAGGGTTTACACAACGTTTTTCATAAATATATCAATATGAATAAGAGTTGATAGGAGAGATAACTGTCATTGTCTTTTTCGATAAAAACATAATTATTATCGTACACATAACGGAGTGATAGAG
Source organism: Cucurbita ficifolia (assembly GCA_033971965.1). Classification (NCBI taxonomy): domain Eukaryota; kingdom Viridiplantae; phylum Streptophyta; class Magnoliopsida; order Cucurbitales; family Cucurbitaceae; genus Cucurbita; species Cucurbita ficifolia. The sequence continues at coordinate 10,347,103 of CM066967.1, read as the reverse complement.
AATGGCTACCAAAATGGATTGAGAAAATTAATTTGATCGAGAATTTTATGATTTAAACTCATTTTCTCGACTTAGAGGTCACGAACTCAAATCTTTATACTAAAAAAAAAAGAAAATATTTAAACGTCAAAATACAATTAAAATGACGAAGTTCGAATAAATATTGGTTATATATGAAAGGTTATGAATGGATTCATAAGTCCAATATTTCTGTCAAAATAATTTTTTTGAATTTCGATGTCGAATCATTTATTTAAATTTTTATTTTTAATAAAAATAAAATGTTAGTCAGCAAAATATCTATTTATTTATTTTCAAACATTAAAATTTATTTTCAATATATTTACAACCCAATCTAATTTTATGAAAATATGAATTCAAATAATTTCATAATCCTACTCAAACCGCCACGTAACAACCTAAGCTCACTGGTAGCGGATAGTGTTCGTTTTGGCTCCTTATGAATCGCGGTCAGCCTCACGATTTTAAAATGTATCTTCGAAGGAATGTTTTGTTCCCCTCCCCAACCGATGCGTGATCTCACATCCAATTTAATTAAATTGATGGATATTAACGAGTCACTTCAAATCTTTTTATTTAAATCTTGTCGTCAACGTTTTCTATAATTTAGTCCGTAATTTAGTCCGTAATTTAGTCCGTATAGTGCCCATATTTTTGTCGGTAGGACACAAATACTCCCTTTTGTAGGACTCTAAAATACAATTAAAAAAAACAACGTAATTGGAATCTTTTACGTCATTTGCCAAAAAGTTGACTCCAACAACTCTTTTGAAAATTAATAAAATTTTAATCCCATGAATTTGTATAATGTGTTTAATTAGAACATAGGATAGAGATGGAAGGAAAGGTTGGGCAAATGGCATATAAAAATCCTTATAAATGATGAACACATTCTTCTACTTGCTTCTTATTCAAATCATCTCGATTTTAACATTAGGGTAATATGATGTTCGTGGATATTTTTATATTTGTTTTTGTTTTCATTTATAATTTTAAAATATTTTATTTTAGTTTCTAAACCCGTGTTCACATGACTTGATTCCGACTATCCAACCTAGATCATAAAAGTTGGATTGGGTTGAATTCACCTTGAATGGGTCGAGAAATCTATGTTACCTAAATGGAGAATGGCAGATGAGGTGGGGAGAGATTTCTCATTATTACCTAAATGTGTTCAAAGACAATGATTATATTTTACGTCATTGCCTCGACTCTGTCCGCCCTACTTCATTTTTTATATAAAAATATCAAAACTAAACTATAAATAATATTGAAATTTGAGTTTTTAAAAATTAGGCGGAGATTTTATTAAATTTTTGCTTGAAATATTTTATATTCTTTTTAGTAGAAATTATATTTAAAAATGAAAAATATCTATTAAATTTTTTAAATATTAAAAAATGAGAAAAATTCCCGCTAAAAATCTTATAGTCACAAACTTATAGTAGGAATCCCCTCTTAATCTTCACAAAAATAAATAAATAAATAAATAATTGTCGAGATGAACATTAAAATAAGAGACGGGAATAAATAAGAGGCAATCCATCCTACAGACATTTCTAATTGTAACTGATAGTTACGAAATTTGCCATTAGGGTTAATTAATATGAGACTATATGAGCCTAACTTCACCTAATATCAAAATAATAAATAAGTTATATCAATAAATTGTCGTTGACTTGAAATTATTAGTTTCACATCAATCGAAAAAACATATGCTAATGTTTTGATTAAAACGTTCTACACAAAGCCTTAGAATAAGCATTGTTCCAGACTCGAGTTAATGCTCAAATCTCATTCAACATTGTTTTAGGTTAAAGCACGGTTAATTATAAAGTGAGCCACTGAAGAAAAAAAAAACGTGTTTTATTGATATGAGTAGTAACTATTAATTTTTTAAAAACATTTGAATAAGGAAAAACGAAGCGGACTAGGTGACTTAGCCATGTGCGTAAGAAGATCGTTGTGTCGCTATTATTTATGAAGATCTAGCGGTCGTCGCACCGGGAGCGTTCGAGGTTGCTGTTGGCCGAGAGATAATTAATTTTTTTTTTTCATTATAAATATTTATATAAAAGATGTATATCCACAAATATTATTATATATTTATATAACATTCATATAAAATCAAATCATATAATTAGATAGAGAGATTCCTTCCCTTACACAAAACAACAGATTTTATATAATAAATTAATATCATAATTATAAATATATATTATTTATATATATGGCGACAACATGTGCCATGCTAACTCTCACATAATATATGGGAACGACACTACATAACACCGTCTGTCTTTCAAACCTGTTTTTTTTTTTAATTAATTTATTATTATTCAATTTAAGTGAATTATCTATTTTAGAAATAAATAACGACATGTCGATCCGAGAGCCTCGCTTTTTATATTTTGCTATTTTAGACGGGTGTCGTCCGGTCTAATTTTATTGGTTTTTTTATAAAATAATAATTTGTTTATTCTATTATTGGTTTATTCAATCCACAAATTTTTTATTAGAGGACTATAGGAGACGGCCCCATTGACTACCGGTTAGTAGTAACACTGTTCGGTATGAGTCGGTGTTGGTTGCACATTGGCAACAACGTTATCCGAGTATGAGTGGATTTTAGTATTTGAAAGGGACGATGTGTGAGGTCTTACATCGGCTAGAGAGGGAAACGAAACATTTCTTATAAGGGTATGAAAACTTCTTCTAAATAGACGCGTTTTAAAACTGTGAGGCTGACAGTGATATGTAACGGATCAAAGCAGACAATATCTAGTAGCAGTGAACTTGGACCGTTACAATTGATATTAGAGCAAGACACTGGGTGGGGTGGGGCCGAAGAGGGTATTCAATTATGTATGAATATGATATTTATGTTAGGTGAATTGTTCGTACATTTTGCCAGTTATAAATTTAATTTTTAAAAAATAAAAAATAAAAAATGGTTTAAATAATTTTTTCTCAGAAAACGAAAAAAAATAAAAATAAAAAGTAAAATGGAGAAAACGACAAAATTGAGGCGGCTATGTGGAAGGGTGCCCTCAATTATAGGAAACACGTGGAGTCATGGGCACACCAATCTCAACATCAATAGATATATGCATGCATACATACAATGTATTTAATATTTATATGATTATGACCATATAATAAAAAAATAATTATCTCTACTTTGATCCGATATTTTTTTTAAATATTATTCTTTGTGACATCGGAGTAAAAGAGAGATGCATGAATAAATCGAGACGATATTTGAATGAGAAAGATCCAGAAGATAAAATGACTAAAAAATGCTTAAAGGAAATGAAAGTTATTACTTATACCGATAGTTCAATCATAGGAACTCCATAGTTAAGCATGTTTTGCTTGGATAAATTTTTTTAAGAAGCGTATGAGTGAGACAAAACATGTTGGATGAACTTGCGTTGGTCTATGGGGATAGTTTTCGCTCTTAAGAAGCGAGTATTAGGTAACGTGACCATGTCCATAGATGTAAGGAAATGTTGGGGTTATCAGGTGCCGAATCTTGGGTATGGGGCGTTATGAAAGGTATTATAGTGATACATCTTCTAGTAAGATGTGATTTAGGGACGAACCGAAGCGAAAGCTGGTGGGCATGTGACACCCTAGTAAAGAAGGAGTACATGAACGAACCGAGATCACATTCGAATGAGAGCGATCTAAATACTTATTATTTGTTTAGTTTAAAATGATGTCCTTTTTTTTCATTCTCATTTCTCATCATTGATTCGAAAATGATTTGCTTTTTGGTAGATAAAGTAATTAGTAATGTTGATGATCTAATCTTTAAGTTATAATGAAGATTTACACATTTTCTGAGCATTGAAGACTAAAAAAAGGTGTAAAAAAGGCCACAAATTTCAATTAAATACATGATTAAAAGGTCTTAATTTTGGTTCCACCACTCTTAACTAACCTAAACCAAACTTAACCCACTTTACCATTTCTCCATTTGAGTGTTTGTGAAGTTAGCCACAAAGAATAAGAGAGTTACAACCACACAATGACAAAAATGTTCTTTGGTTTACCAACCTAAACAATTATTAAAATAAGGAAAGAAGTTGGACATTGAAGTACTTCTCAACGTGTGTGTATATATATGTGTGGTGTTACTCATATTCATTTACCGACAAGCTCATCTTATCAGCCAACGTATACGGTGTTATAACTTTAATTACCCAGAAGATTAGAGGTTTGAGTTTCTACATCTACCTATTATCGAGCTGAAACGACGCATCTTTTCTTAGTTTTGTTCTCATGCAGGTGTCATGCAAGGTTACGAAGTAAATAGGCGTCATGATCGGGATTTTTGGCGTTCACGACGAGATTTTTTAAAGGGCTATAACTTCTCTAAGATAGATGATGGTTTCAAGGGAAAGATGAAGAGGTCGATGAAAGAGGTCAAGCGATCAGCTAGTGGAGTGGTCGGAGGAATTTGTGAAGATATGACCAAAAGGAAGCTTGGAATTAGGGTTTATAGGCTCACAATTGGTTTGCCATCAATGGTTCTTGTGAGAATGAAATGTTTTGTGCCATCCTATAGGGAGAGAGAGAGTCTCTAAATTCTATAAATCTCTATATATTGTCATTTTAATTTTAATTTTTTATCTTGTTATTTGATGAACCGTGAAGATATAAATGCATATCTTGTTTGGTAATCCTTTGATTTTTATTTTTATAAATTAATCTTAGAAATTATACGAGTTTCTTTAATTTTTTTATAAATTAATAAAAAATTGAATAAAAGACACCTTAAACCACCTTAAAACTCTTTTTAATATAAAAAAAAATCGAGTTTTCGATAAAAGGCACTCAAACGGTCAAATTTCTTATCTTATCCTCAAAATGGAGACATCTTTCACGATCAAAAGAGAGTTTAAAGTAGGATAGTTAAGAACTTAAAAAGATTTTCGATGACGAGAAAATGTGTTTATATTATTCTATTAGTAATTGTAGAGCTTATAGAACAGATCTTGTTCAAGTAAGGTCGTAGCCAGAAAGGAAAAACGTCCATATACACAAAACATCCTCAACATTTTCTACCTATGTATTAAGATAACATTATATGTTGTTCATATTCAGATCACCCAACAGGAAACTATGACACTTGTTTATCATCATCAGCAATTGAAGTAAGGAAGGAATACAAGAAATGTTACTCCTACCTTTTCTTCAGAGGTAAAAGAAAACAATGCTATAATTCTAATGAACTGTAGAAGAAACCAATACAAAAAATTTTACAATCGTAAAACTAGAAGCACAAAGAGCAGTTATTTGTTGATCTCCTCATAAGGTTTTTCTAACAGCTAAAGATGGCTAAGGACATGCTTCTAATAAAAACAATACAGAAACATTGTACTTATATAAGCCAATTGACACTCACATTGCCAAGCCAAGTGAAAAGTGGGAACTGAGCCAAGGCAATAAAGAGCAAGAGATAGTGATGCCTGCTTGAATCATAGCTCCTCACTTCTGCAAATAGTACTCTCTTCATCGTTTTCACCAAGAATATTCCCATGCATAGGGCTGTCCAAGGCATCAGAAAATAGTAAGAGTATTTCAACGATATTCTTCCGATGGCAGCTAGACACAATCCGGTAAACGCATATCCAGCATAAGCAACGATATCGAGTAATGGTGCCTCCCCACATCCTAGTGATAAGAGTGTTACTTTAAGCAGCATGACTTGCATAAACCAACCGAGCAATCCTTTGATGAACAACCAACTCAAAGCTTCTGGAGTAAACCTAAAATGATTTTAGAAAAAGAAAAAAAAAATTGTTAATAATTTTCATTCTTGAATGTCTAGTTGAGATGAGCACTAGAAGGATATCTGAGAAAGATGAGCACTGCAAAAGTTGAAAGTGTAAAATAAAGTTGGATGGAAACCGTTAGTACTTTGTTTTAAAAATATCCTTGAAACTCTAGGTGAAAGGAAGAACATGAGCGCCTATTAAACTTATTCACCGATTTCTCAATGCCTCTAAAAAGTTTACCATTCCTCCCAAAGCCAAAGATCCCAAAGACTAGCAGTAACCACACTTGTCAAAGAAAAAGTCCCTTCCTCGTAAAAGGGGGACAACAAAACCTATTCCATCCAAGCCCTACAATTCTTGCTCCAAGCCAACGAGACATCAAAAGCATCCCAAAATCTAGACCATACTGACTAAGCATAATTGCAACTTCAAAAGATACGGTCAAGATCCTCTAAAGCACCTTTGCAAAGAGAGCACCTCTACGGCCCCAAAAAGGTGTTCGCTCATGCAGATCTCCACGGCAAAGAACTTAATATTCTTGGGCATTTCTATTGGGCGTCAAAATTATAAATAAAATAACCTAAATTTATATGTATTTTGTGTAAATGTGCTTTTGAGAGATTGGAACATGCAACAGTTCTTGTCATGCAATGGTTGAGAAGGAGTTGTTTTAGGGACAAGGGGCAAGCATTATGGAAGAGGCCATTTTCTGGGACATTCGGCTAAAGAGAAACAAGATTTTTAAAAGGGTGGAGACGTCCTAGGAGAGGTACTTCAGCTTCGTTTGGATGTTTATGAAAAAATAATTTAGTACTTATCCTTTGTCTATTATCCTTAGGGGTAATATTTTTGGGCTATTGTGTCAGTTTTTTTATATTTTGGCTCCTTTGGTTTTATGTTTCTTTTTTGTTTAGTTGTAAATCTTTGTCATTTCCCCTCATCTTTTAAAATAAAAAAATTATAATGATGGTATACCCAAAGGCTTATTTGCACTCACTTTCCTTGAAGACCGAGTGAGAAGCCTGCAAGAACAACATAAGTGCCGAAAGCCATGAACGGAATGTACAAGTCTGGTGCATTGATATCATAAATTGGTGGCTTATACGAAAGTCTGCCTCCAATTGGGTCAGTTATTCTTGTCCAGTGGCCCTAAAACAAAGCAATACGCCAAGTAAGGAGTAATGAGGAGAGAGTAGGGGCAACTAAAATCAACAAGAAATTATAAAATTAGTACATACCCTGTGTAGAAATGGAAATAGGACAACCTTCAATTTATTCCTCACATACTGGTCATTCACTTGGAAGTAGTATTGAGGATCAGAAAAGTACCTACTTATCTGTCCATTGCAAAAAAATAAATTAGAAAATGAAAACCTAATTCAAAAAAGGCTAAAAAACTGTATTCTATCATCTGAGAACAGAAAAGTGAACTGAAAAATTTAGGCTCATGCTTAAGAATTTCAAAGTGCCCAATCAATAGAAGGTATTCATCTTTCTTGCAAGGTTTTAACAAAGAAGAGAGAATCAATTCCATCATCCTCGAATGAGATAAGGATAAAAAAAAAAGTTTAGAAAGCATTACGAATAAGTCTTCATATAATTTTTTCGGGGGAGGGGAAAAACACTTTCATTGATTAGGTGAAAAGTTTATGTCGTAAAATAACAGAAAAGGCACACCAACTATAGGCATGAAATTCAATTAGATCTAGAACCTCTTGCCAACTTAAGAACTTTGAATATTCTCATATCTTAAAAACAGAACTCCACACAAAAGGTTTTCTGCACATTATGCCTCAATGTCATAGCTTTTCATCTCCCCTTTTTGAATCCATTACACAAAACAATAGCTCCATACCTTCTTCGACCGAGTCTCCAAGTACATTAAAAACTTTGAAAGCAGAGAATGATCATAACTACAAACTGAAAGGGCAATTTAAAAATAAATGATGGCCTTGGAATTCTGCTCTAGGCAGCTTAAATAACAGCTTGGTTCAGTTTTTGCCGTGGTCACTCTCTCAAAGTAAAGGGTCCACACAACTGCTTTCCTTTGTTAGGGCATTTCTCGTCCTCAAAATAACATGTCGTAGATCCTTATAAAGCAAGGTAGTGGAACCCCACAGGCACATAATATACAGCTTTAAGACTTGACTGGAAACATATGTATGTTGGAACTCTACTTCATAGAGCTTCAACCTAGATTAGATTTTTTCACAGAGATGCAATGAAGAACCTAAGTTAAATGCTATCTGGCCATAATTTCAAAAGCTGGGGAGCTTTAGGTTAAATGTAGTTGAAACAACTCTTTTGGGTTCATTGAGAGAAATGAAAGAGTGAATGCTTAATGATAGAAGCAACGATTACAAGAGGCAGTATAAATGGTTAAGTTAAAATGTTCTGTATGTAGTTCACTATCTCCATGCTCTTGTAAATTAACATGAATTCGGTAGTTTTATAAAGTCTTACACGGTTGAGCAGACATAGAAGGCATTAATATTCCCCCAAGAAGATAAGAGGAAATATTGTTAAACAGTCCTAGTCATTAAGCTTTATGTCCTTTCACTAATTAAAAAGAAAAAGAAAAAAAAAAGTGTTTCTTGTGTAAGAAAAATTGTAATGGAATTATAAGAAACACAAACAAGGAAGAAACAACACTAACCACACTCACCAAGTTGTGATTTTGCATTTTTATAGAAATCTATATCCTTTTTTGAACTATAAATCTTGAATGGTGATAAATTTACAGATTAACTAGTACTCACATTGCTTTGAACATACTCTGAGCTTGACCCAAATATTTTCTCTCCATATGCACCCAGTCCACCTCGGATTAGTCCCGATCCGGCACCATAAAATGCATTTCCAAATGGATTTGGCTGAGAGCTTGGTAGAGGTTTTGAAGCTGCAGACTGAGCTTCAACATTATTATACATTTCTGCATTTGGGGAAAAAAAAAAGGTCAACATACAAAAAAAAGCACTCACGAGTATATGTATATTTCTTTTTCAACTTAAAATGAGGGATGAAGCCGGCACTCAAACATATTTTCACCAACAGACCATAGCAGCAAATTAAAAACATTTTTAACTTAAAAAAAGTAAGATATCAATCTAATTACAAAGTAAAGATTCGGGACTCAAACGTGGCCAGTATAGAACAACAATCTGAAAAACGTGCAATCACAACAAATGGTCAAAAATCTGAAACAAACACCATGGATTCGAAGTTCCATGTTATATGCCTTTTACCTTGAAGCATATCGGTGTCGTTATAGAATACAAAATTGCAAGTATTGTTACAGCTAAGCCTCAATTTGATCACTCATTACCTATCACGAAGTTAAAATTTGGTGTCTCAATGGGAATTTGCTTGGAATATTTACAGGAAACAAAACCTCCAAGGGAAATCTTTATTCAACTTTCTCAAATGCTAAAAAGTTCCCAAAAATCAATTTAAGCTCATCTTTATGATAAAAAAGAAAACTCCAACAATAACTATTTCCAGAACCGAATCAGATCCCAAATAGCGCCACAACATTCAATTTGAACCCAAAAACTTCGAACTCACAAAGCAGAAATCGTTATGATCCTAAAACAATAAGAAGCTGTCACAACACTAGAATGAGATCTCAAGTTCGATAAGAATATAAACCAGGGGAAAAGAACTAGCTAATACCATAAGAAGCAAGTAAAAAATCACGCAATTCATGGAAATGAAACACGCCATACGTTCCAAATTCCGAACAAATCAATCTGATGAAGCAAAGCAAGAAAAAACAAAAGGAGAACCTCTGAAGAAACACGACCGAACCGAAGATCAACAGGCTGAAAATGACGAAAAGAAGGTGCGAAACGGACCGGCGAAGGCTCTGCTGTGGCACGGTGGAAGGGGTCGAAAAGGTTCCGGTCAAGGCCTCCTCGCTTAGGGGAGAAGAAAGCGAGAAGAAGAAGAAGAAGAAGAAGAATTTTAGTTTGTTGTAGACTGAATCTGAACGTGAACTTGGGTCGGCTCTCGGCCAAGACTGTGACTTGGGCTCGGGCTCCACTTGGACAACCATTTGGTTACGGGCAATAACAAAGAGTCCTGCCCTCAAATATCTTTCAATTTTAATTCTAATAACTTATTATTTAAATATAGATTACCCATATCAATGTGAATTACCGATATAGGCATCGAAAAAATAAAAATGAATTGTACACGAGAGTTTCTCTTCGTATAGTTTGAATCGGTTGATGATTGTTCCACATTGGTTAATCAAAGGGAAAATCATAGGTCTATAAGTAAGGAATAATATCATCATTGGTACAGGGCATTCATGGTTCTTAACATGGTATTAGAGTCACACCCTTAGCTTAGCTCAATCCTCAAGTGTCGAACAAATGGTATATTTTGTTGAGGGCTCTAGAGAAAGGAGTCGAGCCTCAATTAAGGAGAGGTTGTTCTTCGAGGGCTCCATAGACCTCATGGGAGGATTGTTGAGAGGGAGTCCCACGCTGGCTAACTAAGGGGATAAGAATCATTTTTAGAAGTCCCGAGAGGCATCTTTTCTTTGTGTTGTTGGGTAATGGTTCATACGTGCATTCCACCCGTTTTTAGCAACGTTTACTTTTAACCTAATTCAGTGCCTACGTGCCCTTTATCCCCAGCCATTCCAAAGAACAATTGTCTCTCCCTTCTTCTCTCCCCGTCTTATTGAGGTTGTAGTCATTGAGTTAACCAAAGCTTCTTCCTCGAGTCCCGTTATGATTGTGCACTCGGTAAAAGAGCACCGATACTTTCATCATTGTTAGCACGGAGGAAAAGCCAACCTCTTATAGTTTTCTAATATACTAAATTTTATTAAAAAAAACATTAATGAATCTATTACATACAAACTTACTCACTAGGGATAAATTTAACATTTTTTAAAATTTATTATTGTTTTTTCTTTTTTCCTGAAAATAGAATTGAACCGCGGCCCAAACGAAACTAGACCAGTTGAAATCCAAACATTAACTCCACGTAAAGAGGTCCACAAAAACTAATTACGTGTCACAATATGATTCGTCCAATCTCACACGTTGACTTTTATGTTTGAAACCTGCCAAATCAGTAGACGACACGTGGTTCAAAGCCGAATCCCCATCTTTACATCCTGAACCCGACCACCGCCACCACGGTCTCTTCCCCCCCTCTCTCTCTCTCTCCGCTTCGAATCCCTCTCTCTCTCTCCCACTTTGATCAAATACCCTCCTGAAATTTTTCAGTAAGTTTCTATTTTCAAGTCTCTTCACTTATTAATTCATTTGGATTCTCCAGTTTCTAAACTCAACGATTCGACATTTTCGCGGTGTTTTGATTTTGGGTTCTTTTTCTTTGATGGTTTATGGGATGTGGGGTGCGTTTATTGGTGGGAAATCATGAAATTCGGTGCTGTTTCTGTGCTTTCTTTGTTTGGGAGATCGAGAAAATGTTGGTCAAAATTTCAATGGACGGCCGAGAATTTCAATTATCTGTACCGCGTTTGGGTTTCGTGACTTGGGTCGTGTTTCTTTCCCTTTTGCACTTGATTTTTGTATGATTTCAGGCATTTGTTGAACTGATAAACTCATCAATCAACATAAACTCGTGTCATGTATGGCTTCTCATCCTTGTGTGTACAGAAGGTGTTTGTATAAATGCTTGCTTAGTGACTTTTTTCTGCAAGATTAGTGTTCATCTGTTCCTTTTGATTTCATATTGGTTACAGTCTTTTATGAAAGGGATTGATTGTTGATTGTTGATTGTTGATTGTTGATTGCAGTGGAGTTTGGGGTTGATGGTGATAGTGAAGTGGTGGGAAATTCAACTCTGGTGGAGGATAGTAAACCACTTGATGAAAACGAAACAGGTGTAAGTTCGATCGAAAGGATTTTCGATCACGACCGGGATGAGAAAATCATTCAAGATTCATCTGGAAGGAATGCAATTCTGGATTCAGTTCCTGGATTGCCAGTAGTTCAAGGAGATGAGCCATATATTGGCCAGGAATTTGAAAATGAGGCAGCAGCTCATGCGTTTTATAATTCTTATGCTACTCGTGTCGGTTTTGTGATTCGTGTTAGCAAGCTCTCGCGATCGAGACGTGATGGGACGGCTATTGGACGTGCACTAGTCTGCAACAAAGAAGGTTATAGAATGCCGGACAAGCGGGAAAAGATCGTGAGGCAAAGGGCGGAGACGAGGGTAGGCTGCAGGGCAATGATCTTGGTGAGGAAAATAACTTCTGGGAAATGGGTTGTCACTAAATTTGTAAAAGAACATACTCATCCTTTGTCACCTGGGAAAAGTCGAAGAGATTGCATATATGATCAATTTCCGGTAAGTTCTTGTTCCACATACCATTATTAGCATATTCAATTCCTGACACTGTTATACATGTTGTTCTGATTGTAGTCTGGCGTGCATTAGTTGTAAATTGGATTATCTTGGAATGAATCATCTGGCTTTTTCCGAATAAGCTTTCTCCAGCAAGTTTGAGTTAAAGAAGTAAAATGGACAATGCAGCTATTTGAAACTGGTATTTTATCTATCTTTGTTGCTTTATTTGAGGATAGGTGCACTTACCTAGACATCCTACATCCTCGATCCTCCCTCGAGGCGTGCACGCACATGAACACAAAAATGTTGTATTTAACCAAACATGTTTTCGAGATGTAGGGTTCTTAGTTACAGAAATTGGTGTACTATGACGAAGGAAAGTCACCGTGCCTATCGTGTCGATGGCCGTTGAACCAACTCTAACGAAAATTGCATACATAAAGTGATAGATCAAACATATGGGTTTGTCTTGTGTTGTGCTTCTATCAATGTTATCCTCTTTTCTGTTGTTAGATTGGGACTATGGGAAAATGTGTAGAATTCAGAAAGAAGTATAGTAATCAGTCTGTTTTTGGGATATTCAAACAAGAGATTAGGACATTTCTGCTTATAGAATTTGTTTTTGATGGATTGTCCAAAGGTAGATTAGCACCTAGAAGAAGAAATTTGGAGAGGGGAACGAAGCATTCCTTGTGGAAACCTCTCCCTAATAGACGCATTTTAAAACCTTGAGGGGAAGCCCAGAAGGGAAAGCTCAAAGAGGAAAATATCTGCTAGCAATGACCTCAGGCTGTTATAGTTGGTATTAGAGCTAGACACCGGGTGGTGTGCCAGTGAGGACGTTGGGCCAATAAAGGGAGTGGACCGTGAGATCCCACATCAATTGGAGAAGGAAACGAAACGTTCCTTATAATAGTGTGGAAACCTCTCCCTAATAGACGCGTTTTAAAACTTTGGGGGAAAGCCCCAAAGGAAAAGCCCAAAGAAAACAATATCTACTAGCGGTGACCTCATGCTGTTACAATGAACGAACTTGGCATTATGGATTAGAGTGCACATTCGTTAATACACTGAGAGTAAGGTTCATGTCTCTTCCCTCTCGAAATTGAGCTGGACATCTTTGTTTAATATGCTTTTTTATAAAGAAAATGATCGGTGGCCATTCTTCCACTTTTTCTTGCTTTCATATACCTTGACAAGGTTCGAATCTCCACTCTCCCACGTGTTTATGTTGAATTCAAAAAGGTTGTTTATCGATTCCAGTTGATTTTTTATGTCTTATTTGTTGCATTACTTGCCACAAAGAGGGCCCTCTTGATCTTACCTTCTCTAAATAGTTTATGTGATATGTTAGATCTCTTATCTCGGTCTCGTTGAAGAGTACGTGTCTTGCCAGTTTTGGTCCTCTCTGAGTGACTCAAGGAGAGGGTAGATTTTCTTTGTCCAAGCGAGAAAGGAAGTCATAAGCACGTAGGTTCAGGACTGGTTTGAGTCCCATTTGGATTCGTTGCCATTGGTTTCTAACTTATGCTTTTGACTCTGCTCGAACCATTTCTTCTTTATTCTTTGTTATAATACTTAAACAGTAGAGCGACTTTGTTTTTCATAGTCTCTTTATGTGTACCTTTTTAGGCTTACTGTAATTGCCAGGTTGTTCATACACTATTGCTCTTTAACTCAACTTTTGCCATCCTTGCATTGCAGAACGAACACGATAAGATACGTGAACTATCTCAACAGCTTGCAGTTGAGAAAAAGCGATCTGCGACGTATAAAAGGCATCTAGAAGTGATATTCGAATACATCGAGGAGCATAACAATAACTTGTCGAGAAAGATCCAACATATAGTAGACAATGTGAAGGAGATGGAAAGCATAGAACAGCAGAATCATAGATAGTATTTGGCCATACTTTTATACTTGCAATTTGGGATTCCAAAATGGGTTGCTGGATGGATGAAGAAATTGTTAGGTCAGTAGTATTCATTGTGATATGTTCCAGCATTTGGTTGCTAATTCAGTTTCACAAAAATGGAGTATTGCTCATGGTATTCATTGCATGTAAATCCATGTTTTGTACAGTATTCGAACGATTTTTATCTTATTTTGAGACGTTATTGATTAGTTCGTCTTTATGAACATCGTAGATTGCACGGAAATAAGAAACAATAAACAAGAACGGTTGTCGGGTTTTGATGGCTAGTTGAAAACCATGAAGTGGGTAATGTTAAAGATCAAGTAGATGATGAAATGAATGTTAATTCAATAGATATAACTTACAAACCTCACCACACGGTCAAAAATCGAACATTCCAATGTCTGTCTAATTGTGTATATATATCTTAACCGATTGAGTATAAGTTCCGCCAAAATTCAATATAGAAGAGAATCAAAACTTATAAAACATCATGAGCCCGAGTATCCCGAACATCAAAGAACAACATCCAATCCCTATGCTTGTTTGGGAGACAAAGTTCAAACAACTTCAAAATAATCACTCAAAAAACATGATCGAATAGTGTTCTTAATTATGAAAAAAGAAGGAAACAAATCTTACAGTTGGTGAACGTGTTGTTCTGTCATCCCAAAATGCAAAGCATTCCTTCATTCTACATGTTGTAAGGCTTAGAAGAAGCCTGTGAAGCATTTTGTCTCAAGCATCCTACTTTCCCATATGTGATAGTATCCTGCTTATCAGGGCTTCCTTCTTTCCAGATACGGGAAGATCGTGTGCGGTCAAATAATACTTCAACTCGACAACCGAAAATTCCTTCAGCTGCAAACATGAAGGCAAAACTTTTAAAGAGGTTGAATTAAGGTGGTGGATGATTTTAAACCATTCGATAAACGAGAAACAAAAAATCAGTATATGAATCTGCTGCCTCTTTTATCTGGGAACCACAGCTAACACGTGTCCAACAGGAACGCGCAGGAGGGTTTGGCAACTCGATGTCGGCTCTTCGCCACGAATTTGCCAATCATGAGTTGGGTGCTTTAACCATTCAGCCATGGAGAGCATCCACACTGAGTGATCGGTCCGCTAGTTCGCGCAAATTCGAAAAAGTTATCATGGCACAAACAATGCATTTATCAAATTCAAGATGGATTCGACTGCGAAAACCGAAACCTGATCTAGAGATAAAAATAAACGACTGTCTTGTTCCATCGTTTTCTCCTTATAAGTTCATTCCATATCGGGCCAGACCGGAATAGGGCTTAGTTTACCTATGGATTCAAGGGTTTTAACAGGCGAAACTACACTGGGGCGACCACGTTGAATAATTTTATGGTTTCCGAGCGGTGGACCCCTGCCCTTCCATACTAGAAAAGAAGATGACAAGAAAGATGGGGAAAGAGATTGAGTTGTCTCACCTTTCCATTGTCAGCAAGGTCGGTCCAGTCATATTCTTTACACTTCTGAGCAGCACTCTCTGATAATGCTTTTCTCTTCTTTGAAGCTTCACTCACTTTTCCTTTACCAGCTTCTTCTTCCTCGTAATTTTCCCCATAAACCGATAGCTTGAATTCTTCTATTGCCTTCACAACCCCAGGTCTACAACAAAACATGCAGAAAAAAAAATGCCTTCTAAGCAGATAAAAAAAGCAAAGGCAATAAGCTGTACTATTCTGCAGTGGTTTAAAAAAGAGAGACAAAGCTACACCATAATCATACCTAGCCATTCCTTCTTCATCAGGGACTGTTTCGTCATTAACCTCGGGCATGTCATCTTCTTCCAGGGCTAAAGCCTGCAGTACTGCATAATGTCTCTGCAAGGCTGAAATATGTCTTTCATTATACATCAAGGATAAACATGCTCTCATAAAAAGCAAGGACATAAGTGATAATTTATCGAGCCTTTTTTTTCTTCTTTTTTACTGTTGTGGTAGAAATCGAGTTTTTAGTGAAAACAGATTAAAGAAAACAATGGGGAACAGAAACAATGTCCAACAGAAAGAGGCCCTGCCACAACTCTAGACCTACCGAAATAAAAAGATTTCCAATCCAAGATAATTAAACCTGCTCAATATCATTTGATTGAATAATTGACCTAGCTCCTTGTTGTTTGAAGAAGCCCTACACTTCAATTGGTATTTTTTCACAAAAAGCAGACATGAGATAATAAATCCAGTCTTTCACTAAGATTTCGAATAGCTGACCCAAATTCAAGTTGATTATGTTTTGCCTCTTCCTCGGAGAAAGACAATCAAACAATTCCCAATCATGGTCCTTGCAGATCTGATCATCCATATAATATACAAAAAGAAACTCCAGATATTTGATATCTTTCTTTTTGAATGAGATCTCAATTCCAGAGACAGTTTCATTAAATATCTTACAAGTGGAATCCCTCTTTTTCTCGATCCAGTTCCTCCACCACCGCAAACCCCAACTGGATTCAGGCATGATACACTTTTTAGTTATTGGGAGAACTCAAGTACTCTCTTAGAGGATAATAACAATGGGACACAGAAGAGAGGTATTAATTATGGGCGTATGCATTTTATAAGAGTTTATGTTACAGCAAGCAGCATGCCAACTTAGAATTCTGTATACTAAGATGTTTAATAAGGGAAGGAAAAAGTTCCACAAATAAAAATTCAAAAATAATTAATGCCGCCTATCCATAGAGAAGTAGAATACTTCTTCCTCTAAGGAAACATGTCTAAGTAAGAATTTAAAGAATATGATTTCGCTTTTATAAGAAGGCGAATATGATTATAATAATTTACACTACTTCGCCAAGTGGTTGAGAAACTTGCAATGTACCCTTTTTTTCATATGAATACTACTTTTATTCATTTCCATTTCAATTTTCTGGTTCCTAGCAAATTGAAGGTATGAATCTGTAACCATACCAGGATTAGCAAACTGGGAAACTGAAAAGTCTTTCAAGTCAATGCGTTTCATTAAAGCAGCGGCCTTTTTAACTTGATCATCAGTCGCTTTAGGTGCAACATTAGGATCCGGATGAAGCTGCAACATATTACAGTACTAATTAGCAGTAACTTTAAGAAAACTACTCTGACCAACTAAAACATTTTTCTTGCCTCCTCAACATGTCGGATATCATCAGCATAAGGCAAATATAACATGTGCATTCCCGGTGGCTCGAGCTGTCCCCCAGCAGTAATAATCTCATCCTTTGTAGTTCCAATAAGACAAATGCATTAAACTCAGAAATTAGAGCTCAACAACGCCTAAAACGTAGAGCAGTAGAATGACAACTGAGAGTCCTAAATGCAACAATAACAAAAACAAAAACAAACAAAAAAAAAAATCCATTCCGAAGCTTCAAAAAAGTTTTCAACTTCAGTGATCTGATTGATGTCCATTAAATCAATAACACAAATGAAAATTGGTAGCAGAGATGAGGAGTATAACATAAAATGAGAGATGCATTACATTGCTAATGATAGAAGGATAGTTTCATCTTACTTGGGCCACAAGAGCAACTAGTTGGGGGCGAGATGGACTACCAAAAAAAGCAACTGCAAAACTGGGTAATAGAGAACAAAATGGTTATTGTATAGAACCACATCAGTTACAAATTTTAAAAATCTACCCATTATTCAATACTAAAATGGGGATTAAATGTTCATTTCAGTTACATATGTCAACACTTAATGGAGAAAGGATACAGTTCCAGATGGATTCTCTGCGAACCACATATTACCACAGATGGATGTATAATCAAATTCTTCCCAATTGTCAAGATGTTTTAGGCATAGAACATTTACAAGAAATTTCAAACTTAAAATTTATTCCTAAAGGGTAAAGTAAAAACAAGAGAGAGAAAAATATTAAGCTGAATCCGCCTACATACCTCCAATAGCTTGAATCAATGTTTTAAAAAGGTTTGTTCTCTTTAACAGACCCGACATCAACTGGGAAGAATATATCCCAAGCTTTTTTTTATTCTTCTTTGACAAGGGAACAAAACTTTTCAATGATATTATGAAAAGTTACAAGTTAGAATAGGATTGCACGCCTATTGATAATTTGTGATCAACTTCCTTTTTTAGTATCCTATCCCAAGGGGAAAGTTGTTTACCTGCCCCGTCATAGTTCTTTAAAATTTTCACCAAATATGATCCATTCTGTATACTATCTAAGGGATACTTCAGTTGTGAACCAAAGAGAGACCAATTTTTCACTTCAAGATTATATAGAGCTGGAAGATTCTAAATCTCTTCAATCTGAGCCCTTGGATAAATTACTTCATTAATCTCTATATCCACGGGCCTTCCCTCATGATATCTAACATGAGGCTAGTTGATATCAGAATGAACCATACCAAACTTGCCTCAGCATTGTAGGAGACCTTCTTCATAAGATACTAAATTTACTTAGAAACGGTATAATGCTCTTTAAACATGCTTGTTTCTCTGCACACTAAATTTCTTAGAATTTTCACCATCTTATTATTCATAATATTATATTTTTTCATATCTAAAAGATTGTTCCCATTTTTCTATGTGTTTCTCAAACAAAAAATGTTGCCACTTTAATATGAGCTTTGCACTTGAGCCCCAAAGGACTGTTGCAGGTGCACTAAAAAACATTGGTACGTCGACAGTCATACAAATAAAATAACTGTGGAAGGAAAAAAGTTGCTACTATGAAATACAATTTTTGGACCAATGAAGAGAATCAATGTGTTTAATTATACAGGGTAAGGATGGGGGTTATATGTACAAACCGATTGAGCTTCAACATGGATCTGTGGAGGGCAACGAAGATGCAAGTGCTACCAACCATTTCCTACAATAAAGACCGTCAAAATCTGGATTGGGGTTATTACGTAGACATTTGAACAGATTTCCTTTTAATCAGTGATGACAAAATATTGAGGATCTTGAGAACCATCATATGTAGTTAGACAATATCCATCAGATTATTTATCATGTGAGTGGATCAGATTATTTATCATGTGAGTGGTTGTCAGAAGGAAGGAAAGAGGCCAACGGCATTCATCATAGAGAGAAACAAAAATGTGAGAAGCCATCAAAACAGCCTAAAAGGTGAAGGCATGTTAAGGAGGCAGCAACTAACTATCCACAATTTTGAAAAACACTAAGAATACAAATATACACAACACATAAAAGAGAAAAAAGATGCAAAGTAACCTCATCACTAGGATATAAAAATGTTGATGGCCGTAAATTGTGATAATCTTTTAAGCAACTCAATGGCTTGAAACCTAGAAGCCGAAGATGCCCAGTAGAAACCCTCTTGATCTCTGATAACTCCTCCTCAGAGAACTTAATTACCTGACTAGATATTAAGAAAAATAATTTCACTGAAATTCACCAAGTAAAGTACAATCTAATAGGCATGCAATAAAAGCAAATCATTTTCAGTTTCAATATATGTTATTGCTTCAATAATTTGCATAGTTTCATCCCTTACAAAGTAATATACAATATAATTTGCTAATGATTAGCAATTTCTACAAAAGCTTCTCTAATTGTTTTGATCAAGTTGCTCTTAAATAGTTGATACAAGATTTCATGAACAAAAAGATCGGTAAAAAAAAAAGTGGTACATATATAGGTTGAGTCCTCTAGTGAATTATTATATAAATTTTTAATCTGGGATGCTTTTGCTTCTTGGATCATTCTGTTCACGTGGTTTGGTTTTGGCTTACGGTTGACTCATTGGAATTGTTGGGCTTAGTCCTTACTTCCTCGCTTTTGTCTCTTTCCACTAGACATAGTTTTTACTACAGAGAAAAACATACTAGTATATTTTCACAAATATATGAAGAAAAAAAATGCACTTACTTTTGCAAATGCAAACAAAAAATACATACCAAGTAGCGAGTAATCTCTTTATTTTACTCTACACAATAAAAAATCCCTTATTTTACTCTATGTAACCTCCTTTATCTTTCTTATTTCAGTAAAATCAAAGGAAAAAGATACTTTGCAACGAAAAATATTAATTTCCAGAAGAAAACTTATGTTTTATATTAAGAAAGGTTAAAGTTTAAAAGGCTTACTTTTTATAAAGCTGAAATCGCTTTGAGGGTTCTGAAAATAATGCACCTGTATCCGCACAGATGAATGACCTCTCTGTCTGCATAATTCCAGCAAAAACAAGCTTTGACTCATTACTAGTGCTTACATCACCAGCATTATAAAAGTTAGACTAGCAGAACAACTGAAAGCAATTCTATTGAAGTAGGCAGAAAATATAGCAGGTTAGTTTCACAGCAAGTCACAGTTTTCAACAGCTAAAGCTTTATTAGTTACTAGTGCCGAACCCTAATAATTTTAAAAATAGTAGCTTATGTGGCCCTAGTATAATACTCCAATAAAGGCAACATCAAATAGGTTCTTTTTTTTTACAGCAAAAGAAAGGTTTGAAATAAAAAGTGAAGTCATACTGTGAGGTGATTCGTACATGTTCTCCATGCTGAAACATAAAAAACCTAAGGTATAATAGAGTTCAAAAAGTTCACACTTCAAAAGTATTGAGCAAGTCAGAAGAATGGTTAGATTTGATTCATTCTCAATGACCATTGAGAAACTTTTAGATTGATCCTTCTGTCTCAAGGCATGATAAATACAATGTAATACAATCAACTTGCACCAGTACAACCAGAACAGTGAAACCTAAATAAGATATTTTTACCTTCAACGGACGATTTGTGATAGAATCGAGCCAAGTGATTGCTCCTACAGTCAAGACAAGGAAGGTAATATTGAATATTAGAACCACAAACATGCATAAGCAATGTTCCAACTAAAGGACATCAGGATTTTAGTACCAGGAAGGGTGGGACGAATCAATGCATAACTATTAACATCAATTGACAATTCATTGGTGATAGAGAATTTGAGACTTCTGACTATACGCTTCTTGAACATTCGTTTCTTCAGTTGATCCTTCATATCTTCTAATCTGAAAATTATGGTTGATAATAAAATATGTGGGAGACAAGTGAGACTAAAGTATGAATTCTACAAAAGATGAAAGAAAGTATAACATATGAGGCACACATATTAATCTCACAGCACAGAGAATATGAAACACAATTTGCTCCATGTGCACCAAAAAGTACATACACAAACCAACACTCCCGAGGATTGGAAAATTCGGGATAAAAATAAATCATTTAGGGACCAAATAGCAGAACAAGCAAATTACAAAGGTAGAGTGTACATTTGGACACTACATATTGAATATAGTAGCAAGCTAACATGTGCATTGCACATAATATAAAACATCTTTTCTGGATTATTAACATGACGAACTTCACCCTCATTCTTAATCGATTAGAACTCAACGTGAGAAGCTAATAAAGTAATTAGTCGGGTACAAAATGAATTCTCCCTATGATACACAGGAAAGCAAAGCAAACTTGAAATGTCAAGGGGGGAAAGAGAATTTAGGAAGCTCTTTGGCTTGATCAATTTTGAGAGATCAGAAGCAAGATCAAAAGGAGGTTTTATTGAAGGGTTTGCTAGTCCTCGTTGATTATTCTCAAATGTTAAGAGGTCTGGATACCCAAGCCTAATTAAGGATACTTCGCACAAGTTAAATGGCTAGATTTTCATTCACGCGGAAACTAAACTCAAGTCAATTAATCTTAGGATTATCATATCTATCCAAAGTTCTAGAGGCATCTCATCTTCTCGTGATATTGTGAGGCCCCCTACAGGTATTCTCATCCGTTGAAAATATTCATCCAATTTTGTAAAACTGAAAGATAATAGGAAACGATCATATTGCATACTTTTTTTTGGATAATCTCCCATTTTCTATTTGCTGTATTTTAAAAATAAAGAGAATTTGCTTTGACAAAAGGTACTCAACCCGATATCATTACTGTTGACAAAAATACTATTTACCATACCTATCTCCTGCTGAATGAACAAACTGAGCAAGCTCACCTCCTTCTAATCCAATCAAGTCCTAGAATGCACAATATTCATCCAGTTCATAAAATGAACATGATATCATTTACATACTGATAACATCAACTGTAAAGATACACATACAGCATAGAAAAGAGAGATATTAAATTGCTCATTAGGGCAACTCAGCGGGATAAGTTCAATTGAAATGCCGAGATCTTGAGCATCCTGAAAAAGAAGAACAGATAACTCTCAGCGGGCCTACTTCCACAACCAAAATGCACAACTCATCAAGCATTTAAAAACAAATGCACCTACCTTAGCTCTCTGTAATGTGGTTCTTATCAAATCAAATTTTGTAGCACCTTTGATACTTCCAAAAGGATCATCTTCGTTTGTAAACAAAAGGATCCGCTTATCAACTGTTTTTGCAGATCTGAAACAAATTGTACGTGAAAACACTAATCAAGATAGCTTTTCTCTTTTGTGTTTGTGATGGGTGAATGGGTTGATATTCACCAATTATACTGTAGATTAGTCAGAGAATACATAGAATAACTAAATTTCAATTGTGATAGCAATGTACTACCCTTTCCGCAGCAGGGCTTGCGCTACCCATATAGCATTGTAAAGAGAATTCTCACGAGAACCTGAGACAATGCCATACTGACTTCCAATCTCTTTCATAAATACTTCTGCAAAAATGTTAATAATATTATCAATAAAGAATCAGATATACCTTTATTAAAAATCCAGGGAAAATGATCTACCATCTAAAACAGTAATCTTCTTTAACAATGTAAACTATGATAACATATATTTAACAGAGCAGCATCAATCTCATATGTCTAGTAAACATGGACAATCCATAAGCAGTATCCGCTTCTCACAGCCATGCTTGCAGTACTTGGTCATTCCAGGATCAGCAAAGAAACAAGAAAGCTAAATTCTTAGTTTTTCTTTCCTTTTTTTTTTCTTTCCTTTTTTTGGGATAAAGCATGTTCGTGCAGTAGCATTTAAATCCTGGAATAACTCTTCTAAATTAAACCTCAAGGTTAGATGCTCATTATACCATTGGAAAATCAGCAATATCAAAGCATCAAGTTGTAGCTTTCAATGAACTCGTACAGATGAATCACGTTGTAGCTTTCATATATACTTTCGTTGGTAGTAGAGGTAACATAATTCTGTATAATTTATATCCTTTTCTTACATCTACCTGAATTTTAAAGTTTTATGATCAGATTTTCCTTTCGCTACTAATTTCATTTCAACAATAACAAGGAGTACTTCCAACTCCTCCAGCTGCTAGGACTCCCATAGTTTGTTTTATGTACTTGATCGACAAAAGTACCCAGGAATCTCCTATGTCCTATCTCACTAACTACATCAACTAGTCATCCCAATGACCCAACATAAGTATCTTGTGTAGCTAGTAGTTACCCTCTAAGCTATCAACGGTTTTCAGAAGCCTTGCTGTTGGTCGATCAAGATCTTCTCGTTCAGAGACATTAAACACAAAGACACCATTTAGATCCTGCAAATTCTTTTTTTCCCTCTGGAAAGAATTAATACAGAGAAAAAAAAGGTTAGGCGTCAACTTGTGCATGCCATAAATAGAAAATACTATTGGAATAAGTAGAATTACATTCAAGAACATAAGAAGCTGGTCATAGCTTCTCAATGGCCTTGGCGGCCTTGATAGGAGCAAGAAAAAGAGAGTAGTAAGTAAGAAGATTAGCAAGTGTAGCTTGTATTACTGTGTGTCTCCTCGCTATACAAATATGTGATATACCCCAATTATACAATTGTTTCTCCATATTTGCAAGAACTGGGGTCCAAAAGCTGAAAGATTGAGGGTTGCTATTTAGAGGGAGACATGAGAAAGTAGTCGGCTAATAACCAATCTTACTACCGAAGGATGTTGCCAAATGAGATGCTAGATGTGAGTCAATACCAATACCCAAAAATTCTATTTTGAGGCAATTAATATTCAAACTTGATACTTCCTCAAGTGGTGCATCAAGGACTTGCTGATTGGCCGTGAAGGCTGATTCATAATCAGTAATCGTAGATGGGAGGACCTTTTTTTAATCTATCAGAAAGCACCCGGCTATAAAGTACATTTAAATTTATAAAGGAAACCCAAGTAAAAACAAGTCAAGTTTTACCAAGCCAACAACATACTGTGTTAAAAAAGCATATGGAAACTTCATCATAACTTCTGTTAATGATTTGCGTCTTCAATGATTGTGAAATGCAGCTCAAAACAACTTGGAAATGGGTTTCCTGCTTTTGATCTTCCTGGAAGCAAAAAAATGTAGTATTCAGCATATGCTTGATATAAAATTAAAATAAATAAATCAGAAACCATGAAGCTCTTTCAAGCATGGAGAAAGAGACTAATAAGAGCTAGAAATGGGAATAAAAAAATAAAAGCAAATAACATTTAATTATAAGAAAAATTACAATACGTCAAACGTTTTGAGAGGTCTGAATATGGACTCTCCCAAGAAACTACTATTCGATTTCTGCATACCTCTAACCCCCTGACTTACTCTATCTACCACCAATCTTCACTTTTTTTCCTTCATTCCATATGACAAACATACTCTCATAATATCCTATTAATATCACTAATATTTCTCAACTCAACTAACATTCTCAACAGAAACCCAACAGATTCTAAGCATAAAAACAAAGTATACTTAGAATAATCACTTAAAGGAACATCATAAACTAAATTTTGTTTTCCTTCTATTATAGTATTCTTGAGACCTCAGACCAAGTAAAAACGTAAAGAGAACTATCAAAATCTAAAATGAAGAATATTAAACCACGGATGAGGTAATGAGAAATTTTCCCCCGAAAAGTTGAGGCAGTAAGAACGACCAAGCAACTACATTCCTTATTTCTATCTCCTTTCCAAACATCAGCTCTCACTATCAATAAGAACTCTACCTGTAGAGCATAGCATAGAGGCAGGCTGCTTGAACCATCACTACCAGATTTCACGATATCCAGCCTTTTTGGCCTGAATACTCGTAACACATAACGTTTACTTCAATCTAAAGGAGCTAGTCCAGCCATTACAGTATTAAAATCAGCTAGGGGATTGACATAACGAAAAGATGAAAGTAGCAGGGACAGCAAAAAGAGTGGAAGAAACTCACGGAGGCGCAAGTCGTGCTGAACATTTTAGGGGAAGCATCCACCAAGTAAACCACCAGTTCTTTTGTTGACTCCCTCTCCTGTTCACCAAATTGAGTAGAGAAAAATCGAAGGGAACTAAGGAAATGGAGTAGGAAGAAGAAATACAGGTACAGAATGCATGCAGAATCACTTTTTGGAATTGAACCTGAAAGAGTGGATTGTCAGGATCGTCATCGTCGTCTCTGAAAACCTCATCTGGGTCCAAATCCATGGCGAGTTTGAGAGAGAGGAGTGCGAGTGAGAGATGTGCTGAAGAGTTTTTTTCTTCTTACTTCACAGAGAGATGCTGCGTCTCTTGCAAGTTTCGCTCTTTCGGAAGTTTGGATCGCCCGTTAGGGGAAATTGGTCAAAGTCGTCGTCATGTTCTTTTAGTTTTTTCTTTTTCGCGCTAAATTATATTTCTTTTATTTCTATAATAACTTTAAATATTAAAAAGTTTCAAAATTACTTACGACTCACCCGAGTTGACCCGAGTTGAGTTGGCTTAGTTAGAAAAACTATGTTCGACCAACTCGAAATTTTGAACTCAACTTAATCTAACTTAAATTGGATTGCGTTTTTTTTTAATGTTTAAAAAAATCATATTTATCTACGATACATGTTACATTAATAACTAAAACGTCAAGCTCAAATGTCAAATATTCACAAGTCACAAACACGTCACTAACATCGGGGTCGAGTTAACTTGACCAAAAAGTGTCAACCCACAAACCAATCTAAATTTTCAATTTTTAAAAAAATTCAACAAAAAAAAAAAAAAAAAAAAAAACTAACCCAACCTAACCTTTGGTCGGGTTATAATTTTGGCTAGGTAGTCCAAATTGATCGAATTATCGGGTTTTACGAACACCCCTACTTTAAAAAAACTCGTTTAAAATTATGCTACCTTGAATTTGACGTCCAGTTGATCCTCATATTGTTGTTTTATTTATACAAATAGTGGGATAAAAATCTATTTTAAAAAAATTATGAACATAATGAAAAACGATAATCTATAAAAAAAAATAATTAACATTTGCTTAATATCATTCGTGCAAAAACAAGATAAATAAAACAATACAATCATAAATTATGATGCTCGAGATTACATCATTTGATTCACTAACCATAATACCATTAACGAGAATCGGTGTTCACGACTCTTTAGCTAACCCACATGTATAACTCAATTTTACACAATTGCCCAAGTAAAACTTGTTACTTGTTTTTTACGAAAAGAGGAAACGTCTCATTATTAAATAGCTAACCAAAGATATATTCGGGATGATTTAGGTTCAAGCTTAAGAAACATTCATGTTCGGTTTCTCCTATCTATAAGAGAGATTCAAAACTTCAACCTCCTCACCCTCGTCAAGAGTGTATTAACTAATTGAACTATGTTTAAATTAGCAAGAAGATGTATACTAAATAAACACTACCTGTCAAATTTTCATCAATATATTCATCATATCCATAAGAACACGAACAAAATATCGTTTATATAAACATAAATATTAATAACCAAGATCTTTAACTCGTATCATTAATGATTTATTCATGAATATCTATCGACAAATCAATATTTCTACACAAAAGAGGAAATAGGCACTGCCATCAGACAAGGAAGAACATGTCGGCAACACACATTTCGACCAACAAACCAAATTGTTCATAGTAATACAGATATATTATATACCAAGCGATTCATTGACATCTCAGAAACACTGAAATCCTAGGAGTATAAATATGACAAACATACTGCACACTTTAAATAATTGTATAAGGATGTCTTGGATCTTACTTGAACTAGTGGAAATTCTGGATGCTTACAACCCATTGTCATGGATGAATCTCAAGAAGCTGCAGCTGGAGCGACGTAAGTTGGATTGAACGGAATCTGCTCAGCACACGAAAGCGTTTCGTGAGTCCCGGCATCTTCCCGACTAAGACCCATCAGATCGAGGTAGTATAGGTAATGAGAAATGATGTTGTTCATCGGGTCGATATCACCCTTCCCACAGATGGAATCTCCATAGAGAATGTTCATGGTTGTACCAAAACCAGGAACCCTTTTGAACAAGGTGTCGTTCTTTGTGGGTTTCCAATTGCCAACAAAGACATCATGGGGTGAAGGCTGTGACTTCTTCACTGGGTTCATCCACTTCCATATTGCAGTTTGAAATCCGATGGTTGCATTCTGCTCCACATATTCAGGATGATGCAACAGATCTATCTTCAAAGCATCGCCAATCTTACCGTAATTGTAATTCCTAGGATGACAAACGACAGAACAAACTCGGTTAAATTCTCGATGATATGACAAACACGTGTTGAAGACACCATATCCATAATCCATTTCCATCAAACTTCAAATAAAAAGTTGCAAGAAGGTAAAGTGTGAGATTCCACATCGGTTGGGGAGGAAAACGAAACATTCTTTAAAGGGTGTGGAAACCTCTCCCTAGTAGAGGCGTTTTAAAAACTTTGAAGGGAAGCTCAAAAAAGAAAGCCCAAAGAGGACAATATCTGCTAGCGGTGGGCTTGGGCTGTTACAAATGGTATCAGAGCCAGACACCGGGCGATGTGCCAACGAGAAGACTGAGCCCCGAAGGGGTTGTGGAAACCTCTCCTTAGCAGACGCGTTTTAAAAACCTTGAGAGGAAACTCGAATGGGAAAGCCCAAAGAGGACAATATTTGCTAGCGGTGGGCTTGGGCTTTTACAAATGGTATCAGAGCCAGACACCGGGCGATATGACGAGAAGGTTGAGCTTCGAAGGGAGGTGGACACGAGGCGGTGTGCCAGCAAGGACACTGGCCTTGAAGGGAGTGTGGAAACCTCTCCCCAGCAGACGCGTTTTAACAACCTTGAGGGAAAGCCCGAAAAGGAAATCTCAAAGAGAACAAAATCTACTCGCGATGAATTTTGATTGTTACATAGAGATTGTTTCTAAACAATGTTCATACTTCTCTATAACCTGACCAACAACTTATCAGATTTGTTCCTAATGAGCTCTTTTTTTCAGCTAGACATCTTAGATTCAGAACCTTTGAAGGTTCAAATCTCCATCCCCACATGCTATAATAGAGAATTGCAATTTGAGTATAAACAAGGAACATAGATACAAACCAAAGGAAAAACCAAAAAATATGCAAAACAAAATCCACTGGAAAAAGGAAATGGGGATAGAAAACTTCAAACCAGAAAATGGGCAGAGCACCACGGCCATAATATTGAGAACCAGGAGCACAAGGATAGGTAAGCTTGAAGTAGTCATCACAATAATCCTGGCTAGGACTCATCTCCTTGTTGAAACAAAGACCCCAAGCAAGTGGCCCTCCTGTGACCACTCCATCACCACCTACAACCACCATTTCATCATAATCAACACCCAATTCAGTACAGAAATTTCACAAAAACCAGAAAGAAAATGGCCATTACTTACAAGAGGTCTTAGAGCCGACATGCCCCAAGAAAGCAGCAATTTCCTTCATCTGCATCTTCTTATCCCCAGTGGTTCCAAATCCGAGCGGCTCGAACTGAGCAGCAGCAAGAATGAAGGAATGGAAGTCCCAGAAACCCACAGCATGGGCCACCGGCGAATTACGCTTCGAGAAGAGATTCTCAAATTGATAGGTCTCGAAGTAGTCAGTAATGGTCAAATTGCAACAATAAGAAGACCAGGTACACTCCCATCCTCTATCACAAAGCTTCTTCCCCTTAACAATCTTAACCTTCGGCTTAATCGAAGGTTCATCTCCGCTCACTACCGACGCCATTACAACCAGCGCCAGTATCACCAGAAGAGAGCAATTCACAGCCATTTTCGCCTCTCACACTACAAACCAACAAAGCACAAACATGAATTACAAACAGATTTAACAAGATTTCCATGAGAGAAGAATGAGCTTTCAACTTACCTCAAATGGCAGCGATTGGGCTGATTAGAAAGAGGGTGTTGTCCTTAACTTGCAAATGAACAAAAGAAGACAAAGGAGAAGGAAGAATCGTTCAAGGGAGTTAGATCGGGAGTCGTTTTCAGCTTGTAGACGCCATTGATTGAAGCCATTTTTTTTTTAGCTCTGGAAGAAGTTACTGAGGGAGCGGTGAATATAGACCGTCCGATTGGAGGTTCATAGTTCGAATTTCCAGGCTGGACAAGGGACCCACAGAAATGCCGCACCGACACAAAAAGAATAATTGAATAAAATAAAATTAGATTATAATAAGCCATTGATTTTATTTGATATAATTCAGAGATTTGATGTGATGGATTACTTAATTATTTCTCTTTTTAGTATTTACTTTGAAACTTAAGAAGTTAATATTTTATCTCAGCGTTAAATATTAAAAGATGAATTGGGAATTTTTTTTTTTTTAAATTTGATTTTTGTAGAAAATTTTCATATTTCATAATCAATGGACAAAACTTGACCCAATTTACACATTTTAGCCATTTCCCAAAAAAAATTACATTTTTTACCCAAAAGACCAACACAATTCCCACGTAGTAATTAAATAATTAAATGACTAAGAAACAAAATATCATTCGTACTTTATAAAAAAAAATTATAAAATAAAAAGTATACAATTAAAAAAACATCTATAAATATATATATCACTGCATGGTCGTATTTCTATTAAAAAAAAAAAATCAACGAACAAGTACACTTCTTCGAAAGAACTTTCTATCATAAAGCAAACATCAAAATGAGCAAAAGACGAGATTAGCTGCTCTTGTCTATGTATCAATAAGGTTAAAAAGCAACCAAAAATGAAACGATAAACAAATCGAAAGCTGCATAAAATTCCGAGGTCGACGTTATTTTCGTCATCTCGTTGTCTAGCCCTCGAGTGAATAACAAAATTATTAATTGATAAAGAAAATTTTGATATGGGGAGACAGATATGGCCTCTAGAAACTGCAACAGCAGTTAGATTCTGCTCAAAATAATGTGCTGAACAATTAACTAAGGAAACTGAGAATTCAACACCAGGAAAAATCATGCAAGGAAAGAATTCCACTATGTTTCTACCACAGCATTGGGGACACGATAACGACTTGCTCACTCTTGCCAACCTATTCTCCTACTGTCAAACCAAATCCAAATTTGTAGTCTTTCTTCCTGTGATCAATCTGCATTACATGTCACAGTTAAGAACCGATTCAGCCAAGTGTGAACAATAAAAGTTAAAAGCTGCCTGCTTCATAATCGTTGGTCACCTTCTGTTTTTAAGTTTCCTGTTTCTAAAAGCGCGACTTATTCCCTCGTGAATTTTTTGTTCTGTTATATAATTCCATAGAATGTTTCTAAAATTCAAACCAAAATTTCAAATTTGAGGGGGAAGCTTTTGAAATTTAACTAGGAACTCAAAAATGTTTTTAACGAAGGTAATAAATTGTGAAGAAATGAGCAAAGCATTGGGTAAAAGTCTTGAAGAAATTCTTGATGTTTTGTTACGAGGCAAAAAATAAAAAACAAAATCAAAATAACAAATATGCAACTTATAGGTACCTCTGCGGAAAGAATGAAATTAACACCCATATTTAGTCGCTCTTCAAGGAAAGCAGCTACACAACCATTGGAATCAATCTTCCCTCTAAGACGGCACTGTAACAACCACAACATTTACCCATCTTCAGTAATATGATAGTCGATAAAACTGAAGCAATAAGGGTTTACAGTAAAATGACCATCAGACTAGTCTACAGTAAAATGACCCCCCATCGATTAGACAAAAAATTTCTCCATTTTCCTAGCTTACTCAGTCATATTCTTGAGCAATAAGGGTTTAAAGCAAGATTGGTGAATAGTATTAGCGCTTGTTGCCAAAAATCAGCTCTTCTAGGATTACCCCAGAAGCAACACCAAATAATTCATAGGATGGTTTTTTAGTTTACATCGCCATTTTTTAACCACATTCTCCATTCCATTTCTCTCTAGATTAGCTCTACATATTTTCAACCATTATATCATCCTCACAACAATACTATATAGCTGCCAAGTGTAAATAAACCTTCTGATTACCACACAAAATCTTCAATCCCTCCAATCATGTTCTCCTTGAAAAATTAAACAGTAGTATAGGAAATGGATTGTTGATAACATATATTTGGCGAACATTCACAAAACAGAAGCTACCTGTCGAAGAATGTAGTCATAGCCAAGACTGGATATTACATCTCTTGACATGTAGTTATACGTGAAATCAGATGCCAATGAAACCTAAAATAAGGAATAAAAAATGATATAAGATATAATGAAAAATAGATTACAAAGTTTGATGGTTCTGCCTCTTTTACCATTCTCTTCATTGTGCAGTGTTGGCTTGCTAGGAGGTTATTTTGCCCTTTGTTATGTGTTATTTGGTTATTAATCAAATGTTTATTGTTTCGAGACAGCAGAAATGCGCTGACACAATTTACTTACCTTGTCAGACACTTTTTGAACGTAGCTCAGAGCCACCATACCCGTGCTGGCAATTTGTCCAGTGGCAACCTGCAGATTGAAAAATTGAACCAGACAATGGATCATCAAGGTCAAACTCTTATTCTTCCTCGGATTAAAATTTTCATTAACCCAAGAAATTTCCACAGAATCTGGCCACAATCAACAAGTACAATTTTTTTTTTAAAAGAAAACAAGATACTATTAGAGTGGCACAATTTTTCTTGCATAAATTCACTAAGAACAAAGAAACCCAATATCTTCTATGATATCTCAAGGGAGATGGTGGATAATGATTTTTGGAAACAAGCTATATATATTTCAACATTAATCATTTATGCTATTCTAATAATATTTTACATTGAGAATCAAACTTATGACCTACAAAGTGAGAAAATAATGCCCAACTATTTGAGCCAGTCTGTCATTATTTAGTTATTTCCATGAAAAGTTCAAGAATTTATGCGCACACAGTATATATCATAAACAACTTATTAAAAGTTAATAAGAAAATTTATTTAATTAATGATAACTGATTAAAATAAGAAATTCATCAAACAACACTAAACAAATACAATATAATATCAAACTTAAAGCTTATGTTAACTTCACAATTTTAATTATCTACATATAGCCAGTAGATGGAAATTAAGTTATTATAAAGTGAAGGCAACCTAGAAATTTCATTTTCCATGGTAATAGAAGGTAGAAAATTAAATAAGTCAACTGATGATGACAGTTACTATACCATCTTATCTGTGTTGTATCTTGCAGCATAACCAATACCGGACTTCCTATGCTGACCAGCCCAAAATACTTCACCGCCCAATGAAAGATGGGAAGATACACTCTGCAAAAAAAAAAAAGATTATTATCAGCACGGTCTCTTTATGCCACACGGCTGAGAAGAGAATGATGACAGAGTTAAAACGTGAGCAAAGCTACAGAAATTTCTCAAATTGTCAGGCATCCTATATGCAAAAATTTCTAGACTTTCACCCTATCTCAACCTCTATTCCTATAGAGGCAGTGTAACATGAACATCTGGGGTTTGGGGACACATTCCACTACCTCAAGGCATTTAGGGAAAAATGAAACGTGCATTTTGTTTTTGAAAAGGAGAAATTTATAGTTATGACAAAATAGAAACCAAGGAGACAAAAGGATCAAGGTTTTTAGAAGCAGAGTGCCAGAAGAACAAGCAAAATCAGATCATAAATACAGAGGCCTGTAACACCTGTACATGTATAGCGAGCAAGTGTGAGATTGTCATTGTCTTAAATACGATTCCAGCGGCTGGAGAAGGAAATGTGTCCTTATCAAGTACATTCTCACTAGCAAAAGGGGAGAGAAAAAGGATGACGAGCAAAAGGTAGTCCAGTTGTCAAAAAAAAAAATGTATACCCTCAAAATGCAGAATAATGTAAGTCCGAAAGAGAAACTATTAAACGAGAATCTCCAATTTAACAAAATTTTATGCAAAGGTTTCAAAAATTCTCCCAATAAAAACTAAACTCCCAAACTTGTACAAGGCTATCAAGAATGCTTGAGCAACTATAAAAGGACAAGCCAACATCATAATTAGAACCATTCAGAATTGTACCTGAATGTAACTTGCACCAAATAAGGCACCATTGCCTAATTGAAACTGGGTTCTGAAGTCTCTGCCCTGATTCAAAAATAATTCCAATTGACAAATACGAAGGTATTAATATTTTTTATCAAAATTTTAACTGTTTAACAATAAGAGGAAAACATAAATTATGAGAACGGGTAACTCATAATGGCAATCAAATGCTTAAAATATAAATATCTAATAGAGAAATCGGGCGTTTTCCAAACCCTAATTCCCTTACTGCCACCACCCTCCCCAAAATATTACTGAACCTGACATTAGAACTACTATATATCTCTCCTACGCTTGGAGTTAGAAACCGTAGGGTGCTTAATATTTAAGGTAGACAATCTCAAGGTGTCATGAACCAGAGACCGGTAGTTTAAATCCAACAGATTTACAATGCAGCCATTAAGGTTAAGAAGCCTAGCACGCACATTGATAGATTCCATTTTTCATAAGACATTCTTTATACAAGAGCCGGAACTAAATTTGTATAGGTTAAGGTTTAAGAGAAAAAATCCAAGTCTTCATGGAGACCTAACAACCAAATTAAACATCATAGAATAACAGCTGACGTTATTAGTCAGCTGACATTTACGGTGTAAATATATTTGTGGAATTTTTAGAAGAAGGGAAGGCCAGCAAACAGAAGAAACCCAACTAACAAATAAAGGAAGGCAATAGTATCTTTTCAAAGACATTGTTCTCAACTCAGTTCAGCGACAAACGTGATTGCTAAGGAAAAATGCCACACTTTGATGGGCTAGAGTAATAACTATAGCATATAGGTCATATTCGTAACAAATATATCACATTACGGTGGAAATAAGAATGTGTAAGATCGTAAATTTCTAAGACTTGATAACCTTATAATCGAAGTTGACCATCCCATGTGACATATGTGGCTCATTTGTCAGCTGACAGAAAAAAGAGAGGATGATATCAGCAAATAAAATCGAATGAGAAGATAAGTATGACAGCACCTGATGATAACCTGGTAGAAGAAACCATCAGATTACCTGTGCATTGGCCTTCAAAGTGAGATTGTCAGATAAATCGCACTTCACTCTTGCATTGAGCCTTCCATCGGTGAGTATCCTCCCAAAAAGCATCAACTACATATCAGTTACCAATCCCATCACGTTGTGGCTCAATATAGCAACGAAACAACAAAAATTCAGTCAGTGGGGTTACCTTCGGGTCTATAAAGTTGGCACCAAACTCGTAGTTAGCAGTAGGGATTTTGATGGTCTCAGCGGATTGGGCAGGAATCTCCATTGGTCCCATAGACACGCTGATCAGTCGTCGATGGTGGACAACGCATAGTTATCAGATAAGTCAATTCACTGTGACCCAGAAGACAGGACGCAGGGAAAAGATCCGAAGAAACACATGACTAAAAAGCAAAACTACCTGTGGCTGAGAGAGAACTTTTGATTGAGTCCTTTGGTGAAATCAAAACGCATTCCTTCAAATAGCTCCGGCTTCAAAGACACTGTCGGAGCAAATCATAAACATCGAACAACTCAACTCAGTCGCAAACGCATCAGTTTTAGAGAAGAGAAACTTACTGAAAGCTTCACGGTGAATCTCCTCGTAGGGGATAGGACATGGGAGATTCAGGTAATCCACTTTCTCGTCCTCTGTCTTCTTCGGTGGAACAGGCAGGGCGGTCGCCGTAGCCGCAGCCGCAGCAGTAGCGGTGGTCGGAGGGACAAGGCCAGCCATTGTATATTATCACCCACAGGAAACGGAAATGAACCAAGCAACACGGCAGTGGAAGAATCTAGAAGGGTAATGGGACGTCGAAAACGATTGTGAGCGGAGATTGATTGAGGCGACGTAGATTTCTGAAAATCAGAGAAATGTAGCGATCAAGAGAGCGGGAGAGAGGTAGGTCTTTCTCTCTCTAAACCCCGGAGAGGATGCAGATGCTCTAAAACCCTAGGACCAGGTCGAAAGGTGTAAAGGCGACCCGACCCAGTTCGGTTTTTATTCAAGCAAATTCGTTTTTAATTCAAATAAATGTTAAAGAGTATAGATTATTATAATGTAAGGATATTAAATTAATCCAATTTGATTTCTAATTAATTAAGTTTATAATTTAACCTTCATTCGAGTATGGTCGGACTCATTTAATTAGGGTAAGAGACAAATTTTGGACTTTGTCGAGAATTAATGATTCACCTACTTAGGGTTAGTAGTAATGGTAATAATAACAATAAATATATCATGAAATTCCACATGAATTACAGACAAAAACAAAATATTTTTATATTTTTATATAAGAATATGTAAACTTCTCCTTAGTATACGCGTTTTAAAATCGTGAAGATGACGGCGATACATAACGAGCTAAAGCAGACAATATCTACTAACGGTTGGTTAAGGCTGTTATGTGACATCCCACGTTGGTGGGAGAGATAAACCTTAGAAGGGTGTAATAGACGTGTTTTAAAATCGCAAGGCTATTTAAGCATTCTTGGAGAAAATTTAGAGCATCTTTTCGTCTTTAATACTGACGATAAAGTAATATTTTTGCTGCTCATGTGATCAAATTGCCCATCTCTAAACCCTCTTAATTTTGTGATCTAATATAGTTCGATGCTCGAGAAAAATTAAAGCTTTATGAAATTACAGATTAAAATAGTCAGGTGTACAACCGAGCCTCCTTCCATTTGAGCATTATGCCTTAGAGTCTCAATTAGCACAAAGCTTATCTCTCTAATTACCGTCGATTGTGGGATATGATTTTTTTTTTTTTTTTTTGTCGAAAATATATATCTAAAAGCATTATCAATGCTGATTTATTCTTTGGTTTATTGTTATTAATGTCAAAGCATTGAAAAATAAACCCCAAATATTAGCATAATTTTAGTAAAATAGGGGAACTTTGTGCAACCCGCAAAAGAAGAAAAGAAGGAAAGGAAAAGAAATGCTCAAGGGAATCGATCCACTGTAGTGCAAACCGGTTTTTCATTGGGTCCCTGAGCTGATTACTTCTCACACCAACGGCTTCTCCTACCGCTCCTGACTTCCTGATAGTTTTCCCGCCGACTCAAAGTATCGGCTTCGGCTGTCATGGCCTCCGGTCTCATGAGGATTGTCTTTGGTCTCCTAACCTTCGTCACCGTCGGCATGATCATCGGTACGTATTTTCGTTTTTTCTGTTGTTTTCTGATGATTTGATGCATCGGCGTTTGTATGGCTTGCTATTTGCTCATTCGATGTCCAAATGGATGTTTATGATGATTTTAGACTCCGTTCTTGTGTGTTGTTGTGTTTGGATGAACTGGAGTGATAAGAGGCTTTGCGCTTTGTTGTGGTGTCTGTCAATGCAAGTTAAATCTCTGAGCTGTGTTGTAAATCTTATTCCTTCCGGAGGAGCTGTTGCGAGTAATTCTTTTTTGAGCTGGCTAGGTTACTTTAGAGGAGTGAGGGA
The DNA here is from genome assembly GCA_033971965.1 of Cucurbita ficifolia. Classification (NCBI taxonomy): domain Eukaryota; kingdom Viridiplantae; phylum Streptophyta; class Magnoliopsida; order Cucurbitales; family Cucurbitaceae; genus Cucurbita; species Cucurbita ficifolia. Next base: position 10,310,396 of record CM066967.1, on the reverse strand, counting down.
TTTCTTCAGTCATTAGCGAATCACGTCTCATTTTCTGTTTCTTTCTAATCGTACATTTGTGATCTGTCACCGGTTCTATCAGAGTTTGGCACCTGCATGGAGGAGGACGACTTGTAAATGTTCCTTTCGTTTTCGTTTTCTGCAAATTTACTATTTACATAGATTTTGTGTAATGGAAAGGAAAACATTATCGTTTTTATTTTTTTCTATAAAAAAAGGAATTGCAGCTTCTGTGTTTGCTTTAAATTGAACCGTTATAAGATGTGTCTTCGTACGACTTGGCTGGATTTTTTGTGCGCATTTGATCAAATTTAGTGTCTTAATTGTGATCATGTATTTCTAAAGAGCTACGAACAGTTCTGACTGATAAGGTGCTTTCTTCAATGGTAATTGCAGGTGCTTTGTTTCAATTAGCATTTATAAGAAGGCTGGAGGACTCTATCGGTACTCTTCTTGGTTTCTTTGTCTTCTAGGATGGAAAATTTTGAAATTATAATGAAAGTATCCGATATTTGGATGGAGAAAGCACTTTTTGGGGTTGGATTTGGATAATTTAGAATATTGCATTTTCAATTTTATTTTCGTTCACTAGGATGTTTCTGAAGAAGCCCCGTTATCATGTCTACTCATTTTTTCTCTATATATTTTAATTTGAAACAGGAAACATTTATTAATAAAAAAATCTATAAAATGATGGAAATAGCACTAGGCTTCAGTCCATACGTAGTCTGAGTTAACTTATTTTGGTTCTAACAAATTGAAGAGGAACGTACTTTATATTCCATAAAAAAGAAAAGAAAAGAAAAGACAAGAAAAGTACGATATAAAAATATTTCCGATTGGAAGCCTTAAGCGAATTCACTTTCTAAAGCCTGCCCCACAGGCTTAAAGATATTATAAGGTCGATTTCCATGAAAAAGAGGAAAAAGAATCAGTTGTAATTGTAAATACTTGCCTACTAGGATATTGTAGCCGTTCTTTTGTTCAACTTGACTACTTTTTTCTTAAATGGACCAAATTTGGAGCACATAGACGTTTATCCTGAGTGTCTGCGCTCATGATGTATCAATTTGAAATATGGTGAAGGAAAGAAACCATGTTTCTTGCACAGATAATATTCAATTTATTTCTCTCAAGTAGATGTATGGATCTCACTAGGATTTGAAACATTGTTTGCACACCATAAAACTTATGACTTCCTGGTATTTATTTGGAAGAATGACTGTATGATGTCGACACTTCATTTAGCCAAGTGCTCTTGACGTATCTATGCAAAACAATATAATCTATCTTTTCTGACAGCATGGCATTTGCAGGGTGCTGGCTACATCCTATATGTTTACTAGGCATGATTTATTTAGTGTTTTTAAAATTATTGATTTTTTTATGAACCATGTCTTTCCAGGCACTGAGTTTTTATCAGCTGGAAGGTTACATAAAACTCAGTATGATGGCCAACGTCAATTCCTCCAAGGTTGGAAAGATTATTATAGGCTCATCTTTAACACAAAATTTTACCATATTAAGCGTTCATCTATGTTTTTACTATAGAAGTGTTCTCAACGTCAGTTTATTTCATATGATGAAGACAAAATTTCTAAATGCTTGAATTATTTTTTTCTGTTTCCAAGAATTTTAGTCTAGCTATATTTTATCCACAATTATAACTGAAAGTTTCCTCCTGCATGTTTATTAAAAATTATGTTTTCATATAAGGAACATACATATTTTTTTTGTTTGTAATTGATCTATTTTTATTCAGACCAGACCTTTTGGAGAACCTCATTTATTATTATTATTTTGAAATAAACTCCTTTGGTTGGTTGTATGCCTCATCCTTTCTTTCAAACTTTTGTTTCCTAATTTGAAACACTTCCTTCTTATCCACACAAACACACACAAAAAAATATAATTCTTGTTTTGGAAAGATTAAATGTTGGTATTAAGGTTTGAACCAGAGCAAGTTCAAATAGAGTTTTGTCAAAAATAAATCTAAAAAAACAAAAAGTGAGATTTAGAAAAATATATTGAAATTGTCTAATAATCAGCATGTTTTTCACACTGACTTATTCTGATTTGTCTTATCGATTCTCTTTTCCCTTATTTTCAGGCCTTCCTAATTGGATCAACGATAAAGAAGCAGAAATTCTTCGTCTTGGCTATGTATGCTTATCTCTATTTTTCTGTTTATGATTACCCTTAATTTTTGATTGTAGGATCTTTGGGATCTTTGGACGGCTTCTTTTTTCAAAAGAAGATAGGATACTAGATAATTTGACCCCCCCCCCCCCCCCCCCCCCCCCCCCCCCCCCACCTCCCCCCCCCCCCCCCCCCCCCCCCCCCCCCCCCCCCCCCCCCCCCCCCCACAATACACACAAAAGGAAAAAAAAAAGGAGGAAATGGTTCTTGAAGGTGGATATCGCTTGACTCTCCAATTGGACATATTTTATGCGGACGAAAATGGTCAATTCACTAAAATCCAAATGAAAATAATTGAAACAATGTTTCATATCTCATTACATGTGGATATCAATGGTTTCTTTTCATTACATCAATGAAAAGTTTTGTTTCTTGTTGAAAAACATGTAGATATCAATTTGTGAAAATATTTCTTGAGAGCGACAAAGATAGTCAATGAAGGATGTGCAATTAATCAAGAAATTTTGTGTTCAACATATTGCTTATAACGTGATGTACTTGTATCATGTCATTTCTACTACCAGGCCTGCTCTTTTACATTGATGGACAGTCTTTTCTAACATTTAAGTGAAGCTTTTTTTTTTTTTTTTTATCCTTCGTATGTGTGTTTAGGGGATTAATCTTTAGGCAAGTCTTACTTATTATCATTTGAAGTTTCCTTTCTTTTCCTAAAAGAATGTTTTCCATTTTACTTTGTGGAATAGGTTAAACCAGAAGTAGTAAGCTGGTCACCACGAATCATTGTGTTGCATAATTTTTTGAGCTCAGAGGTGAGCATTATCTGGTCAATATGGTAATCTCTTTTGCTGGATGCGTCAATTTACTACAGTTTTTTTCCTAACAGAATCTTCATCAAAGATAGACATACTTTGAACTAAATGTTTGTAACGACCCAAGCCCACCGCTAGCAGATATTGTCCTCTTTGGGCTTTCCCTTTCGGGCTTCCCCTCAAGGTTTTTAAAACGCGTATATTAGGGAAAGGTTCTCACACCCTTATAAAGGGTGTTTCGTTCTTCTCCCCAACCAATGTGGGATATTACAATCCACCACCCTTCAGCGCTCAGTGTCTTTGTTGGCACTCGTTCCTTTCTCCAATCGATGTGGGACCCCACCAAATCCACCCCCTTCGGGGCCCAGCGTCCTTATGCCTCGTAGGTGATAGTTTTTGTTTTATTTTTTTTTTGGGTGGGGTGGGGGGATTTGTTAATGAAAGAGCTTTAGCATTTGAAATCAATTTTTCTTAAAAGAAATGCACATTTTTTTTCTGAAATTAATGGCCACCCTCCGTAGGCTGTCTTCTTTTCTGTTCTTTAATGAAGTTCCTCTATAAATCTCTTATAAAAAAAATCTGTCAAAAATATTCTATATTTAAGTTACATTTGATATTTTCTTTCTGGAGAAGTTGGTAACCTCCAGATATTTGTCTGAAGAGAGGCAGACTTACTTGCAGACCTCCTCAACTTATCATCCAGCCACCACAGCTGGGTATCGTGGTGAGGGATAGGCTCTTACCCTCAAACTTTTTAAGGAGATATCCTTTCAAAAATGATCTCAGTAATAATTTCTAATTGTATCATTCTTTTTTAGTTTTTGGCTATGCATTATAAATCTCACTTCTAATGGAATTGTATCAATTCTACTTCTGGTTCAAGAATCCTACATTTTGGATAGAGGTACACGATAACTTCTGCTTCGACTAATTGATTCTTTGTACAGGAGTGCGACTACCTTAAGGCAATTGCACTTCCTCGCCTTGAAATTTCCACTGTTGTGGATACAAAAACAGGGAAGGTATGTATTATGATCACCTTTCTATTAGTTTCAAGCATGATAGCCAAGTAATTTTATCTCTTACAACAGGTAATGGTTTTCTCTTGCTTATTACTTGTTGTCCATTCACTATTCTTGCTCTCAACATATCTATGAATGTTAATTGTTGAATTAGATCCTACTTCCTGAAAATATAATGAATTAACTATGGGTTTATACTGTTTTTTTTAAGATTTTGGGAGTACTTTTTTTTTCTTATATTGGTTTTTCCTGAAACCCAAGACGCTCTCCACACGAGTTAATTGCTTTGCTTGGATAAAGTGTGTATGGTTGCAAATTTATTCTGATAGTTATGACAATATAAAATATCAGATGGTATATTTGTATTGACGGGCCAATGCTGTTTTTTTTTAATGTTATTTTTCTTTAATAATTTTGTAACTTTTTTCGTTGCCTGAATTTACTCTCTTGATAATTCTATTATTCAGGATTTTGATTGATAGTTTAGCTTCTTTCTTTTTTAAACAATATTTTTTTTTTGTCTATGAGGATCCCCCTAATGATGCTCCTTTGGTCGAATGATCTATATTTTTTCCTGATAAAAAAGGGTTTCCTTCCAGTTAACCTTTATTTATATACGGTCTCTCCCTTGGTGGATTTATTTTCAGGGAATTAAGAGTGATTTCAGAACGAGCTCTGGAATGTTTTTAAGTCATCAAGAGAGAAATTATCCAATGGTCCAGGTATTAATTTCAAAGAAATTGTAGGCATATTTTGATGCTTTAAGTAATGGATATGGATATAGATGTGCTCAAAAGTCAACAGACTTTATGGAAAAAATTTCAATTCAGTTAAAAGTTATTCTTTCAGATTAATTTTCCAATATATTCTACTTGTTTCAGACAAAATTTTAATTTAAAGAAAACAGAAATGATCATGTACGACCCATTTACAGTATAATAGACTGGCACGCTAAGCAATTCAGTATATAGTTCTGTAAACTATAGATTATTCCACATGGTTCGCTTGTTATTGGCTTCAATGACAGCTGCATCTTTGGTAAATTTCTTTGTTCTTTGACCTCCTTTTCAGCATCAATGTCTGAAATCAAATTTCTTTGTTCTTTGACCTCCTTTTTCTTCGACTTATATACTTTAATTTCTTCCTTCACATGAACCAGACATTGTTTACATGTTGCATTTCTATAACCACCGAGAAGATGTTGCTTCATTCTATAAACCCCTCATTTTGTTACGTTTGAACTAAAACCACAAACTAATGCATTTATATCTTCAACATTATTCAAACGAGCATATTTCCATGTCATATCTTTTCTTAGACTGTCCTCGGCCCTCGAACCAATTACTAATAACCAATTTAGTCGATCAAATTATTATCTCATATTAGAATCTTAGACTAAATCACTATAACTAAAGAAAATGCACATAGTTAGATAGAGCAAGAGATACTAATTAAGAACTGAAAGTAAGATGGAGAGAGGGGAATCAAGTGAGGAGCGAATTGGAGAGGGAGAAACATCCGAATGAGAAATAAGAGAGAGAGAGAGAGAGAGGAGATTGAGAGGCTGAGGGAGAGAAGCCCTTGCATTTAAGGTTTTTATAATAATAAACCACCACTTTACTTCAAAAAATATAAATAAAAATTAATTCAATAAGCATTAGAGACGAGCAGAGCGTTCGCCTCAGGGGCTTCATGGAAGGCGCGCACCTTGGCCGCACCATTCTACTAACGTCTTGCCTTTTCGAAGCAAGGCGCTTCACATGAGATTTGCACCTAGGTGCACCTTTTAAAACACTGGTTGGTGATGGACTTCCTCTGTTTTGGAATCTGTGAAATCAGGCAATCGAAAAAAGAATTTCTGTCTATTCTCAAATACCAATTGAAAATGGAGAGCTCATTCAAGTATTAAGGTATGGATATAATTTTGTCTCTGTGAAGATGCATGTGAACACGAAGATTGGTTTGTACTTCAGTTTTAAGGCTAACATTTCAAGCAGTACAGGTACGAGAAGAATCAATTTTACAAACCCCACCATGACTACTTTTCTGATACTGTAAGATTCTGTTATTTATTTATTTTTATTTCTATTTTAAGCATGCTAGAATTGTGCTTTTACTGATAGCAAGTACCGTTTCTTCCACGTTTTCTTTTTACAGTTTAACTTGAAGCGTGGTGGCCAGCGAATTGCAACCATGCTTATGTACCTAACTGATAACGTTGAAGGTGGAGAAACCTACTTTCCGAAGGTATTTACCATTTTCCTTGCTGAATTAAATTTCGTTGGTATAGTTCGTTCGTCTTCTTACCCTGTTTATAAAAACCAACCAATTGGGAGTTGATACTGTATAGTGCGTTACGATGTTTATAAAAACCAACCAATATTTAATTAATGATGGACATGGCATAGGCGTTACGATGCACCATTTTGTTAAATGTTAGGTATGGGTATGGAAGGGACACATTTAATAAAAAAATTCGTGGGGCGTGGTGTTGGGGCAATGGCATCATTTAGGTAATATGGTTAAAAGTTGTCTATTTACAATTCCGTTATTTAAAACTATTTTTCAATAATATTTTAAAACTTTTTACTCATCTTTGAAAACAAAAGGTTTCATATTTTTTAAGTTTTGGTTACAGTTTGAAAAGAATTAGAAAAATGTTGGCCTATGGTCAATGTGAGTCAATGTGAACAGTAAATAACTTGGAGGAATAAGTTCAAGCCATGGTAGCCACCCCCACTTAGGATCTAATGTCTTATGAGTTCTTTTAATAAAATATTATACGGTTAGGTGGTAGTTTTGTGAAAATAGTTGAGGTGCACAAGTTAATTGAAACGCTCACTAATATATAATAATAATAACAATAAACAGGGTAAATTTTTTTCATCAGAAGTAAAGATAAGATTGTTATCAAATTGTATGATAGAGTATTATTTAATTAATTCATGGGTAACTATGGTTTAAAAACTAATGTACATTTGCAATAACCAAATGTGACCAGTAGAGTAGCCTACTTGTGACAAGGAAGGCCACCCTAAGTTGGCGAAGTTGCCTACTCTGAGATCATAATAATTTAACTTTTAAATTGTTTTCCCTTTCCGACATGAATCTATCGGTAGACAAAATAATGTCGGCTTAACCCTTTTAAAATTTGTTTTTCTCGGTCGTATCCATTTTTTTGGAATGTTGTATCCTGAACTTTCCTTTTGTATGTTTCCTCAGGCTGGTTCTGGCATGTGTAGTTGTGGTGGGAAAACCGTCCCAGGGTTGTCAGTTAAACCAGTCAAAGGAGATGCAGTGCTTTTCTGGAGCATGGTATGTATCTTTTGCCTCTCAAAATGGAATAAAAAATGTGAAAAGTTGTTGATTTTGAATACTAAACCATGTGATCAACTCCCAAGTGGTGTCCTGATAAGTACCCGGGATGCTTGGAGGATACCTCCAAAATATTGGGTCGAAGCTTTAAGTTGAGAACTAAATAACCTAAAATTTTTGTTCTCCTGGAGTTGAGCTTGGGGAGGGTCATGAACATAATGGAAAAAGTGAGGCTTCATATATGAGCTTAGTTTCAATTTAGACTTTTTATAGCTTAAAAGTTTCAATTTTATTATTATGTTTTGGGCTTAATTGAAGTTTACTATGACAAGTCGTTACTATATCGAATACGTGAAAATGAGTAAATGTTTTCTATTTGACTCGTTACATTAGGGGATCATGTGAGACTTTATAAAGCTACCTAACAAATAGAGGTAAATGAGTGGATTTTAAGTAGGTATAGGGACAATCTGTGAGATTTGACCAAACTCTAGGGACTAAGTTAAAACTTAGAATTTAAAGACTAAATTGAAACGAAACAAAAATCACAATGCGACCCTATTGAAACGAAGGTCAAATCACAAGAACCAAATGAGTAAAAACAAGTATTCGGAATTCAAGAAAGAAAATGCTAATTTTTTCAGTTAGACTCCATATTGATATGAATGTGGATGTAGAGGTAGCTATTGTATTTTCTAACCATTTCCTCTTCATGGGAACGCTTCAGGGATTGGATGGACAGTCGGATCCTAATAGCATTCATGGAGGTTGTGAAGTACTGGGAGGCGAAAAATGGTCTGCCACAAAATGGATGAGGCAAAAGAGTACTCTGGTAGCCACACCTTAAACTCTACACTTCCATTGTATATCAGCATTGAATATTTTGTTACATAATAAATAATACATTTATAGTGGGAGAAGGAAAGAGAAAAAGAGAGCCTAATTTAGATAATGTCTTAACATACTAGTAGCACTCACAGTGAATCAATTAATTTAATGAACAATACAGCATCTGTTGTGATTTTCTTCTCCCTGTTTGTAGCAGCTGAAGTTGATAATTTTTTTTTTTTTTTTTTTGGGTGTAAAATCTGGGAATTCTCTAAATACCCTTGTATTATAGATATATCTATCTTTTTTTTGCATACAATTTGGATCAATAACGTAGTGTGTCTCACCAAAACAATGTCATTTACGTATATGTATGAGGTAGGAGTATACATTAAACCCGACAACCTGACATCCTGAACTGACTCAACTCGAATTATAGGGGTTGGGTTAGGTTGGATTAGCATTTCAGGTTGGGTTGGGTTAATTTTGTGAACCCGAATAGATTCAGTTTGGATTTCGGGTTTATTAGACAACTTCGAGTTGACTCGAACCAAACAAAATCTTATAAAATATGGTAAGATATCTTGCATATTCATGAGTCTGTCAAAGTAGTAATTTGTTGTCACTACCTCCGCTCTCCGCACTAATTTATATCATTTAATTATTTAATTATAGTTTGTTATATATATTTTATTATAGTTTGTTTTGTAGATTTTATTATTTTGTTTAGTTTAGGTTGAAGAAAACAAATATCATTCTTTATTTCATAAACTTCTCTTTTATGAAATAAAAAATGATATCAAATGGTGACTCTTGGAGGACCCCAAGATGGGGACGCGAAAGTTGGGAGGCTTGTTGATGGCGATCAACATCTCAACGCTGCCGAAGTTTCATTGGGAGTTTCTTGGAATTATTACACAGGTGATCACATCTCCATCATCTCTCCCTTTTTCTTCTTCTTATTACACCATCAAAATCCCTTTTCAAATAAAATTTTAAAAAAGAAGGAAAGAAAAAAAAAAAAAAAAAAAAAAAATATATATATATATATATATATATATATTTTTCTCAATTGATTTATCATATTTTATGGAAATTTTAACATGTTTTTTAAAAATTTATTGATGTATAATATACACTGTGAATTTTTTGTCCTACGGAAGCTTAAAATTTAAATTTTAAGCGTGTGATGTTTTGAAGAAAAAAAATAGAAGCCAATTAAAATCAAACTTCAAAGTTTACCGACTAAATTTATAATTTAGTCTATATATTATTTTCCTTACCTTAAAATTTTATATGTCGGCTTAATTATTGTACTGATTCAATAGAGATTATTGGACTTATCAAATTCATAAAAAAAATAAAAAAAAGTGACTCAATAAAGATCATTGTAGTCTTAAAACTGCAATAAACTGATGGGACTTGCCAAGTTCATGAAAAAAAAAAGGAACGTCTTAAATAGACTAAAATTTAATTTCGGGTCATTTTTGGTAAGCATGATCTGTCACATTCTCTTTGATGACTGAAATTATGTGTCAAAATATAGATAGATTTTATTTTAGGAGAGAGGGGATCATATAGTATAATAGAGTGTGGGTGGTACAAGGGTTGAGAAAGGATGATTGGCGTGTGAAACAACGATACAGCCGATTGACAGTGACATATGGATGTAGCGACAACATAGTGCTTTGACAACGTGAGAGAGAAATCTCAGCCAAAAAAGAAAAAAAAGTGATTGCCAAGATAGACTATCAACCATGTCTTATTGAGAATCTAAAGTGAGGAAGAGAGAGATGAGAGAGAACAAGTTATGTCGATAGTTGATCTTAACTTGTCAAGTCGAACAACCATATCTAGGAATTCAAAATTTAAAATAAAATGAAAATATAGTCTTAAGAATTGAGAGCCAAATTACGAAGGGACATTAATTGAAAATTCTAACCTGAAGTAATAAAAGAGGGTGGAAAATGATAGGGAGATGTTGGCGAATGAATAATGACATCCAACAAAATAAATAAATAAATAAATAAATAAATAAAATTGGAGAGTGCTTTCACGTGGGCTGTGCCCAAAGTTGTGGTAGAGGACAACTCTCCTACGTAAAAGGATACAGATTGATTGGTCATTTCTTTCATTTTGGTCTGACCGTGTTTTAGTTTGAATGTCCAAGACAGATATTCTTATGCGTCTATCGTGACAGAGTTATGTTACTTATTCATCAATTTAGAGTAAAAACCGAATTCCTTCGGCATTTTTTGTACTCATCCACCTATCTCAGGAAAACTCCTAAGAGGTCATTCAGTATAAAACATGTTTAACCTTAAAATTCTTATGATTGAGTGACGGAAAAGAAAGTTGTACATTTTTTGTATATGTATTTTTAATTATTTCAGACATTTTTTTAATTAATTTTTTTTAGAATCGCCCATGTAATTTTGGTTCATTCGCATACCCTACTTTATTCGGAGGCCACAAAGTTGGATAAGAGTGATAAACGAAGCTGATTAAGGTCAGTCTTGAGATTGTGGACTTTTGCGGACAAATTATTATGTAAAATTGCCGCGCAACTACGCTATAAATAAAGCCCCTTCATTGTGAACTCCACCTTTCTGCTTTTCCATCTTCCAAAGCTGAGTACCGCCGGCCGCCGGAATAATGGGCTCTGAAACAAACTCCGGTGAGTACCATATTCTCATGCTACCGTTCATGGCCCACGGCCATCTCATCCCCTTCCTCGAGCTCGCTAATTTCATCCACCGGAAATCCTCTGTTTTCACCATCACCATCGCCTGTACCCCCGCCAACATCCAATACCTCCGCTCCGCCGCCGCCGACTCCAAAATCCGCCTCGCTGAGCTCTACTACTCGAGTTCCGACCATGGCCTTCCGCCAAACACCGAGAGCACTGAGAATCTCTCTTTAAATCAAATCGCTACCCTGTTTCATTCCTCCACCGCCCTCGAACTTCCCCTTCGGCAACTGATCTCCGACCTCGTCCAAAAGGAAGGCAACCCGCCGCTGTGTATAATCTCCGACGTGTTCTTAGGTTGGTCGGTGGCCGTCGCCAGGAGCTTCAACATTCCAATTTTCAGCTTCACTACCTGCGGTGCTTATGGAACTCTGGCTTACATATCTCTCTGGTTGAATCTCCCCCACCGGTCATCAACCAGCGATGAGTTTTCTCTCCCGGGGTTCCCGGAAAGTTGCCGTTTCCACCGCTCCCTGCTCCACCGGTTCTTACTCGCCGCCGACGGCACCGATTCCTGGTCCAGATATTTCCAGCCGCAAATCTCCTCTTCTTTGAGCTCAGATGGGTGGCTCTGTAACACCGTCGAAGCAGTCGAGTCATTCGGATTGAAACATTTGAGGGATTACATAAAATTGCCCGTCTGGGCAATTGGCCCGCTTCTCCTCCAAACCAGCTCCGGCGGCCGTCGCCGGTGGGGAAAAGAGAAAGATTCCGGCGTGGGTTTAGAAACTTGCATGAATTGGTTGAATTCTCACCGGAAAAATTCGGTTCTGTACATTTCCTTCGGATCCCAGAACACAATTACCGAGACCCAGATGATGGAACTGGCTTACGGATTGGAGGAAAGCGGGAGTGCATTCATATGGGTAGTGAGGCCGCCATCGGGACACGACATGAAAGCAGAGTTCAGAGCTCATCAATGGCTGCCTGAGCGATTCGAGGATCGAATGAAGGAGAGGAACCGAGGATTAGTGATCAGAAATTGGGCACCCCAGTTGGAGATTCTAGCGCACGAATCGGTGGGAGCGTTTTTGAGCCATTGTGGGTGGAATTCGACGGTGGAAAGCTTGAGCCAGGGAGTGCCGGTGATCGGGTGGCCGATGGCAGCAGAGCAGGCGTACAATTCAAAGATGCTGGTGGAGGAAATGGGGATTGGAGTGGAGCTGACGAGGGGGAAAGAGAGTGAGATTAAGAGAGGAAAAGTGAAGGAGGTGATAGAAATGGTGATGGGGGAAGGTGGGGAAGGGGAAGAGATGAGGAACAAGGCCGCCATTGTTAAGGACAAGATGAGAGCTGCAGTTATGGATGAACAAAAGGGTTCCTCTAACACCAACTTGGTGGACTTTCTTGGATTCCTTCAAGCCAAACAGAAGAGCCTAAACAAAATCATATAATATGTTGTTATTTTTCACTTCAATAAAATTACTGAAATTTTATTTTAAAATATGATCAATGGTCCAAATTAATTTATTTATGAAAATTAAGAATATTAAAAGATACATTTATTAATTTAGTTAAATGATATAAATTCTAAATACTAATTCAAGTTTAAATACCACTTAATTAAATTTAAATTAATTTTTAAAAAATAAAATGAAGGTAAACATTAGGGATAAGAATCGATAATAGAAATGGATTTATTTTATTGTATTATTAATAATATTATTATTATTATAATTATTTGTTGGTTTATGATTTATTTTGTGTAATTATTGAAGACCTTATTAACCCACGTCTCCCTTGGTGACATCCACATGCTTGGATTTAATTTAAGACCTCATAAAACTACTTTCTCGTAATAATAAAATGTCTGGAACAAAATATTTGAGAATAAAAAATTACTCAAGTACCTTAAATTATTTCTAATTTATTAGATTAGTTAATTGTAGATAATTTATATAAATTATTAAAATAATTTTGAACTATTAAGTTTTAGTTCTATTAGAAATAATGTACTTTTAGATTTGTTTATCTTTAAATAAATAAATTTAATAAAATTATATAATATTTTTAAGGGTAAATAATTAGTACGTAATTACAATCGACTATTCAATTTTCAAAACCTTGGGAAAATATTAAAAATTAAGGAACAGTTAAAACTAAGTTTTAAAAGAATTACAGAATAAGGTCTAGGTTGGTATTTAAACCATGAACCCATGAACAAGGTTTAGGCCACATATTTCACTGATGATTGAGGCTGATATGGGTCTATCAAACTAAGTAGAACACTCAACCAATAATGAACAATAATGCGCATTAAATAAGAGAAATTCAAACCTCTAAAAATTATAATTATGATATGCTTAGATTACAAAAATGAATATAACTATGGGCACAACAAACAAAAAAAATGATTTGTTTGCCCTGAAAAATGGGAGATTTTAGAAAATGTTGGTTTCACCATCTTCCCTCTATATATGAAAATTTCATATAGCAGCTGTAGGATCAAGAAAACCATGGTCGTTTTCCATCCTCATTGTGGAATTATACCGATCTCTAGCTGTTTTAAGGTATATATCCCTAAAGCTGCCAAAAATTGGTACAACCAAAGAACCCAATATGAACTATTGGAAGGGAGAATGAAAAATATAAACAAACAAACTTCAAAAATGAGGAATTTCAAATAAATGAACTTTGAATATCAATGCATGTGGGGGTAATTCCATGAAATGGAGTTTGGCCAATCCAACAGGATCTTTGAGGATTTAAGGGAATGACCATCATCATTTTGGATAAAAGGAACAATATTAGGGATCAGACTGACGTGCAATATAGTTCAGCACAGTATCTACCTCTGTTGAACATTTCAATTTTGTCTTCATTTCCCAAATTTCAACTATAAAACAAAAAAAAAAATATTAGAAAAGAAATAAAACTCAAAAAGTTAACTTGAAGTTCCGATATCCTTTCCTTTGTCCATGAAAGAAATGGTTATATGACATTCAAGCAAAAGGCAACACAACTGCTGGAGTAGCATATAACTTCTCCGAGTAAGGAGGAGAAAAGTAACTACAAGCCTTAAGATTTAGAAGCTTGGAAACGAGAAATATAACATTAACAACAAGGGATCAGACTGACGTGCAAATAACAAGTTCAGCATAGCAACTGCCTCTGAAAGTATTGCTGTCATCATTTCCCAAACCCAATAAAGTAAGATAGTCGCTTGGATGCACAACACATTTCCCATCACAAAAACATAAAAGATTTTGGAAATAAGAAAATAAGAAAAGATAAATATCTTTTTCTTTGAGAATTTTCAGAAAACAATAAAAGTAGCAAGCCAACAACAAGTCTCAACATTTAGAAACATGGAAATGAGAATTATAACATTAACAAGGGATCAGACTGACGTGCAAATAATAAGTTCAGCACAGCAGCTGCCTCTGAACGTTTTCTGTAGCTTGTCATCATTTCCCGAGCTCGATAAAGTAAAACACTAGAATGTATGAACAACAGATTTCAAATCACAAAAACATGAAAGATTTTGACATTTAAAAGCTTGGAAAAGAAAAATATATCATTAACAACAAGGGATCAGACTGACGTGCAAATAACAAGTTCAGCATAGCAGCTGCCTTTGAAAGTTTTCTGTAGGATGTCATCATTTCCCAAAACCGATATAGTACAAAACATGAACTATCTTATGAACCAGTAATTGGCCAAGACAAGCAGTTTCCAAATAATAATAGAGCCATAAAAATTAGATACACATATTGCTGAATATCGCCACTTAATATATATTCAAAAACCAAGAAGCTAGATCACTGCTTGAACTTTGCAAGCTCGTCAAGAAAACCAGAAATTTATAAACATTGCTTATTATCAGTTATGCGATCATGAAGATCAAAACAGAAACTGAGTAAAATGTAGATGGCTCACAATTAGTTATGCGATCATGAAGACCAAATAAAGCTTATACCTGACACACAAACAAAGGAAATGCGATCGAGATTAGTGAAGTACCTTTCAAGTATTCTAACTCAAGCAAAGAAATCCACACATCGTTAGCAGTCTGAAACTCAAGGAGAAAAAAGCTGAAGAGCTCCACCGGAAATGCCTCCGGTACGTTGTTTTCAGTACCATCGCTAGCATTTCAAGTATCGTATCTGTGGATGACATCGGGGGGTCTCATATTTGAGCTTTGCTTGTTTAGAGGCCGCTGTTTGCTCTTCTTCCTAGGGTTCCAAAACCCCCCACTGATGTAACTTGATTGCAGGATTTAGGGTTTATGAAGAGGAATGCAGCGCCAACTCCTATAAAAAGGAAATTTTGGATCTTTTTGGTGGGCTTGGGGGAATGGGATGGGCCGGAAAGCCCAGTTCAATAGCCCGTAGCTCAAAAGCCCGGCCCAAATCAGGCTCGCAAGTCAATCCATCTCTTTCTTTTTTATTTGGGCCGGCCCGTTCGAATTTAAGTCTACGGGTTTTGCATTATTTAATTCAAATTAATATACATAAAAAGAAGTCTTTCTTAGATTTATTAATATTTTATAAATATATAATAAGTTGGTTTTGTTATATATATCAAAACCAAAACTATATTCTATTTATTTATTTATTTTAAAAATAAATATATACATAAACTATATTATACTATATACCATCAAATATTATCCTCTTTGAATTTTTCTTTATAAGCTTCCGCTCGAAATTCCTATACCCTTATAAAAAATGCTTCGTAGGGTCTTCACTGGCACACCACTCGATATCTGTCTCTGATACCATTTGTAACAGCTCAAGCTTACCGCTAGTAGATATTGTGCTCCTTAGCTCGTTACGTATCACAAAAAACCTCACGATTCTAAGACACGTCTACTAGAGAGAGGTTTCCACACTGTTATAAAGAATATTTTGTTTCCCTGTTCAACAGATGTGAGATCTCACTTTAGCTAACTTTTTCTGTTCTCTACTTTATTTTCACGGATTCTCCATCTCATTTAAGGCAGGTCTTTAGCCCAATGGGTTAAGTGAGCGTCTCTACGGCTTAAATTAAAAAATAAAACCGCTAAATAAAAATAAATAAAATAACAAGTATTTTACTATATTCTCTAGCACTTATACATGGAGTTGGTAAGGTTGAAACTCAACCATTCTTTCAATCTCTCTCAAAAGACATCTTTTAAAGATTGAAGCATGGCCTTTCTCCACTTCTAAAGTGTTTGACCCTTTTTTTTTCTTTTTTTTTTTAATTTTAATTCTCAATAAATTCAAACACATTAAGCTCTTCAATCCCCCACTATACCTTATGGTGGAATCACCACCTATGCTTCTAGAAGTTGACAAACTTATTGGATCCTTACAACAAAAATACCAAATCTTTCTAAAATATATCCTTAAAAACATCGTGCTAAGGTACAGCTATCGAGTATTCATGTATCAATTTTTATGTTTGAATTTCATATTCTCGAGTGGGAATAAATAAGTGGCATATCGAGGAAATGGTCTTATTGGGTTGGATTAGATTGGATTATTTAACGTTTTAAGTTTATTTGTAAAATTTGAAATAACGAAAATAAAGACGTTGACACAATCAATGAATTTAAATAAATAAAACCTAAAATTTTGTTGTTTTTTAAAATAGTAATAAAAATAATATTTGAAATGGGCTTTCATGGGCCAGCTTTGCCGCATGAGTTCCTTCATTAATGGGCCGCCCTAATAGCCCACATAGATACATTTTTGGAAAGTATATTACTTTATAACAATTTGACTTAACTTCAAATGGTCTTCCTATTATTATTTTTACTTTTATAAAACTATATATCTGATTTAATTAAAATTTTATTATAAATCCAACGTCCATCGTGACTCGTAAATAATTGAATTTTATGATATCTTAATCATTAATGTAATATACACGGTATAAATAGAATTTTTTTAAAAAAATTACAATTCGACAATTCAGTCTAATTCAACTTACAAATTGAAGGTTGTATTAGGATGAGTCGTGAATGCTATTTGGGCCATTACGGTCGCCAATCCCATATATTCGAAATTTCAAGTTTACCCAAAAAGATTCTAACTCAACTCGTGTGCGTATTCAGTGAATCCAGACTACTTAAAGGCGTGCATAAACTTAAATAATTAATTATTAGAAGGAAAAGACAAAAAAAAGATATTAAAATGAAATAAAAATATAATTTTAATAATAATGATTTTTTAATTTTGACAATTTATTTTAGGCTTTGTAAGGCACCCCATTAATTTAGGGGACATGGATGACAACTCGAAACGGCGGCGTTTGGTTCACATCTGGATCTAGACGCCAAATTAGAAGAACAGTTGCAATAGACAGTCAAACATTCAAACTATTATTTTCTTAATATTTTACCCAATTTTTTTATTACATTCAGAATGAGTTTTTAAAATATTTACTATAATTTTAAAAATCATTTCCATATCTCATAATAAAATATTATTCTAATGTTTTGTGCACGTTAATTAATCACCAATAATTTTAGTATTTATATATATATATATATATATATATATATATATATATGATACGAAATTCTAGAGAATCTCCCATATTAATTAAATAATCTTGCTGCTTTTCACATTTTAGAGATTTTTAAAAAATTCCAATTTTCTTTTAAAAAATGTGTGATTTTAACAATAATATTTTAATAAATTTCTAACAATATGATACTTTCTATAATATCATGGAAAATACTATGTTTTTTTTAATGTAATCAAATTATACATCCAATAAACACATATAAAAATATATTAAAAAAAGCAATAAATATTGCCCTAAAATTCAATAGACATTCTCAATTAAATAATTAAAATATTTTTACTCTTTTTTAGTGGTATTTTATTTTACTAAATTATTAATATTACACTTTAATAATTAAAAAAAAGTCAAATTTTGATAAGTATACATATTTATATAAATTGGAAGCAAACGCAATGCTTAGGTGTTGGGATGTCATTTTTATTAATAATATATGGTTTTTTTTTTTGGATATTTATTCGTAATAAATGAACAAAATAAAAAAGGAAATTTCCAACTCCAATTCCAAAAATAGACCTGAAAAAATTATTAAATATTTTAACTATTTTGTTCGTATCCGTGTTCATATATTGATTATTTACGCTCATTATGTCGTATACAATAAGGTACAATAAACTGAAAATTTGAAGAAGCGTCATTAATGAAACAAATTGTTAGGTAATATAGTGAAATAAATAGGTCCATTTCCAGTTAGTGGGACAAATTTCATTAACAATATGCCCATAAATGAAATATAATGGATTCAAGTTTATCTAATCTTATCTCAAGAGACGGATTAGTTATAATGTCCATTAAAATTTTGTAATGTACAGCTACGAATAAGTTGTCGTATTAATGACTAAGTTAACCGTAGTTGACGGGTTAAGATATTATTGTGATGCTGAGTAAATAAGAGATATGTCGTTTGAATGAGAATAATTTGAGATCCCATATCGGTTATAGAGGTGAATGAAACATTCGTTATAAGGGTGTAAAAATCTTTCTCTAGTTTTAAAATCGTGAGACGGATGATGATATATAATGGGTCAAAGCGGACAATATCTACTAGTGGTGAGCTTGAGTTGTTACAAATAAGCTGCACGTTCATTAATCAAGAGATACGTAGTTTAAACGAGAATAATGTGAGATCCCACATCGGTTAGAGAGGGGAATATACATTTTTTATAAGAGTGTGGAAACTTTTTAAGTAGACGTGTTTTAAAATCGTGAGACTGATGATGATGATGATACATAATGAGGCAAAGCGAACAATATCTATTAGCGGTGGGCTTGAGACGTTATAAATAAGGTGCACGGTCATTTTTAGTGATTTTCTTTTAATAATTCTATATCGAGTGGTTGAGAAAAAACCTGAAAGAACTCGTGTTGCTTTGTGGAGTTACTCTCCCCTGTTCGATGCACTTTTAGACAAGTAGATAACGTGGAAGCAACGAATATAAGGGAAAGTACGAGCCATTAAATGTCGAATATGAATTCAAAACCCGATCCGATTCTAAGCACGCGACGTTACAATTATGAACTTGATCTAAATTATTAAATACAAGTGGTGACGTTGAATTTTGTTTATATCAAAGTTTAATATACATAATATATAGTTTGATAGTGAAAGTCTTTAAAAAGCAAAATTCATATGAATATGGTATGTCCTTTCATATCCATTTAAGAAAAGAAAAAGAAGAAGAAGATTCTGAGTGAATTGACAAATAAATTGCCAGCATGATGTCATCCTTACCTCATCCCTTATTTTTTTAATTATTTTTTCTTAATTTCATTTTTTTAGTTTTTATTTATTTAATTTTGGTTAGAGTTTGAAAATAGGTTTAAAAGTACGTAACTAACTAAATACTAAATACGGTTAGATGTGTTTGAAGGCTACATGTAACGGACCAAGGTGGATAATATTAAATTTTAAGAGAAAATAAAAATAAATTAATAAATAAAAAAAGCTCTTCGTCATCATGATTCAATGATGACATCATATTGATGATTGGTTCAAAATGAAATAAATTAAAAAAGAAAAGGAAAAAGAATTCTGTCCCCACGTCCTAATTTTCCCACGCTTTCAATCCCTATGCGTCGCCTCTGTGTCAGAACCCCAACAAACCCCCAAATTCATATATAA
The DNA here is from genome assembly GCA_033971965.1 of Cucurbita ficifolia. Classification (NCBI taxonomy): domain Eukaryota; kingdom Viridiplantae; phylum Streptophyta; class Magnoliopsida; order Cucurbitales; family Cucurbitaceae; genus Cucurbita; species Cucurbita ficifolia. The sequence goes on along the minus strand of CM066967.1, from coordinate 10,290,875 downwards.
ATGAAATCACGAAGCCCCAATCCTCTCATTGCAATTCCTGCTCTGTTTATGAAATCTTCTCTTTCCCCCATTTTCAAACTCCCCGCCATTCTTTCCCCCAGATTCTCGATTATCCCCACCACCGCCATTTCCGCCACCATGGCCACTTCCGATCACTCTCCCCCCGCCTTCGATAGACCTCGCTCCGTCATCAAGAAGGTTCTCGCTAAACTCCAGCACGAAGGCGATGGCGCCGTCGTTCGTCGAGGCATCGGAAGGTCTCTTTCCTTCTTCTTCTTTATTTTCTTCATTTTTTTTATCGGTTCCTCTTCGTTTTCTCCGCTGCTGATTTTATTTCTCATCTCTGTTTTTCAGGAGTGATTTGAAGAATCTGGATCCATTTCTGATGCTCGATGATTTTTCCGGTAATCGCAATCGCAATCTGATTGCGTTGTTTTTCTTTGTTATTGATGAATTCGTTTTTTGTTTGTTTGTTTCTCCTTTTACTGATTCTGTCTTTTTTCCTGCTATCGTTTGATTTCTTGCAGTTAGTCCGCCGGCTGGATTCCCCGATCATCCTCACAGAGGTGACTTTCTTTGAATTGAATTTTCGCTGTTGAATAACGGAACTGGTCTATTAATTCAACTTATTTTCTTTTGAATTTGTGGTTGTGCTTCATCGATATAATTTTAAAATGGTTACATTACAAATTTGGTATCTCAAACGTAATTCTGATGATTTTGAAATTTAAACTTCCCTCATAAAATCTAAAAAACAGTTTTGATTTGATAAAAGTTTCCTAAATAGTTTTGATCATTAAAAACTATATAGAGACGTTTTTCCAAGATTAATTTTAATATATTTATTTTATTTTTCAAAATCATACTTACCAAATTTGATTAACATTGAATATGACATCTCATATATTAGAAAACGTCTTTTATTTTCTCAATTTCTGTTTTAATTGTTTTTCCTTTTTTGTTCTTGCCCCCCAGGTTTTGAGACAGTGACTTACATGTTACAGGTAAAATCTCTAGTTCTGAGATGAAAAAAAAAAAGGAATGGGGACAAATTTCATTCAATTAATTAATTAATTTGTTAATTAATTTGTGGATTTTTCAGGGAGGAATTACCCATCAAGATTTTGCTGGCCACAAGGGTACGATCAGAACAGGGGATGTACAGTGGATGACAGCAGGAAGAGGTATTATCCATTCTGAAATGCCTGCCGGCGAAGGTCCTCAAAAGGGTCTGCAGCTTTGGATCAATCTTGCAGCACATGACAAAATGTAACCATTTCCCCTTGCTTTGTATTTATTCGAGAAATTATTCAATGTGACTGACACAATGTTACAGGATGGAACCAAAATATCAGGAGATTCTAAGCGACAACATTCCGAGAGCGGAGAATGACGGTGTCGAGGTTAACGTTATAGCAGGAGAGTCCATGGGAGTCCATTCTCCAATCTACACTCAAACGCCAACGATGTACCTCGACTTCACATTGAAACCAAGAGCTCAAGTGCATCAAAGCATCCCAGACACATGGACCTCTTTCGTATACATAATCGACGGGGAAGGAGTATTCGGGTCGTTGAACTCGTCCCGGGTAGCGGCTCACCATGTCCTAGTGTTAGGACCTGGAGATGGGCTGAGTGTATGGAACAGATCTTCAAATCCATTGAGGTTTATTCTTGTAGCAGGGAAGCCACTGAATGAACCAATTGTTCAGCATGGACCATTTGTGATGAACTCCCAATCTGAAATTGACCAAGCCATTGAGGACTACCACTATGCCAAAAATGGGTTTGAAATGGCAAAGCATTGGAGATCCCAGTGAGGAGGAAAAAGGAAGAAAGCTTCTAGAAGACCCAAAAAGTTGTTGCTGATTGTTCTATAAGGTCAGGGGTCAGCTTATCTTGGTCAAAATTTATGTTTTTAATTATTTTATTTTATTTTGGTTGCTGCCTTTTGTTTTGTCTTGTTCTTTTGTTGTTTCTTTTAATATAAAAATTATAATTTCTTTTGTTGCTAAATGTATAATTTAACCTGTTTTCTGAAATTGTTGGTGGAAGTAATGTGGTTTATATATATATTTCTTCTCAATCATTTTCATTTGTGACCCTCCAACTATAAACCACTTTGTAGAAGGGAAGGAGGGTGAGAGATTTTGCATTTTGGGCAAAGGATTTCAAATTTTCAATCTCCTTTCTCACCCAAATCCCCTATTTTGTCAGCTGGCTGGTGGATATCTCCCATTCGTGTCACATTCCATGCCATTATATTAGATTTGATGACGTTTTTTTTACTAAATAGATCCGTAAATATTTTGTGAAATTGAAAATTGTTGTTTAATAGTCTAAGGCCACCACTAGTAGATATTGTCCGTGTTGACCCGTTATGAAACATCGTCATGATTTTAAGACGTCTGAGTGACGGCGATACACAACGGGTCAAAGCAAACAATATCTGTTGGCGGTGGCCTTGAGCTATTACGGTGGTATCAGAGCCAACATGTTTTGTCCTCACCCACCTACTAACATGAATGAGAACAATTCCATATACTAACATGAATCTTTCTAGCATGTTTTGTCCTCCATCATATGCATCAAAAGAAAATTTCAAAGAAATCACCCAATATAGAACTGTTTCGAACAAAGCACGCTTAATTTTTGAGCTCTTATAATTGAGCCATTAAAAAGGAAAATGCACCTTGTTAGTATCGATAGTAACTTTCAATTCTTTTAAACATTTTTTGTCATACTATCCGTAGGATTACTCTCATTTGGATGTTGTCTTCGATTCATTTATATACTCCTCCTTTACTCAGATGTCACAAATATATAGTTCTAGTTAGAATATCTTGATCATATAGCAAAAAGATGAGTACATTTTTGAAGTATGGTATGAACCAAAGAATCATAGTATTGAGATGAGTTCCATCAATGTAAAAGTTGAAATGACCACAGCTCACATTCAAAGTGAAATAGCTATGAGTTTGGCAAAGTTTCACTTGAAACCAAAATTTTCCTTCTCCCTTTTTTTTTTGGGTCTTTTGAGTTATAATTCATTGAATGAATGGAATTGAGAAATTAATGGAATGAAAATGACAGGAACACAAAATTTTCAAATCGAATTAGATTCCATTCTCTTTACCCCATTCAACGTGTCTACATTTATTCGAACTCTTCATTTTTTTTAAAGTTGAGATTTCTAAATCTTAACCGAAAAAAAACCCCTAAACCGATCATTCAACCCTTCATTCCTCCGGTTAAGACTTTAACCGAGAAAAAGAGAAACAAGAAAACCCTAAATGCATCGTTCAAGATACGTTCTGAAAAAAAAAACTGAGTTACGATCAATAACTTTCAATTTTACCGAGTGGTATAGCAAATAATGAAGATCCAACTGATCATGATTCATCCAAGAATATCTGTTCATATCTGTTCTCACTATTTGCTTCAAATAATAATTAATTCAAATAATAATTAATACAAAAGAGTTTCTTGTCTTAATTAAATTCAAAGAAATAATTTCATTTCTATATATGGCAAATGGTCTTTAGATTGAATTGGAAGAGGCTTGAGAGACACTATAAAGGAAACAAACAGAAAAACAACCAATTTGAATCACCAGACCAACAGAACCAGAAATCACTCAACTTTTGGAGCTTAAGAGATGAACATCACCTTGAACAGCAAGACAAATAGCTCTCCGATTGCTTAGATCCACCGTTGTTGACGAGGCTCACCCGGTTAACGGATAATTCTGCTTTGTAGGTATCCGAGTTCAGGACCTTCCTGCTGACATTGTTGTATATTTCTCGGATCACGATCTCGAATGCCCTTTTAACATTTGTCGAGTCTAGAGCAGACGTTTCCATGAAGAACAACCCTTCGGCCTCTGCTAGACTCGTGCCTTCCTCAATACTCACGTCCCTGATGTTATCCAAGTCACATTTGTTCCCGACTAGCATCCTTGCCACCGTCGTTTCGGAATGAGCTGCATAACGATTTCAATAAGATATCAAAACTGATAGTCTAAAGCAATCAATTCATCAGCAAATGGGTGAAAGAGAGCAACTCTTAAGACAGAAACAATTGAACAGAGAAATCAAGCATGTAGCAGCTGATGATAACTTCTATAACGGCCCAAGATCACCACTAGCAGATATTGTCCTCTTTGGACTTTCCTTTTCAGGCTTCCCCTCAAGGTTTTTAAAACACGTATGCTAGAGAGAGGTTTCCACCCCCTTATAAAGAATGTTTCGTTCTCCTATCTAATCGATGTGAGATCTCACAACATCAAACTGATCATTTTCCAAGCCAATTCGCCCGCCCAAATTCGAAACTAAATCTTGTCTGTATTCTATGTTATAGGATCAACAAGATGGTCTGTAAAACTGTCCCACCCAGAGACACCATAACCAAATGAACTCGCCCAATATGCGATAACGAATATGGTATCCGAGGATGGTGACAAAACCGACGAAGTTGATCCTCGGACGTAAATTTGCATCAAATTCATATCTAAATTTGCAACAAAGTTTCACATTACGACTAAAACGAACAAATGCACAAGCTTAGGGATCTAACAGGTGAGGCTATGAGCTTTGTTTCAGCTACAAGGTGAGGCTATGAGCTTCATCAAGTACTTGCACTTCCATTAAGAGGACATAACTTTCTTTCTTTCTTACTTGATTTGTAATTTTTCGAAACATTTCATCATTTGAAACTTGAGAGAAACTCGAGCTTGATAATGAGAAGAAAACAATGATGAATTAAGCATCAAATTTGGTGCTAATAAGGAATGAACAAGCAAAATCTTACTGAATTTCATTACATAATCGCCAGTAACTCCACAGAGAAAATAGGATCAGATCTGAATTATTTCAAAGAATCAAGAATTGCTATCTATTTCATACTATGAAGTTAGTTCAAGTAATTGAACAAAATCAAATCACTACAACAAAATTCCAAAAAGAGAAGAGCCCAGATCTAGACATCTCAACCTAAAAGCCAGAGAAGAACAAGATCAAAATGAAAGGAGAAGAAAAAGTTGAGGCAGGCACTCACTCTTGAGCTCGTCTAGCCATCGACCGACACTATCGAAAGTGGAGCGGCGGCTGATATCATAAACGATGAGCGCACCGACAGCGCCGCGGTAATATGCAGAGGTGACGGCGCGGAACCGCTCTTGGCCGGCAGTGTCCCAAATCTGAGCCTTAACTTCTTTGCCGTCGATATCCATAACCTGCGTCTGAAATTCGACGCCGATTGTGGCCTTGGAGTGGAGATTGAACTCGTTTCTGGCATAACGAGACAACAAATTGGATTTCCCGACAGCCGAATCTCCGATTATGACAATCTTGAAGAGGTACTCCTCGCCGCCTTCATCATCTGACGACGACATTGCTCAGCCTTCGATTCTGCCTCAAATTCTCTTTCTCTGAGATTGCAACTTTTTAGAGAGAGAAAGAAGAGAGAGAGAGAGAGAGAGAGAACAATAATGGAATGGAGGAGGACGAAGAAACAGAGCTGGCAGAGAGACACCCTGCGCATGTAGTGCTAGTGGGAACGCCCCTTTTATATGGCTTCCAATTTTCCTTCCATTTTATTTTGCATAAATATTAATTACATTTTTTTTTTGTTATTTTTTTAAACAATTATCAATTTTTAATCAAACCATCAATCCGGTTACTCCTTCGAACTCATAGATATACGAAAACGTCGAAACAAATTTAAAAACTTAGTTTTATTTTTTGGTCTTTCTTCGAGGTTCGACTTCCGAGTGGGCTTACTTTTTTAATAGTATTTGTCTTTCCCGACTTACTATTCTTGATAGTTTGACAAGAGTTCGCTCTCGGAAATATAGTCATCCTGACCCTCTCAGGTCAAAACCTTATTAATTCAAAGAAAATGGAGCCACCGAGAATAAGTTGTTCTCTTACCGTTCACCAGAGTTTATACAAATCCAAATTTGTTAGCTTCAACGAACCTTCATAAACGACCAGATTGACTACAAACGACTACATGAGATAAATAGATTTTGTTTTTGAAAAATCGACAATCAAGGTTGTGAATGCAAATAACGAAAAGAGAGTCAAAGATAGATTTCCCCGACCCGAGAAAAGGCAAAGCAACAAAAGAAAAAAAAAATAGTAGGGAGGGACCAATTTGCAATTATTTTACATGGAAAAAAGAAGAATTAAGTTTATTATTCCACTGAATTTTGGGAATTAATTATGTACAAAAAAAAAAAAAAAAAAAAACCCATTGATTTTCAACTCTTACAATTCCAAATGTTATGAGCATTCTTTGCTTCCACACGTGCAATTCTCAACTTCTTTGTTAAGCTTCTGAAAAAATTTAAAAAAATTATTATAATCTAAAAATGATCGGAAATATAATTCAATTGATTAAAGGATGATTAGAATACCTGGATTTGATTTTGAAGGCCTTTAATATGCTGCACTGCTAAATCCAACATGTCCGAATAGCTCGTTTGCTGTAATAAAAGATGAATAAGATAATGATTTCGATAGTAATCATGGATCAACTTAAAAGGATGAAATGACGTGCTTGAATTGTACCTTATCCATGTTCGGAACAAGTTCTTGAAGTTTCTTCAATTTTCCACTGATTTTAGTTCTCCTCTCCTGTGCACACATTTAACTTATTAGGTTAAAATACATCACACATGCAATACACGTAAAACTCTAAACGGACCCTTTCAGCGATGCTACGAGGATGAGTGGCACAGCCACGCTTAGCTCGGATCTTACAAGGCACAGAGTCTTCTGGGATTTGAAGCAACCTCTCCACGGTTGCCATTTCAAAACTTGTTTGCGGCAGGCTAAACTGAAACAATATTAAAAAAAAGGTCAAAAGTTCGAATCTCGTGTCAGCATGTAAAAGGAGCGGAGCATATACCTGAGAGTCGAGGCCGGTGAAAAAGTCTCCATCAGAGTGAAGAAGCTTGGATCTTTTGGGATGATGAGGGGCAGCGAAGGCAATGGAGTTGGAGGTGTCCCAAGAGTCCATGGCAAAGGCTGTGGGGGCAAAGGAATGGGAGCTGCTACCCTCCACAACACTTTCACTCATGGGAGACATTTGAGACACCGAATCCTGCCCACCGCTGAAGCTCAGCTGCGACTTTAACCTTCCAATTCCTCCTCCTCCTCCTCCTCCTCCTCCTCCTCCCCCCCCCCTTGTCAATGAAAACCCTCCTGTTTTTTCATGCAATAATACCATGGTTATTAAATTTTCACCTTTTTATACGTTTTCGTGGAATAAATAGAGAATATTATTTAAAAGTATTAAAAAAAACTCAATTAGAAGAAAATAATTTGAAGTATTTAATTATAGAAGGGCCAACCGGAATCTAATCCATGTCGAATAAGTATGTTTGTTAATAAATAATTGACATTAAAAATAATTAGACCAATTTTATTATTTAATCATTGAAAAATAAATTAAAAAATGGGAGGAAAAATTCGAGAATAATTTACGGTAGTGGATTCCATTTTTCTTCCATTATTAAAGATGCTTGAAAACAACTACGACAATAGCCCACCAAAACTACGTGTCGGCTTCCACCCAACTCAAGATCGGAAAATTTATAAATAAAAATTAAAGTCAAATAAACATCACTGACACCTCTTGCACGTGACTTATGACGTGGATTTAAATAAAATGCTTTTTTTTTTTTTAAAATACACCAAAAACATTTATAATTAATTATAAAATTAAGAATTAAGAAATTATTAAATTTGATACTACAAAAAATCAAGGCATTGATGCGATCGAAGAGGGTAATTAGGTCATTTTGAAAACTCGGCGGTATATTTGCGTAAATTTGGCTAGCTAGTCAACGGCCATTGGCCTCTTGGGAACAAAGCGGTGAAACCACGCGCCGGCGAAGGCAGAAACTAAATGAGAGAGAGAGAGATTACCGGCTCCTTCAGCGACGGAGAGATGGCCGAGAAATCCAGCCGGCGAGCTTCTCTGGCGAACCAACGGCGAAGAGGAAGACGATTGGCCACCATTGCTATTAAAATCTCTCGCCGTAGAGAAATCCTCAAGCGCCAAATCGTGGAGTCCGTACGACCGTTGCAAGGCAGCCGCCGCTGCCGCCGACGATTTCAGATCGTTGGAAGTAGACGACGATTGAACAACCTTCCGAGAGGACTCAACAACGGAGGACTCGGCGGAGGAGAAGAAGTGGCCGCCGAACGACGGCGGCGTACGGAGAAACGCAGCGGAGTCTGGATGGCGCTTCCCGATCACAGAATCGACCGCCGAATTCAGCAAAGAGCCAGGTGCAGAACCGTAGCGAGTGAGACCTCCACCACCGGCGGCGCCGCCCCCGACGCCGGCGTGGGAGGAAGGCATGGAATTCTGAGAGGAAGAAGAGGAGGAAGTTGATTGGTACATATGGCGGATTTGGGGAGAGGGATCTGTATGAACAAATGAAATGAAATTGGAAGAGATTGAGGTTGAGATTGGGGGAAAAGCGATTTAAAAATAACAGGAAATAACAAAGTACTTTATACCTATAAATATTAAAATTAAATTAAATAAATATTTAAATAGATGCTTTTGCTTATTGAGGCAGCGCCTAAGGGATTTGATAACCTTACTTGACGTTGATGTTACCACCCTTCTCTCTCTCCTTTCTGTTCGTACTATTTTAAAATGTTTTTTTTCCAACTTTTTACATAAAGGCTTCAATTATTGTATGCTTTATAAAGCGTATAAATATTTCTTACCAGCTTATTCAGTTATAAAATATTGTTTAATTTTTATTTTAAATTAAAAAATACTTGTTTCAAAATAATATCCTCTCCCAGCTTTAAATGAGAGTTAACTTCAAGATTTATTAAAAGCGTGGGAACTAAATTTAAACATACACGGGTCGGGTTCGAGAAATTTTTTAGACCAATTCGAAATCTTGGATTGGTTTGATTGATTACCGGATCAACCCAAATAGAGTTCACAGCCCAACCCAACTCAACCTAACTTTTATTTTTAAGTCGGTTGTTTTTTTAATTATTTAAAAGAATATTACTTACAATATATATATATATATATATATATATGTTAATTATTGATTTTTGTGTAATTATGAATAATTAAAAATGATTTTAGAAATGTGGATAACACATGGTTGATTTAGTTGAGCTGCCGGAGGCTCTGAAAAAGGATGAACTTTGATTCGTTTTCTCTTTCCTATATTTTAACCCCACTTGTCCAAAAAAAATAAAAAAATAAAAAAATAATTAATTTATGCATATTTTAAAAAATATATATTTCAATGGTCCACAAATTTCGAAGTACGGTCTACGTTATTTAAGAATTTTATTGATTTTTAAATTATTTTTATGGTCCATTAAATTTCGAAAATTTTATTTTCTTTATTAACGATAAAAATTAAAATGGATTTATAAATGCCATAATTCTTTCCATTTAATATATTCATTTTTTCAATAATAAAAAATGCAATTAAAAATTATTTTAAAAGATATATAAGTTAACCTAAACTTTAATTGTAGTGTCATATTTTGAAATGCATTTAATTTTTTATCTATAAATATCGTTTGAATAGTTTCCTTATTTTCTTATACTTTTTAGTTACGTTTTAAAAAACTAAACTAAGTTAATTTTGTTTTATTTACTTTAATATTCAGTTAAGAATTTAAATATTTTCTTAAAAAATATAAAACCATTATAGATAATTAAAAGAATATATATATAATTGCGTATTTAATTTATTATTATTTAATTTTGAAAATTGAAAGATTTTGGATGGTGGAAAAGAGCGGCATTGAATAATAAAAGCGTTGTCTTACATGGCGTGCGCTCAGTAGTCAGTCGGATTTCAACAACGCAGCCAACTTGTTTTTTTTTTTTTAATTAATTAAATACAAAATGCTTATTAATTAATTTAGTTATTTTTAATTTTTTGTTTATAATTTTTTTAAGATCAATATATTTATAAATTTGAGATCTCGACCTTTTAAGTCGATATTTTGAGTAGATCTGGATGCAAAGACTAAACCCATGATGTCCGTACATTTTTAGAGTTATAGGTCATTTCTTTATTTAAAATACTTTTTTTTAATTTTTTTTTATTCATCGGAATCTTTTAAGATTCTTGGATATGCATTTATCCATTGGATTCCTCTATTTATTTAATTTAATTTCATATAAATACAATTAACAAACCAACCATGGTTATAATTACACTATTAACCCTTCAATTAGATTAATCATGGTAGCCAACTAACTCACTAACGAATTGTGTCGGATTGTGTCAAGTTGTGGTAGTACAAATATGGGAGTCTTGTTGGGCTTTACCCAACTTACGAGAATTGTCACCCACTCAGTAAATTCTTACAACTTCGACATAAAAGTGTCATGATAATAGATGGATAATCATATACAAGAGGTGAGTCAACAAGAGGGAGAGACGAAGCTGAAACAGGGACTCGATTAGGAGATGGCTTTTAAAGTACGATTTAAAAGTTTGAAGATGATTTATGACGTGTAGATAGACAATTTTTTGTCTATATATTGACCGTAAAAATTTAAAAAAAAAAAAAAAAGTGGTTGAAAATTAATTGAGGATTTGAAGGTTAGCTGAAGATTCAATGAATGGGGTTTGGCTTCACGAGTCTATTATCTTGGCATCGTTATCCATGATGCCGTCTTTGACTCGCCATTCAACTTACATTAAAACTATTTTATTTTCCTTCTTATTTTTGAATTTTTTTTATCGACTTGAATCTAATAAAAAAACAACGTAACAGAGTTTAGATTGGATCGAACGGTTCATGACCTATGAGCAGTAAACCGTTTAAGAATCTCTTTCTTTTTTTCTCTAGAAAAAAGTTTGAAAAAGTTGAGTATTTAAGAAATATCTCGTAAGTGACTCTATTATTGGAGTCGAAAAATGTAAATGTATTGGATCGAAGCCCTTTTGGCCCATATTCTTTTTGAGCAAAATTGGATATATATACACACATGAACCCAATGAGTGAGTATCAATCCTCCGTAAGTCTAACTATGTGCTAGCATATACTTGTGCATATCGAAGAATCTTTGACAAATTCGGATGCCCACATACACCTCGAAAACGTTGCCCCATTATAGAAACCAGCCTACACACTAAGCATAATCTAAAGTTCGTTTAGATTCATTTAACGGGCCTGATCTTGGATGTGCCTTAATGGAATGGAAGATTCTTATTTAAATGGAGAATGGTGAAGGAAGTTCTGCCAGTGGCTTTCGGTGATATTCACGTTTGACATATGCCGGATCTAATCAAGATTTTTGGGGATGATTCTGTACTACAATTTGGCAGAGGAACTTTGGGACACCCTTGGGATAATGCATCAGGTGTCGTAGCTAACTGAGTAGCTCTAGAAGCATGTGTACAAGCTCGTAATGAGAGACGTGATCTTGCTCGTGAGGGTAATGAAATTATCGGTGAGGCGAGACAAGTGTCGTTACAAGACCATGACGGTTTGCATGAATTAAGGAGCAAACTAGGTAGGTATATGAGATACATTGTACCTCCCATAAGAATGTGGAAACAGAACAAACTCAGCTTTATTCAAACTTACCTTAAAAGCTCAAAACAATTGTAATCCTATGATTGTTATAATATGAAGTAGATACCATAAACATATACATAATCAATGGTTTCTCATAATTTGTGTTTATTTTATATATATATTTTTGATTATTTATCAACTCGATTGGTTAGGTTAAATATGCGATGTATTTTGTCGGTGTGAATTTGAAAGAATTTTTTTGTGGGATCCTTATAAAGGTGTGGAAACCTCTCTTTAGCAGCGCGTTTTAAAATTGTGACGTTGACGGCAATACGTAACGGGCCAAAGCGGACAATATCTATTAGCGGTGGGCTTGGACTATTACATTTTTTGTGAGCTCAACAAACATGAAGAACCTGAAATTTAAAGAATTAGTATCGTATGTATTCCTTTAGTTCACGTAATAGGTTAATGTTTTGTGAACATTTATGGATTCGGATTACATAAAAATCGCGCCTCTATTTCAATAGTACTCTTTGATTTACTAGTCTAATGGTTGAACGTTGAGATATTTGAAGGATCAAAATCGTGATTTTCGAAAGTAACCTAAAAAAGATGTTATCTTTAAACATAATTGACCTTTCGTGTAAATTTGAAAAAGACCTAATATGTAGTAGACATCGACATTAACCAGATAAACACGAGACCTCCTACTATGATATCACATTAAATTACCGATAAACCTAAAAGTTGAAATTAATGATTACAGTAAATTTAATTGTATACTAATATTTAAACTCCGAAAGAATGATAAATATTGATATACAATTAATATTTAAATATAAATCGCTGATGAATCTAAAAGTTGAAATTACTGCTCAAATTTAATTTTTTAATAACTTTTTTTTTCTTTTGTTTTTTCTTTAAAAAAATGACTTGTTTTTTCTTAAAAAAAATGAATGTTCAAACAAAGCTCGTTTATGGTATGGACATGTTTGGTGACAAGAAATATGCCGACACAACACACGACCAACCAAACCCTAAATAGGTTGTCTGAAATTTTGTTTTTTTCAGACAAATTTCGTCACTGTAAATGTTAACAATGGACATGGACACACGACCAACCTCCTACTATGGACTGTAAATGTTAACAATGGTTATTCTAAGTTCGGCATTTCTCTCCTAAAATTGATGCCTTTTCACAACTGATTGTCCAAATGTATAGGTTATGATAGATGTGTTTGTTGGATTTGTTATCGTATCTTATGAATTTGTGCGATGTCGAAAAGAAATATGATACTCACAAATGCTCGTGTTATTATTGAGAGGTAAATAAGTCCGACTCGTGTTATTCGTGGTTAAACTCGAAAACTAAAGTGACAAGAACCCAACACGAACAGTAAGTAACTCTAACAAAATTTTAGTCGTAGTTCTAAACATGGTACCTCGTTCCAACTCATAAACCCGTGTTCTTTAAAATCTAACAATTTGCCTTTTTAGACTCGGACCAATCGGTATTGTTATTCAAAAACAAGTTTCCACGATTATCATTATAATCCAATATTAAAACGATAGATTCATATGTCCAGTGGTTAATTACTCGGTGACACAGCGCGTAAAAAAAACGTCTATTGGTTAAAGGTTTGACTTTAAGGAGAGAGAAGGACAAAAACGTCTATTTGTTAAAGGTTTCTCCAAAATTTCAACCAACTTACCCAAACAAGACAAAATACACCATGGGAAAGGGAATATTGTTTTTTCTCTTTCTTTATTTTCTTATTTATTTATTTTATGGTAAAAAATAATAAAGAATGATATTAAAATAAAAAATATTTTAACTGTAATTAGTATATTTGTGAATTACGATTAGATGTTTTTTTAGATTAATGTTTGAAAATTTAATTCACGACATCCATCCATCCCTCTCATCCCACCATTTAAATAAATGGTCGTATGATTTTAATTTTAAAATTTTAAAGTCTCTTAATGGTATTTAAATTTAGAATAAAATAAAAATAAATAATTAATTAATAAGAACGATCGTTTCACCTAGATCTATTTGATTTCGATCTTATACAAGATGGTCTAGCATTTGCAGAACTAATCGAGTTTTCATAGGCTCGTTTTTTATTTATAATAATTTCTACAAAACTAGTCGAAATAATCCATAGGAGAAAATATCAAATGAATTTTTTTGTCTCTATTTAGTGAAAGATTTTTTTTATTAGGTCGTATTATTATTATTATTATTATTATTATTATGTATTTTTATCTATAAAATATATATGCATTTATTTATGATAATAAACTTTTTTTTTTTTCAAATAATGAGTAATTATGCCCAATAGTTATTTAAAAAATGATTTTTGGGTTTTTTATTATTATATAAACTAATTAAATCCAAAGAAAAGGAAAGAAAGTAATGTTTAATTCAAAAGTTATATGAACCGCTAGATTAATGTAGCTATGGTAAGTTATTACTGTACCGACGGTACGTTACGTTATAATGTATAAATTATACATGGTAAGTTGTTAGAATGACTTTTTTTATTTTGTTTTATTTTTATATATAGTTGATAATTAAAAAAACAGAGACTAAATTCAAATAAAAGAATCTGATAGTATTGTAGAGAAAAACCTTGAAAAGAATTAAAGTTACTATCTAGATTCACAAGGCCCACATCTTTTGAGTGGCTCGATCATAGGAACTCCAAACTTAAACGTGTTTAGCTTGAAATAATTATGTGAGATACCACATCAGTTGATGAGGAGAACGAAACATTTCTTATAAGTGTGTGGAAACCTATTTCTAGTAAAGTATTTTAAAAACTGTGAGCCATTGAATCGTGCTCGGGATGTTCATTTATTTATTATTTATAATATATCATATGACATTTGCTTCATTCCCTAACATACAAAATATTCACAAGTTTTGATTATTATATGCCCATGAATCTCTGTACCTAATTTTGTGATTGGCTCAACCAATTCTCTGGGTTCCTCCATTGGAATACGTTCAAGCTCTCAGCATTGCTACACAGAAACTCCATAGCTTTGTTGATTACAATGATAATATTTCGTCTCCCGTCGCCATAGCCATCGTCGTCGCCGTCGCTGTTGTCGCTATCGTCATCGTCTTTCGGGTATCTTAACAAGCTAATATAAGTCTCCAAATCATGAACCCAAGAAGGGTTTTGCATGTTGAAGAACTCAAGAACCAATTCAACTCCAACGTGTTCATAGCTATTGAATAGAACGCCTGGCATCTTTGTGATCGGATCGTTTACATTCACAACTCTCAAAACTTTTACTCCCAATTCTTCACATCTTTCTTTGAAGCGTAAATTCCCAACTTTTGGACCTCCAAAGGAAAACACTGAAATTGGAACAGCTTCTTTGTTTGTTCTCTTGTTTAACCCTAGCTCAGCTATGTCATAAGCTAGAAGAACGCCTAATGCACTTCCCATACTATGCCCTGCCATGGTTATACTCACCTCTTCGTTCTTGTACTTGTTTAATAGCCTCGACACTTCCGAGAGCAGCTGCTCCCGGCAGCTCTCGAGCCCGAATTTCGTGCACTTTTCCTCGCACGTGTAAAGCGTTAGAAACCCAGATACGACCTGAAAAATGTAAGAATATATGTCACTCGGTTACTAAATAGTTACAAAAAATTTAAGCTTCTAGGTTGATTGAGTAAAGCGTTAGAAACCCAGATACGACCTGAAAAATGTAAGAATATATGTCACTCGGTTACTAAATAGTTACAAAAAAAATTTAAGCTTTTGGGTTGATTGAGTAAAGCGTTAGAAACCCAAATACGACCTGGGACATGTAAGAATATATGTCACTCGGTTACTAAATAGTTACAAAAAAAAATTTAAGTTTTTGGGTTGATTGAGTATAGCGTTAGAAACCCAGATACGGGAAATGTAAGAATACATGTCACTCGGGTACTAAATAGTTACAAAAAAATTTAAGCTTTTGAGTTGATTGAGTAAAGCGTTACAAACCCAGATACGATACGACTTGGAAAATGTAAGAATATATGTCACTCGATTACTAAAAGTTACAAAAAAAAATTAAGCTTTTGGGTTGACTCAGTAAAGCGTTAGAAACTCAGGTACGATACAACCTGAAAAATGTAAGAATATATGTCACTCGATTACTAAAAGTTACAAAAAAAATTAAGCTTTTGGGTTGACTGAGTAAAGCGTTAGAAACCCAGATACATACAACCTGGAAAATGTAAGAATATATGTCACTCGATTACTAAAAGTTACAAAAAAAATTAAGCTTTTGGGTTGACTGAGTAAAGCGTTAGAAACCCAGATACATACAACCTGGAAAATGTAAGAATATATGTCACTCGATTACTAATAGTTACAAAAAAAATTTAAGCTTTTGAGTTGACTGAGTAAAGCCTTAGAAACCGAGATACTATACGACTTGAAAAATGTAAGAATATATGTCATGCAATTACTAATAATAAAAATTAAGCTTTTGGGTGGATTGAAAACCTTGACATCTGGGCGATAATTGTAACAGTCGAGGTGAGCAGGTGTGAGGGAGCTCATTAGAATCGCAATCCATTCGGGGCTGGTTACGGTACCTCGGAAAGTGATGACGATGTCTCGTCGACCGAGTCTCTTACTCATATAATCGGAGGAGACAGCGACGTAGCCGATCCACCGTCCGCAAGCGGGTGGGGAGTTTTGGATGGGAGGAATATTGATGAATGGAGGGATAGCATAGATGTATTTGGACACTTCATAGCCGGAATTCTCCAACCCTACTTCCTTAAACAAATTCTTCTTTCCAAATTTGCAAGTTAAATACCGTTTGGAGTTTGGATCAAGATCAAAAGCTTTATAACACGCCGCCACAAACTCGCCGTACCGGATAACTTCCCGCCGTAGAAGTGGATGAAGATTAGGGTCCACGAGATCTTCCCAGTTATTGCAGCCATGAATCTGACGCCATAAGCTTGTCAACCCGGCGTTCTTGTGAACCATGGCGGCGGAGGAGGCGGCGGCGGTAGAAGAAGAAGAAGAAGAAGAAGAAACATTATCGGATCTTTTCGGGAGCGAAACTTGGCCGAAGAAATGAGAATTGGGGCGAATTGTGTCGGAAAACGTGACGTGGTTGAGAATTGGATTGAGCTTCAAAGTTGTATGCGCCATGGGAGGGGCTTAAATGGAAAGAAAAAGAAGAGAGGAGCAGGAGAACGGTCTGAATTTCTCCGGGGAAGAGAAATATATAGAGGAGGAAAAAAGGGTTTTTATTTTTTTTATTTTTTATTGTTGGAGAAATAAAAAAAAAAAACATTTTATTTGGTAAGATAATTATTTTCTTAAAAAACTTGTTCTTTGTCCGGACCCGATGAAGGGTTCATTAATTAGGTAAGTTTCGGTTCCAATTTCTTAATTATATTAACATTTTAAAATTATAAGAACTAATACATCAAAATGGGCGAAAAGAAAAGGGTGAACCGAGAAATGGGGTGGGTGATGTTAAGTATTTAGTTCGAAGTCGAAGAATTCAAATTCCTTGTAATCTAACGTGTAACGGTGCACGCGACTTCTAAATGCGTCTACGAATGTATCGTAGATTTTGCAAGTTACGACATGTATTTATGACAATGATATTCTTGGTATATTTGGTCGTGAAGTGATAAATCCAAAATCCGAGTATTCGGACTAGGTTATTATGTGTGGTATTAGAGTTAGACTCTATCGAGTATAAGAATAGACACGTGGATGCTGTTGAGGATTGTACATTGGCTAGTTTATAAGTAACTATCTTTTGGGGAGGTCTAAAGCAAAGTTACGAGAGGTTATGGTCAGAGTGGATAATATTATACCATTGTAGAGATCCGTCTATATGTTTGGGTTGGGACCCACCAGAAGGAGTAGACTAAATTTTTTGAGTGATGTAAAGGTGGTATGCCAGTGGGCCACCTACTTCCAGATCCCTGGTTCGCGCCAACGAACTCAGACTGAAATGGGAATAAAATTTTAAAATAAAATTATATATTAAATTTATCAATACGTGGGAGTTGAAATTGACCCCTAAAAATGGGATCACCTGCTTGGGTGACCTCAACGACTTTCCATTAAACGCTTATTTCTGTTTCCATTAATTCCTTATTTTCATAATGCATTGAACTACACCAATAATTTAAATATTTAGCTGTTTATTTTACACACCCATTTGAATTTAATTTGGAAGGTTAATATTATTTTTAATTATATTCTCATTTTTTATTTACAATATAATAAATGTCCACAAATAAAATAAAATATTAAAATTTTAAAATAATTTTTAATTTAAATATTACGACTATAATCTCTTTACATATTATAATATAAGTAATAATAAAACGTATACACTAACACGTAATTAAAAAAAACTCGACAATCTAATTTTAAATTTCGGGTTGGTCTAAGAGATTTTTTTAATCTAACCAGTATGCACTCCTATCTAGTTCGTAAGTACCAAAAACGTATCAAGGTTCGAGTGATTCACCGAGACGATGAAACTTTGAAAGTTACTTTTTCAAGTACTCGTAGCAGACAACTCTTGATCCTAAGAGACTTGGTGTAATAGCTCAAACTCACCACTACTAGATATTGTCCGGTTTGGTCTGCCTCTCACAGTTTTAAAATGTGTCTACTAGGGAGGAAGAAGTTTTTTCATCTTATAAAAAATGTTTTATTTCCCTCTCCAACAGACATGGGATCTCACAATCCACTCTGATTCAGGACCTAACGTCCTCGTCGTTAATTAGCGAACTTAGGACTATTCCTCTATAACTTGTTATCGTGCTCTCTTGGAAGTATAGTCATATGTGGTGAAAATGACGTGGAAATAAAGAAATACCTACGTGTCCATGGAAATTAAATACACTAGAGTTAAAGAATCCTTTCAATAAAATCTTCATTCAATTTATCAACAGCCAATAGTAAGCCACCATGTCTCATTGAATTTATGTAGAAAGTAGCAATGGTTCTTTGTTGATCGCCATTAATGCTTGACCTTTGAGTTGATGGTAGAAGTTGAAATTTCTTCCAAGATTACGTGGTTTTGTTCTTTCTCTTTCTCTGGTTAGGGTTTTTAGTGCGTTGTTATTGCTGGAATCTCTGCTCTGCAGCTTGCGATTGAGGTTGCTTTCTCCTGTTTCTTCGATTGCGTGCTCGTAATTTGTCGGTATGGATTTGCTTCGATTTCTTGTAAATTATTGAAGCTTTTGCTTACCAATTTTTTTTACTATTCATCTGAGATTGGAACTGTGCTCTTGCAAGTTTAGTTTTGCTAAATTATCGCGCGCTCGACTGTCGAGAGATGAAATTGTGGTTATTGAGTTGATTGGTTCGTTGTAGTTGAGTTTTGGATTGATGATACTTTTCCATGTTCTGTGAATTTGGACTCTCTGTTATGATTGAGTTCATTGTCCTGTTGCTGGTGGTAAAATTGCGTGATTATCAACTGAATTGGCTTAGAAGTAATAGTGACTATGAACTGCTTGAATACATGAAACAGAAATTGTTGTTTTATATTCCACTTTTAACTCTGTTCTTATTCATATTTGGTCAAAACTTTCACTTAATGTAAAGCTATTGGTGTTTGAAAGTTCACTTGGGGAATGATTGAAGGTTCGTTGTCTGCAATGAAGTAAGATTCAGGGGATTTTAGTTTTCAAGTATTATTTGCGTTTTCATAGCAATTCAATCTTGTTTTCCTTTCAATTCTGAGCTCAATTGACATAGAATTCAGGCAGTGTTAAGAACTTACTCTTTGTCAAATACGAATGTGTTGTAAGTTGTCATGAAGAATAGGTTCATGCATCTCCTATGCATGTATTGACATTTATTGGTTTATAACCCTTTTGGTTCATCTTCCATTCTAATACATGAATCATCTTGATTCATGTATGACATTAATGTTTCTATGCCTATATAAAGGGTTTTCTAGGCTGGTTGAGAAGCATTGAGTTTGATTGACATTGAGATTGAGTGCCATTTTTCTATTTGTTGAGTGACATTCAGGAGGAACTTTGTTGAGAGACTTTGTAGTATGAGATATAAGCTTTGTAAACATTTTGGTTATTGAGTTTGGTTGCTACCCGTGGATGTAGGAGAATTTCTTCTCTCCGAATCACGTAAATTTTTGTGTCTCTTTGTTTAATTTCTGTTTGAGGGTGTGTGATTGCGATTGATCTTCTTTCGCTTCCGTTACAACAATGAATGTTCCTCATATTAAATTCTCAATATTTTTGGATTCCCTTTACTCAACATGCACAATGTTATCTCTGCATATCAGACTAGAAGCATAGAATGAGTGGTAATTAGAGACCAGGCTGAGACTCCTAAGTTTTTGTAGATTATGTGGTGGCTGTTGGATTAATGTTGTTCAGAATTTTGCGCACATATATTGTTACTTCAGTAATCGTTCTACTTGCAGTAGTCTTTCATCATAGAGAAATCTTCTCTCTTTTACATAAATTCCTTGCCCTTTTCCTTAGATATCTTTGTACTTCGCCAATTGAACAATTGAATTATATATTACTGTATGTAGGATGACTTATGGCAAATGTTGGTGAAGATGAGCTTGAATGGATTGAAAGAGTGAAATCAGGAGGGAATGTTCCATTTCTTGGTGCAAATGCTGACCATTCAAATTGTTGGGGTTCTCCCCATGGGGACAAGTTCCTGGTGAGAGGTCCAGAGTATTTTTCAACTAAGGTGAAAGTTCCTGCAGGCGAAACGCTTCTAAAACCTCTCGGTTTCGACTGGATAAGGAGTTCTGCAAAGATTGGAGAGATATTGAACCATCCAAACAGTCGTATTCAGAAGGCTATTAAGGATTCATTTCCTACAGGTCCAAGGCCCTTTATCTGGGCATTTAATCTACAGCTTCCAAGCAAAGAGAATTACAACATTGTTTCTTACTTTGCATCCACAGAGCCCATTACCAAAGGCTCCTTGATCGACCAGTTCCTTAAAGGTGACGACCACTTCAGAAACTCGAGGCTTAAAATGATTGCTGATATTATAAAAGGCCCTTGGATTGTCAAAAAGGCTGTTGGGGAGCAAGCAATCTGCGTGGTCGGGCGTATGCTTTCGTGTAAATACGTCGTAGGTGACAACTTTTTTGAAGTTGACATCGACATTGGATCGAATATCGTGGCGAAGGCCATGTTTCATTTGGTGTTTGGTTACTTCACAGCCATGACAGCTGATATAGCGTTTCTCATTGAAGGCGAAACAAAATGTGAGCTTCCCGAACGACTTCTTGGGTGTTTTAGATTCTCTGATCTGAATCCTGCTTCAGCTATGCCAATGGAGGCATCTATTTCCTCGGAGAGTGATGCTACCAGTCTGCAATCTTCTATGGTTACAGGGCTGTGGAATTCAGTTCGGTAAGGTATTTCTACTTATTGATTATTGATTAAGATTTGTTGAGGTTAAACGTATATTTGAATACTCAATGATATTTCTCTGTTATAACTTATACTTGATTTGAAATAGCGTCATATGTTTATTTTTTTGTGGTCAAAGGTTTAATTCTCCATATTTTATATTTATTGTACTAGGAAAAGAAAATCGGAGCCACTTAGTCAACACCATCTAAAAAATGACTGGGATCCATTGACATTAAAAAATTATTTATAAAAATAACATCATGGCGTGAACAAAAGGAGTCTGTATTCTTGCTGTACTAAAAACATTCTTCCAAAGAAAACGGAAGTATTTTGGGCCTGATTATAGGCCGTTAGCCCAAAAAATCTTGCAGCAAGTTATGGGCCGAGGGCCCAAGGACAATCAAAGCCGTTTGGGCTTTGGAATTCGGAATTTGAAGATGAGATTTTTGGGCCTGGGTTTTGGAGCTTGATGCGTTGGGCCGTGGTGCCTTACGATGGGCCTGGGCTTTGTAGTAATGGACCCATTTTATGACCATGATTTCAGCCCCGTGAAGCATGACATTGCACCTTACATCCAGTTATGGGCCGTGGGCCCAAGGACAAGAACTTACGCTGGGCCTGCTGATGGACCTAACTCCCCAAATTATATCGATTTTCAAAGAATTCTTCAATTTTAATGAAATTTAATGCTATTTTTGTCTCATAATAAATTTATACGAGATTTATCCACTAATTTTAACAAAAAAAAAAAAAAAAGAGAGAGAAAAAAGTGAAAAAAAAAAAATCACTATTTTTGTTTTATTTTATAGAAATACCCTTATCTTTATAAAAGTATTTTAAAGCTAAAAAAGTTTAAATATTATTTCAATTTTTACTAATTTAAAGAAAAAACATTAAAATAACAGTTTTGGATTAAGGATAATATATATATATATATGTATATATATATATAAAGTCAAAGTAAAAAGCAAGTATTAAGTATAGGGATTCTTCTTCGGGTTTTAATTCGAGCGATTTCGAGAAATTTAAGATTATACAGTCGAAAGGGCATTCGACACCGTTCCCCATTCCCGCCGAATTTCTTTTCTGCGTTCTGTTTCTCCGGCAAGTCGCGGCCTTGATCGGAAAACAATGCTCTTTCTCTGTACATTCACAACCAAACTCTCCGCCTTCTGACTGCTTACTATGGACGTAATTGTCTCCTCCGCCGTCGAAGAAATCTGCTCACAGGGTCAGAACGGACTCACTCTCCGCAATCTATGGTCCAGGCTCGAACCCTCTCTCTCAGCTTCCGGCCTCGACCTCTCTAATGGTGTCAAGACTGCTGTCTGGACCCAACTCCTTAGCATCCCATCCTTGCAATTCGATGCTGCCAAGGTGACCTATGATGCTAAGGACCCATCTATCAAGTCTTTCGAAAACGCTGAAAGGTTGAATGTGAAGGTTATGGGCAAAGAGAATTTGAGGGATAACTTTGTAGGGCTCTACAATGTGCGATCAGCCAGTTCCAACATGTCCGCCCATCAGAGACGTGTCCTTGAGCGGCTCGCTATTGCTAGGTACGCTCTGTGTAGGCTTGATTTGGCTTATTCTGCAGTCTTCATTTGTCGTGCATGTATATGTGATTATGAATTTTGGTGTTTTTTTATGAGATGTTCTGTTTACGTTTCCTGGGACTCATTTATGGATATCTACGATCAAACGTTTTTTTGTCATTTTTAGGCCCATCCACTAAGGCAACAAGCTATGAAATATTATTTCAGTTAGCTGTAACCGGTTATCTAGTACTCTAATTACCTAGGAAAAGTAATATCCAATAAATAACTTGCAGAAAAAATGGAGTGACGCAAAACCAACTTGCTAAAGAATTTGGGATTGAAGGAAGAAACTTCTTTTATGTAGTGAAGAGCCTTGAGTGTCAAGGGTTAATTACGAGGCAATCTGCAGTTGTCCGAACTAAAGAAGCTTTAAATACTGGGGAGTTGAGAAATAGTCCAATTGTGAGTACCAATTTGATGTACTTGCACCGATATGCAAAGCATTTGGGCTGTCAACAGAAATTTTGGATTACTGTGGAAGAAAATAATGTTGAGCAGCTTGGAGACCCAGTAGAAAGTGCCGCTGATGAAGATGGTATGCCTGTAAAATGCATCAAGGAAGACGTGTTCGTGAAGGATTATTTACCAAAAATGGAAGCTATATGTGATAAACTTGAAGCAGCCAATGGAAAGGTGAACTTTCTTTATGTTTTGCAGCTATATCAATGACTTGTGTACAGTGAACACATTTGATGATAGATATTATAGAAATTTTGGATTACTGTGGAAAAAAAAATAGTCCTAATTGCATTATTACTTTTGTTGAAGGTTCTTGTTGTTTCTGATATTAAGAAGGATCTTGGTTATACTGGATCTTCTTCAGGGCATAAAGCTTGGAGAGAGGTTGGATTTTATTTGCACTTCCCTGCCGTTATGTTTTGATCTACTGATTTTTTGTTGTTAAATTTTTCTCGAGGCTCCAACTTTTAAAACTTTTTTATGTTCAAAATATGCTGCCAGGTCTGTAATAGATTGGAAAGGGCTCGCATTATTGAGGTGTTTGAGGCTAAAGTGGACAATAAGGTAATTTTGGTATTTTTCTTAAAGCATGTCTTTCTAACATTACAACCTCTTCCTTTTTTTGTTTTGAACATAAACTATTTTACAATTTTCTTTTAGTATCTATGGAACAATGTATCACTTTTCCAAGGATTTTATTGATGTTAATCTTATCTTCCCTATCAACTTTTGTACATTTTTACCAATCAATATTATGTATGATATCCAAAAAATACATTTTTAGGGGGGGGGGGGGGGGGGGATTCTTCACGTAGTTTTCTTGGGATAACAAAATTTGCTATTTGAAAAGTTGCACAGGTGATTACTATAAAATCCCCTGTAGAAGTAGAAGCCCGAATACTGAAAATGAAAAATGCAAGAATTAACCAAACAAAACCACCAGAAATTCTTTCTTAAAAGGTATCCATCGAAGGTGGAGGGTGAAGTGGAGAGAGCATATTTTCAGATTTAATTTAATTAATTTACTTTTTATTTATCATATCGTCATTTGTACTTGTTGGAAATATTTCACGTTTTTCTTGGAGGGATGCTCGTTTTTGGGCCATCATCACAGTGGAGGCTTCTCTTGTAATTCTCTTTTCCACTTCTTTATGCATCCCCACTTGGGTGCCCTTCATTCCTCTCCTCTCTTTGGAAGGTCAAGATCTCAAGAAGGTCAAATTCTTTGCTCGTTAGTTGCATGGAAAAGTCAACACGATGGATCATATTCGGAAACATTCTTCCTTTTTCTTGAGGCCATTATGTTCTATCATTGTAGAGGAGGTTTTGAGGATCTTGATCAGATCATTTGGAGTTGTCATTTTATTGGCTTCTATCTCTCAAGATTTTCTTAATTTCCGTCTAGGTTTGATAATTCTGGATTAGAGGCCCTTTTTTTATTGGACTCCTCTCATTCGATTGTGTTTTTCTATGTCCTTGTATATTCTTTCATGTTTCTCAATAAAAGCTTGGTTTCGCATACAAAATAATCAAACTGTGTTTTTCGACTGTGTTCTCTTTGTTGGACCTTGGTTTCCCTCCTTTTCTCATTAATGTAATTGTTTTCCTTGGGAAAAAGTTATTGCCATTTGTTTTTCCTAACATTCTAACTCTGTAAAGTGGAATCTCATGTTTCATTAAATCTTACTCACATTTATATTCTTTTCCTTTGTAAACAGCTGACCTTTACGTTTATTTCATTTGAATACAACTCTTTCGCCTTTTCACAGTTTGATTGTTGTCTACGTCTGCTAAAGAAGTTCTCTCCAAAGTGTTTTGAGACAAGTGCTCTTGGGGGAGATGATAGTTCTGGTTATAAACATCATATGAAATTTGGGAGGAAATGTCAAGTAACTGATCAACTCGCTGAGCTTGCTATAGAGCATCAAATCTATGATATGATTGATGCTGCTGGCTTTGAGGGCATAACAGTGATGGAGGTGTGTTATTTACTTCTTGAATATTATAGGACTGCAATTTTTTGTTTTGTTTTTTTCTTTAGATTCATTGCCTTTTTATCAGGATATTGAAACATGAAAAAAACTTGAGATTTCATACGACAACGAGTCATTTTCTTCTGAATGTTATTAGCTTGTTTCAACTTTTCTCTCCACTTCAGTAGTTCATCTCGTCATAAATTAGCATCAAATTTTACTTCATAATGTTGAGGCTTTGGAGATACATTTTTCGATACAGAAAGATGGCGTCAGTCTTGTAATATCACCGAGGCATAATCTTTGAAGGCAGAAACATAGAATCATTGCATTTGATCATAACCAAGTCACAATGTCTAAACTGCATTTATTATTTTGCTCTCTATTGTTTGACTCACCTGTTAGATAATGAGTTCAATGTCTTCCCTGGGTTTGAACCCCCTGGTATTATTTCGATTTAGTTGTTATGAAGTAAGAACTTTGTTTCCTTTCAGCCATTAATCCCAACTTTGTTTCCTTTCAGCCATTAATCCCATTGTTTTCTGTGGTGTGCAGGTTTGTAAGAGGCTTGGAATTGATCACAAAAGAAACTATGGCCGACTTGTCAATATGTTTACTAGATTTGGAATGCATCTTCAAGCTGAAACTCACAACAAATGCAATCTTTATCGAGTGTGGACACGTGGGAATTTCAAGCCTGAATATAATAGTCAATTTTTTCATAAATCAAAAGATGCAAATAATGAAATTGAAAATTGTATTAATCATACTTCCAGTGTAAATGATTCTAAGAAGTTAGCTGAAACAACTTCTCAAAGTAGCTTTGCAAAGGCTGAAGACACAAATTTGAAAGTTGACAGTGCAAGTCGCAGAACAACAGGGGATGGAAAAATGAAAACTGAAGTTAATGATAAGCTGCATGGCGATCGTGAGACTGACCTCAGAGTTATCCATTTGCCACAAGAGTCAGTTTCTAAGCCAACATGCTCCACTCCTGATGTAGAACTCTGTTCAGTGAATGCAGGCGTTGAAACAAACTCTGGATTAATAACACCTCCAGCGGCTCTGTTAAAATCATCAGTTTCTGTATCACATCAGAAGTATCCGTGTTTACCTCTTACTGTGGGTAGTGCTAGGAGGGAGCAAAGAATTCTTGAACGGCTACAGGTTTTCTCAATGATTTACATGTTAAATTTGCATTGCTTACTGTTTTAACACTGCAAGTAGAGAGAAATTGACCGATTTTACAATCTCACATCGTCTCTAAGTTCAATATGTCTGGACAATTTTCCAGATATGTACCAAACAGGTTTACGCTCTTTGTCTAAAATAGTATTCCCATATTTTTTTCCTCTGTAGGATGAGAAGTTTGTTTTGAAAGGCGAGCTCTTTAGGTGGATTATTGATCAGGAGACAGACAAAACCACAACAACAGATAGAAGAACTATTTTCCGAAGTATAAACAAATTGCAAAGTGAAGGACACTGTAAATGCATAGACATCAATGTTCCTGTTGTCACAAATTGTGGCCGTACCCGTATCACCCAGGTGATTCTGCATCCTTCCATTGAGACTTTATCTCCTCAACTTCTAAGTGAAATTCATGATAAAATGAGGTCATTTGAAGCCCAAAGTCGTGGTCATAACTCAAAAAAGGCGAAGAGGAAAGTGTTGCTTCCTGTATTAGAAGGTGTCCAAAGGACACAGCACTATATGGATCCTGACATTGCTGCAGTACGATCAGAAGCCATGCGTGCAAATGGATTTGTACTGGCAAAAATGATCCGTGCAAAACTGCTTCATTGTTTTTTGTGGGATTACCTAAACTGTTCAGATGATTCTGGTGGTACTTCCTCATCTGAAAGATTTGTCCATGATCTGAAAAATCCTCACACTAGCTACAAGCCATTTTTATTAGAAGACGCAATTAGGTCGATCCCAATTGAGCTTTTCCTTCAAGTTGTTGGGTCTACTAAAAAATTTGATGATATGTTGGATAAATGTAAGAGGGGTTTGTCACTTGCTGACCTTGCTCCTGAGGAGTACAAGCATCTGATGGATGCTAATGGTACTGGAAGGCTCTCGGTGATTATCGATATTTTACGGCGTTTGAAGGTAAATTTCATGGTCACTTCTAATATATGAGTTCACGAGGTCAATAAGTTATTAATGAAATTCTTGCACGTATTAAAATTTCAAGTTTATTGTAATTTACTGTAACAAAAAATTAGGAAATGCTAAGTTTCAGATTTCAATAGCCCTGATCATACTAGAGGGACCCTCTCTTTTTGAAAGGGTGGCCTTCCAGGATAACATGGAAAGCAAAGGAAATTTTGGTGTGGAGAGGGGTCTGAACATCTATCTTGTGTTCCGATCTGTCATAATTTCTCAATGTTCCGATCCTTTCCTATCATGGAAAACCTATCTATCTTTGATAACCACATAGTCCATCTAGAAACGTAGCTTACCAATTATCATACCTACCCTTTTCAGAAATGGTTAAAGCAAATAGCATTTCTGATTCTGATCTCTGCTATGCTGGTTGAAAGAAAAGTATAATCCAAAATAGAGAATTGATTATTCTTCAATCTCCTAAAGCTTTTATGCTATCGAGAATAGTACTTGGAATTTGTCATTTTCAGTTTGGGTTTGTTTATTTATTTTATCTTGTTATTTATATTTCCTGTAGTTTGTCTTCAAAATTAGTTAATAAAGAATTTGAGCACATCTCTTGAATTGGTTTTTCTTTCTTGTCGTGATGTCTGTCTCTAAAATTAATGATTGATTTTCAATCCTCCAAAGCATCTTAATTATTAGTTTTTTCAAAATCTTTGTTTCTCTAATCTTTTTTCAGGTTAGATTAGATGTTCTAATATTTTAATATTTCGTTGTTAATTTTGAACTTGCATTTGTGTATGACAGCTGAATGTTGGTTTATAGGATCTATTACTCTAGTTGGTTTTAGATCATGAGACTCGTGATGCCGACAGTACAAGATGATTTGTATTGAAACATCAAGCATGATAATTGCTTTTTTTTTTGTTTGAATTCGAGCTAAAGTACCCTTACAAGTTTATTCCTTATTTCAGTTAGTTAGGTTTGTAGCTGCAAATACAGGCAATGTCAATGATTGTGGCCATGCCACTTTAAAACATGCACTGGAGCTTAAACCTTACATCGAGGAACCTGTTTCAAAAGATGCTACTAGATCTTTGATGAATAAGTGTCTAGATCTTCGGCCAAGAATTAGGCATGACTTTACGCTGTCAAGTAGGCAAGCTGTCAATGAGTATTGGCAAACTTTTGAGTATTGCTATGCCACGGCTGATCCTAGATCTGCTCTGCTTGCATTTCCTGGGTCTGCTGTTCGCGAGGTAATTATTTAAACTTTTAGCAGCATGCCTACTAATAGTCATTTATAGTTCGAAATTAATGTAGTTTTCGGTTCTAATGATACCATCACGTCAATGTTTTCTTTTTCTCATCAGGCATTTCTTTTCCGTTCATGGGCTTCAGTTCGGGTTATGACAGCCGAACAGCGTGCTGCACTCCTGGAGCTTGTGGGAAGGAGGGATCCAAGTGCAAAACTTTCATATAGAGAGTGTGACAAAATAGCAAAGGATCTTAATCTGACATTAGAACAGGTAATATTGTTATTCGTATATTCTATGCAATGTACATATGGTGCGTATTAATTATACATGAAAATTTCATTGTTCTTGGTGTAGTTTGAAAAAAATATTTCCTTTAGCTTTTTGTTATGTTTTGTTTTGTTTGGGGAGGGGGGATAAGAGACAATCTTGTTGGATGATGAAAGTCCCACATCGGCTAATTTAGGGAATGATCATGGGTTTATAATCAAGGAATACTCTCCCCATTGGTATGAGGCATTTTGGGGAAGCCCAAAGCAAAGCCATGAGAGCTTATGCTCAAAGTGGACAATATCATACCATTGTGGAGAGTTGTGTTCGTCTAACATGGTATCAAAGCCATGTCCTAAACTTAGTCGTGCCAATAGATTGGTAAATCCTCAAATGTCGAACAAAGGACTCCAAAAGAAAAGGAGTCAAGCCTCCTCAAAGGCAGTAAAAAATGGCTATGACTCCAAAGGAGTCGAGCTTCGATTAAGGGGAGGCGTACTTTGTTCGAGGGGAGGTGTTGGATGATGAAAGTCCCACATCGGCTAATTTAGGGAATGATCATGGGTTTATAATCAAGGAATACTCTCTCCATTGGTATGAGGCCTTTTGGAGAAGCCCAAAGCAAAGCCATGAGAGCTTATGCTCAAAGTGGACAATATCATACCATTGTGGAGAGTCGTGATCGTCTAACAAATCTGAGTAAGACTAAATTACTCTTTTCAAGGGTCCTATTTTTCTTGTATAGCGTCTGATTGCATGCTAAGGAAAAATACTACTTAAACTAAGCCCTGAAAATGGACAGCCGAAAGAAGAGACCTCCCCATAAAATCTGCCAGCTAGTAAAGCCAATAATCTATGAAAAGCAACCACTTGCCAGGCAATTTATAGAGCTGGGAAAGGCGAGAGATCTTAAGCAATGTCTAAAAAGTCAATTGGAGCTTCTTTTACAAAGAATGGCTTGAAGAAGGAAGACACAACCCAAAGTCGCTTGGATCTTCCAAACGACCCAAAGCTTCTTTTTTTTTTTTTTTTTTTTTTTTTTTTTTTTTTTTTTTTGCGAAGAGGAACAAGATTTCGTTGATGAATGAAATGAATGGAGTAAAACAACCAACACCTGATGGTGTATTACAAGAAAGCTCTCCAATTAGAGATCAATGAAAAAAAGACTACAATCATTAAAAGGGTGCTTACATTTACACCAATACAAACATGAAAAGTAATTAAAAAAGGTAATCAAAATTCCATAACAAAGGTTGTTCAAGGTTGGATCAGAATGACCAACAAGACTCCCATGAGATATTTAATGGTAAAAAGATGGGATGGATCAAGAGGCTAAAACCACAAATCATTCAAAACTCTTAATCCGATCGGAGAAGATGAGAAGGACTTGCCCATTCTTGGTCCTCACTAAAAACCAAAATCTCCTTTGGAATGACATGAAAAAACCCATTAGGTTTTAAATAAATTTCAAATGACCCAAAACAACAATATCAGTTAATGTTGTATCCATCCACCTTTGAATTAACCCTGAAACACCTTTTTTTCTATTAGACTCCATTGAAAACTAGAAACCGACCCATTGAAATTGCTCTCCTTGATCAGATGGAGGAAACAGGCTCTATCACATTAGTTCCACACACTCCCACACACACAAAAAGCTCATGAAAGCAGAACTTGTCTCGTTGGCAGCAAAAGAAGAGTAATCTTGGAGACAAAAATGTAAATAATGATGGCGAGAGGAGGGTGACTTAAACTCCAAAATTTTCTAGTATCATCATGCAAAGTCTATTGAAACAAGGCTGAAGTTTAGTAAACTAAGATGAAATTGTATCAAAATTTGTGTCCTTTTACACGTTCTTATAATACAAATTTCCCCACGATCTTGATTGGAGCGCAATTGATCAACAACAAGCAGCCTCCCTCGAGGTTGTTTTCATTGAAGAAGAGGTTGGGAAGGCTATACAGCTCCTGGGTTCTGACAAAACATCTGGACCAGATGATTTTACCTTCGAATTTTTTTTAAAATGTTGGAATATTTTGGGAACCGATATCATGAAAGTGTTCCAAGAATTTTTTTTTTCAAAATGGAGTTATCAATAGCAACCGAAATGAAACATTCACCTATTTGATCTCAAAGAAAATGGATGCCTACACTGTTGCTGACTTTTGCCCCATAAGTCTTACGACTAGACTATACAAAATCATAGCAAGGGCGCTATCAGAATTTCTTAAAAGGGTCCTCCCTTTCACAATTTTTGGGCAGCAAACAAATTTTGTAAAGGGACGATAGATCCTCGATGCATCCCTCGTGGAAAATGAACTTCTAAATGAATGGGAAAGAAAGAAACTAAAAGGTGTAGTCATCAAACTTGACTGGAAAAGGCCTTCGACAAGGTTGATTGGACTTTCCTCAAAAATATTTTTGCAGCAAAAGGCTTTGGCTCAAAATGGCGGGGGTGGATAAAAGGTTGCATTTTATCCACAAATTTCTCCATCATCATCACTGGAACATCGAGAGGAAATATTTATGCCTCATGGGGTCTCCGATAAGGGGACCCACTATCCCCTTTTCTTTTCATAATGGTAAAGGATTGCCTTAGTCGCGTACTTACCAAGGCCGAATTTGAAGGGCATATAAAGGGCTTTCAGTTTGGTAATGAGGGCTTAAGCATCAACCACCTTCAATTTGTGAACGATACAACCCTCTTCTCTGATTTATTAGATGTCTCTCGCACAAAAAACATTATCGAGACTGTAAAAACCTTTGAAATATTCTCAGGAAAAAATGTCAATCTCTAAACAACAGAGTTTATGGGCATCAATGTTAGCACCGATATTATCAAAGACACTGCTAGTAGATACGATTGCAAAAAGAGTGAATGGCCGAATATGTACTAGGTTTACCTTTAAAGGGAAACCACAAATCCTTCTCCTACTAGAAGACCATGGTCATCATGTTACTTTCAAAGGTGAAAGGCTCACCCTAATACAAGCGACATTGTCCAACCTCTCCATTTACTACATGTTTGTATTCAAAATGTCACAAAAAGTGGTTACAAATATAGAAAGATTATTCATAAACTATTTGTGGAAAGATGGCTCAGAGCTTGTTCTATGGAATATTATAAACCTCCCAATGGACAAATAAAGACTTGGTCTATTTTCGATGAAGGAGAAGAATAAAGCTTTCCTCACCAAATGGATATGGAGATATCTTCACGTAGAATGCGCCTTGTGGAGAACTTCTAATGGCTAAATATACTCTTACGTCATGTACAAATCGACCCTCTTCATCTTCTGCAGAGGGACGATGGAAGAACATAGGACATGAAGTTTGATAGGAACCTAAAGAATAATGAAATTGTGGAATGGGTCAAATTAGGCCTCGATCTTGCCCCAGTTGTATTGTCTAAAGAACTACTCATTGACATGGCTTCCTACCGCCAACGAGGTCTTCTCTACAAAATATTTGATGATGGATGTAGGGAAAATAGTAGAAGCAATAAACCCCACGCTAACAAAGATAATATGGAATGGAAATCATCCTAAGAAGGTGAAGTTTTTCCCCTGGGAAATAACTTATAAAGCCATTAGCATGAGTGAAAATCTACAAAAAAGAATACCCTACCTGACTATTTCAAAGTTGGTGCCAATTATGCAAGAAAAACAATGAATCACAAAGTTACCTATTTATGCAATGCACATTACACTCAAATTTTGGTTGTTTGGTTTTCTTTTCATTCCCTTTAGGTGTTTGTGTCTTTGGACATTTTTCTGTCTTTTCATCTATCCATGAAATGTTTGTTTCTTTTTCCTTTTTTTAAAAAAAAAAATATATATATACAATCATTTACTCAGCTCAGTAATGTTTCCTAGTTGGGCATTGTTTGTTGTACTTCCCAGTAAGTTCTTAAAAGAACTAGCCTTTCTTTTACTCAATGTATTAGTTTATTAAATCGTAACACCAAATAATCCGGTGTGCATTTCTCTCCTAAAATTTCACTTGCAGGTTCTACGTGTGTATTATGATAGGCGCCAGGAACGTCTCAATAGCTTTGATGAAGGGACAGACAAGGAGTCTAGACAAAAAGTTAAAGGTCATTCATTGAGGAGAAAAAGATTACCAAAAGAGAGGCCAGGGAAGCGTGCACGGTATGATGATGTCAGCAAGCAGTCGGATGAAGCAAGGGTCACCACATTTCCTGAAACTTCTATTTCATCTGATGTTGAAGATAAACATTTGGCTGCTAATTCAGGAGAGCAGAACATTCCTTCGCAAGAAACTTTTGAGGATGGCGATCATCAAGAAACTGTGGAGGAATTTGTGTCTAAAGAGGAAGGCGAGGCACACTGTTCTGTTGCCTCTTCAATGAAAAAGTCAACTCGTCAAAGAAGGTTTATATGGACTGATGAAACAGATAGGTAATTAGATGACTATGACTACCGAGATATCAACATCAATAATGAATTATAAGCTTCAATTTTTACAACTGCAGGCCTTAGAGTTTAGTATGATGTTAATATGATCTCCATGAAGGAAATTTTATTAACATTTACCTCGTCTGCCAATGCATGCTTTTGGTTCTTTTTTGGGATCTGTAAACACGTTCAATTGTTTTCTCTAAAGTATATGATGGGTTGTTGGAGGTTCTCTTCTGTACATATATGCATATGAGATTATATGATGACTTTCATAGCTTCATGTGAAGATACTCTTGAATTCTTAACGAGAATGTGAAAAATGTTAAGTTACTTTTTTATATGATATCTTTTCTTACATGTATCTTTGCTCTTGTTGATTCTTTTGTTATCCTTTCAGGCAATTGATCATCCAATATGTCAGATACCGTGCGGCTCGAGGTGCAAAATTTTCTCGAACAAATTGGTGTGCTATCTCTAACTTGCCAGCACCTCCAGGTACTTGCAAAAAAAGAATGGCATGGCTGAATGGCAGTCTAAGATTTAGAAAACTTGTAATGCGGCTTTGTAACATTCTTGGCAAGCATTACGTGAAGTACCTGGAAAAATCAAAGAATGCATCGGTTCATCAAGATGACCCCAAAGTGATCGCAACAAGTTCTAATGGGAAAGCTCTTAACAGGAATAGTGGCGACAGTGAACATTACAGTGAGTTGGATCTGCAGGAAGAACAATGGGATGATTTTGATGATAAAGATGTAAAGATGGCCCTTGATGAGGTTCTTCATTACAAGAAAATGACAATGTTGGAGGACTCCAAAAGAGTTGGATCTGTCTATGGTGACTTCTTGGATGCAAATGTGTGTGCCGAAGAGCATGTTTATCAACTTTTCCTTTTTCCTTTTTAGAATGATACTAGGCCTAATTGTTTGTTTTGCCCTTGGTTGTCCAGGAATCTGGATTTACGTCTGCCACTCAGAGTGCAGACCTGGGAGGAGAACAATGTCAATTTTCTAGGGGAAGATCAAAGTCAAGAAGCCTTCATCGGCGGTTGATGAAGATTTTGAATGGCAGGCATGTCAGCAAAGAAGTATTTGAATCATTGGCTGTTTCTAATGCTGTTGAGCTATTTAAGCTTGTTTTCTTGAGCACCTCAACTGCTCTAGAAGTACCTAATCTCCTTGCTGAAAATTTAAGGCGTTACTCAGAACATGATCTTTTTTCAGCTTTTAGCCACCTTAGAGAAAAGAAAATCATGGTGAGTCTTGTGCTCAAAATAATTAGATTTTCTTTTTTCCAATTTTTACTTTTTTCGTTACCTACTTTCTTTAACTTTCTTTTTCTTTATCCAAAAAATCAAACGAGATATGTGAAAACCCATGTTCTTTGTCTGATTGTCTTGCTTCTTCAATTTATACTTCAGCCTTTTGTTCCATTGTGCTATTAATTCTCTTTGAATGATTTGTTTGCGTCTTAAATAGCCATTATTTAGATTTTTTCCCTTATTTCTCCTATGGCACTCAATGTATTTGTACACCTTGATTATAAGCTTGTTGGCTAGATTGGAAGTTTCACCATGGCATTCTCTTTCAGAATGATTTTCTGACTTTTCTATGCGTAATACTTGTATGAATTGGGAGGTCCGTTTTTACTCCTTAGTTTTGTTTTTTAATTCTCTCCCTCTAGGAATTTGTATCCTTGAACCATTGTTTCTTTTTTAATTCTCAACCTCTAGACCTTTGAAGATGAAGGAGAGTTATGCCAAGGAAGTGAAAAGGCCAAGTTTGAGACAGACTGCACATAGAATATTTCGAGTGGAAATCATCAATTTCTTCCATTCTTCTCTCTCTTTCACTTTCTTTTAGTGTTCACTGTTGATTTTGGATTTTAATTTAGTCATGTTCTAGTTTCCTTTTCTACGGCTTCACTGTATATCAGCTTATAAACTCTTATATTTTCTTTTTTTATATTAATGGGAGCTATTTGTTTTCTATTTTATACTTGTAATAGCTCGATTACCAATTGAGCATGATCCAAATCATGACATCTGGGATGAAAATTGAATTAGCAGTTTAAATGGTTTACATATATTGTATTCATGAAAAAGATATTTACAAATTCATGTGCAGCCTTTATGGAGTTCATGTGTTTAAAGTTTTCATAGGATATTGGTTCTTGCCTATTGAGTTGTTTTGCTGCAATTTGAGAAAGATTAATGATTAAATTGGGAGAGTTCACTGTCAACACATAGAGTAAACTTTCTTAATTAGAGTAAAGAAACTGAGGAATTAGTGGAGTTGAAATCAGTCCTAGGATTTTCTTTGTTTGATTTAGATTAATTTCATTGCTTTCTTTAATTCATTTCTGGTCTTCAGTATTGGTAGTTTTGATTCAGATTATGAAAGGATTTCATTTCCTTTGTGAAGTTCCAAGTGGGTTAAGTTGTTTTCTTTTTTCGAAAGGAAAATCCTCTATTTTTGGCATTGAGCACAGCATTTTGGAAGTTCCCTGTCTGATTAGGCGTTTACCATTTTCTTTCCCATTCATTTGGGAGTTAAGCAGTCTCCACAGCTGGTTTTGTTATGGTTCTCTCTTCAAGCTTTTGTCCTGTGGGCAGTGGTTTCGTGTCTGGTTTCTCTTTTCTTTGGTCTAGTTTCAGTGGCAGTTTTGGTTCCAGGTTTTTTGTGTAGGGTTCCCTGTTGGGGGCTTTGTTCTTCAGTGTTTTGTTTGGTTACGTGTATTTTTGGGAGTTCCTTCGGTGGTGGTTTTGCTTCCAAGAATTTTTACACTGGTGAAATCTTTTATCAAGATACTTTATAACCTTTGATTAAGAATGGTTTTTACTGTGCCCAATTGTTCCCACGTGACTTTATTATCGATGATGTACAATTAGATTTTTCCAGCGTCTCTATCAATTGCATTTTTTTCATTCATCTGAGAGAAGTTATAACTTGTAGCTGATATTAGGTCTTCTTTGTTGGTTTGTCCGCGAATATCATAGTTGAAACTAAATTCATGTCCACAGATTCTGCTGAAGACATTTGCTTAAGATAATTGATTATTTATTGTTTTTCCTCCCTAACTTGTTTGTATCAATTCATACTATACTGGCATGACATTCTTCAGATGGCTTTTGTACTCCATTTACCATGCTGTTTGTCTGACTATATGTCGTGTCCACAATTAATTTTTCGCATTTTCCAGATTGGAGGCAACAATAATGAACCTTTTGTGCTCTCACAAAGTTTTCTGCATAGCATTTCAAAGTCCCCGTTTCCAGCGAACACTGGAGAGAGAGCTTCCAAATTTTCTAAGTTTCTGCATGAAAAAGACAAAGATCTCGTGGAGAATGGGATTAATATTCCTTCTGATTTACAATGCGGAGATATTTTCCATTTGTTTGCTCTAGTTTCTTCGGGTGAGTTGTCTATTTCTTCTTGCTTGCCCGACGATGGCGTTGGAGAACCCGAAGACTTGAGAAGTTCAAAACGAAAAGTTGATAGCTGTGAACTGTGGGTGGACACTCGGGCTAAGAAGATGAAATTTGCACCAGCAGAGGGTGAAATTATTTCTCGTCGAGAAAAAGGTTTTCCTGGGATTTTGGTTTCTGTTTGTCATACTACAATTTTAAGAACAGATGCTATGGAGCTGTCAGATAGTTGGAATTGTATTGATGACCAACATTTTGGTGGGAATTATAGATTCCACGTTTCACCTACTCACAACAGTATTTCATTTGACAATGTGGAATCACTATACGATACAGATGGGGTTGTATCTCTAGGAAATCGTTGTGAGTCAACTTGGCAAGCTATGACAGCTTTTGCAGATCATTTGATGTCGGTAGGTTGCTATCAAGAACAAATGAGTGTCATCTCTCCAGAGGTCTTTGGGTTGGTTTATTCTGCAATTCAGTTGGCTGGTGACCAGGGGTTAAGCATAGAGGAAGTTTCCCAGGTGGCTAATTTAGAAGGTATAGATTCCATAATTTTTGCATGTTTTTAGCTATTTTCTTTACATGTGATTTCAAAGCATGAAATGAGTTAATTTTTAGGATCAATGTTGTGTTGTTATTGAAAAGCCATATCTTTCGACTGAATTAGGAGAAAAGCTGCCTCAACTTATCGTTGATGTTCTTCAAACATTCCAACGAGTGCTGAAGGTTAGTATACGTTTCGTGGTAATTTGACTGCTTATAGTATATGTTTTATTCTGTAATCATATTCCCATCTTAACGTTTGTTTATGTCCTGGCTTTATCCATTATATGGTTTTTTTCGGGGTGGGGGGTAAGAAATGTGGGCAAATCATTAAACCAAGAACAGGGCAAAGTATCTATTTTATGCTTTATAGGCATTAATCGATCTGCAACTTACATACTCAAGGAGTGTTTCAGGCCTTGAGCGAGAGGGTAAAAGAAAAAACGACACCACACCACCACCTTGAGGGGCCATTTTTGTTTTAGAAAATCATTTTAAGTTGAAAAAAAGAAAGCATGAAAAGAAACATCGACACTAGGCACTAACCTAATCGATTTCCTTGAGCTTAAAAATTTTGGGCTAGCTTTTGTATTTTGTGGTGGGATGTAGAAAGTTAGGTTTGAAGTTGAATTATTTTAATTTTGCGTTTTGTACAGGTGAATTCATTTGACAGTATTCGAATTGTTGATGCTTTATATCGTCCCAAGTACTTTTTGACATCGATATCTGGTTCGATTCGAAATCGTGTTACTCCTTCATCAGTCGATATGCTTGGAAGAAGTGATGGCCAATTGGTTTTCCATCCAGAAAACTACAACATTGGGGGGAAGAATCCGGATAATCACATGTCTGTTGCTGCAAATTCCCAGATGGAAAATAAAATGGTTGTTGGTGAGGTGCACAAAGTAACGGTTCTCAATCTTCCTCCAGAAGTTGATCACAACACAAAGGAAAGTCAAACTAGCAGTATGCATCAACGCAATCCCAAGGAGAAAACCATTTTAAACACAGCAGGGAATGAGAATGGATTGTTTTGCGCCTCTTCTGATGGTTTGAATATGCCAATACTCCCATGGATAAATGGAGACGGGACGACTAACAAAATTGTCTACAAGGGGCTTAGAAGGCGGATCTTAGGAATTGTAATGCAAAACCCAGGAATACTGGAGGTATGATTTTCTCATTTTCTGATCTTCATATCTTTCAGCAACGATTTGTTGGTTTTTACAGTGTTCTACCACCAAGCATTAGGAATCAGCTTGTGCAATGTTCATTATCTCCTGTTGCTTGTTCTTGGCTCGTTTTCTGTAGTACATCTTTCTTATGAATCATCTTCTTGAAGAAAATTTATATGGAACAAACATCTAAGTTCTTTGCTTGTAGGGAGACTGAGAAACTCTTTTGCTTTCACAAGTCAGATGGGCTAAAGCAGAATTCATGAGTGATTTGAAAAATTAAAATTTAGATGAGCAATTTGGAACGAAAAGTGTCACCCGAATGTGGAATTGTATACATGGATTATTTATGATCGAGGGCTTTTCAAATGCTAATTGGGTATGTAAAAAGGATAAGAGATCGAACTTTCGGACAATGAGTCTTAACCGTGCATTGCATGATTTTGAGAATAATGTTGTATTAGTTACTTATTAGGCTGTTCATCTCACATTGCATTATTTTGAAAATAACGAGTCTTTCTTCTCGTTACCTTGTCATCCTTTCATGCTTGTTTATTTTAGTCGAATGACTATATTTGCCTTGGTTATAATCAATGTCTTAACGTTTTTTTTCGTTTTTTTTGTTCTCTATGCATTTTTTGTTAGGTTGCCATTATACGACGGATGAACGTCTTGAATCCCCAGGTATTCTAAAATTTCAAATATATACCTTCAAAATTCCATCTGAACTCATGATTGCAATAAAAACACATGCGCATTCTTTTACAAAATGTGCCTGTTGAAGTTGATTAGTTTTCCAAATATATGATTGTGCGAAGTATTTACTGGCACCATCTCTCCTCTCAGAGTTGTAAGAGGCTGTTAGAGTTGATGATATTAGATAAGCACCTCATAGTGAGGAAGATGTATCAAAGTACGTTCAGTGGCCCCCCTGGTATTCTAGGAACCCTCCTCGGCACAAGCCACAGAGACTCGAAGTTTGTTTGCCGTGATCACTACTTTGCAAATCCCATGAGTACCTCGCTGCTGTAGGTAGCCATGCCCCCCATGCTCATTGCGCAGGTAACTTATATCACATGCCCTTTCTTTTCCTGCATCCTGTGAAATATTTAGCTTATTTTTGTTGAAACAAAATGCAATGTTCTTAACTCTTTTTTCCCATAATATGTATCAGAAACCATGCACTTGCATTCCTGCTTGACATATATTTTTTTTAATGTATGATTTGCAATTTACAACCGTTCGACGAAAAGAACACGGTTTGCTTTGGTTCATTCACGATTTTAGAAACTTGTTGACGTGATCTATAACGATCCACAACCGTCTCACCCTGCTTGTTTTTGGCTTCAAACTCTACGAATGTGCTCTCTCGTAGGT
The DNA here is from genome assembly GCA_033971965.1 of Cucurbita ficifolia. Classification (NCBI taxonomy): domain Eukaryota; kingdom Viridiplantae; phylum Streptophyta; class Magnoliopsida; order Cucurbitales; family Cucurbitaceae; genus Cucurbita; species Cucurbita ficifolia. Next base: position 10,251,296 of record CM066967.1, on the reverse strand, counting down.
TGTCTATTGAAACTCTGCTGAAAAAAAGCACGCCTTAGCGTTGCTGGAAGCTCTGTGGGATAGGCATTTACCCATTTTCGGCTGCTCGGAATCAGGTGGCATTTTTGTTTTTTGATTTTAACATGTTGGTGGTGATCTCTGCCCTCATTTGTTTTTGGCCGGGGTCCATTCTCTCATCCTCATTTCCGTGGCTTTGTTCGAGTCTACCCCGAGCCCCCACCCGAAAGGATATATACTCTCCTCTTGTAACCATGAGTTTAGGAATACTAACAGAGATATGTTGGGAATATTTAGTGGTATATTTGTAACTATTGAGAAGTTTGTTAGGGATTTGGGGAAGGTAGAATTTGGAGAATAGGTGTGTAGTGAAGCCCCTCAAAAAGAGCTTACGACTGCTAAAGAGATATTAGTAGTGGTATATTTGTAATTATTTGAGAAGCTTGTTAGGGCTAACTGTATGTATTTAATATAATCGTTATTCCCTTTGTTTTTCTTTCTTGAATTGCTCAGATTATTGGTGTTCATTGTATAAATGTAAAGGAATTTTGGGATCTCTGTAGACCCTTCAGTTCTAAAGACCTCTGTATTCATCTGATATAGTGTTTTGCTTGAATATATCTCATATCTAGTTGTTCTCCTTCTGTGTTCTTGTTTGCACGTTTGATATGCGACGTGCTGGTGATATAGATAGGAAAGCGTTTCATTTCACTGATCTTGAAAATACGTGTCATTGAGTAGAACGTGGAGAAAGGAAGTAACTTGTAATAGGAACTAAACGTACATACACAATTATAATTATGCAACAGTAACAGTGATTCTTGATCTTGATAGCAGAACATAACCATTGATAATATATGAACCGTAACTCTATTTTGATATTGTGAATCATAGATTGAGACATCATATATGATACGTGCTGCTCAAACCCTCCCGTGCAAGTGTATACTGTCTTAACAAGTAATAAGGTATAGAGTATTTGAAGTATCGAATCCCGAAAGAGCAAAGTTAACAAAAATCCGATTTTGAACCAAAAGAGGTTTCCTCCTAGTTTGGCAAACGAAGTAACAAAAAGCATAAGAGATAGATATTTGTTCCTCCTCGATCTAAGAATGACGAACACGGATGAATGTTATCAATGGTAATGCAACGAGGGCTACTCGACTACCTAATCATTTAAGCATGAAGGACCACATCATTATTTTGATAATAGACACCAAAACAATTTATTTTCGGACTAAAGTGGATGCTTTAAAAGCTTGCGAGGAGAACACCAACGTTCCTTTTTTAACATTTGCATGGAGATATGTACTTCCTTGAGTCGAAGAATGATGAACACGAATGACGGCGATGGTGATGGTGCTCTTCCTAGATCGAAGAATGATGAACACGGAAGATAGTGATGATGATAGTGTTCCTTTCAACAATTTTATTAGCGGTAAACGCAAATCACAACTAATTAGCAACATCGTTATTATTTTGTTAATATATAGACCAAAATATTGTTTTATTTTAGAATGAAGTGAATGTTTTAAAAGTTAAAAGCATCAAAATATGAAAAAGGGGAATATATATAGCCGTCCAACAGAAAACAAAAATTAAAAAGAACTGCCGGTAGAAATATATTATTTTTTTTTGTAGGTATGAAATTTCCGCGCCAACTACTTCTCTCCAGCGTCGAATTCCAACCCTAACAACGACCTCAATGCATTTTCTTCTCTGTCTCATTCTCAATTCTCTCTTTTTTCTCTGATCTTTCCTCCTATCGATCGGAAATGGAGGTCGACGATCGCTTTGTGGAATTGAATACCAGGACCTGTGTGGTGTTGGGCGGTCGTGGATTTCTCGGCCGATCTCTCGTTCTCCGCCTCTTGAAACTCGCTAAGTGGAATGTTCGTATCGCTGATTCTGCTGAATCGCTTGAACTCGATCCTTCTGAGCAGGATTCTCTCCTCTCTGACGCGCTTGTCGCTGGCCGGGCTTCGTATGTCCATGTCGATGTTCGCAATAAGGATCAGATCGTTGCAGGTGTTTCTTTCTCTCTCTCTTTGGTTGATTGTGAAACGTGGAGAAATGTTACTTTGGTTGCATTTGGTTTTGAGTGGATGGAGCTAATTGAAGTGGTTTTGATTTTTTTTTTTTTTTTTTGAAATGCGAAGATTCTGAGATGCTTTCCCTGGCTTTGGAGCTGGTGGAATTTTAGAGGATTCGGATTGGTTTATTGTACACATGCTTTTTTGGAGTTTGAGTTAACTTTATCTTTTTGAAAATAATGATGGATAGAATCAGAAGATGATCGGACTGTTGAGACAGTTTCCATGAACTGCTGTTGAAGTCCGAAGAATTATTTGAATTGTTAAAAGGTTGTTAAGAGTCGAACGAAGCTTGCAACTCTAGGTTCTTGTTTCTTTCGTGGTGCGCATGACTTTTTCTTTTGTTTTTATTAATTTTTCAATTGTGTTTGTAAGTGATTTCGTTTTGGAATATTCTCTCTGTTGAATCAGAATGTTCGATTGAGAGAAAATTTTTATCTATGAATTTTGTGGAAATTCTCAACTGCATCATAATAAATAAATGAATAAATAAAAATGGAATGTCTTCGATGGAGAAAAAATTTTCAGCTATCAATAGCGATGGGAGGTTTCCTGTAAAAACCATCTGCTTGAAAGCTTAGAAAAATGTAGAGCGAAGAAGAGAACTGAAGGTTCCATAGTGAATTGTTAATTGTTACGTGAGTTTATTGCCATTCTTCACTGTTATTGCTTCCATCTCCGACGCCTATTTTCTATCCATAAATATGTCGGCTACTTAATTAGGTACCAGCTACTTGTATGACAGAATGATTTTTTTTCCTTTTGCAGCTGTCAGTGGTTCTTCTGTTGTGTTTTACATGGACTATGAAGATTCACATTCAAATGATATTTATCTCTCATACATGTTTATAGTTCAAGGTATAGAAAGCCGTTAACCATTTGAAAGAACCCTTGTTATTCCGAACATATCCCACTTCAAAGAAAGATGTAATTGCCAGCATCTTGATTTCTCATTTAGGTGCCAAAAATGTCATTAATGCTTGTCGAGACTGCAAAGTAAGACGGCTAATATTCAACAGTTCAGCTGATGTAATTTTTGATGGTTCACGTGATATACAAAATGGAGAGGAACCATTGGCATACCCACGGAAAGTATGTTTCTATCTGAACTATTTCTCAATCATCTATTTTGGACATCCCTAACATTCTCTTCTGCTAATCATTTCCTCATCAAGTGAGTACTATGTACAGTTTGAGGACATGTTGAGTGACCTAAAGGCTCAAGCTGAAGCACTCATCCTGTTTGCCAACGATATAGATGGACTTCTAACATGTGCACTTCGCCCAAGCAATGTTTTTGGGCCAGAAGACACACGACTAGTTCCTTTCGTGGTGAATCAGGCAAAATCTGGTTTGGCTAAGGTTTGCAAAATTATTTATGTTTTACTCCATGCTTAGTTTTAGTGCTGCATATAAACTTCAGTAAAATCCATAAAATATTGTGGATTATTTGTGCTTTACTATTTAAATGAGCGTAAGCATAAGAACCATAGACCTAGTAGAAATTGGTGCCATGATACAATTCCTTGTAGAAAGGCCATATATCTAATAATGAATTGAGAATAAACAATGAATTGAGAAAAAATGGAATACAGTTAATAGAATAACTATAGGGTCTTTTTAATATTGAAGTACTTGATGAACTCGTGTTTTGTTTTCTCAAAGTAAACTTAATGCATTGAGAATGCATGCCTGTTAGTGTGATCTATTCAAGATGTACATTGTCTACTCTTATTGAAGTAACAGAGTTTCTCATTTCAGTTCATTATAGGGAATGGCGAAAACCTGTCTGACTTCACATTTGTTGAGAATGTGACCCATGCCCATATCTGTGCAGAGGAAGCACTAGATTTTCGAATGGTGTCTGTGGCTGGGAAGGTATCACATTTAAAAGATTGATACATGGTCTTTTCTAATAATGTTAGTGATAGGGTTCATAAGAAAGTATTTCCTTTTTATCATTATGTAGGCATTTTTCATCACCAATTTTAAACCCATGAAGTTTTGGGAATTTATCTCTCTCATTTTGGAAGGCTTGGGTTACCGAAGGTACAGAATTACAGTCCATGAACTTTTAGACTTTGTTATTCTGTCGATCCCTTTCCTAATTCTTTTATGCTTGCGTTGGCATATATTTGATGAGGATACTAAGGCTAGATAGTTTTTAGTTCTCATTCTCTTTCGTTTGTAATGCTATCTTGCTCTGTGTTCTGGCAGGCCATCCGTAAAACTTCCCTTTAAGATGGTTTGGAATGTTCTCTTGTTTATGAAATGGATACATGAAAAGTTTGGATTCAGTAGATATAATCATTCCACTTGGGCTCGTTACATTCAGCTAGCCGCATGCACTAGAACCTTTAACTGTGTTGCTGCACATAAACAACTTGGGTACTCCCCTATAGTCTCCATGGAAGTAAGTTGTAATGAAAATATCTATCAGTTTCTCTTCCACTCAATATTTTTATTTAAATTGTTTTCTGGAAAATTGTCTCCTATTTTTCTCACTTGTCTTTGTTTACTATCCTATCTTTGATTAATTTATTGATACTTATTTTCTTCCTAATAAAATTTAAAATAATAAAATTTTAAAAAATTAAATTCCGGCTTCAACACTGAGGCGTGCTTCATAAGGGAGCAGGGTGCCTTTTGCCTGGGTGCTTTTCAAAGTGCTGCTACTTCTGGACATGTAGTTCATGGAATTCATGCTTTTATTTTCCTCTTGGACTTTTCTGACACCCGAAAGCCACTTTCATGGTATCTTCCCAAATAAGGTGGTAACAATTGCATTATGGAGCTAGGGACTACCTGAATTTTTGGATTTGTTAGAGAAGCTAACATAGATGATGCAGCTTATAAATCTTCTGTAACTTCTGTTTGATTGGAACAGTCGCACCTTTGTTTGAAGCACTGATAGCAGTACAGTTACAACTTTTTGTTCTCCATTTCTTTTTCTTTACAGGAAGGCATCACACTAACCATTGAATCATTTTCACATTTGCGCAAAGAATTATCTCTTGCAAGTCTCACTGAATTTACCGAAGAATCAAAAGCTGATAAGCTGCTGGGTGGTGGAAGAGGTTCAAACTTTTTCTCATTTAATGTATTTAGCATCATTTTCTATATTATTATTGCTTAGACTACTTCAATCATCATTAAGTTGAATTTTCTGATTTCAACTTATCGACCTTCTGTTCTCTAGATGATTGTATTTTTTGTATTTTATATGTAACTTGAATGGTTGTTGCCAATTGACAAAATAAATGCATGAACATCACCTCATTCAATTTGATCATTATGTAGTTAACTAGAACCCCCAGCGGCTCAACTGGGACTGACTGGGAGCATGCTTGATATACAATATCCTTTATTTGTCATTTTAAATCCTCTACAAATAAAGGTTTAGTTTCTTGTATTGAACACTTTTGTTAATAAATTCCTGTGGGTTATTATTTTTGTTTTGGAAAATTCTCTCTTTTGTTATTTAGGCTACACGGATATTTGGCCTCTGAGTGGAATTCAAATCACAGATTTCATTTGTAATTGCATGAGTGTTATAAATTGGAAAGCCTTTTTGTAGTATTTCCTCTTTGGGAGGGAGTTTCCTCTATCCGTCCTTTAGGGTATGGTTTGAATATACTCTTGCACATTTCTAACAGAGAAGAAGAGAAGAAGAAAAGGAAAAAAAAGAAGAAAGCTTTCGCATATTGGGGGAAGTTGGGTGTTTTATGTAATATTTTGGGGTGCTTTGTTTGGCTGGTTTTCTCTTCTATTGATGGGTTTCTTTTTTTTTTTTCTTTTTTTTTTTTTTTCTCTTCTATTTTGCTTGTACTCGTACTCCTTTCATTTTATTAATGAGAAGTCTTGTTTCTATGCTAGAAATAGTCTATGGAGAAGAATCTCATTTACTGATGAATGTTGAAATTCATCTGTATTCCATTTCAAATTTATAATTGTTCTTCCTTATTGCTGCATTATTTGGTTTACCTCCGTAACATAAGGTAAATTTGTACTTGGAGAATGACATTGGATTCTTTCTGCAGTTGCCGATATATTGTTATGGCGAGAAGAGAAGAAGTCATTCACGTGTTTTCTTGCTTCGTTTCTATTGTTTTATTGGTTTTTTCTACGTGGAGGAACTTTTATATCATCGGTAGCTCAGCTTCTGTTGTGTATCGTTGTCGTCCTTTATGGATATGGCTTCATACCAACAAACATGTAAGTATGCTCATGAAGCCGAAATGCTACTTCAGCATAGCTTCTAGAAATTACAATTCTGAATCTTTTATGACTTTATGATTACTTTCTTTGTCGTTGAAGTGGAAGTGAGATGTTTCACATCCAAAATTCTAGGATCCTTGATTTATTTTTCTGCAATTATTTTTTCCCATGATTATTGTCTTCTCGTGTAAGTGCATGATCATGACGGCTCCTTTTTTTTTTTTTTTTTTTTTTTTTGTTAATCATCACTATTTTAATTTTAGTTTAACTGATGCTGAGATTTTACCATCAGATATGGGTTTCCTGTCCAGAAATTATCTGCGACTATGTTTGGACCATCTGATACAGTAGTCAGAGATTCGATCATGGGCATAGCATGCTTGTGGAATAGAGGTGTACATAACGCAAGATCATTGGCCCGAGGAGAGGATTGGAATTATTTTTTTAAGGTATGACTTCGACCCTCGTACTTTGTTTGTATAAGGCGCTGCTGTGCTGTTTGTGAAATTTTGTATTTCATGAAGTTTTGCGTGCACTTTGTCCCAGTATTTTCTTTAAGTGCAAACCGAGAGACCCAATAGGCACGGTGACAAAGAAACCAAATCTCTTTTTGTTGTTTATGAAATACATAATGTGTGGAAAAAAAAGAGGAAAATATAGTGTTAACTTCCAGGGTTATGTCATACGTTGTTGAATTTTAAAAGGTCTTTAATAGGTTTAATCGGGCTTCAAGTGATTGGTCCAAATCTATTCAACATTCTTTTATATTTTATGCATAATAAAACTATTTCAATTTTTTGTTTAACAGATACATGAATTTTCAAATACTTTTAAGTCTTAGAAATATCAAAGTTTTGATCATATAATTAAGCACGATCAAAATTTTGAGCTTTTTACTGCTTCAAATTCATCTTAAGCTAGTAGAATAGTTGGTTCTAAATGGTGCTACTTACCGTTTTGTGTTGTATATTTTCACATAATTAAACGTTTCACTGATTGTACAGGCTGTAACATTTCTTTACCTCCTCAAGCTGTTTCTCTCACGATCCTTGACTTTGCTGATAGGCATGGGTAAGTTACAACTAAGTTTATTCCATAACACCAGGCAGTGCTTATTCCTCCTGACTTAGTTCAATAACTAATGGTAATAACATTGTAGGACTGGTGTTTGCATTCACTGCATTCTTTGTGTACGAGCAATACGAAATCGAGATTGACGGATTTGCTAAGTTCCTTTTCATCAGCATCATGGAATTAAAGAGTGTACTTGCAAGTCATTTACCGCCATCATTGACGTCGTTTCTCTGTTGTGACAAATTATCACATCAACCTAAAGAAGTTGCAATGTCAAAGCGTTAGAGCAGAATCCCAGAACGTTCAAGGATTGGAAGATTGTTCGAGTGGATGTCCTTCCGATCTATCCGTTAGCTTGCTCAGGTTTCTACCAGAATATATAAAGTCTTTCCCCCCCAGGAGAAGCGAAATGGAGCTAATCTATCTTATTAGGAAACTCGACCCGGGTTCTTATCTTCTCACAACATTTTCTACCATCTCTGTGCAATAAAACGTTGAAATGCGATGCGTAGTGTAGCAGCAGGCGCGACCGAGATGTTGATGAATATTTGGGTTGAGTCTGGCTTTTCCCTCCTTTTCTATCTACAACATTACTTGTACTATTGGTAGCCAGCAGCTAGGGCAGTTTCTGCAATTTCATTTTCCTTGAAACACCGTACAGTCTTGAAGATGATGATACAAATTCCCTCTCCCCTTGAATGCAATGCAGTTTCTTAAGCCTTTTACTTTGTGATTTAAAGTTACTTTGGTTTCTAAATTTTAAATTTTGTTCTATTTTGGTCTCAGAACTTTTTAGGAACTTCTAAAATACTATCTATTAGATGATGATTCTGTCAATATATTCTACATTTTCATCTTTATTTTTTGAACTATTTGAAAGTTGTTTTATAGAACAGTTTGGGCCTCAGGGAGTATTCCAAATGTGGAGGGAAGGTCAAAAGAAAGATGTTCATAGTAGAAAAACAGGCACTTGAACCAAAAGAGGAGGAAGCTCTAGGTTGGATAGCTCAACCCTGTGGAGTACATCAATCAGGGTTGAGTTAGAGACATATCCTCGAAATTTTATCTTGCTTGCTATATTTTTCCTTGTTCTTATCGGGCTAGTTTGCAATTCAATCGAGGGGTCAAAGACAGATACACAGTACTAGTTCCATCTCTAAGGATTTTTTTCCGTGTTTGCCGAAGAGAAATTGTCTGTTTTGTTTTGTGGTGTGGTGTCATGCACCATCTCATAGTCTAGATAGTTTTGTTTTTATTTTTTGGTCCAAACCCATAATTATAGTCGTAAGATCCAAGTTTTAGGAACCGTTTTATTTTAATGCACTTTTGTTATTCGTTTTTTTTAAAAGGAAAAAATTGTGGATGAAGATAAGTTTAATATTTATTTGGAAAAAAAAAAGAAAAATTGTGAGCTTTGTATTTTATTAAAAAAAAAGCAAAGAGGACAATTATCTTTTTGTTGTGTGAGCCCAGCTTTTGTTACAAAATTATTAAAACCCTTAATTTAATTTTGTTGGATTGCGTAAATTCGGACCCGATTCCCTCTCTACAGCTGTCCTTCTCTCTCATCATGCCCTGCAAAAGTCATCGTTCCCCCATTTTTTTTTCTTCCTTCCCCCATTTCTTGCGCCTGTCTCTTTATTCTCTGCCGCGTGTTTCTCTACTACTATCCCGTTTCGATTTCTGGTCGTACTTTGGTTTTCTTGCAATCTACGCCTTGGTTGTTGTGTTCTTCCTCTTCATTTCTACCACTTCATTCGTAATGCTTGCTTAAGTCGAGGGCTTTTGATTTGATTTGATTTCTTGAATACCCATTTTTGGAGCTTTGGTTGAATGTGGAGAGCTGTGCTTGTTTGATGAAATTTTTTGTTTAGTTGCTTTACAAGGGTGTTTTTAGTTCATGGAGAAGGACAAACCCCAAAGCCATTCTGGTGGATTTCTTCCCCCATCGACTCGCTACTCGAGTCTTTCACCAACTGCAACTAGTTTCAATGGAAAATCCGAGTCTGCTTCGTGTTCAATGTCGCTTCCTCCAATGGCTCCGAGTCCTAATTCTTCCGATTCGGGTCAATTTGGTCGTGGAATGTCCAGTGATTCCAATCGGTTCAGCCATGATATTAGTCGGATGCCTGATAACCCGCCGAGAAATATGGGTCATCGACGTGCCCATTCCGAGATTCTGACTCTTCCTGATGATATTTGTTTTGACAGTGACCTTGGTGTCATTGGTGGTGCTGATGGGCCTTCCTTTTCTGATGATACTGAGGAAGATTTGTTGTCCATGTACCTTGACATGGATAAATTCAATTCTTCCTCTGCTACCTCTGCAATGCAATTTGGGGAGTCATCTTCCGCTGCTGTAGAAGCAAGATCAACGCCTACTTCAGGAATTGGAGCTGCAACTTCTAAGGATGATGCTGCTGTTGGTTTGAAGGAGAGGCCAAGAGTTAGGCACCAGCACAGCCAGTCCATGGATGGCTTGTCAACCATAAAGCCTGAGATGCTTGTCTCAGGGTCTGAAGAAGTCTCTGCTGCTGATTCCAAGAAAGCCATGTCAGCTACAAAGCTTGCTGAGCTTGCGCTAATTGACCCCAAACGTGCAAAGAGGTATAAATCCTTCAACTTCGTAGGATGCTCTATCTTAGTTGCAAGAAATGCATGACGCTATGAAGTGATTTTGTGAATTTTTGACAATAAGTTTAGTGTAAGCAACTATTATCATTGCAACGTATGAACTAGTGAATAAACTTGGGGCCTCCTCATGTTGTACATCATTGCGCTCTAATAAATGAAAATCTTATATTTTGGTAGATAGAAGCCAAATCATTTGTCTTGATTGTGTATGTTCTTTGTTCTTGTAGTATATCTTTTGATGAAATTACTTATTTTCCATGAAGATAAAATAGTTTGTCTATCAAGACTTTTTTTGATGAATTTTGACTCTAAGAAAGTGGAACCCAATCATTTTACATTTAAATGGTGTTGAGTTCATTTACATGGATTGTGTTTACTACCTCTTCCTCTCCATTTAAAGCCTGTTTTCTCCAACTTTTTCATGTTTGAGATTATTGCTTCTGTGTCCTCCAATTATTATGTTTATTTTGTTTCCGACGAAAAAAAAGAATAGGAAAATTTGTTCATAATCCCTCTGTTGTGCATTGCATAGGATATGGGCAAATAGACAGTCAGCTGCTAGGTCAAAGGAACGAAAGATGCGGTACATTGCTGAGCTTGAACGGAAAGTTCAGACTCTGCAAACAGAGGCAACCTCATTATCTGCTCAATTAACCCTCTTGCAGGTGGTTATCACAAAATAAATCGTGTTTATCATATTTTTGTGTGCCTATTTTATATTTTCATATGATTTTCATTCCAGCATTCTGTTTTTTCTGTATTGTAATGTATATAAAATATCTTGTTTTACTTATTGCCTTCTTATCAGAGAGACACAAACGGTCTTACTGCTGAGAACAGTGAACTTAAGCTGAGATTGCAGACAATGGAGCAGCAGGTTCACCTACAAGATGGTAAGGACCTCTGTAATTTTTTTGGTGACTGCACATTATAATTGCCTTCTCTTAGCTTTTTATGTAATCTCTCTGTTTTGTAATCAACGAAGGTACTTGTTGGAAGATAATTTTATATACATTTCTTAAATACATAGAAAGGCACTAGTCTAGATGTTGAAGGAAGGCACTTGGATGGGCTATGTAGGAGGCACAAGCACATGGCGCTCGCCTTACCTTGTCGGTCACTATCTTGAAAACATTGGGTAATGCATGTCGATATTTGGAGGGATTAAGTAATTGGAAACTCGAGGTTTAGAAATGTTCACAGAATTAAGAATTTGCCATTTTGTTTATTTGTTTGCGTAGATATTATGGATCAGCTGCCATCAACCATATGCTTAAAGAAAAAAGTTGGCAGCTCTCTCTTGATTAATAGATCATGCTTGATAGATAATTCTACAACCGAAATGATTTGAGAGATCCTGCCTGCATGTAATGTTACATTTCTAGATTTGGCATGTGCACTGCACATTTTATATTGGTTTACTGGATTGCTCACCGGTTTGACATCCTTGTGGTGGATTTTATAATGACGATTCAATAATTTTCTTGTGGGGCTCCATCTTTATTAGCATCTCTTTTGACAGCTCTAAATGAAGCATTGAAGGAGGAAATTCAACATTTGAAAATATTGACTGGCCAAGCAATCCCAAATGGTGGATCAATGTCAAATTTTGCTTCCTTCGGAGCTGGCCAACCATTTTACCCAAACAATCAAGCAATGCACACTTTGTTAACTGCTCAGCAATTTCAGCAACTACAAATCCACTCACAGCAACAGCAGCAGCAGCAGCAGCAACATTTTCAGTACCATCAGCTACATCAGCTTCAGCAGCAACCAACGGGAGACATCAAAATGAAGGGACCGACATCTTCTCCGAGTTCGAAAGACAACACATCAGATACGTCCTCTCCCTCTTGTTGAAAATGATAGCCTGTGAACCTACTGGTTCTTATTGCATTTAGATAGCCTGTGAACCTACTGGTTCTTAAAGCTTTTCATGGTTAGCTATCAGAAATTTAATTGCATTTGTTATCCAAATATCACATTGCTCTCCTCCCTACTACTATCTTTGGGTCTTCCCCTCTCCATAAGCATTTTGCTTTCCTTCCCCCTATCTCGTAATTTATGTGTAATGTTCATTTGTTGTAGACAGACATGTTGTAGTTGCTTTGTTGTTAGATTGTGGATATCACAGTTTCTCTTATTATTTGTAGCTCAATTTTCTTTTCAAGGTTTATTATTAACCTTTTTCTTCCTCCAGTCATATTCTTTATTTATTTATTTTTATTTTTTTTGTAAAATAAATGTTGTTCTTAATATATGTTTTGGAGATTACCCTCATCATCTCCGTCCTATTAAATTTAAATTATAAGTTTCGTCTCCCAATTTTTGAGTATGTGTCTATTTGGTATTGTATAGAATTTTCAAGTTTTTGTCCATTTGAATTTTAAACTTGAAAACATAACTAACCGACTTTAAATCTTCAATTTTGTGTATAATAGTTTGCTGGTCTATGAGACTATATTTAAAATATACGAACTATCTAGACACGAAGTTTAAAGTTCATGGTCTTATCAGATATGTTTACCGTTTAGGGTCTTATTAGACATGTTTAAAATTCAAAAACATGTTAGAAATTACATTGAATTAGGTAACTGGGCAAGATTAGGATGGCATAGGGTAAGGAGGTAGTGGTATGAGTCTCATAGGTGGCCGACCATGAACTTGGGGTTTAACTCGAGTCATTTTTCTTCTTTCCTTACTTGGTGACGCGGTTCTCGTTTTGTTTTGGTCATTTTGATCTGCTTTGAAATTGTGTTTGTCGTAGTTCAATTTCACCTATAACACCTTTGACGTAGTTTTACCAAAATAAGAATCAAATGTGGTACACACTCCAAATATCCACTTGATTTTCATTTCGATTCATTCTCACTTCAATTTCTAACAAGTAAAACAAGTCAAGTCGTATTATACTTTAAAAAAAAAACAACATTCACGATGACCAAACGCCTGGCCCTATAGATAGTTGACAACTATTTCTTTTCTTTTCTTTTCTTTTCATTCATAAAGTATAAAAACCTTGGAGAAGAAGTAATGTAATACCTTAGCACTCATCCATGTGGCTTCCCTTTCTTTTCCTCCTCCATTGTCACTACCATCAACCATGTGTCGTCTGCACCTCAACAAGTTGCTACTCATTGTCACCAAAATCAAACTAAACGAGCAGAAACAGGATACCCATGACTGTAAATAACATATACATTCCTTTTTTCCTTCCTTCAAATAAGAAGATAAAAATGATACCAGAGAATTCAAGATACATATTAAAAACATATTGATAACCTTTCAAAAAAAACTAACTATATAAGAACTAACAAATACATGATACAATACACAAGCAGTCCTTCCCGGGGTGGTGGTGGTGGGAGGGATCCGAATGAGAGCACACTCGCAGTCAAAATTACACAAATGAGAGCTAATCCACAACAAACTAGAAGGCAGAGAATCTACATATTAAGGAAACAAAAATGAGGCAGCTTAATTAGCTTTGTTCGCTCTATCCTTACATAACATGTGCCATTCCTGAAGGACTGCAGCTTGAAGTGCAAGGTGCTCGACCTCTTCTGCAGTTAATTTCGACAACGTTGATGGTCCCTTCCCGTTTTCCTCACTATCTTTTTTCTTCTTCTTCTCTCCTTCACTGTCTTCCATGTCTTCTTCGTCATCGTCATCGTCATCGTCATCGTCATCTGATTTTGGGGTTTTTGATGGAGGCTGAGCTGCCTTGAGCAAAGCTATCCGCTCCATTGATATCTTCAGCCTCTCTGCAGCAGCCACCTTGACTTCCTCTTCAGGCATGTACTCGACCCCTCCATCAGTTATGTCATCTAGCCATCCTTGAGGATCGGCTTCAATTTCCTTCGTAATTGATGCATCAGATGCTCGAACAACGAATTTGCAAATCATGGTTGTTGTCTCATCACCCAGATCTACGTTTCTGCTTACTTCACTAGCTCCGAATATCATCATGCCCACAAACCCCCCATACCATGTTTTTGCAGCCAAACAAAGCTACAAGCATTCAAATAGGAAAAGTTAGTAATGGATCGACAGAACTCAATTTATTAGTTCAAATTGAAGACGAATTAGCTTCAACTTTCCAGGAATATAACATTTATATTAATCTTAATGTCCAAGTTGGATTTTCCCCCCTTTTTCTCAAGGGAGCTTAGTGAGTAAAACATATAAAAGAGAGCACAGAACCTCACCTGAAACCCTGCCAAAGTTCGAATAATATATGAGCAAACACTATGGAAAGGCTTGGTGGACAAAGATTTCAAGCCACTCAAAAAAGGAGATGCTCCATATTGCTGCGCAGCAGTAGCCTTGAAGCCAGTTCCCTCGTAAGTATAAGTGCCAGTATACTCTACAATTGCAGGTAAGCTGGGCCATAGGCGGAAAAACTCAACAGGAGATATTTTATGTGGCGAGAGAAGCTCAGTCAACGGGATCTTGTAAGGAAGACACCTCAAAATCACAGGTTCTCCTAGCTCTGGCCTTAAGCTTCTCTTTTGTCTGATAATATTAGAGTCTTCTTCCGTGTAATCACCGTCGTAATCTCCAGCCCCACCACTTCCGTAGAAGGGGTAGTACAAGACTTGAACCCAGAGGGCACATCTCTCAAAATGTGAAACACCAACTGTCACACTGCACAGAACTGGATCCTGGAAACGGGGGAAGCAGTGTAGTGAGATAGCCTTTCCTTGAGGAACAAGGCAAGAGATAGCAAGTGAACAAGGTTTTTCTAATATCAAGTGAGAAGTTACTTATAATTGATCCCAAAGACATAATAAGTTATTAGGTCATGACCAATAAATTATTAAAGATGTTTCTTAACATTCTCCGAGCACAAGTTTTAAAATTTGTTTAACCAAAAGGGCCAACATTTGAATTACTAGTTTTTTTTCTAATAAAAACATATGAATCATTAGAGATAACTATCTTGCTCTGATGCTACATTTATCAATATATTTCTTAAAAAGAAACAAAATCTTCATTAACGAGCACATCTATTAATTTCAAAAGCTTAGTGCTAGGCAGTGGTTGACTCAATCAAACTCACTAAATTGATAATTCCATCGAGCTATATATTCTTGTCTACAATAGGCTTCTAAATAATCACAGTCGGAAGTAATTTAAAATGAAAATAGCTGCCGTATTTTTTCTGTCACGTAATGGAAAGTTGCTGTCCAACATACTAACCACTAAAAAAACGGAAAGTATAACCAAAGAAAAGAAAAATGATACATTACAAATGGGTACCTGTGACACAAGATGACGCAGCTGTCTCACTGCTTGAGGAGAACCATCCATGAAATATAATGCTCCAGACAACCCAACTCGGATATCCACGCGATTTAGTTCAAGCTCGGTTAAATTTAGAACCTGCAACATGATACACTCACATGTCACCCAGAAGATAACCAAATAAATATTCAACAGAAAGTAAAAGGATGTGAAGCATGAAAACATTTTTCAGATATTCCTTTATTCTTGATTGTAGATAATAAGGGATATTTGTAATTGACTTTCTTTAGCTAAGCCAGTCTTGATGCATAGCTCTTCCTTGGCTTTCATGGTCTGTTATATCTTGGGATACTGGTAATTGAGTTTAAAGAAAATTGAATGTAAATTTCTTTTAGAGATTACTTCATTCTTAATGTAAACAATCGGAGGTCAATTGTAATTGGACTCTCTTGTTTAGTTGGATTTTTTCATTGTATAATATTATTCTTCTTTTTGACACTTTTGGAAGCCAATTGAGATGCCTTGGTTCATATCAGAAGGATTCTCGGGCAATTAGGCTCATTACCTAATATATAAAGCCCTTGCCAAGGAGTTCGCTAAAATACTAAAGGAGGTATTGCATCATAAGATTTTGAGTGTGATTCTGCTTCTATAGCTACATGTGGGACATCTTCGTGTTCTAGAGCTCTTCATTTTTCTTTTCTATTACTGACAATTAGGGACGCTTCTTGTAACTTTTGTGTGGTGTTTGTAGGCAGCTAGAGTGTTGGTTCAACCTAATGATCCTATGTTTTGTCTCTTTACTATTGAACCCTTGTTCATGAAGGGGATAGGTATTTTCCCGATACATTATGGACTATTAACAAAATATTTCCTTTAAGAAAAAACCCGGACAATCCCTAATTAAGGATGTCTATCCAGTAAACAGCAGTAATGATAAAAGAAACATCTTTAACCTTCAAATGTAGAGTAATCCTTCCATCGCTTGAGTTTGCTAAATGATATGCTTCAACATAGCAAGGATCACTACTGCCAGTCAAAGTAATTGCAGTTGGAGGAACCTTGAGAAGAGTAGAATCAATTCCTTTTGTCAGCAAAAGAGTTAATTCACTAGGGTCTGGCCTCCAAAGCTCTAAAATAGCCTTGTGAACCAAACCTTCCAATTTTCTGTCCTGAGCTGCAGCTGCTTCATAGAACTGCACGGTTAGTTTGTGATGGCTAAAGGGGTAATCTCCTCTGGCTTCACTGACACCAGCCCACCTGTAATCAAGCAAAATTGACTTCATTAAATAAACTTGTCACTTGTTTATTTTTCAAGTAAAAACAGAAGAAAAAAAATTTGAAAAGAAAAAACAAGAGTTTTCGCGGTGTGAACTCCCAAATCCAACTTCGAGTCCTTCTTTCCAAAGATGATGGATAAAAAACAAGCTAACATGAACCAACCAGCCTCCGCTGCCTACCATCCTCACTCAACAGGCTTCAAATGTAAAAGATAACCAAACCTAAATAAAAGTGTCCTTCCTAGAAAGTTGTAGTAACTATTAATCCCATTAGAAATGACAGAAAAGTCCAAGTTTGGGAGAGAATGCTTGTTTCACCGAAATGAAGAAAAGGTGGTAGTGCCTATTTGGGTGGTTCAGCAAGGACTAGCGTTAGAGGTAAAAAATATTTTCCTTAAAAACTGAGGGCCATCGTATGGTGAGCACTGAAAACCACCCAAAAAAAAAAGTTGATATTTAGCAAGGCAATATATCCTGACCTGCTTTCTGGATTGTTTGAAGCATACTTAATTCTCTGTAGAATTAAACGGCATTGGTGTTTGTTGACTGAATCTGCCAAGCCATTAGCTCGGAATTCTTCAAGTTCTTTAGTCAATAACTGGCCAGCCCTAGGGTGACGAGAGCCTAATCGCTGAGCACACAAAAGCACTGCCTGCACATCTTGAAGTCTATTTGTTGTCTCTACTGCTGAATCTACGTTCGATAAGACCTTGTGGATATTTGTAACGATAATGTTTAATGGGTCATCAGGGTCGTCAGCTAGAAGGGGATCCAAGCCTTCAAGATCAATATGCTCTGAAATTGCCCAAAGAAGACGGGCAGTTATTCTTGGGGTATTTACCTGCCACATTATTAAGTTGACAATAAAGAACCATTAAAAGCAGGTCAATATATTAGAAAAGAGAAAGATATACAAATTGAAATACCTCACGTAAATCTTTCACAAGTTCACGTTGCAAGTTTTGCAGCCTTGTCTCATTCAAAATTTGATCTTGAGATGCTCCATCCTTGATTCTTTTTACTCCTCCTCTGGTATCATAGATATGGCATAGCCTAACTAGCAACTTCAAGTAACAATCAATTGCATATGTGCGGCCATCACAATCCCACTTGACACAGGGCCTACAGACTTCAACCACCTCCAATGCAGGCTCTGTCCAGTTTAGTGCACCATAACCAGTTCCATAGGCCAAGGCTCCAATAACTCTGCTTTCCATCCCCGAGTTCTTCTGTTCGGGCAAAGGTAGAGATAACTGAAAGCAACTTTCCACCAATGAAGCAACCAATTCCTCCCTAAACAAGCCTTTACTCGTAACAGTATTAAGATCATCTCTAATTCTAACATCTTCAAATAAAGAAGCAATATCAGTTCCTGCAAGAGGTTTTTGACCTCTGCGAACACTTTCCTTGGCAAAAAGGTCGACGCAGAGAGCCGTACGGCAAATACACGCTAAGGCATGCATACGATCCGACTCTGCTCTCAAGTTCCTCACCATAAGAAGTAGTCTCTTGAACAATGAAACCTACTAACAACAGACATCATATGTCAGGATACAATCCTACTTTTAAGGTCCAGGCAAAGATATGAGATCTTGTGAAGCAATTATAATCTTAGTTACACGCCACAAAAATGCAGGACAACATGTTGCATAACAAAAAGTAGAATAGATGAATATGAACGCACATACCTGCATGTGCAGATCAAGGAGGTGAAGATTGGTAACAACTGCCCGAACAATACTTTCTCTAGCAGAAGAGAATTCTTGCCTATCCCAGAGCGTGAGAATTGCTATGATCGACTGAGAAGCCCACTCAGGCTTCCCTCCAGGCACATCAGCCAAGTACAGCAAATTAATCCCTACCTCAAAAATCAATGCCGGGTCCAACGACGAAGCCAAAAATGGCGCTAAATGGGTTGCTACATCTGAGACTCCCACTAACCTCTCCGCACTTGAGTCCATAGTGGTTCCATTGCCAGTAGAAGATTTCGAAAGCTTACTGATGACTTCAGCTGCCCCAGAAGCCACAGCCTTCACTGCATACACAATTGGAAACACAGTGGCCCTAAAGCTCTCCACAGGCAGAATCAGGGACCTCGCCATTAATGCATTTCGCTTCTTCCAAACGAAGTCCGCCATTGATGAAATCCAATTGGACCTAATAGCAAGTGAATTTTCACTATCCACCAACTTATCACCTGCCAACCTACTCATTCTCTTCGAATCAAATTCCTGGAACAACCTTCCGACTGACTCGAACGCAACCTTTGAAACCGCATCCGACTTATCCAGCATGTTTTTCCCAATACGCGACCACCAATTGGAAACCTTATCGAGCAAACTAACATTATTCTCACAGAGCGTGACAAGGTCATCCCTAGCAAGAATACACCCCAAAGTTTCGGTGATCGAGAACCTCAAATTATCACTATTAGAATCGAAAAAAGCAGAAATTTGTTTATGGGAGTCACTAATCAGCTTGACGAGGCGATAGGAAGGGATCGCAGCGAGAATTGAAACCCCAGCAGCGGTGACATCAGGGTCAGGAAAGTCGAAATCAGTGCGAATCCCAGTGCACACAATGTCCCAAAGATCCGAAGTAAGACGGGTAGAGCGAATAAGATCAAATGCGAGCTTCTTACAGACGGCAGAAGCAGGGGAGGCTACGATCTCCTCAACGGCGGACTTGGCGATGACGGAGATATCCCGGCCGGCGGCGGATTGTTGCAGTGCCTGGAGGAGAGCACCGGATTGGCGAAGCGCGTCGTTGGAGCGAAGGTCGGCTTGGATCTGAGCAAAGAGAATGTCCATGGAGATATGCTCGTGATCCAAGAAGCATGAAACGAGAACCTTGGAGAATTACTACCAGAAATTTGCAGAGATTGTTGGGTGTTTGATGGAGCGGAGGAGGAAGAAATGGAGCGAACCTGAAGCCGGCGGTTGTAAGTGGCAAAGGCGAACGAACATGGCTTCGATGACTGTGCTACCACTTGCCGACCGGTATACGGGCTATGGTGGTTTGGTTGCTTTCAAATTGTGGGCTCAGGCCTAGGAGTCAGCCCATCAGTTCTAAAGTAACGCCAATTTTTTATTATATTTTTAATATTTTAGTAGAGATGTTCGTTTATATCGTAGATCTTGAAACTCGCCTAAATGGGTCGGAAAATGGAAGAGGGAATGAGAGAGATTTCTCCGGTTGGATTAACGTTCTCCATCACTGTCTCCACCCTCGCTCCCACGTTCAACCCATTATACTGTGAAACACCAAACGCAGTTAATGTGCAACATCAAGCTATGAGCTCGTGCAGTTGTGGTGTAAGGCGGTCAATACGAGTAAGGCGAGACGATTGGCAAAGCTACGTGGTGTAACAACGTGCAATAACGGGAAAGGAGAGAGGAAAAGAAAGTGGGTGGGTGGTAGCTGATCTCGAGCTACGTGTTTGTGGGTGTGAGGATAGATTAGGCTCGAGTATTTATAGCAGAACGGTTAACCTTTTCCTAATATTTTATAAAATGTTCGGGTTACAAATTATATATTATTTTTGAGCAACAAATATAAAAGGAAACACATTAAATTTTATGAAAATCAAAGTATTGCAAAAAATTAAATTTGATTAAAGATAAATTAAACATATTTTTTAATTTGGTGATTTCAATAATTACATGAATGAGAGATGATTGGTTCTTTATGAAATTAGCTATATATATTCAAATTCATAAAGTTTCAAATTATTACAAAATTATAATTTACTAAAATTAATGTAAAAAAAAAGAAGAGAGAGAGAGAATGATACAGACCTAGCGCCCTTGTCCCACCCCCTCCCCTTGACGCTGGCCCGACGGTGGATGTCCCCTCTCTTCGTCTTCTTCACAGATCTTAGTCCTTCTCTTGGTTTCAAGGTATTTTCTCTATTCATATCTTCGTCTCATGCTTATTCATGAATGTCTGCAAGCCCAAGCTCGATTGAAAATTGATATTTCACGATCATACGAATTTGAGACCGAGAGATGCTTCATTTCGTTATTGATTTTCAGTATCCATGTAAATGTTTGTACCCCTTTGGTGGGTTGATTCGAATTCCATTCGACTGAATGGAAATTGAGGGATGAAGAATATGTAGTCAATGAAAGAGGATCCAGGGAATTGAAATGAGTTCGTACTCTGCATTGCACGTTGGGGCATAAAAATTGTTGCTGCATTATACGTTTCTTTTCTTCCTGGAGAGTTCTTCTACTCCAGAATTTATTTTCTTTTCTTTGAACCAAGTTGGATTGTTTCTGTCGTTGAGTGGATCTGTGGCATTTTGCTTTTGGAAGCTTTTTTCTGCTCCTTTGCTGATAACATTCTCAATCTCAATATTGCAATAGGATGGTATAAGAAATTGTTTCTGGCTTTGAGTGGATCTGTAACCTTTTTCCTTTGGCAGCTTCCTCATAGCCTTCTTTGACACCAGTCTCGATCCCATTGATTCTTGTATAAAATAAAAAAAAAAGTCCATTTTGGTTCTTATATTTTTTAAAAGTGACCATTTTGATCTGTGTTTGCAAATTTCTAACCCGAATTCTTTGTGGTTTAAATGGAAACTCTTTTAAACAAAATTATGACTATGTTCCAAGAAATTTATGTATAATGTTGTGCTGAAATTGTGTTAAAAAATGAGATAAGAAACGAAATTAAAGGGCCAAAACAAACACTTTATTTGTAATGCATGTCTACTTTTGTTCCTTTGATTTCTACCACTTTATTTGTAATGCGTGTCTAGTTTTTGAGGGCTTTTGATTCGACTTCTTGAAAACCCATTTTAGAGCAGTGTTAGTACGTGGAGTTTTGCTTGTTTGATGACGAATTTGTGACTTGGAATTTCTTTGTTGTTTAGTTTCTTTACAAAGGTGTTTTTAGTTGATGGAGAAGGACAAACCCCAGAGCCATTCTGGTGGATTTCTATCCCCATCAAGTCGTTACCCAGGTCTTTCTCCAACTGGAAGCAGTTTCAATGGAAAATCTGAGGCAACCTCGTCTTCAATGACGCTTCCTCCAATGGCTTCGGGTGCTAATTCTGATTCAAGTCAATTCAGTCACGGAATGTCCACTAATTCTAATCGGTTCAGCCATGATATTTGTCGGATGCCTGATAACCCGCCAAGAAATATTGGTCACAGACGTGCTCATTCAGAAATACTGACCCTTCCTGATGATATATGTTTCAACAGTGACCTAGGTGTCATTGGCAGTGCTGATGGGCCTTCCTTTTCTGATGACACTGAGGAAGATTTGTTGTCCATGTACCTCGACATGGACAAATTCAATTCTTCCTCTGCTACCTCTGCAATACAAGTTGGCGAGTCATCTTCTGCTGTTGTAGATGCAAGATCAACTCCTACTTCAGAAATTGGAGCTGCAACTTCTAAGGATGATGCTGCTGTTGGTTTGAAGGAGAGGCCAAGAGTTAGGCACCAGCACAGCCAGTCCATGGATGGCTTGTCAACCATAAAGCCTGAGATGCTTGTCTCAGGGTCTGAAGAAGTCTCTGCTGCTGACTCCAAGAAATCCGCGTCAGCTACAAAGCTTGCTGAGCTTGCACTAATTGACCCCAAACGTGCAAAGAGGTATAACTTCTTTGGATCTCTACTCCTATTTTTTGTTTAACATAACATAATAATAAAATTAAAAAAAAAGTGTTTTTCTTAATGATATCCATATCCAGAAGCAGGTTTTCCTTGTTGCTTTATTTTGATTATTTATATCTACTATGCCTGCTCATGTGATGGTCAGAATTATCGTTGCCGTACAATTTATGTCAATTCAAAATTTCAGCTAATTTGGATCCTTTACCCAAAATTGAAGAAATGTATGATAATATGGAGTATTTTTGTCAATACTTAGACATTTGACTACAAGTTTAGGAGAAATTATTCGAGGAACCTGCCGCAAGAGACTAGTAGCTTTTTACCATGGGATGTATGAGAGACTAATTGTAAAAGTACTTTGTTTTTGTATCCATCGGTTATGAAGGGGGAAATAAATTTGAAAGTCTAAATCCGATGGTTTTAATGAGGCACCCTCATTGTGGCGGCCTCATTGAGTAATTTGGTTAGCATCAATGAGTTCATGACTATTACTGTTAGTTTCCAGGTTTTTTCCTGGCTGATTAATTAATTGAAGCTATTCCTAGGTATATGAAAGGTCGTTGCAACTTTTGAACTAGTGATTAAACTCTCTGGCCTCTGCATTTTGTACAACATTGCTTTCTAATGAATAAAAATGTGTATATTTGAGTGGGTAGGAACCAAATCATTGGTCTTTTTGCCGTGTATGGTTTTTTTTTTTCTCTCATTTCTCTTGTGATGAAATTTCCTTATTTATTATGAACATAAAATAATTTGTCTATCAAGACTTCTTTTGATGAATTTTAACTCTAAGAAAATGGAACCCAGTCTTTTGTGTGTATTACGAGACAGCTTTTAGAATTTAACTGGCGTTCGATCATTTACTTGGATTATGTTTGTGTGTTCTCTTATCTCAAAGAGCCTGGAGACTTTTTCAAACCCTGCATTATGTTTACGAGACACCTTTTCATGTTTGAGATTATTTGCTCTCATGACCAAGTATTATGTTCCTTCCGTTTCCTATGAAAAGAAGAATCGGAAAATTTGTTCATAATCCTCTATGTTGTGTATCGCATAGGATATGGGCAAATAGACAGTCAGCTGCTAGGTCAAAGGAAAGAAAGATGCGGTACATTGCTGAGCTTGAACGGAAAGTTCTGACTCTGCAAACCGAGGGAACTTCTTTATCTGCTCAGTTAACCCTCTTACAGGTGGATTATCGCATAACTAATCGTGTTGATCATATTTTTGGATGCCCACTCTATTTTTTCATATCATTTGAATTCCAGCATCTTATTTTCTCTGTATTTCAGTATGTAATGACATCGTGTTTTACTTATTATCAGAGAGACACAAACGGTCTTACTGCTGAGAACAGTGAACTAAAGCTACGGTTGCAGACAATGGAGCAGCAGGTTCACCTACAAGATGGTAAGGACCTCATCTATAATTTCATTTTTCAGGTGACTGCACACTATGTTTGCCTTCTCTTAGTTTTATCTAATCACTCTGTTTTTTATTTTTTTAAGTAAATGTAGGTACTTGTTGGAAGATGATTTTGTATGCATTTTTTTTACATTTGTAGACTTTTTTCTAGTCTTCAAAGGCATGTTTGAGAGTGATTTTGAAAGGGTTAAAATCGCTTTTTTCGTGATTTGAAATCACTCGTGAACATGCTTTATTTTTTTAAATCAATTTTATATGATATGAAAATCACATTTAAAGACATGTTTTGGAGTAATTTTCAACATGACAACAAAAGTGATTTCCATCCTTTTAAAATCACTCTCAAACATGCCACAAGTCTCCCTTAATCATATCATATGAGCTTTTATAGTTGATAATGAGGGTTGGGGGTTCAGTACAAGCATGGTCTAAGCGAACATTTGTAGACACATAATAAGGGATGATACTAAACAAGAAGTTGATTAGATGAAGTATCAGAGCATAGCTTTTGAATGATTATAGGATATGGCGTGTCTTGTTGAGAGAGAGAGAGAATGTGGCAGTGTGTGGGGTAACCTTTCTTCTCCGAACCCTAGCGATCCCTTTGCTTAGCCTCGGCCCGCTGCCATAATATCTGACTGCTGCTCTCCGTTCACCTTTGGTTTTGGTGGTCCTCTTCCACTCTTTCAGAATAATTTTTGCCTCCATGGATATGAAAAGTTGTTGCTTCGGAATATCTTCAGTATTTGGGGTGAAAATGGTACGACTTTTTGTGGAAGAAATGGAAAGTAATCAACACGTTTTTCTTTCAATTCCTCTCCTTCATTGGTTCAAATGCCCCAAAACGAGATAAGCTTTGTAATGCTGTGGTTTCTGTGAAGCTTTTTTGAAACTTTTCCTTAATGAAAAGTATGTTTTAGCATAAAAAAAAAAAAGGAGGCCTGATGAGATTCAATAAATTTCTTGTGGAGCCCATCTTTATAAGCACCTCTCTTTTTTCACAGCTCTAAATGAAGCACTGAAAGAGGAAATTCAGCATTTCAAAGTATTGACTGGTCAATCAATCCCAAATGGTGGATCAATGACAAACTTTGCTTCCTATGGAGCTGGCCAACAATTTTACCCAAACAGTCAAGCAATGCACACTTTGTTAACTGCTCAACAGTTTCAGCAACTTCAAATCCATTCACAGCAGCAGCAGCAACAGCAACAACATTTCCAGTACCATCAGATGCATCAGCTTCAGCAACAATCAACTGGAGACATCAAAATGAAAGGTTCGACTTCTTCTCCGAGTCCGAAAGACAGCAACACATCAGATACGTCCTCTCTCACTTGTTGAAAGCAATAGCATAGCAAACCTACCGATTCTTGCCGCTCATAGTTTATTTAATATATATAAAAGAAGAGATGACCCACTGTTCAAAACTTTTATGGTTAGCCATCAGAAATTTAGTTGCATCATTTGATATCCAAATTTCACATTTCACCTCCTACCCACAATCTTGCAGTTCCCTTCCTCATTCAATGCCTTCCCCTCTCCGCCAGCATATTGTTTGCTTTCTGCATCTGTCAACTAATGTATAATGTTCATTGTTGTAGACAGAAATGTTTGTAGTTGATTTGTTATTAGATTGTGGATATCACAGTTTCTTTAAGCTTCATATGATTTTCTTCCTCGAACCTTAGCCATTGTTTTATTCTTAATATATGTTTGGAGATACTCCATCTTTTGCACTTCGTTTGATTATGCAATTGATTCTCTACTTCTGCTTTAAAGTTAACTAAAAGAAAACAAGTATAATCTTATACATTCTTAGGGGTTTTCTTTTTCTCTGTACTTTTTCTTGGTTTCTGAGTGTCGGTTGAATTCTTTCTTTTCAAATTTGGAAACATGTCATGAAATACTGTGGAGAATGATAGGAACTAAAAACAAAGGGGAAAAAAAAGAAAAGTAAGTTGCAGGTGATGTGCAGGTGTGCTTGATCGGAGTATTGTCTAAAAACCCATAAACTACATTGGAAAATCTATATATAAAAAATGGTTTATTATGAAAATAAAGTTGTATTTTTGTAACAATTTTAAAAAATGAATTTCAATTTAAACAATGATTAGTTCTAAATAAATAATTATTAATTAACTTAACTTTCTACCAAACATTTTCTAATAGATTGAGTTTTTGAAAGAGCTTACGAACTCGAGTCTCGATGGTCACCTACATGGTCTTTGCCTATAGTCATTGATACTCTACTAATGTGCATTAGAAGCTTGACAAGTATCCCAAACTAAGATGAGAACATTCTCTATTTTGTAGCAAAAATGTCAAATTGCTTCCTGCTAATTTCTCGGATGAAAGTGTTACAATTTGAATGATAATAGTATAACAACCTACTGAACATTATCATAAAAAAGAACTAAACATGATGTTCAGGCAGAAAAAACTTCATTCTCATTGCTAGCTTAGCATAATAATGTCTTAGCCAGAAGATGGATGAGGTGGTGGAATGTGATTCGGAGGTGGCGGTGGGGGCATCGACGACATTTGCATAGGGGGCCTTCCCGGCTGCTGCTGCTGCATTGGCGGTGGTGGTGGTCGCCAAAGAGGTGGCTGTCCTCCCATTCCCATTGGTGGAGGGATAGGCATGGAATGACCAGGAGCCTGAGGTGGTGGCGGAGGCATGTTTGGGGGAGGTGGCCGAAACTGCTGAACAGGGGGCAGCATCATGGAACCCGGCATCATTTGACCTTGTTGCTGCGGCTGACCCTGCCAGGCTGGTGGTTGTCCAGGCATCTGCATAGGCGGGAAAGCCACCCCTTGCGGTGGTGGAGGACGTATTGCAGGAATTGGGCTGGGAGCAATGCCACCATTAGCGAAGGGGCGCGGTGGCATCAGAGTTCCCATCGTGCCATTAGGCTGTGCAACCTTTGGAAGTGTCGGAGGGCCACTTGCGAACAAAGTGTGAGGTCTACTCTTCTGGGGATTGCTAGCAGCCAATACTCTCTCTACAAAATAGACAAAGCCACACCAGAGATAAATAAGCAACGACAACGCCACACCAGAGATAAATAAGCAACGACAACGACGATGATATCCTTCCACAGATCACTAGTTTCAAATCTGTTCATAACCTAAAACAATTCCATAAAGTTCACGGATCAGCAAACAATTCTTACCCGCAGGTGTGCCGTGTCGTTCACCCTTGGTATCTTTCTTATAGGCATAAGAAACCGTTATTTGACGATTACAAAGATACTGGCCATTCATTGCCTGTTGTTAACGACAGCAACCACAGAACAAGAAAACAAAAGTCAAAACCATCTGGAGATAAAAGCTTGAACCGAAGCCACGAAAGAAATCAACTGATAAAGAAGCTGAGCTTTCCACAAGAATAGCAAACAAAACAAAATTCATGGAAAGTGGAAAGAAAACCACGAAAACAGGACCTAAGAGCTTAGAGGGGCAATGTTTCTCACTGTCTCCATGTTTAACCAATAGATAACTTTCACACATCTTGAAACCACAAACTTCAATAAGAGAAGTGGAGGATTATCTTTAATTACCTTGAAATAAAGAATCAAAATCTTTCTAATACGAATCTTCAAAAACATCATCTTTTAAGTAGCTATTCAAAGGTTGCAAATTCAACTCCATACTACTCAAGTTAACATCAGATTCAGCATCAAAACCATCTTCATGAAAGGGGGAAGTAGGGTCTTTTGTCAAATGGATCATTCCTCTGGTTAATGAAGAATCTGATTCAAGGAGGGGAAAACAACTTGGCTGCAAGGAACGGGGGGAAGGAAAGTGAAGGGACAGAAATTGAAAAGGAAACCTACTTCACTGAGTGGGCTAAAAGACTTGACAACTTTCTTGAATAAAATTTGTAGACAGAGTTTTCCTTATGAATTGGACGACAAAGGATAGGTAGCAATAAAACACTTCTTTCACTTCAATAACATTTAGGGGTATTGAAGGCTCCTATGATTTAAGGGAAGCTTAGTATGAGCATCATATAGTATCAAAACAGAATGATGTGCGTGCAGTGGTTGACCAATAAGAAAAGAAAAGACGCACCTCTATTGCTGCATCAGATGCTTCAAAAGAGTCGTAGCTAATAAAACCAAACCCACGCGAATTTCCTGTATCTGGATCTCTCATAATCTGGTTAGAAACACGAAGATATTTGAAGTGTTAGAACACAAATGTGCATAAAACTCAGAACTTTCATGTTAAACCGTTCTGATACATCCCCAAAAAGAGTCGAGTACACAGAAGATACAAAGAATAAAGATGAAAAACAGAGCATACAAAAAGAAGTGATCTTTAATTTAAAAATAAAGGAACAGCGTGGTGTCTTATGCACACAAAACTCTAGTTCTGCGTTGCACTTGAAGCATGGAAGGAAACTGATTTGATAGACGTTCAGTAAGCAAAATATAGATGCCTCCCAACAGCCATGATGTTATTAACCCCCTAAAAGCCCAAACAAATTTCCAATCTAGCATACCCAACTACAAAGCACTTCAAGAGAATAATAGTAAATAGAAAGCCAGGACATAAAACTAGTCCCATTTCCACAAACATGATAGTACTGGTAATGTAGTACTAGTAAGATGTACTAGCCCACATGGAAGAAAAACCAGTTAAAAAGTTCCTTAAAATAATAATGGAAGGGACAACATTTAAAATGATGTTTTATTAGGAAAGACACTCGTTAAAGAGAAAAGAAACCAAACCATAAACTGGCGGATACCAATCACCATTATGCTTGAAATAGGAGACATGTCAATTTACTTCAACCAAAGAAAGAAAGATAAAACAAAAGAACTAGAAATTGTAAAATTACAGTGACCCATATAATAATAACGCTATAACGGTATTCTACTAAAACACCCTTCAAGTAAGATGCCAGAAAGTGAACAAATACTGTAATTCTTCGTTTCTTTTTTTTTTTTGGGGGGGGGGGGGGGGGGGGGGGGGGGGGGGGGGGGGGGGGGGGGGGGGGGGGGGGGGGGGGGGGGGGGGCAAGAAATGGTATACAATGGATTTACTAAATACAACGCTACAGTTCACAAAAGCAACTACAGAATCTTATGCGGAGTAGCCATGAAATAAATTCTAGAAATTTAACTTTCAGACATGTATAAATGCATTGTCTACTTGGCTAAAAGATTTCTAAGATCTTGTCTTCCCTTCCCCTTATCTTGAACTCCCTAGACCTTTTATTGGACATCAGAAATTCAAAAGTCTAGTTTTATAATCCAGAGCAATCTTTTGGCCAAACAGCCAATATTTTGTAGGAAGGAACTTTCATGATCCACTTCATAATCATTACAAAATCACAAAGAAATTAATTAATAAAGGTTAAATTACAAATTTAGTCTCTATGGTTTGAAGAAAGTTAGAATCTAGTCCCCATGGTCCAAAGTGTTAGAAATAGTCCTTATTTATGAGAGTCTTATCAAACCGTAGAGACTATTTATGAGGTCTTATCGTACCATAATGACTAAATTCTAACTTTTAAGACCATAGAGTTTAAATTATAATTTTTTCCAAACCATAGGGACCAAATTTTCCTATTTATGATTTAACCATAAATAAAAGCCAAAAATAACCACAAACTTCCAAGGTTTAGCAGCCCCATAAAGAAAATAAAGGCTAGAGACAAACTATGTTCAACACGCTCCAGAAAAGATAAACAGCCAAAGATATCATATACATGTGAAATATACTAAAAGGCAATGTGAAGGTTAATATTTTCATGAAAGGACTTCACTTCATTAAATTGTAATAAGATTACTTCCCTATAAAGTAACAAGTTTGCTTGAAAATGAACCCTAATCTCCTAAAATGAACAAAACATAAATGAGTGATGAGGTTTATAGGAAAAGTTATAACCTTAGGATTTGTCACAATGACCCCAAAAGCACTGAAAGTATCGTAGAGGAGCTTTTCATCAACATCCTGAAACAAACGTCAAGGTTTAGTTACCTTCTTTAAATCATTAGCTTGCAAGTCTTCGAGTTATAAACATGATAAAATAACTACTCACGGGATCAAGGTTTCCTATGAAGAGATTCGCTCCCACATCCAAACTCTTCTTGTCTTGAGATGCCTGGAAATATGCAATGCTAACAAAGGTAAGATATCCATTTTCATAAGAATATAAAATACCATCTTCCTTTGCTGAGCAGTATATCAAAACGCATCCTAGCACAGTTGAAAGAGTAAATCCCCTACGCACCTTGTTTACCCGAATTGGCTTCCCGTAGAGCTTAATCATATTCAAAACCTTAATTGCCTGCAAAAGCATTAAGAATAGAAAATCAAAATAAACACATAACTAGGAGGATAAAAAAGCGCAAGAGTCCCAGCGTTACTTACATAATCTGCATCTTCCTCACTGCGAAACTCAATGAATCCATAACCTTGATGCAAGTTAGTAACTCTATCCTTCGGAACGTACACATTAACTGCAAAATAACAAGTGGGCACAACTTTATTCAAGGAAATGCTCAAACCAAGAAGGGAAAAAGACAGCTCAAACAGAGTTTCCATAAATTCCAAAGACTTCACAAAACGAGAGAAACGAAAGAACGCACCAACTGGGCCGGCTTGAACAAACAGCTCCCAAAGCAACTCCTCAGAAACCTACAAGAAACACAAAAAACAGAAAAATAGTATAACAAAAACAAAATTAAATGAACATGGAAACCCTAGAGGAGGGGATTTGAAGATGGATTAGTTGAACAAGCAGGGAGGAAGAGAACAAATGACCTGGGGATCTAGATTGCCGACATAGGCAGTGGCGTCTTGGTTCCTCTCGGGGGCGTGCTGGCCGAGCAGATTAGCTCCGACTCCCGGCGCTATCTTCGTCGTCATCTTCTCCGGCGAGTCGGTGAACCAGTTGCAGCGTTTGGGGATCAGAAGCTACAATCTAAAACCTCTTGCAGACAGGGGAGAGTCGAAGGAGTTCCTACGGGGTTTTGTTTTCTTATTGTTATTTTGATTTTCTATTTGAAAATAAAAAATCAAATTTTTATTTTTTTAATTTTTCATATCTCTAAACTTTACTGAATTTTGTTCCCTTACGAAAATTAGGTTTTTTTTATTACAATAAATATAATTAATTTAATTTTTTAGAATATATATTTTAAACCATTTTTAGCCCTGAACTTTAATTTTCCGTTAATTTATTTAAAATATTATAGTTATAAATTTTTAATTAAATTAAAAAAAAAATTAACACAAATGACGAAAAATGAGCATTAATGAAAACTGGTGCAGAGTAAACATATGCAACCTTTGTGCGTTGGTTGTCCTCGAACCACGTTGCATTGAAAGAGGTTCGGCTATAATACCACCGGTAACTAGTCTAGTCAATTTAGTTTCGGCTCTAATACCACCTGTAACCATTCTAATCAATCTAGGTTCAGCTATGGTACCACCTGTAATAATCTTAGTCAATTTAGGTTCAACTATGATACCATCTGTAACGGTCAATATAGGTTCCTACTACTTGTAACAATCCTAGCTAATCTAGGTTCGGCTATGATACCCCTTATAACGATCATAATCAATATAGATAAAGTCGAGCGGTTACATTGATGTTCCAAAAGAGTTTCAATTAGGTCCTTTACCATTAAAGTATATATATATGTATCATATAATGACAGCCATAGAATTGGCAGACTTTTCGGTTGATGATGCACACAATCCATGGAAAGCAGGTGCAAATTTGAAAGCAAAAGCAAAATCCGGCGCGAAGGATCGTGGGAATGCACTGGCGACTGGCTACCATTTCCGCCACTTGGGTTCTTCGAACCCGACAAATCCTTTTTCCTTCTCGTTTTCTCGCCATCCACGCCCCTTTCCGCCATTTCTTCTTCTTTTCTCCTCCGTTTCTCTCTCGTTTCGCCTCTTTTCCATGTATCTTTCTTCCCTCTTCTCTCTTTCTCTGCTTTCATCTCTGTTTCTAGGGGGCCTCTTTTACTTTTCTGCCAGATCGTTGCGACATCGAATTAAGAATCCTCACTCATCGGTGAGTTTGCTTTTTATACCATTATCAGAAGTTGTGATTGCTGTTGTTGATCGCTTTTTTTAAGCCGAGCATGTTCTTAATTCATATCCGTTGGTTTTGATGAGGCATCCCATCGCATGTTTTCTTGTATGCATGGCTTTCAGATCTTCTGTAGGTGATGCTTTATTTTTCTAATTTGGTGATCTAGGCTGCTTGTTGATAATCAAAGAAGGAACCCCTCTATCTTGCATTGAAATTTAGACACTTGGATTGCATTATTTCGATGACATTCCATAGAAAAAGTAATTCCTAGTATCGATGTTAACCATGTTGATGGATGATCAAATTTTCAAATACGTTATGTGAACTTGCCATATATCAAACGGAACTTTAGCCAATTGTTGTAATGGTTCAGATTGTCCTTTTCTTCTTCTATGAAGTGTTCTGTAATTTGGTGGGAGCTGTTTTTTCATTGAAGTGTCAGAATAATATTTAATTTCTTCAGCAGGGTGAGGGTTTCTAAAGCTTGATTAAGAACAGGGGCAAAACTTAACTTGCTGATGCAGAGAGCGGGCTGTAGGTTGGGGACTTTCCTAGCTGCTGCCATTTGATTTTGTGGTGGAAAGGAGATATAATCTACTCATCCATCTTCTCTGAGATCTCCTTTTCTCCCTCCACCATTTTCCTCTATCTTTCTTCTTTGAAGGTGTGGTTAGCCTTGCCATATCCCAATTCGAAGATATGCAGAAGCCTCAAGATCAACGGTCAAGGCCTTCCAAACCCACTACTATTCATAGCTATGCTCAATCTGGGAACATTCTTAGCCTTCAAAAGCTGCTCCAAGAGAACCCTGGTCTTCTTAATGATAGAAATCCTGTTGTATGTTCTCTTTCTTGAACAACTTTTTGGCATTTTTATGAGTTTTTGTTATCATTTTCATTTCTAAGTTTGTATATTTGTTCATTGGGAAGTGACTTTCTTGTGTGAATATGAATTGATTTGGTGATATGTGTGTGATAAAGGACTTCTTCATTGTTCCTGACTTTGTACGCTTGAAACTGGCTCCGCATGATTATTTTGGTGCTTGATTTAATTTCAATGTTGGGCAAGAATTTCTGGAGTATATAACTTTTATTTGACCATTATTTCCAATATCTTCCAGCCAGGTTCTTTTCAGGTGTGTTTGGAGCTTATTTTGCTCTATTTTATGTTTCACATCTGAAGATTTTATTATTAGATCTATCCCATGTTAACCATCCATTTATCTCCTTTCTTCCTTTCAAATATGAATGCTAATGATACTTGCTGGTTAAGACTAGAATTTCAGTTTTCATTTTGAATACTCTGTCTCCATTTCATACTTTTCTCAGTAATTCAATGAAGAAAATGGTGCGATATATTTTTTGAAATTAACTCCAATGCTGTTTTCTTTGCTCATTTGAGATCCCACATCGGTTGGAGGGCAGAACGAAGCATTTTTTATAAGGGTGTGGAAACCTCTCCCTAGTAGACGCGTTTTAAAACCTTAAGGGGAAGCCCGGAAGGGAAAGCCCAAGGAGGACAATATCTGCTAGTGGTGGACTTGGGCCGTTACCAATGGTATCAAAGTCAGACACCGGGCCGTGTGCCAGCGAGGAGGCTGAGCCCCGAAGGGAGGTGAACACCAGGCGGTGTGCCAGCGAGGACACTAGGCTCCGAAGAGGGGTGGATTGGGGGGCCCCACATCGATTAGAGATGGGAGCAAGTGCCAGCGAGAAGGCTGAGCCCCAAAGGGGGGTGAACACCAAGCGGTGTGCCAGCGAGGACACTAGGCCCCGAAGAGGGGTGGATTGGGGGCCCCACATCGATTAGAGAGGGGAACAAGTGCCAGCGAGGACGCTGGACCCCGAAAGGAGGTGGATTGTAAGATCCCACATCGGTTGGAGAGGGGAACAAAACATTTTTTATAAGGGTGTGGAAACCTCTCCCTAGCAAATGCGTTTTAAAACCTTGAGGGGAAGCCGGAAGGAAAAGCCCAAAGAGAACAATATCTGCTAGCGGTGGGCTTGGGCTGTTACAGCATGGATTCAAAATATAGAACCAATTTATCTTGTTATTTATATTACCTTCGGAGTGAAGCTTATGGATTTCAATGCCTACTTCAGATGGGACAGACACCCCTCCATGTGTCTGCAGGCTATAACAGGGCAGAGATAGTAAAATTTCTTCTTGCCTGGCAAGGTCCAGAAAAGGTCGAGTTGGAAGCCAAAAACATGGTAGGTGTATATATTCTTTATCGCGGTAGTGTTTTTCATGAAATTGAACTGTAGTGCTCAATCATTGGGTAGAGCTAATATTCTCTTCTCTGCAGTATGGAGAGACCCCATTACATATGGCAGCAAAGAATGGGTGCAATGATGCAGCACGGGCGCTACTCGCTCACGGCGCTTTTGTTGAAGCCAAAGCAAATGTGCTATATATTGCCTTTTAGTTATCTCTTTTTCATGGATTTTTAATTGAAATACATGACTCATGGTGATTTGTTGGTTGAAATGTCTGCTTTTGTATATTCCTTTATGCAGAATGGGATGACACCATTGCACCTTGCCGTCTGGTATTCACTCCAATCCGAAGACTGCGCCACTGTCAAGACATTGCTTGAATATAACGCCGATTGTAGTGCGAAAGATGACGTAATCCTTTAATATTTTGCTTGCAATATTCTCTGTTCTCCATTATACTCCATAGAAAATGGTACTAAATAGGCTTGTCTCTTAAATGCAGGAGGGTATGACTCCCCTAAGCCATCTTTCGCAAGGCTCGTGTAGTAAAAAGTTGAGGGAATTGTTGAACCAGCATTTAGAAGAGCAGAAAAAGCGAAAAGCAATTGAAGCATGCGGTGAAACTAAAGCAAAAATGATGGAACTCGACAATGAGCTCTCGAAAATCGTGGGTTTGCACGAGCTTAAGATCCAACTCCAGAAATGGGCTAAGGGAATTCTTTTAGATGAGAGACGCAGGGCCCTTGGCCTCAAAGTTGGCATCAGGAAGTCACCTCATATGGCATTTCTTGGCAATCCTGGAACAGGTAATTACATATAGGAGGCAGAGTTTGCTATAGCTTTTTTGTTCCTATTTTCTAAAAATGATCCGACCTCCTTCAAGAATTCCGATAAATATATCTGTTTACGTATGGATTTTCATTAGCATACGTAATACTAACTACTATGGCCTACTAAGATCCCGGTTGATAACTGTTTGCTGAAGTAACAGCTTGTAAATTCTACTACGACCTATGAGTTTCTTTATTTTGTTATATACATCTTACCAATCAAGTTTTGAAAGCTAGAAAAAGTAGTTTTTGTTTTGGAATTTAACTAAGAATTTAATTTTAACCATGGTTAAAATCAAATCTTTACCAAACGAAGCTTAAATTATATTGTAACAGCTCAAGCCCACTGCTAGTAGATATTGTTCGCTTTGGCTCGTTACGTATTGCCGTCAGCCTCATGGTTTTTAAAACTCATCCTCTAGGGAGAGGTTTCCACACCTTTATAAGGAATGTTTCGTTCCTCCCTCCAACAAATGTAGGATCTCACATATAGGAGGTTGGGTATTGTGAATATCTGAGTCTATATTTATATGATTTTGGGGATTGTGAATATCTGAACTTTCACATCATAAAGCATGCGTTCTTTTTGGATGCTCGGTCATATATGGTCGCTAGCTAGTTCGTGCTAGCTAACAAAACTTGTATTTACCATTATGGTTCACTTATTGTTGTTATTATTTTTGAAAGGTAAGACTATGGTAGCTCGAATACTCGGAAAATTGCTTCACATGGTTGGCATCCTACCAACAGATAAGGTAACAGAAGTACAAAGAACGGATTTGGTTGGCGAATTCGTTGGTCACACCGGTCCGAAAACCAGGAAGAAGGTACACCATGCGTGGCTTTTAGCCTCTCTTTTTTAAGTCATTTGGAACATAGCTTTGTGTATGAATGCCACCTCTGACTTTCAGATCAAAGAAGCAGAAGGCGGAATACTTTTCGTCGATGAAGCCTACCGACTGATACCAATGCAGAAATCCGACGATAAGGATTACGGTTTGGAAGCTCTGGAAGAGATCATGTCTGTTATGGACAGTGGGAAAATCGTAGTCATATTCGCTGGTTACTGCGAACCGATGCAGCGCGTAATATCTTCAAACGAAGGATTTCATCGACGGGTAACCAAATTTTTCTACTTCAATGACTTCAATTCAGAAGAATTAGCAAAGATCCTCCATATCAAGATGGATAATCAAACAGAGGATAGCTTGTTATATGGCTTTAAGTTGCATCCGACTTGCACCATAGAAGCCATTTCGGAGCTGATCGAGAGAGAAACGCAAGAAAAGCAGCGTAAGGAGATGAACGGTGGTTTGATCGATCCAATGCTCGTAAACGCTAAAGAGAATTTGGATGGCAGGCTGAGTTTTGAGTGTATAGACACAGAAGAACTGTGTAGTATTACAATGAATGATTTAGAAACAGGCCTTCGTTTGCTAACAAAGTAAGATGAGTTGGTTCATGCAAAAACTATCAAATGTTCTTTGGAGCTGTTGGCACCATCTCTGATATCAGTACTGCAGCAAAGCTGAAATGACATTCTTGTGGAGATTTTAGGTGATTTGAGAATGTTCTTTAGGATTTCTAAAGAAAAATTAATTTTATGATATATGTAACGAACTCTATGTTAGAAGTTTAAATTTTTTTTTATCGGTGGAACTCGAAAAATGGAAGAAAAAAAAAGTATGTTCGATATCATTATTATTAAATAAATTTTAATAACATGAGATTATTTCTTTAAATAGGTCTCTCTTTCAAAGTTTTTAGAATGATTCTGGTAGAGACAGGTTTCTACACCCTTATAAATAATGCATTCGTTCCCTCTCGAATTTATGTGGGACCCCCAAGTCTACCATCTTTTGGGTTCAGCCTCTCGTTCCCTTCTCCTATCAATATGGGACCTCCCAAATCCACCACTCTTCGGGGCGGATCCCAAATCCACCACCCTTTGGGGCTCAGCCTCTCTTTCCCTTCTCCAATCGATGTGGAACCTTCCAAATCCACCACTCTTCAGGGTTCAGCCTCTCGTTCCCTTCCCCAATCGATGTGGGACCCTCACAGTCCACCACCCTTCAAGGCTCAACCTCTTCGTTGGCACATCACCCGATGTCTGCCTTGGATACCATTTGTACCGCCCCAAGTCCACTGATGTCTGGCAAATATTGTCTTATTTCAGGCTTCCCCTCAAAAATTTTAAAACGTGTATGCTAAATAGAGGTTTCAACACTCCTTTGTTCTTCTCTTCAACCGATGTGGGATCTCGCATCGTCAACATAATTTTAACTTCTAAATGTGTCAAAATAGGTGAATATTATTATCAATATAATCCGATTTTTGGTCGAACCATTCATACTTTTAAGTTAAAAATTCGAATCATACACTAACTCAACAAAAAAAAAATTGTTTTAAAAGCACATTTTTTTTGGACTTGATTACAACTCCAAACACACTTGTTGGAGTGTTGATCAATTCTCTCTCTACTCTTTAGGTAAAAATCTCGGCTGAAACGAGGGGAGTAAGACGACGAGTGGGCTTCGCGCGCCATGAGCGGGAGCAACGTAAGCAAGGTCTTCTACGCCGAGAACTACCATCCAATTCAAGCCGGCAGCATCGACGGCACCGATATTCTTCCCCACGACAATGCCGTCTACCGAGCATTGCTGTGTTCCTCTGCTGGCCTCTGTAAGTCTCTTGCCTCTAATTTTCAGCGCCAGTTTGTATTTGTTGATGTTCTTAAGCTTATTCTAATCGACTGTTGGGTCTGGTTTCGGCAGATGATCCCCTTCGTGATCCCAAGGTCTTCGGTGACCCTTATTGCACCCTCTTCGTTGGTCGCCTTTCTCATCTGACTACCGAAGACAGTCTTCGTAGGGTATTGTCTATTGACCTCTCTAATTGCTTGTTATTGACTGATTTTGATTAGTTGAGATGAATTAGTTATCATTCGGATCGGGGGTGGAGGGTAGAATAAAGTATAAAGGAAGGAGGGAGTTGAAGAATTTTATGTCCTTGATAAATTTTGATAGTGAAGAGGCCTTAGTAGCCCTGATAGGGCAATTTTTCCCATACAGAACTTGTTGGTTGGATCATTTGAGGGTTTCTGGTGATTAACTGATGACTGGACAGTCATTAACCGAAGTCCCTGTGAATGGCCACCATAACTATGAAGGTCCTATCTAGAGTTTAAATTGTACTAACTTTGTGCAACGTAGGGTTTTGGCTTCAAATAGGTAAGCTACATCTTAAACTTGGAGATGGAAGCCTTTTTAGAGGATCCCGTATCCAGCACCCCAACCTAAAAAAACGCATAAAAAAGCCTTATCTAGGTTGGAAAATGTGAGATCCCACGTTGGTTGGAGAGGGGAATGAAGCATTCCTTATAAGGGTGTGGAAACCTCTCCCTAGTAGACGTGTTTTAAAACGTGAAGCTGACGGTGATATGTAATGGGCCAAAGCAGACAATATTTTCTAGCGGTGGGCTTGGGCTTGGGCTTAGGCTGTTAAATTGTTTGAAGCTTAACACAAACTAAGCTTTAACAGTTATTTCCTAAAACGGTAAAGAATAGATTGCTCAAGAGGACTGAGGAGAGAGCATCCATTCAGACTGTTTTGCTCATGTGTAGCCTTTCTTTAAAAAAATGACTAGAAAGGAATTGAGCGTATTAGAAGCTTTCTCGGTCTCTGGATTCTCAAAAGCTTGCTTTCCTGTTTTAATTACTTGCACGGTTGCATTTGATATTTCATCTATAATTTACTGCTTTTCTTTTTGTTTCCCTTTCTACATCTCATCGGCTGAAAAAATGAATTTCATCTTTCAGGCTATGAGCAAGTACGGTCGGGTTAAGAACCTACGCTTAGTCAGACACATTGGTGACTTTCTTATCTAGTTCTGAATTTGATTTTTTATTTTGTTTAGAGGGTATCCTGGTTAGTGATTTGGTGCCCAAAAATTAGTCACATTTCCAATATTCGAGATATTTATACTATAAACATTTTTTATGTTTAACAGATTACTCTGTTCATACATGTTTAACGGATGGAAGAGACAATAATGTTTCTCATGAAATCTGCATGATGTTTTGCAGTAACTGGTTCTTCACGTGGC
The DNA here is from genome assembly GCA_033971965.1 of Cucurbita ficifolia. NCBI lineage: Eukaryota > Viridiplantae > Streptophyta > Magnoliopsida > Cucurbitales > Cucurbitaceae > Cucurbita > Cucurbita ficifolia. The sequence continues at coordinate 10,212,484 of CM066967.1, read as the reverse complement.
TATGCTTTTGTTGAATATGAAACTGAAAAAGAGATGCGACACGCATATAAGGTGGTACAACTTCTCGAGTCCTTTAATTTCACCTGAGTTTATCCTTGTGTTCTTGTTTTTAGTTTATATTTTTATTCATTTTCCTTATGGTGCCTAATAGCAATCAAATTTGTGGGATGTGATGTTATATTGCATTTTCTTCAAAGATCACTGGGTTTTTTTCTTTATGAACTATTGATTCTTGTTGTCTGTCCAACCTTTCCTGTATCTCTTATCATTCATTCATAGAAGTTCTCGGTCTTATCATTCATGGAGAAAAAAAAACCTCCATTTATTTCATTTTTTCTTGAGAAATACAATAATAAGTTTGTTTTGGTGGCAAATGATATTGATGTCTGCTATTAATTAACTTTGTTCATCAGGATGCTCATCATTCAATGATAGATGATTGCGAAATTCTAGTTGACTACAATCGACAGCAGCTAATGCCCGGATGGATTCCACGGAGATTAGGTAAATAGAAGTTTTAGAGTTTCACAAACTATTACCCCTTACTTAAGTCTATTTGATTGTATTTGTGCTATTTGTAATAGGAGGGGGACTTGGGGGTAAGAAGGAATCTGGACAACTTCGATTTGGAGGGAGAGAGAGACCTTTTCGAGCTCCCTTGTATGTTTTTCTTCCCTGATTATATGTACTCACTACTTTCTTTTGCATGAACTTTAGTTCTGCTTCCTCGATTCCCATGTAATGCCAAAGAATGTTTTGTTGGCATATAAACGTGGTATGGTCTGAACTTCTTAACATGTCGTTACTTGATCGGTTTTCCATAAGGAGGTCGTTGTACACCTTGAACTTGGACTCAGCATGGTTGAAGGCTTTCATCTCATGTTGTACGCCTGTCCCTGGAATATATATTTTTTTTCCTGTTGAATGACTGTTTTTGATGATGTGATCACTTGATGCATCCTTCCAATAACTTGATTCCTCACTATTTTATCCTTGATTTTGCTTCCAAAATGTGTTTTGCACCTTGAGAAATAAAGTTATAAGAGACATATAATGATAATATGTTCGAGCCCAATCGATAATATGTAAACTCCTGTGATTTTCCAATCTTATAGTTATAGCAAAGAACTTCAATCATTAGGTGGCTTTCTTTTACTTCTGGTGACTTTATTTGCTTATTCAGGGCAGGGAGGGTTTGATCAGGATTTTCTTAATCAGATTATTCAATTGTCATTCTTTTCGTGTGCATTTACGTCATCCGCTGACTCAACGTTTCTATCACATACCCTTTCGTGCAGGCGTCCGATACCTCATGATGATTTGAAAAGGCTTGGCATTACTCCTCCACCTGAAGGAAGATATATGTCCAGGTTTCAGGTAACTGTTAAAACAAGGAACATATAAGCTTTATGAACTTTGATTTTCGTACAAATTGAAGAACCTTAATGTGTGTTCACGGTCGGATCTTCTGCTCTTGTACTGATATTTTGTAATGCAATGAACGATCACTTGACTTAAACTGAGGTCGGGATACTGCGACACCGGAGGTAATAGATGTTTTGTTGGTTCCTTGTTCGTTCTACTTCAGGTACCTTCTCCTCCGAGGAGAGAAACAGATTCGGTACGTAGGGAAGAAGGCTCCAGTGTGAAAGATTCTGTGGAGAAGGATGGACACAGTCGAAGTAGTTCTACAGATGGAGATGATTGGTCTCATACGAGGAGCCCTAATGACTACAGAGGGGGGCACTCTCATAAGGGGAACTATGAGAAGATGAAACATGAATCTAGAAGGGGTTCAAACGACAAGGAAGATTATTATCAGAGGAGCTCTTCTGAGAAGGAAGATCGTTATCAGAGGCGCTCATCGGACAAGGACCGATCTCACAGAAGGGATTCTAATGATAGAGATGATCACTCACGGAAACGTCACAAATCTCGCAGATAGACTCTCCATTATCCCTAAGTATTCCCAGTTTCTATTTAAGCTATTCAACTAATGCTCATCTGAGGCATGCAGGTATTTGAGGATGAACTTGGTTGCTTAATACACGAGTTCAGATGACGTATTTGTACCGAGTAATCTGCTGCTGACAAATGTCGTCCATCCATTAACCGAAGGGAACGTGATGAAATGATCACATTGCTTCAAGTTATTCTGGGTATCTACCAAAGGCCAAAAGTTCCTAAAGGAGGCGAGAATATGGTATTTGGTCGATTTAGAAATATGCAAGTATATAGGCGCTGTGGATGTTATGATGAGAGGAATTTCAAGAACAAGTTTGGCAACAAGCAATAGGTTGGAATTTCTGATCCCTATGACATGGAGTTCCTATGATTGAGCCACCGAAAAGGAAGGTGCACCTTGTTGGAAAAGGAAGGTGCACCTTGTTGGTATAGACAGTGATTTTCAATTTTTTTTAAAACTTGGTATAGACAGTGACTTTCTATTCTTTTGGCATTTTCTTAACTATCCTATCCTTAGGATTGCTCTCATTCAGATTTGATCTCGATTTATTTATGTACCACTCCTTCCACCAACTTCCACCTAAGTTTATCCCCGAACTCAGAGATACTACTCTGATACCATTTATAACAATCCATGCCTAGGATTTGACGTCTGATGGCCCTAGCATTCCTCTGTGACATGAACACGTTACTTGCTCACTTTTTTAGAGTAAAAATTATTTTCACATATCAACATGAGTCTTAACTTCTTTCGCTTCCATGAATAGGGATGTAATCAATTCGCCTTTGTACAAAAATATACCTAAGGCTCATATTCGGTTCAAGAAAAAAAAAACTGACTCGACCTACGTTGAGATATGACATATCGGTCAACGTTGTCTTAGAATTAGGGCAGACGAAGAAAAGTTGCCATAAAATAAAAATATTTAATTTCAACACTCATGCTATATTACATATAAAAAAATAAAAAAAAATCAAAATTTAATCTCATAAAAGAATCAATTATTAAAAAATCCAACTCTATAATATGAATAGTTATTAAAAATAATGTTCAACAAAAGGGCTATTTTGACAAACATGCTATAGGTAGACTGTAACTCTCTCCTTTATTTTTAATTATTTAATTTTTCCAATTACAAAATTTATATAAAAAATTAAAAAAAAAGAAAAGATAAATAAATGAACCAATGATTATAATCAACTGCCAACCTGCCATTCAATGATTCTCCTTTTGCATCTTTTTTAACCTAATTTTAATTATAATTCTCCCAATAATTCCCAATAAATTAACTAATAAAACTCTGCAATTTGTCAAATTATAATAATTATTAAATAAATCACTGACAGATTTTAATTATTTATTTTTATTCCGCCTTGTTAATCGTGCCTGCAAACCAATTAATATCTGACACGTTGCAAATTAAGCCCACCGGTTTTGTCCGGGTTAAAATGGTAATCTGCAGACGCTTATTAATGATTGAACCTCACGTTACAATCCGGGAAGCTTTTCTCTCTCTAAAATTATTATTATTATTATTTATTTATTTAAATTATAAGGTTACCAAACTTTTATAAGCCTCCACTTTAATTCTAAATTAAAAATAATTTTACCCGTCAAAATATATTCGTCAAAAGTTCGAATCTCACTCATTTATTGAACTAATAAAAATATAGAAAAAGAAATTGTCGTAAATTTCAAGAGATTCGAGCTAAGAAACTAGGTATATTCCTCTCACACGGCATCTAAACAACCAAAATCAACTCAACCGTGATATTTGATTAGACCGAAAACAATAATGAATTTTAAAAAATATATCTTAAATTCTTAATTTTTTTTTAAGTAGGCCTCTAAATTTTAAATTTTGTATTTAATAAATTATTAATATTTTAAATAAAATAGAGATTTAAAAAGTTTAGCAGCTTTTAAACACGAATATTAATTTAGAATTTTTTTAAAATAAAAAATTGAACTTCTAATCTTTTAATTAAAAAAAATTAGCGTAATATTAAGAACTTAAATATAAATTTTGTAATTTAATTTTTATTATTTAAAATTGTATTTATTAATTTAATTATGGGTTGCCGACATACACTGTTTGGGATCTCGAGATTAGTTAAAAATTGAGAAAAATAAAAATATGTTTAAAAAAATTGTAGAGAGAGAATGGGAGGTGGAGTTGGTCGGATTTTGACCTTACTGCACTCTCGTTGAAGGCGCGTGTCATGCAAATGCAAATGCAAATTCAAATTCAAATGAAATGTATCCAAATTTCCACTTTTCTCCCTTAAGTTAAATTAAATATATAATTATTTTTTTACTAATTTTTAATTTTAAAAATATGTGTTGCATTTATTATTTACTATTGGATTAATCTTTAATAACAAAAAGAAAAGTTCAATAAATTAAAATGAAATTAAAACTACTTTCCTTTTTTTTTCTTTTTTTTTTTTTACTTTTAAATAAATTATTTAGCGGAAATGATGCAATTTCATGGTTTATTTTATTTTTTATTAGTTCAAAAAAAATTGTTTGAATTATTAAAAAATATAAAATGGCAACAAAAATATTGTGAATTTTAATATCTAAAATAGACTTATTCACAATTCACGTGATTAGTTATTTGTTAGCTACGAAAAACTAATTAATCTCTTTTTTTCTTTTTACATAATTATATTTAAGATTATTTAAATAAAAAATAGAAAAGAAAAGAAAATAATACTTTATTATTTGATTTTTTTAATTAATTCACACCTTACTTTTAAATTATTAGTCTATTTTATTAAGGGATTATTGGTTCAAAATCTTTCCTATAAAAAATAATAATTTAAAAAGATTATTTATAAAACTCCTTTTGAAAAAAAAATAATAATAATAAATTATACCAAACAAGTCCTCACCCAACCCCTTACCCACTTGCTAGTTAGGGGCTAAATTTGTCTTCCAATTTGTTTCCACAAGGGATTCTAATAGATTTGAAATCAAAATTAGGTTTGGAATTAATTCTTTTTGTTTATAATTATAAGATTTGAAATCATATTTGATCTCAAATCCTATTTTTTTTAAGTATGAAATTCTAACCTAGGCCACTCGAGACCGTTATAAGTGTGGGGGCGACAAATCAAATCTTTATCTTTATGGAAGAGATAATGTGAGATCCCACGTCCGTTGGAGAGGTGAACGAAACATTCTTTATAAGGGTGTGGATACCTCTCCTTAGCAGACGTGTTTTAAAACCTTGAAGCAAAGTCTGAAAGGAAAAGTCCGAAGAGAACCATATGTGCTGGTTGTGGGCTTGGACTCTTACAAAAGAGCCTCTCCCTAGCATACGTGTTTTAAAACCTTGAAGCAAAGTCTGAAGGGGAAAGTTCAAAGAGAACCATATGTGCTGGTTGTGGGCTTGGGCTCTTATAGAGGAGGTTTCCACACCTTATAAGGAAGATTTCGCTCTCCTCTTTAACCGACCTAGGATCTCACAAATTCACACAAACAAAGCATTTGCCACTTTCATAATACGGGAATGTCGGAGTCATTAGATGCCAAATTTGAATTCTAAATCATGATCTAAATTCTGGGTATGAGACGTTACATAAACAATCTTCTTTTAGTTCAACCTATCTGAGGCCGGAGAATTCAAACCTCTGATCTCTTTAATTAAAAATATATGAGTTAATCGAATAATTAATTATGTCACATTATTATATTAATTATTATGGAATTTTCAATTAAAATTTAAAATAGCACCACAACTAAGTAACATTAAATTATATGATTAACATTATTTTAATATATATTATTTAAAAGTAGGAAAAAATAGAATTTTAATTTTAAAAAAAGGGATAAAAAAAGTCAAAGAGACATTTCCTTCCCTTTATCTATGTTGCTTCCCTTCCACTTCCCCACATTTCTCACTCCAATTCTCTCTGTAATTGCTTTCTCTCTCCTCTCTCTCTCTCTCTCCTCTTCTCTTTTTAATCTTCTCTTCATTTTGAGCCCACAAACTAACAAAGAAATCATTCCATTGTTGTTGCTTCTTTATCTCAAAAATCTCCCCTCGCCATTGCTGTTCTTGTTTTCTTGCAGAGAAAGTTTCTGGGTAGGGTTTTTTTTGTTCTTTTTTCTGTTGATTTTTTTGGTTTTGGCACAATTCTTCATCGGAAATTTGTGTGATTCTTCGTCGATATGGAGAAGGAGTTCTTCATGAACGATGGAAGCAGTTTTTATGGGATGGATTCGAGTGTGTTGTTCAATCCCAATTGGGAAAATTCGATGGATCAGAGCGATCTCTTTGAGTCTACTTTGAGTTCGATTGTGTCTTCTCCGGCGAATTCCCACGCCGGGGCTGTAATCGGCGGTGGAAATGGCGGCGGCGGCGGCGACAACTTGATGATGCGAGAATTGATCGGAAGGCTTGGAAGCATTTGTAGTTCTGGTGAGATTTCGCCTCATTCTTACATTGGTGGGACGAACAATAATAGTACCAACACTTCTTGTTACAATACGCCTTTGAATTCCCCTCCGATGAAAGGAAATTTATCTGTCGGTCACCATCAAAATCTGGCTCCATTTTCGGCTGATCCAGGTTTCGCTGAAAGGGCTGCGAGATTTTCTTGCTTTGGGAACAAGAATCTTGCAGTGAATGGGCAATTGTGTTCTAATGAAACTCAAGAATTGAGCAACAAATCAATGGCTGGAGCTGGTGTGGAATCTGGCAAGCTTTCTAGGGTTTCAAGTAACAAATCCTTCAATGTTAGTGGAATTGGATCTCAAATGGGAGTTCAGAAGGGGAATTCAACGGCTAACAAGAAAGTTATGAACAGGTTTTCGAGGTCTTCGACCCCCGAAAACGACAATTCGCGGGAGGGATCGTCGGTTTCGGAGCAGATTACAGCTGGGGAATTAGGATTCAAAGTTAACACCAGGAAAAGGAAATCAGCTCAAACTGGTGAAGCAAAGAATGTGAAGGTATATGTTTACAAATTTTGCATTTCCTTTCAAAATTCTGTATTTGCTGATGAACTCGATGGAAAAAAATGGCACTAAAAGTTGTTGTTTCAGGCTGCAGGGGAGAATCATGAACCAAATGGCAAGAAAATCAAACCAGAGATGGATGCTGCAAAGGGGAAGGCTGAGGCAAAAGATGCAACTCAGAAACAAAACAATGATAATTCAAAGCCTCCAGAGCCTCCAAAGGATTATATCCATGTTAGAGCTAAAAGGGGTCAAGCTACAGATAGCCATAGTTTAGCTGAAAGAGTAAGAGCCGAAGCACTCATTGTATATAACTCGTTTCGCACTCAAGTTTGATTCAGATGCTCACAATTCCTGTTTTCGTTGTCGTTCGTGCAGGTCCGACGAGAGAAAATCAGCAAACGGATGAAGTTTCTTCAAGATCTCGTCCCCGGTTGCAATAAGGTGCTTGGATCTTAAAATTCTTAAACCTGAGATCATTGGTATATGAAAATCGAGTTCTAAAGTCTAGTCGTTTTTTCGCTTACAGATAACTGGGAAGGCTGTGATGCTTGATGAAATTATAAACTATGTTCAATCTTTGCAGCACCAAGTTGAGGTAATCATCAAATATTCAAACGATCTGCCATAGTTCTTTATGTTCATATCTATAGTTTTCTAAGTTGGGTTAGAATTGCTGCAGTTTCTTTCAATGAAATTGGCTACTGTGAATCCAAGGATGGATTTTAACATGGAAACTCTTTTGCCAAAGGATGTAAGTGAAAAACAAAACATTTTTTAGTGGTTAACTTAGTGAAACACTTCTGGGTTATGACTAATCTTGTGTCATAACATATCTCAGATCTTCAAAGGTTCAAATTCGATACCGCACACGATTTACCCTATCGATTCATCTGTGCCCACATTTGCATATGAGTATCAATCTATGAACACTCCTCTTCATAGTGATCAAACGCCGAGTGGATACCGCGAAATGGGGAATGGAATCCAAGTAAATTGCTAATCTGTTTCCTAAATGTATTGAAACTAATATCTTTGCATAGCATAGTCTAAAAATCATCTCTGAATTGCTATCAGATTTCAAAGTTTTGGGAGGATGAACTCCACACTGTAGTTCAGATGGGATATGGACAAACCCAGCTGCAGAATCCTCATGGTAAGATAGCCATAGAACTTTTAGCTTTTCGGGTTTGATTCGATCTGAAATCTCGTAACTGAATTTGAAGCGATTATGGGTGCAGATGAGATGAAAATTGAATTGTAAAAGAATGAAAGAACAAACTGGTGAAATCCATGGCGGCCCCCCCACGGCGAGTGAGGCTTTGTGTACATAGAGAGGGATTCCAGTTGCATTTTTTTGTTGTTTCTGAACATTATGTATCAGCCACTCATTCTTTTGGAGAGCTCTTCAAGAACTAATTGCAAGAACTAATTGCAGCAGCAGCAGCAAAGCTGATGGTGGCCTCAAGTTTTTATCAGACCACATTTGAATGCTTCTCTTTATAGCCATTTGTAAAAGTAGTGTTGGAAAAGACTGAAAAGTTCTGATATCTTAATCCAATCCCTGTGTATTACCATTACTCATAAATCATAAATCTTATCATTGTTCTTCTCACACAAATCTCTCTCGCTCTCTGACTGATATTGTTTCTCTGTTTCTGGCCTTGTTGTGGGACTTGTTTGCAGGGTACCCCCACCGGGGGAGAGCGGAGAGTGTTTGACGAAACACTTTTGAATGAGTTTGTAATAGTTCAAGCTCACTGCTAGCAGATGTTGTCCTCTTTGAGCTTTTCCTTTCGGACTTCTCCTCGAAGTTTTTAAAATGCGTCTACTAGATAGAGGTTTCCACACCCTTATAAAGAATGTTTCGTTCTTTTCTCCAACCGATGTGGGATCTCACAATCCACCCTCCCCCTTCAGGGCTCATTATCCTCGCTGGCACTCATTCCTCTTTGCAATTGAAGTGGGATCTCACAATCTACCCCATTTCGGGGCTAGCGTCCTCGTTGGCACTCGTTCCTCTCTCCAATCGATGTGGGATCTCACAATCTACCCTCTTTTGGGGCGCAGCATCCTCGCTGGCACTCGTTTATCTCTCCAATCGATGTGTGGTCTCATAATCTACCCTCTTTCAGGGCTTAGCGTCCTCGCTGACCTTCGTTCTTCTATGTAATCGATGTGGGATCTCATAGAGTTAGCTTTCAAATATAGGTGGAGGACCCATTTGGATGATATTATGTTAAGTTAAATGGCGTAAGTTGTGGGGAAAATTGATTCTTACTTGAAACCAGCTGTTGTGTGTGGGCACATTTCGACTCCTAAGTCCAAAATAATCGAATCAAAAGAGTACTAAACAAAAAAGAAAGTGGTTCTCTTATCTACCAAATCACACCTAAACACACCCTTTTTTCTAACCTTTTCCCCTTTCCAATGGACCTTTCATTGCCCAAACCTCTAACTAATTCATAAACTAGTTTATAAAGCAATCTAGTGGGGTTCATACGTAGATGGATACCCTTTCTTTGTAGGTACCATACCTTTTCACCAAAGGGCATGTTTCTTCGCCTTTTCCTTTCCCACGTCTCTCTTCTACTTCTTTCTCGTTCGGAAAAATTCTTAGACGTTTGAGTCTTTTTTTCACGTACTTCAACAAATAATGTCGAGCAATTATATAAGTTGTTAGATAGTATCAATACTTGTTAACCTAGTATGACTCGACTAATTTAAACGTTTATCTTCTGTTAAGAGGTCAGAAGCTCGAATCTCTCCACTCCACGTGTTATTAAACTAAAAAATGATAGTACACGAAATTGGATCATTTTTTCGTTTTCTTTTATCTTTATAACTAAAAGTTAAAATAGGCGAGAATCAAACATGTACAATCTCACAGATCATTACAATTAGAATCATAATTGGGATTAGAACCCAACAAATGAAGATTTAGCATTTTAACAAAAAAGAAAAAAAGAAAAAAAAAGTGATTAAAGTCAATTAAAAAATCATTTTGATTAATTGTAATTACTTGAGCCAAGATATTGTTAGGTTAATGATAGATTTTGAGAATCATAGTGACAATGACATGAAATCAAAAACCCTAACTTTAAAACTTTACTTGTAGGCAAAACATTATGAAGGTGAGTGATTGGATGTAATTTGTTCTTATTCTCCATAAGATTGGACTTCAAAAATAAAATTATAAATTTTTTTTAGGAAGATCGAAATTAAAATACCATTTTGGTCCCGGAAAAACTTTTACGATTATTTCATTTTAGTCCCTAATACCTTAAATGTTTGGTTTTATTAATTTTCAAATTCTCTATTTTAGTCTCGAGAATTTACAAATACTCTAATACTATTAATATTCATCCGCAATTTAACAACCATATGAATCATTCGTAACTTACTTAGGCTATGAACTTTCGTGCAGGATTCATAGCCTAAAAATAGAATGTTTGAGCGTTTAAGTGAAAACGACAGTGCCCAAATAGATATTTTCGAATATAATTTCTTTGAAAACTAAAAGAAAATGGGATGATAGGTTTGATAATTACAAGGTTGATGGGACTATTATTGTTATGATATGTTTGGAATGAATGAATGCTTTACCTAACCATAATTGGAACAAAGACCTTTTTTTTTTGTTACCTTTCTATTATGTCTGATTCTTTCATTTAAAGAAGCAATTTTACTGTCATTTGGATTCAAACTTTACCCCTTTTTTCTTGGGGTTATAGCTTCAATTCCAAGCACTGTCCCTGTTGATCCATAACACAACATAGTTCAGACAATGAGACAAAGGGAAATGTATATGTGTAAACAATCAAACCGCCTCTCGTGAGAGGTTAGAACAATGTGACTGACTTTGTAGAGAAAAATCCTCTCTAAGTCTCTTGTTTTCTTGCTATTATTTTAAGGGTTGAAACAATTTGATTGGTAATTTTATATGGTTGAATATATAAACGGATCTAATAAATAAAATAATGCGACGACTTTCTTGAATAATGTTTTCTAGCCAGGACCAAATAGGCCACTTATTCCTTCCATAAGAGAAAACACTCTCCCTTAGCTGAAAGGCTTGATAATGAATGTTGAAGAGAATCCAATGTGACAGCTCAAACTCACCGCTAGCAGGTATTGTTCTTTCTAGACTTTCTTTCAGGGGTTCCCTTCAAGGTTTTAAAACGCGTCCAATAGGGAAAGACTCCCACACCCTTATAAGGAATGTTTCGTTCTCCTCTCCAACCGACGTGGGATCTCACAATCCACCCCCCTTGGAGTTTCAGCATCCTCGCTAGCACACCGCCTAGTGTTTGGCTCTATACCATTTGTAACAGTTAAAGCCCACCGCTAGCAGATATTGTTCTCTTTAGTCTTTCCCTTTGAGACTTTCTCTCAAGGTTCTAAAATGTGTCCACTAGTGAAAGGTTTCCACATCTTTATAAGAAATGTTTCATTCTCCTCTCCCACCGATATGGAATCTCACCGTTGCACAGTGACAACTCTGTTAAATAATGTTTGACTCTTTAAATAATGTTTATCTACCAAGGCTAAGTACAGAGGAGAGAGTCCAATAATCATACCATTGCAGTAAAATAAATAAATAATAAAAAAAACCATGTCTTTTCTAAGAGAGAATCTTCTCTTTCGAAAAGTTCTCTTATATTCTCTAGTTGCGGATAAAGTATTCGAAGGGTTAGAAGAAGTTAGAAATTTTACGCGTTTGGATGTAAGAGCATCCAATAATTAAGAAGGGGCAACCATGTTGCGGTCTATGACAGCCACATTCAATAATTTTCACTCGGTGTAACCAAACTGTCCTCCCCTTTTCAAGGAAGAAAACTTCCTCATTCTAAAAATTTCATCTCTCACTAACAAGAACCAAACAGCCCCCTTCTCCATTCCACCAAAGAAAAAGAAAGCTTTCTCTCTCTCTCTCGCCATCACATAGCTGGAATTGTCTCCCAATGGTCACTTTCAAATTCATTTCCATCTTTAAATTATGATGGGTCAGTTGTTCCTACTCTCATAGAGCTAGAGAGAGAAAACGGGCATTAAATATATGAAATCTGTGAGTTCCAATTGGGAGATGAAAGGATGAATGGATGGCTAGGGTTGACAGCCCTACATGTTTTTCTTTGTCTGTAAAGAGCCTATTTCTTTAAGAGAGAGAAAGAGAAAGAAATGATCCTCTGTAGAGAGAGAAAATGGGATAAAGCCACAAGCATCCTGTTCTATGGTCTCCATGGCGTTAATAAATCAAAATGGTCTGTTCTTATTTGAGGAAGAGAAGTGCCAATGAACTGTCTGTCTGTTTGGTTTCACAGACATATTTCACTGATCCTTCTGAACATTGCTTCCTATCCATTTGACAACAAAACCAAATCAATAAATAAGAAAGAACAGCTCCAATTCTCAGGTCTATCCTTTTTTTTTTCCTTTCTCACAAGAGGGAATGAAATAACAATGAACTTTGATGATTGGCTCCTATTATAATGCCCAAACTCTAAACATTATCTCTGCTCCTTTACTTTGGGGTCCATCCATTATCCTTTTTGCATCAACACCACAATTTGGGACTCATTCCATGGTACCCATTGAACAGCTACTCCCCTAAGGAAGAATATGTTAACCTCTAATAGAGAGCAGAGAAATTGAATGGTGAAGAACAATGCAAGCCATTTGTCAACAATCTGACAACATGTCAGAATGACAATGAACTTTGCAGATATGAATACAAACTAAGAATCTTTTCTCAAGATTTCTGTCCTTCAGAAACAAAATATTGAGTAATGTTTAAGAAACTAATATCAAAAGGAATAAAACCCAACAGTTACTTATCTAAAGTTGGTGGATTTCGACGGTAATCCTAATAAATGAGACTTGAGAAGCAAGAAATATTGCAACTCGCATATTTCTCGAAACTAAGAGGCTTAAAATGTTTATGGAGGGACACAATGAAAGAATTCTACGATTCATTCCACCCTTATGAACTTCCAGAATTTGAATTTGAATACAGACAATGGGGGAACTAGCACATAGTTCTCCTCATAATCAGAAGTAATAGCTATAACACCAACAAAGAGGGTTATATTGAACAACCTATATATAATGGGAAATTTACGGGTGATATGTATCTGGTTGCCAAAACTATTTCATCCTATATGTTGCATCTATCATATCCAGAAAACCAGGAAGGTTCTGAGAGTTTAGGTAGCTCACCATCATCACCATTGTAGAATGGCTCAAATTCCTCTCTCCAGCCCTGATCGAGGGTTTCGTCTATGTCGTATTTGGCTTTGCTAGTTTCATCATCATAAGCAGGCCTCGTAGCTTCCTTTTCGAGTTTTTTCTTCAATTTATCAATCTGCTTGTAGGCCTTCTCGGTTTCTTGCTCAGCTTCAATTGCTCGCTTCTGCAGATGTCATCAAAAGAAGTTAGACCAAAATTTACTTAATAGAATGCTAGTTAGTTGATATATCCACTTATTAGAAGCAAGCATAAAATCAGGCCCGAAACAATCCCTATTTTCATTCAAAGTAGGCTGAGCCAGAAAATATACAACGCATATCTTTTCTAAAAATAGCCAACTATAATATAATGGAAGAAATGTGCAAGGTTTATGTATTAAATGTGCATTCGCCCAAAAATTAAGGCTCCCAGCAATTTACGAAAATAAGGCTATCATTTAACAACCATTTAAGTGATGTGTCAATTTTTTTTTGCCGCCCTTCATATGTAACAACCATTTAAATCAATTAATAATTTTATGTTCAACTCAAAATTGGACAACCTTGGTTCATAACTCCAAAATGAAGAGTATTATTGGACAACCTTCATTTAAATCATTATATTTTCCTTTTTAGCACCACCAACTTTAGAACGAGGCCTGGCACACTGAGTATATATATAGATCATTAAGTAATTTTATGTTCAACTCAAAGTTGGACTACCTTAGTATTCCTCCTCCCACGTAAAAAGTAATATTCTTTTCCCCTAAAAGTTATTATTATTTTTTTTTTAACATCAATAACTTTATAATGAGGCCTGGCAATCTATATCATTTTTTTAACTGACCTGAGCAGCAGCAACTCCCTCTTCTGCTTCTTTTAACCGCACAAGCAATTCGCCCGCAGCCTGCACAGCTTCAGCAGTATCTCTCAATTGAGCTTGAAGCCCCTTGTTCTCGTCTCTTAGATAGCGTCTTTCTCGTTCTCTTTCAACTTTTAGTGCAGAAATTTCAGCAGCAAGGGTGTTTATGAACTTGGACTCTGCACCCTTAACTCCTGCTCTAGCAGCTGCCTTTTTGACATCCCCAATTCCATCCTGTATCTTTCTATGTCTTAAAAGCAGTTGCATGTGCTTTTCTTCCAAGTCTGCATACTGTTCTAGTAACCGTGCATGCACTGCCATTGCCATTTGCATAGCTTCCTCCAACTCTTGAGCACATTTCTTCTCAGCTTCAAACTCTCGTTTTCTTTTTTCTGCTAGCAACCTGCTCGCTTCAAGTTCACTTCTCAGTTCCTCTGTAAGAGAGATCCACTTGCTCTCCGCCTCAGTCCAACGAACTCTCTCCTGTTCAAGTTTTTCCTCAACACTCTCTTCTATTAACTCTGGGATTGCACCAAGAGGTGTAGAGCTACTAGGTTCAGAATAAGTCAATTGCAAAAGAGACTTTTGCATTCGCGAGGATGTGGAAGGTGAATCAATGTAATATTGCAGCTGACTTCTTAAATCCTGAATCTCTTCCATTAGCACTTCTCTCTCGCCCAAGTCACAGAAATTCCTATAACTTTGCAACTCATCTTGAACTTTTTTCAACTCCATTCGTGTCTGTAGGACTTCAGGGTGATTCTCATATTTTTCCTTTAAAACCTGTACATGCCAAAGTTAGAAATGAAATAATCTCTCAGGGGAAATATTTCTAGATAGAGACTCGGACCTTATGCTCATATTTGAGGGACAATAGTTCCTCCTCCATGAACTCCTCAGATGGTAAAACACCATCCATGAGGCTCTCAAGGCGAATAATTTTGTCTTCTCTGGCTTGCCCAAGTACAGCATTGCATTCTCTCTCATGTTTGTACTGTTGTACCTGTGAAAGGCGGCCCCCACAAGCAAAGTCAAGCTAAATCAAAAGATATGGCCAGCAGGTCCAGGGGATAAAATACAGTCAAATCACGAAAGAACATACCAAACGGTTGAGTTGATTAATATCAAATTCTTGCTTGTTGCAGTATTCTTCAAGTGCCATTTCTCTTCTGATAGCCCCAGCAAGAACTTTCTCAACTGCCTGGAGAAGAACAAGAAAATATATAGATACATACACACTAAGCAGCCGGAAAAAAATGGAATTTCAACTTCACGTACTTTAGGAACTTGTATCCTGGACCTCTCAGCAGAGTCTGGACCATCTACAGGTACTAATTGCAGATCTGAACTGCCTTTCTCCTCTCCAACCTCCAGCTGCTTTCTAATTCTGCAACAACTGCACATAAAAAGGTTTTCACCAGCAGCCTCATCACCGCATGATGTTTGCACGCCAACATCAATTTTGTTTATTGGCATATTAACCTTTTCTGCAGGTTTACATGAAAATCTGAATGAAGACCTTCTCAATGCTGAGCTCTGCCGACAACTATCAATAATTTCAAGCCCATTTCGGATGCTTGCAGCCAACTGCTCTGTAGTTACTGCAGTATTCTTACTCTGGGTAGACATTGATAGTGCATTAGCGGAGCTCCATCTCAAAGACTTTTCAAGTGGTTTTTGCAGAAGATCTAAGCCAAGCTTAGTCTCAGCTTGAAGATCTTTCTGTGAAGCAGACAACATCATTTCAGTCCTCAAGCTTTTCCTACTATCGCTGATTCTAGGTGAAGCACTTGCAGTAGGGGATTTAAGAGCTGGCGACACATCACAAGGAACTATGCTGAGACTTGGAGGAGAAACACAATTAAGAATTCCATTTGAGGAATTGTTGAGTGTATCTAAATCGGACTTGTTAGTCTGATATCCACTGAGAGGTTCAGAGGATGTACACAAGGGGCCATCTCCTGGAGTTTTTAGTTCTCCACTTTTTACTCCCTCCTCCATCAAAGAGCTCACAATATTATTCTCAGAAGGTTCACCTGAGAAGAGTTGGTCAAGCAAGTTTGTTGCTATTTGAGTTTGTGCTTCAAGGTTCTGATGGTTTGTCAAGTCAGCACTGGAACATACTGGAGTATCGTAAACCGGCTCTTCTGTTGTACCAACAATCATAACCTCGTCTTGTACAGATGTTTCCTCTTCCATATTTACATCTATACCATCAGAACTTTTCTTTCGATATTCAGTTCCAGAAAACTCATTTCCTTCTAAGGCAATTGATGAACCTAATTTAACAGTTTCAGTTTCCTTCGCTTCACTAGCCTCAGAACCAGTATTTTGTTTGTCCAGTTGATCACAGAGCTTCTCAACAGCTTCCTCATCAATTTCCATTTCTTCATCACCATCATCATCCACATGAGGTAATGTGATAGGACGACTTATACTAGATTTTAGTAGATATAAACTTCTACGGATCCATGCTGCAGAGTGTCCTCCATTTGCGTCATTTGAACTATTTCCATTTGACTTTAGTCTGTGTAGTTCATCCTATTAAACACCTCAGTTTAGTCATATTCTCAACTCAAACAGTACAAACATTACATGAGAAATTGTAATACTAAGAACAAAAAGAGTACCCTGAGCTGCCGTATCACTTCACGCAAGTGATTCACATCATCTTGCATAACTTCATTAACAACAGCTTTGTTTTTTATAGCTTTTGCACGCTGGGCAAACCTCAATGTACTAAAACTTTCATTCTTGCAGCTGCAAAAACAACCCACGTAACTTTACATTTCAAGAAGGAAAATTTTCTTCAAGGTAAGAGGAAGCTCTGCAATATTATATTAACCTTTGTGATGGAGAAATGGCGCAAACCATCGCTAGTTTTGCATTTCCCCCTAGAGATTCTTGCAATAAAAAAGTGAGCCTGGAGTCTCTGTAAGGGATGTGCCTTTGTTTTCCAGTTTGAGAAATCTCCGCAAGAATATTGATTAGATTCCTGTACCACAATCGTTTTCTTAATAAAATGGGAAAAAAAGACTCTTCGAGGCGCATCCTTAGTGACATATGTCGACAAATTAGAACTTGAAATCAAGACGCAAAATAGCTCAATTTATTAATCAAAACACAAAAGAAGCTGAACTGCAAAAGTAATATCCTTCGCTAAAGTGTGTGTGCACTATTCTAAAATTTGATGTTGTTTTTCATGTTCAGCCGAGTCTTTTCCCGGAAGTTGAATATATGAAAACTACAATTCATAAAATAGTTTAATAATGTATTTTAATTCTTCATCATAGCACAAGGAAAAGGATGCCAACTCTGTACAAATACTATCCGACACTTTTCCACTAATGTTTGGTATCCGATACTTCTCTAAATTTCTAGCTTGTCAAATTAACTTGATCGTAGTGCTCCATTTCTCTATACATGAAACGAAAAATTAAATATTTGTTGATATTATGTTCACTGAAGATGAAAATAATAAAACATGCAGCTGTGTCAACTCTGATAAATAATTAGCCAAATAATTAACATTAAAAAAATCCTTAGTAAGATCACTGCTTAAATGATAGATCTGAACTATATTCCACTAGTTTTCATTGGTTATACCCAAGTTGCGAGAGTGATCTGTTGATATTTCCTGCTTCCTTCAAACGCTCCCCAGCTGCACCTGTTAGCTTCTGCCTCTCGGAACCAGCTAAATCAACAAGATTTATTCTACTCGTTTTAAAGCTACTTAAACCATCTGCCATCCGCTGCACAATAAAATCATTGTCAATCTATATTTTGCAAGTACCAATACTTGAATACAGAAAGATGGTACTCATGCATTTCCATTCTAAAACAACTAGATGATCATTATCCATTTTTTAAGTTACGGCGTCAATAGCTGTTAATCTAATCTAGTGATCAATGATCAATCATGACGACGTTTACTTTTCACTTTTCATGTTGCAGACAACCTTGTATGATAAATTGTTTGATTTAAATCCAATGATACCATATTAAAAGATATTAGCAACATTCTTTTAGTATTACCTTGGATCGAGATTCAACAACACAGGTAAAAACAGTATGCGACCGTGAACTCTCAGAATTAATACTTGTTGCACCAGTCCTCCTATTTGATAAACCCTGCATAATTATTCTATGATTATAAATACATGTGATGTTTAAAACTATCAAAGTCATTCTAAAAGGGTAACTGAAAAAGGTAGAAGAGTGGTGACCATGATCTGATGCAAATTTTCATAAATATCACTACAAAACTGATAACAAGCCTTTCAAATTTCGAGATTTGAAAATATTGCTGTATGATGGAAGCACTAATCTAATCAGTGCATCATTTATCTAATCAGTGCATCACTAATCTAATATTGCTAATATTTGCAATATTGGTTCTCATGTGGATGCAACGTAGAAAGAGGAAAAACCAAACAAATTCCAAATCAAGGTAGGCCAAATTACAATGATCCTTAGAAAGAAGAACCAATTAGCAATTTAACTTAATAATTTCAAAGCACAGGTTGTGTAAAGCCTAAATACAATCACATAAAGAGCTTATGGGTGGAATACATCATGGTTAAATCAAAGAGTTTCGGTTGTAATAACAGTAATTTATTATAATTGTTATAGAAAGGGTAATCTTTAACCATGACGAAAAGATAATATTAATACCCTTAACATTTATATTTCAACTTTGTTTGTGTGTTTGTGTGTTAAGCTTGGTTGGGCGTGCACTTAGGTGCATGAATTAGCAGGATGAGGAAGATAATAAACCTTCATTAAAAGCTGAGTAACGTCTGCCATTGTTGATACACACTCCTCCGTTAGATTTTCAACATAAACACCAGACTTTACATCTTCTCTAATCTGAAAGATGAATCAACAGAAGACAGAATAAGCTTCTCATATAACAGGAAGTAGAACCATTGTTTCTTCTCTATTCTTTTGGTTTACTATTTAAAGAGAAAGTGAGATATCAAGACGCAGTAGGAAATATCAATAACCTGGAGGTTTCTCTGATTTGGATCCAATAAATCAGTGATTTGCTCATTGTAAATCTGCAACAAAGTTTCCATTGAATTTGAATGAATTCATAGATAAAATATGTAGATCATACTGTAGAAGACAATTGTTGTCCAACCTCGAGAAAAGAACAGGAACACTGATACTTAAGTAACTTGTCAGCATGCTTCACTTGTTCCTGCAATTTTAATCAAAGACTAAATAACGTGAGATTATGCACCATTACTTTCAAGAGTCTAAGGACTAAAACTTCTAAACCCACCTCATTTATACGAGCAAAGAGTCGTTCAAAAACACGGAAAGTTAAGCCTTTTTGTTCGTTTAATAAATTGTCATCTGACAAAGAATTGGTTGGACCCCACATGGTATATGTCTTTCCACTTCCCGTCTGATACAATGAGTACATAGACATTTAGAATGAGAAAATAAACATCATAAAGTGCAAGGAACAGAAAGGTGGACGAAGGGATGTAGACATACCTGCCCATATGCAAATACGGAACTGTTGAAACCTGCCATACAATTTTCAACTAGAGGCTCTCCTACAAGCTGGAAGATATCAAGCTGAAAACAGAATAAAACAAAAGTTAATCATTCACCCCGTATTTACTAATGCCCATCAAAAAGCTACAAAAGACGTCACTAAAGACCGTACCTGCGTTGCCTCTGTGTCAGCAACAGCATCAAAAGTAAAGGTTTGGCCATTAATTGACAAAGAATCATCAGTAACTTTCTGTATTATATTATCCCCTTCGTCTCTGTCCTTGCTCGATGGCCTCATCCGCACTACCACCTGAAAATCACAGACATAAATTATGTTTGGCAAGACAAGATTGGGAGCTAGAACAACAAATCCTCTTAAATTGAGAGTACATCATCTCTCCTTCTACAAGCACTCATACCCCCCATACAATTTTCAACATAATGTAGAATCTTTTATCAATACAAGCCACAAATAAGTCACAACAACAGGAAACACAGTTGAACATCCAGGTTTTAAGTAACATTACGCAATTCTGACATCTAAAACATGAGCGAACTGAACAAAAACAACAGAGTCACTCACTTCATCAGCTTAGTTAAGTTGCACAGAATGCCACTTCTATTAGCTTAGTTAAGTTGAACCATAACACACGTAATTGCAACACGAAATGTACCTTCACACCAGAATCAGACAACCCAGGGATCGAATTCTCAGCAACGGCCTCCATACTGAGCTTCCGCTTGAGTGGGTTGGAAGACGGAGGCCGAGGAGGAAGCGGGCTCTTCAACTTGGCCGGCGAGGGTTTGGAATCTGGAAGCATAGAGTTCGGATCTGAAGGCGGAGCATTCTCCTTGGAGGACTTGGGCTTCCGAGGGGGTCTTCCCTTGATTCCGGCGCTAGGGCACGACGAAGAAGGCTGGTCGGCGACATGGGTATCTCGCAAGATACCGTTTCTTGGCTGCATAAAATGCTTCATTGGAAAGAAACGGCGAATTGGAGGAAGGAGAAAGGGATTTGACAGAGAGAAAGAAGAGTGAAGAGATTTTGAGGAAGACAAGAGAGCGAGAGAGAAGGAAGAAGAGAGAGAAAATAGCCGTTAGAGAAGAGAGAGAGGGAAGAAATTTGAAATGACAGAGCACATACACCACCATATGCAAAACCTCTTTTATTATAATACAACAAGAGAGAGAAGAAAGAAGGAACCTTTTTTGAATTTCACGGGTTTGGATCTGGAGCCTTTTCGGGTCCGGTTCGGGTCGACCCGACCCATCTTTAATTCTACCAATTTTCTCTTGCTTTGTCCTTTTTTTTTTTTTGAATTATTCCCTATTCCTTAATGTTTAATTGTTTTTTCAATTTAGTTTTGGTCAATACTTTTCATTTTGCCACTTTTTTAAGACTCGGGAGAGAACTTAGAACCTAATTTAGCTTTTCGAGTAGCATTGTTGAGGTTGCACGAAACTTTAAAAACCTTGCTCTGTTGCTTCTCCTCGTTGTTGAACTTAAAAGGTTTCCGATTGTTGCTCTTTGATTTCTGATTGTTGCTCTTCTTAGTAATGATCATCTTATCGGCCAATTTACCATATAGTTTCATTGGCAAAAGTAAAACCCCAACGTAGTTGAATTTTGGACAAAAAGTCTCGTTGCAGGACTTAACCCAACACCTTATAACACGAGCGGACAACAACCATGCATCACCTCTATCTGCGTTCTTGAAAGCAATCCTTTCTTTCAAGAGGGTTCACAACGTATTGAATGTTGTTTTTCAAACTTAATGCAAGCAAGCATCCTCTAGTCACTACTGTGTTTGTTTTAGGTCATTGCTTTGTCGATTTTCCTTTGAATGTTCTAATAAATTTATACTACAAAAGTTTTTTTTTTAATTGTAATTGGTTTCCATTTGGAATGGGTTCGATTGAGTCGTATATGAGTTGACCCAGGTGAGTCAGTTGAGGTTGCAGAGACAGACCCATGTAGGTCACTCAAGGCCTAACATAAGATGACTTAGGTGGATCGATTAAGGTCAAATCATAACAATGTGCTCATCAGTGGTTGCCGCTATTATTTATAATGAGGGCTACATGTCAATGCTCGTGACTCAAAGCATGGATTGAATTGTAATGTGATAAACACATATCTATTATATTTTAGAAAAGCCCATTTGAAACATCACGGTTAAAAAAAATACTTCAATAAGAATAGAGAAAAAAATCATTGACGATATTAGTGATATCTGTCATCATTGGTACCTCCCCTAATGCCATCTCGAGCCTATTCCAACGAACATGACATCAACCGTCTTCTTTATATCTTATACTTCGATTCAAATCGCTACTCATCTTTGATGAACGTAATTTATTTTTCTAAATTGATAGTTTGCTCGAAAAGATGGATTCGTTAACCCTAAAAAAAACAAAGAAAAGGAAGTTTGTAATAAATGCTTAGGTTTTTAGCATTTTAGGCGAAAGGTGAGAAATTTTGACATGGTTTTTTGTTTCATCCTCTGCCCACCAAATCTGTCTGAAACCTCAACCCGTCTTCCTTCCCAATTTCCAATTCCAATTCCAATTCCAATTCTTCAATTCCATCCTCTCTCTCTCTAGCTCTCTCTCTCTCTTCCTGCGGTGACCCCTTCTCTGCAACTTCTCAGGGGGTCGCCTCAATTCGCTTGTTTCTCTCTTTTTCTCTCTCTTTATCGTCTCTTTTCCCTCTTTCAAATTCCTTTCTCCAACACCCAATTTCTCCCTTCGCGGGAAAAACCCATTTCCCATAAGAAACAATTCCATTCCCCTTTCAATTCCATATCCACAATGTCAGAAATGGCGAACGCAGATCCCGAAGGAATCGATGGAGTTCGTATGACCTGGAATGTTTGGCCTCGCACCAAAGTTGAGGCTAGCAAGTGCGTTGTTCCACTCGCTGCCTCGATCGCTCCGATCCGTCCTCACCCTGAGATCCCAACTCTCCCTTACGCGCCGCTCCGTTGTAAGTCTTGCACCGCGGTTCTCAACCCCTTTTCCCGTGTTGACTTTACCGCCAAGATTTGGATCTGCCCGTTTTGCTACCAGAGATGTCATTTTCCTCCTCATTATGCCATGATCTCTGAGACCCATCTTCCTGGCGAGCTTTATCCTCAGTATACCACTGTTCAATATGCTATTCCGCAATCAATTAACCCCAATCCTGCTATGGATTCGGCCCAGCAGGCGAATCCTTCCCCGGTTTTTCTGTTTCTGCTTGATACCTGTATGATCGAGGAGGAATTGGGGTTTGTGAAATCCGCGCTTAAAAGGGCGATCGGGTTGTTGCCTGATAATGCACTTGTTGGATTTGTATCGTTTGGGACTCAGGTTCAGGTTCATGAATTGGGATTCTCTGATATGTCTAAGGTGTATGTGTTTCGGGGTACGAAGGAGGTTTCTAAGGAGCAGGTTTTGGAGCAATTGGGTCTTGCCATTGGTGGGCGGAGAGTTGCTGGAGCGTATCAAAAAGGGGTCCAAAATGGATTCCCTAATTCGGGCGTTACACGTTTTTTGCTGCCTGCTTCTGAATGCGAATATACCCTCAATTCCGTAGGTTTCATTTGGTTCAATGTTTCTGTTCAATTCTTTTTGGTTCAATATCCCACATTGGATTGGAAATTCTTGAACTCGGTTGTATTTGTTATGAATTTTAGTTGTTGGATGAACTTCAAACGGATCAATGGCCTGTTTCTCCCGGTAATCGGGCATCTCGATGCACCGGAGTGGCGCTGAGTGTTGCAGCTAGTTTGCTTGGAGCTTGTTTGCCTGGCACTGGTGCTCGAATTATCGCTTTGGTTGGTGGACCATGCACAGAAGGGCCTGGCACGGTAATAAAAAAAAAAATCTGTTCCTCGTGTTTATTGTTTCGAATTATATATCATGATTTGTGTTAGACTAGATTAGATCCTATGCTATGAACAAGTGTTGTAAGTTACTTGATTTTTGGTTGTTAGAAGATTGCACAGAGGCGTAGAGTTACATTTGGTAATTTATTTTGCTTTGTTACTAAGTTTTGTGTGTCCTTGATTTTGACTTGCCATTTCTTTCGGTAGCAGACATTCTCTGGGTCATTTTGGTCATCTTATGCCGTTGACTTGTGTTTTTTTTTCCTCAAACTTGTTATCTGCACTTGTTCAAATCAATTTAGTAGTACAAAAAATATGGACTTAATGATCTTATTTTCCTCATCAATTGGTGGGCCTTCGTTAGCCAATATTTTTATGGCCTAATCGAGCCAGGATCCTTATGTTTTCTCTCTCACTGCTTTTTTAGTACCATGTGAGGCTAGTATTAGTATATAATATTTATCAAAGTTCATGGGATGGGTAGCGGCTATTTTGTCTTGCTGTTCATTGGAACTATACCTTAGTATAGCAATAGCTTGGTTGTTCTAATACATTTTTGTAGTGTGACAAAAATGTGCAAGTAAACTCGGAAGTTGGATCCAAATGTTGCATATTTTTCAACTACAGCCCTTGGCATTGAGAAAACTGTATTCATATCCATTGACTGCAACAATTTAATTTAAAGCCTCTTTTGCATAACTCAACTAAGGTGGTTTACAAAAGGTGTGAATTTAGGTGTAAGTGCTTATAGAACTTGCATTGAAAAGTGGCAGATATCATCATTGCATTTATCTTATTTTCTTCTGTTTCCTCGTTTTAGATTTGTCCTCGCTCTGTTTCTTTAGACATCAGTTTAGTTAATTTGACTATGGGGTTTTAAGTTTGGAATAATTACTTGACATATATTGAAGTGGTGCACACGATTACTTGCATTGTCATAACTTATTTACTTCAATGCGATTTTTTCCGTAATTAATTGTGGTACACATGCACCCAAGTGATCAAGGACGTGATTGTATGTTAATATTTTTGGTAGTGATGAAGGGAGCTACTATCTTTTGCATGGACTTTGTTCTACTATCTTTTGTATGTTATCATTTAAATGGTTAGAATTGAAATTTGATATATGATTAATCTTGTTCTCCTTCCCCCTGATGTTTTGTTTGATATACTGATGGAATTGAACATTTACAGATTGTTTCCAAAGATCTATCAGACCCAGTACGTTCACATAAAGACCTTGACAAAGATGCAGCCCCTTACTTTAAAAAAGCAATCAAATTCTATGAAAGTCTTGCAAAACAACTGGTTGGCCAAGGCCACGTCTTGGATCTTTTTGCATCAGCACTTGATCAGGTCAGTATAAACTTTTACCTGCCTCAAATGGAATCTGTTTCTCCTTTTAAAAATATGATTTCAGCAATTTGCAAGAAGTAACATTAAGTTGTTTTTCTATAATTCTGTTAAAGAAATATGATATAAAACTACATGGGAATTCTATAATTGGACATGTTTTCTTTAAAGATCTTTATGCTTGCTGCACTGTATTAAAAGTATTATCAACTCCCAAGCTCCTGAAGGAAGTTTGATATACTGTTTATTTGCTAAATACTTATCCAGATGTAATGGATTTCCTGATATTCAAATCTGACATACTTGATTGTTGATGAGGTCATGTTTTATCTCATTTTGTTTACTCAAATTTATCTTACAAAATATTGGTGCCTACTGTTCTATAAGGTATAAAGTAATTGAGACTCAATAGAGTCAACACATATCAGATTCGAACATCAGGATTTAATTACTTTTAATGGTATAAAATACACTTGATGTAGTTTAATGATTATTTGATTCGAACCGACTTATATTTGAACATCGGGGTTCAAATACACTATACAAGGTTTATTTAACAATCATAGTGCAATCATTTTATTGTAATAATCTTTCGTTTATATGTATTTTTCTGTTGCTGTCAATAAACACGCTTCATTCATTGGAATTTATATGTAGGTTGGTGTTGCGGAAATGAAAGTTACAGTAGAAAAAACTGGTGGCCTTGTTGTTCTGGCTGAAAGCTTTGGACATTCGGTATTTAAGGACTCTTTCAAGCGTGTGTTTGAAGGAGGGGAGCACTCTCTTGGTCTTTGCTTTAAGTGAGTGCATAGTTTTATAAGTATTGTGTGCTTCTTTTTCTTCTAATTCACTTGGTCCATGTTTTAGTTTCTGCATGTGAGTTTAAGTTGTAGATGCCCATTTCGGTGGTATTGTCAACTACCTAGTCTTGATATTTGGTAAAATCCAAATAGGAAACTATAAATCTAAATATATTTGATATCATAGGTACAATTGAAAAAAAAAAAGATGAATGGGTATCATGAAGGCTCAAATGCTTAAAGTCATTAAAACTGGGTGATTGCTAGAATTACATGGTATGATTCAAATTTGGATGACAATGAAAATAATGTGTACTCCTGTAAGAGTAGGGAAGTAATAATGGATATTAGTAAGATGGGAAAGTTTTAAAAATAAGTTTAGTTGTATGAATTTCGTTGGCTGTTGCTTCTGGTATGTCTACGTCTTCTGCATCTACTTTGGACAAGTATAACACAATTTTGGAATCCATGCATCTAATTCTTCTTAGTTCTTTCCCGAGTGCATAGTATTTCATGTCACTTTATATCTGCTTTTACATTTCAGTGGAACCCTTGAGATCAATTGTTCGAAGGATATCAAAATTCAGGGGATAATTGGACCTTGCACATCTTTGGAGAAGGTTGTATGCTTTGAATTTACTGTTGTTGGCTTCTGCTCATGGATAATAAATTTTCCATTTACTTGATTGCTGTATGAAACTGATTGCTTGTGGTGCATATCTTCAGAAAGGTCCTGCTATTGCCGATACTGTTATTGGGGAGGGCAATACAACATTGTGGAAAATGTGTGGTCTTGACAAAAGCACTTGTTTGACAGTGTTTTTTGATCTTTCATCAAGTGACAGATCAAGTTCTCCAGGAACTGCAAATCCACAGTTGTATTTGCAGTTTCTTACTAGGTAGGCTATCAATTGAGAGGGTTTATTTTCATCTGATAATGCAGCATATGTGACATCATGAATAATATGGGTGCGGTCATTTATTATTATGATTGCAGCTATCAAGATCCTGAAGGTCAGTCAATGCTTCGGGTTACAACTGTCACTAGAAGATGGATAGACACTGCAGTTAGCTCGGAGGTTCTTATTTTACATTGTTCAAAACTTTTCTGTTCATTATTATTACTCTATTTCTACAGTTCTAAGATCTATTATCCAATATGAGAGCATACAAAAATAGAGCCCACAAATGGAAGCAAACTAAAGAAAAGTCCTCCAATCATCCTTTCTAAGATTTGAGTATGATGATTGGTGTGGTGTTCCTACTTACAATATTCAATGGGTGCCCTTAATTGGCATTCGTGTGTACAGATGAATAGCACTATTTCAATTCATCGAAGATGCATATCAGTCCGCATGGCATCTAGGAGTGGTTGTATCATAGTCAACATACTCTTGTTTATAATATGTAATTGTTAACCACTCTTGGCATTTACACGCCCTCACACACTTGTGCTCTATGGTTTGGTTCTTTCTCTATTATGATGAAAAGTCGGCATACACACACACTAATTCTCTGTGTTGGTTATCTTTTTCTATCTCAATAACTGGTGAAAAGTTAAAATCTTTGAGGCATTGATTTCAGGAATTGGTGCAAGGGTTTGATCAAGAGGCTGCTGCAGTTGTTGTGGCCAGATTAACTTCCTTGAAAATGGAGATGGAGGTATTTTAGAATTCTACGTTCATTGAACGTCTGGTTGAACACTTTGCCCTTCTTTTGAAAAGCCACCTCAACCTGCTTAATTTGTTTAATCTGTGTAAGTCTGTGTCAAAGAAAACAATATTGAATTTTAACTGTGTCAAGGGATCGTGAGAGATTGTGAACTCAAGATGATTGCATATGGGGTTTGAGAACTTGTGATCTTTGCATGGATTCAAGTCCTATTTGTGAATGGAAGAAACCCTAAATTTGTCTTGGACTGAAAAATCACATTTTGTCTGAACTTGCATGCATGTAAGATCTAATGTAACCAGGTTTTATGCTGGTTTTTTTTTTGTTTTTTTTTTAAAGAATTATTTTCATTATAATGAAAAAAGGTTACAAGGAAACTTAGTCCCTTAGGGGCTTTTACTTGCTAATTCCTTTTCAAGAAAGTAGCTACCACTGCCCATCCTCTTCCTAAAGAGACGACGAAGGATTTTTTTGGAAGGATAAATGTCCAAAGAAGTTGTAAATCCTCCAATGGACTGCCCTACTTCGACATTTGGGTGCAATATTCGGGGAAGATTCCCCTCGTAATGCCCTTCCCCAAGTTGCTGTGTCGTTTGCAAAATCCATTTGGACCTCGCATTTATTCTTTTCTTGTTTCTTATTGAGATAGTTGTTCTGGCGCCTTTTGGCCTTTTTGGCATTAGTTAGACCATGCTATGTATTATTCCTTGGTTATTGACAGCTTGAAAAAATATCGTTGCATATTAGTCAATGTTTTTTTTTTTATAAAAAAAAACATGTTTTAATGCTTAAATAGTTGTCAATTTTGAATATCTTCTAAACTTCCAAGTGCTTTAAGTGTGCCTTCTAATTGCACACAGTCCGTGAGTTTTTGAAGGACGAAATTGCTTCCTGCTAACTAGGTTTTGTTACTTGCTGATTTAATTGGTCATTTGTTCTTAATCATATCTCCAAAGTTATAAGTTACCTTATGTTAATTTTACTCTTATCAGGAGGGATTTGATGCTATTCGATGGTTGGATCGATCCTTGATTCGCCTCTGTTCTAAGTTTGGTGATTATCGGAAAGACGACCCATCTTCCTTTACTCTAAATCCTTCCTTTTCTTTGTATCCTCAGTTCTTGTTTAATTTGCGGCGTTCACAATTTGTTCAGGTATATACATCTTCCAGGATATCATTCTTGAGATTGTTCATATGAACATGATCCAATGGAAAGATGATTTGCATTCGTTTGTTTGGATTCTTGTGATCCTGTGCAGGTTTTTAACAACAGTCCAGATGAAACTGCATATTTTAGGATGTTGTTAAATAGGGAGAACATTACAAATGCTGCCGTGATGATTCAGCCGTCACTGATATCGTACTCGTTCAATTCACTGCCTGCACCAGCGTTATTAGATGTTGCTTCCATTGCAGCTGATCGTATTCTCCTGCTAGATTCATATTTCAGTGTTGTCGTATTTCATGGGATGACAATAGCTCAGTGGCGTAATATGGGATACCAAAATCAGCCGGAACACCAAGTTTGTGCTTGCTTATTCAATCCCTCTACTACTACTGTTGAAAGTTGAAATATAATAAGCTCGTTTTTTTAATATATTTTTTCAAATTTTGATTATATAATTACCCATTTTCGAAACCTTCGACCATTTATGAATATTTTATATACCATGTTTTCTATTTTTAGAGAATAAATTTAAAAGTTGATTGTGTTTCTTACACTTCAGTCATTTGGTGGTTTATAATGGGTGTATCAGCCACGTCTTCCATTTAATCAATCTAGCATTCTTTTTACAGGCATTTGCACAGTTGTTGCAAGCTCCTCATGATGATGCCCAAATTATCATTAACGAACGTTTTCCAGTACCTCGTTTGGTTGTCTGTGATCAGCATGGCTCTCAGGTTATTTTCTTAATATGTACCTTTGGGTTGCATTACAGCAAAGATGATTACACAGAAGCACTAAAATACTATAATACTTCTTTTCTGCTTCCGCTGTCATTATTATTTTAAGCTCCTAGCTCGTTTTTACTAGTAGTATCACACAGGTTTGTTTTGCATGTTTTGTCTCTTTCTAATCACTCAAACTTCACTTATAGCACATGGCTACATTATTTTGATGCTTAGCTCGATTATTTTCCATCCGTTCCAAAGGATTGTTTGTAGATGTTTGTTTATTTGGTAAATACGTTGTGATTGTGAACCGAATGAACGAAATTATTCTTACCTCATTCCATCTGAAGGTTTATATTGACGTTTATATTTTATTATCTTGATTTTGTGAGCAGGCTAGATTCTTATTGGCAAAGTTGAATCCATCCGCAACATATAACAATGCTCAAGAAATGGCGGCTGGATCAGATATCATATTTACTGACGATGTCAGCCTTCAAGTTTTCTTTGAGCATCTTCAGAGGTTGGCTGTGCAATCTTGAGAATAGATAGCTTTCTTGAGGCTTATAGTAAAGATCCGATCAGTCTTGCTGTGGGAAAAATTCACTGAGGGAGATGTATATCTGGTCTTGTTGACTTCTTTTCTAGTCTTTCCATTATTTTCCAAGTTGAGAAGCCAATATTTCCCCCACTCTCTCATTTGGAGAATATTTGAGAACATTGATAAAATTCTTTTTTCGGGCGACATTCTCGGTCGGCATCGCAGCCTAATAAAGGGTCACAAAGGTCACTTTAGCTTCAAGTTACATGTGGGCAGAAAAAGGAGAATGTAATTTAGAGGAATCCTTCAACAGCTTAGACATTTGTGAAAGTCATTTTGTTACTAATTTTGGTTCTTCAATTTGTTATTTTGTATTGAGGTTAGACCACAAAGTGAGTATTTTTTATGAATCTCCAAGTAAATTATAAGGGAGTTTAGTCTGAAATTGCAATTTTATTTATGAAAGACACAGCTGGGTTATGAACTTTTTGATTTCTATCAGTTCTTCAAAAAATTTAGTTTAAATGTGATGATCTTAATTCTTCATGCATCAATTTGATCCACTTCTGCTAAGTTTCTGTTCATTGAGTCATGTTGAATCACAAAAAGCAAAGCACCCTGAAAAGTTCACACAGCTAAATAACATTCAAGCCAGTTCTGCAACACTCTACACTACTAATGCACTGATGAACAGCATACAAATTGAGCCCAATATGGCTTCCCTTTTCTCCTTTCTCTCCGGATGTCTGATGGATACCTTGCAGGAGAGTTCCATTCATTTGGAATCTCTTTGTTTCCCAACTGTGAGGCAGGCAATCTCGGCTGAGTAACGGAGCCAACTATTGCGTCGACGACACTATTTTCTGTCGAATTTTCGTCTTTCTGAATCATAGAAGCCAGGTTTTCTTTTCGTGTTGGTGATGATTTCTGTTTGTTTTCGAGTGCAGCATCATCCAAAAGGTTCTTGAGAGCAGTGTGTGGCTTCCCTGTGCTCCAGTTTGTCACCTTGGCAATAACTGCCTCGTTCTTCTTTCGTCCCGGTGAGTCCTTTGCCACGTGAGTGTACGAGGGAAACCAGGCAGCCTGCAGAGATGCAGGATTTGGCTGCTGTTCGTTTTGCGCGGTCTGGATTTCGGAAGTGGCTGTGTTTTGGATTCCTCCTCCATCAGGTTCGACCAAGGTCATAAAAGATGGTGGCTCGAACAAATCCGATCTGTCGGAATGTTGTCTCTTGGTTGCAGCTTCCATCCTCTTCGAGTTGTTTCCTTCTGCTTCGGCTCGTGCTTGCAGTGTTGCTTCGCCATCAACAACAGCTGGTAAATCTGACTGAGTTGAGAGCACTGTTCCTCATGATCAAGAAATATACTAATTATCAAGAAAGTTTCTGATATAAAAAGTACTATCAAAGTATAAGAATACCTGAAACAGACCCCCAGTTCCCTTCAAGACTGTCAGTTTGACTACTCGCATCAACCGAAGCATCGAGAAGGGACGATGTAAGCTGCGGTTTTACGTCGGTTTTCACAGTATCATCTTGCCAAGTTTCAGAAGTAATTCTCACATCTCCAACAAGCTGGCTCACACTGCCATCCCGAGAAGCGTCTGATCTTCCCGTGACAGATTCGTTACTGACAGAAACCAAATTCGCCTCTTTGTTCGAATGGACATCGGACGAGTTTTGAACTGCGCTAAAATCTGCAACATGACATGACTGATCATTGCCATGATCGTCGTCTTTTACACTTTGCTTAGCATCCGAAACTAAACTAATGCCAAAACTTTTCGTGTCTACGCTTTCGGTCCCAGAAAACTTCCTAGGGGATTCATTTGCCATCTCTTCGGCAACAGCACGACATTTATCCTCTCTGCTGTTCGTGGTAGATTCAAGCATCGTGGAATCGATCCCTGTTGAAACCTTTTCCTCTGGAAGATAAATTTGCGCCGTGTCCTCCGAATGTCTTCCACATGCTCCTGCTTTGTTCTCATCATCAGCTAGAAGAACCCCTCCTATTCCAACATCATTGTCGTCGAGTTTCTTTAGATTACCTGTTGGTGCAGCTGAGTTTTCGTCGGAAACGACATCGGTAACATTTTCAGAAAGATTATCCAGAGAATGCATGAAAAAGGCCACTGGTTCAACTTCTGGTGAAAAGGAGGCTGATGGAACACTATCAATCCCACAATTTGCAGCATCACTTAAGGTTTGACTCTTATCGTGCTTTTCGTTTTCACCGAGTTCACTTTTAATCTCGGTTGCATTCACTTCTTTAATGGGAATTTCTTCGACTTCCTCGTTGCTATTCCTCGAACAATCAGCTTTTACATCAACAGACACATTCTTGACTCCAGTATCAAAAGAAGCTACTTCTGAGGCTGGATCAAATGGCTCAGCCTGGGAAGTCGAAAAACTCTCCTCACGAACGGGATCCTTAAAATTGTCTTCCGAACCACCGACTCCTTCATGAGGATCCTGTACAACATAATTGATTAACTTAAGATCCTTATGGTCCTTTGAATCTTCAACTAAAGCCACAGGACGCTCCACAACGTGTAAGTCACTCGACGCAGAAGGCAGATGCACATTGTCATTCCTTTCTTTTGTTTCATCGGTCTCGAGTAAGACGTGACAACTGCAAGACTCTAGATCGTTTTTAGCATAAGGCATGACTTGAGTCGAGTCAATGGGTTTAACATCTGATACAACAGCCATTGATAGAAGAGTTGCATTAGGTGCAGTGGGCTCTGTAGGTATTTCAATGGTTTCTTCCATCTTCGGTACTGGCTCGGATTTATCATTATCCATTCTTCCGGGCGGTGCTGCAATGTCTGCCAAGTTTTTAAACGAGCCGAAGCCCTCATTTTTCTTTTCATCATATCTTGTATCAGGAGATGGCAAGGAGCATCGAGGCACGTTTTCAGCACTATCAATGTTCCTCTCTTGTTGCAGAGGCACTATAGTTTCGGGTTCAATCGGATTCAAGTCACTTGCAGTAGTTGTATTCATATGATCGTCGTGGAGAACCACTGAATCCCCAGTTCTAAAGTTGGTGTCAAGAGTCATAAGTTCTTGATTAAATTTGGTTTCCTGCTCAGTTGAAGAGATGAACAGAGGAGTTCCAAAATCAGTCTCAAGATTCACAAGTTCTTGATCAACTTTGGTTTCCTGCACATTTCCTGACCGATCGATAGCGGTTTCTGCAACAATCAAATTCTCAGCTTTTTTATTTTCAGTTGAAGAACACGACAATGGAATTCGAGAGTCAGTCTCGATATTCAAAAATTCTTGATTAGTTTCGTTTTCCTGCTCGCTTCCTGACTGATGGATAGTAGTTTCTGCAACAAAAATTGTAAGAAGAATTTGAAGAACATGAAGTAGAATAGGATTTCTCAAACAGAACAAGAGAAATTCATGAGAAATTCATGAGGAAGTGGAATCTCTTCGTTCACTCTCGTTACACTATTCGAAACTTAGCACAGCATTGCTGCATGAAGGACGAGTTTATCTAGCCTTCCCTTCAATGATTCAAAAGTTTTCCTTTTCCATTATTGTTGTAACAGCCCAAGCCCACTGCTTAATAGATATTGTCCACTTTGGCCCATTACGTATCACCGTCAGCCTCACGGTTTTAAAACACATCTATTAGGGAGAGGTTTCCACACCCTTATAAGGAATGCTTCGTTCTCCTCTCCAACCAATGTGGGATCTCACAATTCATCCCCCTTGAGGACCCAGAGTCCTTGCTGGCATGCTTCGTTCCTCTCTCCAACCGATGTGGTATCTCACAATCCACCCTCCTTGGGGACCCAGAGTCCTTGCTGGCATGCTTCTCCAACTGATGTGGGATCTCACAATCCACCCTCCTTGGGGACCCACAGCGTCCTCGCTGGCATGCTTCGTTCCCCTCTTCAACCGATGTGGGATCTCACAATCCACCCTCCTTGGGGACCCAACGTCCTCGCTGGCATGCTTCGTTCCCCTCTTCAACCGATGTGGGATCTCACAATCCACCCTCCTTGGGGACCCAGCGTCCTCGCTGACATGCTTCGTTCCCCTCTCCAACCGATGTGGGATCTCACAATCCAGCCCCTTGGGGACCCAGCGTCCTCGCTGGCATGCTTCATTCCACTCTCGGTTGTGGGATATCACAATGGTGCAAGCTATGGGTTTGGGCAGTTACAATTGCCCACTTCAAATATCTCATAAAAGCTGCTATTTTCGATCCTACAATGGCAATGAAAGATCATGAAACACGTACGAAACTGGCTGACCATAAACAGCTAACAATATGACCAGATAAGCGAAAAAGAACGAAGATAAATTGTCCCGAACATTAAACTTACCAAGGAGTTCTGCGTCATTCGTAGTTCGGGAGCTATTCATTTCATCCTCCGCCACCATCTTCGACGTGCTTTCCGAATTCAAAGCATCTCCCATGGATTTGTTTGGTCCTATGCCCTCCGAAAACTCTGCAACAGCATCGGAAAACACTTCATCTCCAGATTCCTTCGATTTTGTTTTCGTTCCATCGACACCCTTGTCACTGCAACTCCCTCCCAGGACTTCTAGACCTAGCAGCATTTACTGACATAATTAAAAACATCTTAAGGCACAGCAGCTTTCATTACCACAGGCCCCTCTTTTCCAACAGAAAAGATTGAGCAAGCAAAAAAGACAGAGAAGGAGAGATAAATGTAACTTAAGAATCCCTAGCATAACTTTCGGCGCTCTCAAGGTTTTTAAAACTTGTCAGTTAGGGAGAGGTTTCCACACCCATATAAAGAAGGCTCCGTTCTCTCACAATCCACCCCTTCGGGGCCCAGCATCCTCGCTGACACTCATTCCCTTCTCCAATCGATATGGGATCTCTCAATCCACCCCCCTTCGGGGCCCAGCATCCTCGCTGACACTCATTCCCTTCTCCAATCGATATGGGATCCCTCAATCCACCCCTCTTCGGGGCCCAGCGTTCTTGCTGGTATACCGCCTCATGTCCACCCCCTTCGGAGCTCAGCCTCCTCGCTAGTACATCGCCCGGTGTCTAGCTTTGATACCCTTTGTAAGGGCCCAAACCCACCGTTAGCAAATATTGTCCTTTTTGAGCTTTCTCTTTCGAGCTTCCCCTCAAGGTTTTTAAAACGCGAATACTAGGGAGAGGTTTCCACATCCTTATAAAGAATGTTCCGTTCTCCTCCTAGGTGGAATCTCACATGCTCTGTTCCATTCCCTCAACTTTTATCCCTATATTTCCCAAGTTATTTCAATCCTTATCATTAATTTTCACAAATCATTTAACAAGAACATAAATCCACAAGGAACACCCAACCTGCTAATTGTCCAAGTTGACCACTGATGACAAATTTCCATTAAACAACTCATAGAAGATTAAC
The DNA here is from genome assembly GCA_033971965.1 of Cucurbita ficifolia. Taxonomy (NCBI): domain Eukaryota; kingdom Viridiplantae; phylum Streptophyta; class Magnoliopsida; order Cucurbitales; family Cucurbitaceae; genus Cucurbita; species Cucurbita ficifolia. Next base: position 10,177,437 of record CM066967.1, on the reverse strand, counting down.
AACAAGCACTAGAATTGCTTTTTATCCAAAGTTCAAGACAATCAAAGAAGGCTTTAAAAGCCCAGAAAGCAAAAAAGAACAAACAAGAAAGTGAAGATAGCAAAATCCAAAACCAACAGTTAAAAAAGCTACAAAGAATACAGTGTATGGAAGAGAATTCTCACTAGAACTATTATGATAGCCATCATTATCTGAAACAGTCAAAAGGGTGTTAGCCTCAGACTCAACCAGCTTGAACCCTTCAATGGTTCCACAAACCCTCTTGTGAGCACGCCTACGTTTGGCACTCGGATGAGAGCTAGAAAAGGGCCATCCACATTTGTTGCAAACATGAACTCCATGGCTCTCCTGCCCTACAAAACCCAACAAAACCCTTAATCACAGACAAACCCAACAACTAATTTCCAAAACCCACAAAAACCCAAATGCCCGAATCCATTATAAACCCACAAAAAGTACACAAATCACCAACCAAGCCAAGATTTCACCGCCAATTTCAAGAACAAACCCCAAAATCCTAGAGGGAACTGAGTACTTACTCTGTTCTCGATGCTCCATTTCTGAAAGCGAGAGAAGATCCGAAGAAGAAGCAAAATGAAAAGATTAAAAAGAGGGAGAATCATTCATTTGGGATTCACTAAATTTGTTTCGAAAGGGTTGAAAAAAGGAAAGGGAAACAGGGGGCAATGGAGAAAAGTCCAGAAGTGGGGTTTTGAGAAAAGGGGTTGCGGGCCTTGCGGTCAGTGTAAACAGTGAAGGAGAAACTAGCGCCTGCGACGGCTGACGGTGTAGCCCTCCATGTGCTTGTGCTCAACCTTCTTCATTTCATACCATTACAAAGGGCAAAGGCTACCGCACTGACGCTTTGCTGTGGAGGAGTGATCGTGTGTATCCAAGCGTATGAAGGGATTGTGGAATCGTCTTCTCGAAGGGGTCACGTTTGTCTGGAAGTACAGCCGTACGTGTGCGTGATTTTGTTGTCCGTACAATGACATGACCACCTAACCACCGCCATGGTAAGTATCTTCGTTTCTTTAATATATATATATATATATATATATAAATTTTCAATAATTACTGTATTTTTATTAATTTAGCTAAAAAAAATTACCATTTTGTCTTCTAAATTTTGATTTTTGGTTTAAATATATATTTGTTACTGAAATTTTTTAAATTTATAAATTTTTTTTTCTAGTTTTTTTTATATTGTTTGATCTGTAAAAAAAATACAGTAAGAAAAAGGACAAGCGGGAATCATTGATTTGGTTGGAAACACATGTGGCCGTGAGGCGACAAAGGTCCCCACCAGGGGACAAAAGCATTGTTATTTATCTATTTATTAATTTCCATTAAAAGTGGTTTTCTTTTATTATTATCATTATTTTAATGATGATTCTTATGAAACCTTTGACAAATCTCACCAAACAAGACACCACGTGACAAAGATGTTTTGGATTATGAAGCTCTTTTTAGAAGTTTTTAACCTAAAAATAATAACTTTTTTTATTTAGTACCTAAAGTCCGACCCGAGTAAAGAAAGAGTGACACTGAGAATGGGTATTATAGAAACTTTAATAATTTTCACTCGTAGGCTTTAACTAGGTAGGCTTAAAGCTTGTTGGGCCAATGGCATGATACTATCCAGCTCTCATAGCTTTGCTTTGGATTTCCCTAAAAGATTTCATACGAACAGAGATAGTATTCTTTGATTATAAACCCACGATTACTCTCTAAATTAGTCGATGTGGGATTTTCATCCAACACCCTAAACCGAACCGCATTATCAATTTTTTTTTAAATTCAACCTAATCTATACCAGAAAAAAAAAAAGCCCAAGTCAACCAAATTTTTATGGTTTGGGTCGGATAATATAAGTTGGTCGGACTATGAAGTCATATGAATGTTCCTACTCGAAAAAAATCCAAAATACTTGTAATTTAAAATAACTTGAAAAAAAAGGGGTGAATTTCCACGTGGTTTCCTCGCACATAAATATTAATTAGAGTCGCTACTGTCTTTTCATTTGTTGTTGACTTTTCCACAGACCTTCTGGAAGTTGACTTGAAGTCGTCTTCCTCCTTCCACGACGGAGAAAATGCAGTTCCACGCCAGGGAGAAAACCAGCAGAGTTATCGCCGAAGAGTCGCAGAAATGGCCGGTTTCATCTCGACATTTGCAGTGCAGGAGATTCTGAAGAAGGCATTTGGTCTTGCAGCCGAGCAAATTCATCTGGCCTGCCATTTTAAGACGGAGCTCTCCAAGCTCTGCACCTCTCTGCACCTCGTCAAAGCCATTCTTCGCGATGTCGATCAAGCGAAGTCCGATCGAGAATCGTTCATGATTTGGGTCGCTAAGCTTCAGGGTTTAGCCATCGATGCCGAAGTTATAATGGAAGAGCTCTCCTACGAGAATCTTAGGCGCCAAATTGACGTCAATGGAAATCCCAAGAAAATGGTATGTGATTTCTTTTCATTCTCCAATCCCTTGTTGTTTAGGTTGAAAATGGCTCATAAAATTAAAACCATTACCCAAATTTTGAATGAGATTACTGGGGAGGCAAGTGCTGTGGGGGTTGTTGCTAAAGTGAATGAAAGGGGAACGAGTGCTAATAATGGGCAAATTCCAGAGACTGACTCATTTCTTGATGAGTTTGAGATTGTAGGAAGAGGGGTTGATATATCAAGAATAGTGAGCATAGTTCTTGACACTACCACTCACGACAGGATCTCTGTCATTCCTATTGTCGGGATGGGCGGTCTTGGAAAGACAACAGTGGCAAAAGCAGTGTTTAATCATGAGCTTGTGGAAGCTCATTTTGATGAAACAATTTGGGTGTGTGTGACTGCAAGTTTTGATGAGAAGAAGATTTTAAGAGCAATTTTGGAATCTCTTACCAACTTTCCAAGTGGTTTGGATAGTATGGATGCTATACTTAGAAGATTACAAAAGGAGGTGGAAGGGAAAAGGTATTTTCTTGTGCTGGATGATGTATGGAATGAAAATTTTGAACTATGGAACAATTTGATGAGTCTTTTGCTAAAGATTACAAATAGTGTTGGGAATAGAATTCTTGTGACAACTCGGAGTGAAGAAGCTGGAAAAGTCGTGAAGACGTTTCCCATTTATCGTTTAGCTAAGTTATCAGACGATGAATGCTGGTCGATATTCAAGGAAAGAGCGTCCCCAAATGGTCTACCACTGACTCAAGAGCTGGAAGTTATGAAGAATGTGCTTGCTGAGCAGTTTGGAGGCATTCCATTGGTTGCAAAAGTCGTGGGAGGATCCGTACATTTTAAGACAAGAAGAGAGACTTTGTTGATGTCAACATTGGAAACCCTGATTATGAATCCGCTACATAATGAAAACGATATCTTGTCTATCTTGAGATTAAGCGTGGATCATTTACCGAACTCGTCGTTGAAACAATGTTTTGCCTATTTCTCAAATTTTCCCAAGGGATACAACTTTGAAAAGGAACAACTAATCCAATGCTGGATGGCTGAAGGGTTCATTCAACCTTCTGATCAAGCAGGCAATGAAACCATGGAAGATATAGGAGACAAGTACTTCAATATCTTGCTAGCTCATTCCTTATTTCAAGATATTGTCAAAGATGAGAATGGTAAAATCACTCACTGTAAGATGCATCATCTTCTTCATGATCTTGCATATTCTATCTCAAAATGTGCAGCATTCGGTTCAGATGTTATTGGTTTAAATGATAGCGTTTCTCAAATTCGACAATTATCCTTGATTGGGTGTGAGAATAATGTAACTTTGCCTTCTATAAGGAGCATGCGGAACTTACGTTCTTTGTTCTTGGACAGAGATGTCTTGGGCCACGAGATTATAAGTTTCAAGCGCTTGTGTGTTCTGAACATGTCGCGATGCGAAATCCGTAGCTTGCCGACGTCAATTGGAAGGTTAAAGCATCTACGGTATCTAGACGTTTCAAATAATATGATAAAGGAACTTCCAAAATCTATTGTTAAGCTTTACAAATTGCAGACCCTGAGGCTTGGTTGTTTCCATGGAGAAGCCCCCAAGAACTTCAGAAAATTGATGAGCTTGAGACATTTGTATATGGATATTAAAAGACCAACAAATAGGCACATGCCTTGTTATCTAGGTAGGTTGGTCGATCTTCAATCCTTGCCTTTTTTTGTTGTTGGCATGGACAAGGGGTCTCATATAGAAGAGCTTGGATATCTGAGCCATCTCAGAGGAACATTAAGGCTTTACAATCTTGAGTTTGTCAGAAATATGGGGGAAGCCATGACAGCAAAGTTGGTGAAAAAGGAAAAAGTGTACAAATTGAAACTATTATGGAGTGATCAAAGAGAAGTTAGTGATGACCATGACACTGCTGTTTTAGAAGGACTTCAACCACACAAAAATCTCCAATACTTGAAACTTGAAAACTTTATGGGAGAACTCTTTCCAAATCTTACTTTTGTTGAAAATTTAGTGAAGATTTCTCTGAAAAACTGTAGCAGATGTAGAAGAATCCCGACATTTGGACATTTGCGTAATCTTAAAGTTCTTGAGATTTCTGGATTGCACAACTTAAAAAGTATAGGGACTGAGTTCTATGGAAATGGAAATCAGGGGAGAAGTTTGTTTCCAAATTTGAAAAGATTTGATCTTCTGGACATGGAGAATCTGGGACGTTGGGACGAGGCAGCAGTTCCGTCGCACGTTGCGGTTTTCCCTTGTATTGAAGAGTTAAAAATTCTTGACTGTCCGAGATTAGAAATTGTTCCTGATTACTTCTCGACTCTCAGGACATTAGAAATCGACGATGTTAACAACCCAGTTTCGCAGAACACTCTGCAAACATTTAAGCTACTTGGCATAATACACTCAGGCAGTCTGAGTGGTTTGCCTGAGGAGCTATGTGGTAATCTGTCATCTCTCGAGGAGTTTAAGGTTTGGTATTACCTTCACTTGAAATCCTTTCCGACCATTGAGTGGCTCACTGATCTTCTGAAATGCAAGATTGGATATGACACAAAATGGACAAGTAATCAAGCTGATGAGCTAGAATCATACATGTCTGTAAATGAATTGTCTATTGTCGGCTACCACGATCTAACGTCGACCCCGGATATAAAAGCATTGCAGAATCTTTCATCTTTGACGATCACTGGCTTGAAGAACTTGCCAAAAGGATTTCACTGCCTGACTTGCCTGAAAAGTTTGTCAATTGGTGGGTTCATGGAAGGGTTTGATTTTAGGCCTCTTTTACACCTTCAATCTCTTGAGAATCTAGCATTGATAGACTTTGGCAGTGCAGAAAGCACACTTCCAGGCGAACTTCAGCACCTCACTGGCTTAAAGCACTTGAAAATTGTTGGCTTTCAAGGCATTGAATCTCTACCAGAGTGGTTTGGAAATCTTACCTCATTGGAAAGTTTGCACCTTGAAAGTTGCAGAACATTGAGAGAGCTTCCAGAAGCTATGGGTTGCCTTGCCAAATTGGAAGAACTGCGCAGTTTCAATTGCCATGAGCTCAGGCTTCGCCAAGAAGAATCAGAATGGTCCAAGATTTCACACGTTTCGAGATTCGTATCGTTCAATTATTGGGTCGATGAGTAAGTAAAAGATAACCGTGTTTCCAAATTATACACACACCATGAACTTAAGAGCACAAACATGAACACGCGCACGGATATCACTCAAGACAGACACGGCGACATACTAAGTATGTGGGTGAAATCTAACTTGCTTCTTTGATTATAGGGACCAACAGAGGGTTCAGTTCAAAGTCTGTCACAAGCCTAGCTAATGACTCATGTCAGTCAAGGATGATATGAACCAAGACATCTCAATCATGCAATATTAACAGATGAGTCGTGTGGCTGCCGAGTTCTTTGGTTGATTCATGCCATGCATCTTGTGATGAACAAAGTGGCTACATGAAGTCATAAAGGTACCCCTTCATCTCATGTCTTTGGTCTGTTTTGAAGTTTTATACTTAAAACTTAATGATTTAAAATATTTTTTATTCTAGATTTTGAACAATAAACGAGGAATATATTAAGATATTAGATAGAGAAAGAGGCTTGGGGGGCTGGCACACCATCTGGTGTCTAGCTCTCTTTGGATCGTTATGTATCTATGTCAGCCTCACGGTTTTAGAACGCGTCTACTAAAGAGAGGTTTCTACACCCTTATAAATAATGTTTCGTTTCCTCTACCACTGACGTGGGATCTCACATGATCAATGATATCCCTGTATAGATAATAAAAAATGATCAACGATACCTGTTTAGAAAATGAAGAACAGGGTGACAAAAAAATTGAAACGTATTTCAGTAAAGATAGATCAAATAAATCAATCTTTTGGTCGTGATTTGTATGATCGATTTAGTATAGTATAATAAGAAATAGTGAAAGAACAAAAAGAAAACCTCTCACCTTCACATCTTTAATTTGGTTTTAACATTCATAATCTTTGTCTTTTGGTTTAAGAAAACGACATTCCCTTTGTCACTTTGATCCATATTGTGTTCTTAATTTTTCAAAAGAATATCACTTTCCTTTCTCATTTAGTCATCATCTTTACTCTTCCATCCTTCCCTCTCCTTTTAAAAGCTCACCAAAACCCACTCATATTCCCCCATGTTTAACACCACAAGTTCTAGACATGCCAACTTTTTCTCTCAATTTCGTCCTTCTATCGTCCCTCATTTTCATCTCGGGTACGCGACTTTCTTTACGTTCATTTTCTTTGATGGGTCTCTTTAATTTTGTTTTTGAAATAGATTCCCCACTATCGGGTGAGGAGTCTGAACCTACGAACTCTCAGGTAAGGGTGTTCGTGGGTTGAGTTGAGTCAAGTTGAGACATTTATTTTATCCCAAACAACCTTTATGAACCCAACCCAAAGCAACCATACATTTTTTGGGTTTGGTTGGTTTTCATTTATTTGAAACAAACCCAACTCAAATAAGTTCATAACTGTTAGAGTCCCACGTTGGTTGGAGAGGAGAACGAAACACCCTTTATAAGAGTGTATAAACCTTTCTCTAGTAGATGCGTTTTAAAGCCTTGAGGGAAGCCCGAAAGGGAAAACCCAAAGAGGACAATATCTGCTAGCGGTGGGCTTGGGCCGTTACAAATGGTATCAGAGCCAGACACTGGACAATGTGCCAGCGAGGAGGCTATTCCCCTAAAGGACACTGGGCCCCGAAAGGGGGTGGACTGTGAGAGTCCCACATTGGTTGGGGACGAGAACGAAACACCCTTAGGGTGGAAATTTAATTTAATCCCATTTACAGTCTCTTTATTGCACTTTGTGTAAAGTTTTTGAGTCTTCATATAGGCGCAGAGATTTCAAGCAAGGTAGGTATCAACTATGGCCAACTTGGGAGCAACCTTCCACCTCCAAGCCTCGCCATTGAAATGATCAAATCCATGAAAGCCGGCCGAGTGAAGCTTTATGATGCCAACCATGAAATCTTGAGACTTTTATCAGGAACAAACCTTCAAGTCTCCATTATGATACCCAACAACGAAATTTCAGACATTGCCAACAACCAGACAAGAGCAGATGAATGGATCCTAAACAACGTTGTTCCCTTTTATCCTGATACCATGATTCGGTTCATTCTTGTCGGCAATGAAGTTCTGAGCTATGCATCTGATAGGGATCGCCATGTTTGGACTGACCTTGTGCCTGCCATGAGAAGGGTTTGGCAGTCCCTCAAAGCTCAGAACTTGCAGATCATTAGAGTTGGAAGTCCGGTGGCTATGGACGTTTTGGAGACATCGTTTCCGCCGTCTATCGGGACATTTAGATCCAATATTCGACGTACTGTGGTGGCTCCGATGCTGGAGTTCTTGAATGAGACGAGGTTAGTTTATGCTAATAGATAACCTATAAGAAGTGAGCGAAGTGAGACGGAGTGGGGATTTGGCAAGGTCGGGAGCGAGGACGGAGACGGAGAATATAATCTCAGTCCTCTTTCCTCGTCTCCGTTTAGCTAACGAAAAAAAGTTTCTCCCCATTCCCTCTCTCATTTCCTCGTTCAAATGAGATTCTCCACCCAGTTCGAATCAGGTTCGACTTTCTCCACCCAGTCCGGAACGGGATCTACTTCGGCCCCGATTAAATAGACATCCGTACTAATAATACAAGAAATTGATACTTACATTCTTGACAGGTCTTTCTTCTTCGTGGATGCATATCCATATTTTCCATGGTCAGCAAACCCCATGGATATCAACTTGGATTTTGCCCTTTTCAATGGAAACTTTGCACAGATCGATGGGGGAAGTGGGTTGGTCTATACTAATCTCTTGGATGAAATGCTGGACTCTATTATATTTGCCATGGAAAAACTTGGCTACCCGGATATTCGCCTCGTGATATCGGAGACCGGGTGGCCAACCACCGGTGATATCGAACAGCCAGGTGCTAAACTATCACTCAACTCAAAAGTTTAAACCAATCATAGTTTGTAATATATTTAATCATTTATCAATAACTAGGCGCGAATCTCCTCAACGCGGCAACGTATAATCGAAATCTAGTAAAGAGAATAATGGCAGGGCCTACAATTGGGACACCAGCGAGACCAGGGGTGGTTATACCGACGTTCATATTCGCTCTCTTTGACGAGAACCAAAAGTCAGGGTCGGGGACAGAGCGACATTGGGGGCTACTGAGCTCGGACGGGAGTCCAAACTACGACATCGACTTGACGGGACGGAAGTCATCGATGGAGTACGATCCAATACCTGTGGTGGAGAACAATGTGCCATTCAGAGGAAGGTTATGGTGTGTGGCAGCGAGAGGAGTGGATTTGATGGAGCTCGGGGCAGCGATGACCGACGTGTGCAACCGAGGAGACGGAGTATGCGAGGAGCTGACGCCGGGGAGGGAGTGTTATGAGCCAGTATCAGTGCATTGGCATGCAAGCTATGCTTTCAGCTCATATTGGGCAAGGTTTAGGAGCCAAGGAGGAAGCTGCTATTTCAATGGACTAGCTGAAGAGACAACTATTGATCCTAGTGAGTTAAAAATTGTCTCTTTTCTGTCTCTAAATTCATGTCTTGTCTCTAATATTGTCTCAAAACTTTGGCAGGTAGTGGTCTATGCAGGTTCCCAAGTGTGATAATCTAAACAATTTTTTTTTTTTTTTTTTTTTTTTTTTCATTTTTTCCCTAAGGGAGAGATTTTTATAGCCAATTTTACATTTAGGAGATTTATTTTTGGAACTATTTTGTATCCTTTTATATATGCCTTTCAAATTAATAAAGGAAAAAAAAAATGCACATTTTGAATATAGTTGGATATTCCTTTTTAAATTTTATGAAAAGTCCATATTATTTTAAAGAATAATTTTCACGCAAAATGATAATTGTCGGAAGAATTAACCAGTACACGACAAACTCGAGAAAGAACATTAGGAAGCTGTATAGTGGCTAGCAAGTGCATGACAAATCCGAGAAAGAACATTGGGAAGCTGTATGGTGCCTAGCAAGTACATAACAAACCCGAGAAAGAACATTGGAAAGTTGTACAGTGGCTAGCAAGTGCATGACAAATCCGAGAAAGAACATTGGGAAGCTGTACAGTGCCTAGCAAGTACATAACAAACCCGAGAAAGAACATTGGAAAGTTGTATAGTGGCTAGCAAGTGCATGACAAATCCGAGAAAGAACATTGGGAAGCTGTACAGTGCCTAGCAAGTACATAACAAACCCGAGAAAGAACATTGGAAAGTTGTACAGTGGCTAGCAAGTACATGACAAACTCGAGAAAGAACATTAGAAAGCTGTGAAGTGACATTTGAGATATATCAGAGTTACATCTAGTACAAAAGTCAACGAATAAAATATAAAAAAAAAACTCAAGTAAATGTTCATAAACATCTTGGAAAGTATTCGAGATAAAAACAAAACTGAATCAGTTAAGACATATATCTAATTCACTATATAAGTTTTCGGTCAAATTTTATCCTCAAATAGAAATATCATAAAGAAAATAATCCAACATAACCAAACATTTATAAATAAAACGACAATATTATTACCATAAAACACGACGAAACATCGTAACAAAACATACCTACCATCAACAACATAGTAAAACATGATTTATTTATGTAACATCGTAGCGTGGAGAAACGTCGTGGTCGTGGTCATGCCACTTCATTGTCTTCCATAAGGTAAGCATCAATGTGTTTGGACACACCAACACATAATTCAAGCATGGCATGCGAGTCAGGAATCCCATCGTGCAATTTTTCATTTCTAAAGTCCAATGAATAACGCTTCCCTTCTCCTTTGGGACACATTGAAGCTTAAATTTAAAGCTCTTATATTGATACAAAAGGTGTCCTTCAATGGCTCTGTAAGTGATACAATTGTTCTCTTCATCAACCGCTTCAATTATCTCTTTGGTTGCCACAACCTTTCCATCTACAAATTAAACCCGTGTTAGTATCCGTACACGAGTTGGGTTGAAGAAATCTCGTGAACTAACTCTAAATTTCGAGTTGATCGGGTTGGTAACCCAAACAACCCATATATAATTCACAACCCAACTGAACCTTCTATTTTCAGGTTGGGTCGGATTGAGTTGTAGAGCTCAACCATAAGTCTCATAAAACGCAGATATTAACTTAGATAGCAAATATTCACAAGTAGGGTTAGCTGAATTATAAATAGTGTAGTGTAGAGTTGGGTTGTAACATATTTTTGAGTTAGTTGGACTGGTTGGTCGAGTTGACCTGACAAAAAAATATCAACCCATGAACCGACCCAAATTTTCGATTTTCAAAATTTCAACCCAACCCAACTTTTATCGGTTGGATTGGGTAGTTCGAGTTAATTGAGTTTTCGGGTCATATGAACAATCCTACCGAATAGTGTAAAGAAAATAAACATCGAAAGAATGATATAAACCATATGAGTATCTCCAGATGACGATGGACCCGACTTTTCCCCATTCGCCTTCGAGTAGATCGACACCATGTACCATGCCGGTAGAGAAATTGGAAATATGATGAGGCCTTTGGTGGAATATTTCATGAAACTTTGAAGCTGAAGCAGTGATTTCTACATCAGCCTCCACCTTTCCGAGGAGTCCCATGATAATGCATTGCCAAACATGTCTCTTCTTGGACTCATTTATAAGGCTGGGATCTTAAATTTCTCTCCACTTTCATCTTTACAATTTCAATTAAAGTTGAAGCAAAATATGAATTATTGTAGTGTCATCCTATTTGATTATGGAGTAGGAATTATGTGAAATTGGAAATATGATCGAAGCTGGGAGATCCCACGTTGGTTGGAGGAGAGGGGAACGTAACATTCATTATAAGGGTGTGGAAACCTCTCCCTAACAGACGCGTTTTAAAATCGTGAGGCTGATGATGATACGTAAAGGGCCAAAACGGACAATATCTACTAGCAGTGGACTTGGGTTATTACAGAAGCACACCAAAATCGTGAGGCTGACGATGATACGTAAAGGGCCAAAGCGGACAATATCTACTAGCGGTGGATTTGGGTTATTACAGAAGCATACCAAAATCGTGAGGCTGACGAGGATACGTAAAGGGCCAAAGCGGACAATATCTACTAGCGGTGGACTTGAGCTATTACAGAAGCACACCAAAATCGTGAGGCTGACGATGATACGTAAAGGGTCAAAACGGTCAATATCTACTAGCGGTGGACTTGGGCTATCACAGAAGCACACCAAAATCGTGAGGCTGGCGACGATAAGTAAAGGGCCAAAGCGGACAATATCTACTAGCGGTGGACTTGGGCTATTACAGAAGCACACCAAAATTGTGAGGCTGACGATGATACGTAAAGGGCCAAAGCTGACAATTTCTACTAGCGGTGGACTTGGGCTATTATAGAAGCATACTGAAACGAATAATCGAAGTAGAATGAAATACTCACAAAACACACTTATGTAAGAAAGATATTGCTTTTCTTTTTCAAGTGGCTACTGACTATTGGTTGAGGTGGGAGAGCGTTTAAGAGCTACACGGTTATAGAGGAGGGTTGTCCTTAAGCGTCAGTCCTATGTGTTAGAGGTTATCGTCGGCATATTATTGTATCTTGTTCTCTGGTCCCCATTTTTGTAATAAACTTTTAAATAACACTTTGAGTCGTAAATGTCTTTGATTTTATCTTTTGAATTCGATGTTTGTTTTTTAAACTGTCCAAATTTTTTCAATATTTTCGTTGTTAGTTGTGTTTGTGTTATTGTGATCAGTGATTTGGAGCCTCGAAAATCGAATAATGACACGAAATTAACTTAATATTAATATTATTTTGATTGATGAATGAAGAATCTAACAAGTATCTTAATTTTCAACATATTTTTAATACACAATTATGTATTATTTTTGTTTTAAATAAATATCTAATAATAGTTCGGTTACGTAAGAATATAATCAACCGTTATCAATAATGCAATTCTATTATTGGAAGAAATTGAATCGATATTAATTAACCCCTCGATTATTATTGTATTTATACGCTATCAAAGTCGTTGTTGCTTAATCGCTTTTAGCTTATAACATTGCTTTCTTTCAAACTGTTTTCAACGAACTTTCTCGCTCACGTTTTCTATAACATTTCTCTCAAACGTGACTCGAGACTCGAGCATACACCTACGTTGTCTGCGAGGTTCAAATTTCTCATAGCTGACTTGTTCGCTGGGTTAGAACAAGTGTCGCACAATCGTTGTCCCGTTGCCGTAAGAGTGTGATTGTGATAAGTGGTCTTAGTCAAAGATATATATTTTAACATGGAGTGTCGAGAAGCCCAAATCAAAGTCTAAACGAAGGTCAAGCTCGAGAAACACAATATCCTTATTATAACATACCTTTATTATTTTAGTACACACATATTCTTACAAACTTTATTCCCATTTCAAACATGATTCCAAACATGTCTCGATCATATTACACACACAAACAGATGATCTTATTCAAACACACTAACGTAGAAACATGTCTAGATATCTTAATCTCGAGCACTCTGACTTACGCGCCACACGATTTTTCATTACCCAAAAGATGAGCTTCGATGTCTTTGGAGATAGCAACACACAAATGAAGCAAACTATGTGAATCAGGAATCTTCTCGTGTCGCTTTTCATATTCAAAAATCCAATGAATCACGCTTCCCTTATCCTTTGGAATACACTGAATTATAATTTTAAAGCTCTTATAATCCTTCAAAAGGTCTCCTTCTATGACTTTGAAACATATCATATTCTTCTCCTCATCAACCGCTTCAACTACCTCCTTAGCTACCGAAGCCTTCCCACCTACGAGTTTAATAAACATCAACGAAACGAGTTAAAGAAACCTAGGAAAACTCAAAAAACATCCTTAAAAAACACAAACAAGAACAAACCATGAACATAGTTCCAGTAAATGATCGAGCCAACTTTGCCCCATTCGCCTTCGTGGAGTTGACAACCTTGGATTTTGTCTCCACACGCGTTGGAGATATGGTGAGGCTTTCGATGAAACATTTCATGGAACTTTGAAGCTGGGACCTTGATTTTTACATCAGCCTCTAATTTCCCACACAAACTCATGATGGTCGGATTTGGAAAAAAACAAGAAACTTGAGACGAGAAAAGATAATACGATGACTGATCAAGCCTTGTCTCCTCGTACACTTAAATAAAGACAAGGCTTAACTCTCACATGATATTATAATATTAAATGCAATATTTTACATTTAAAAAAAAAAAAAACTTTTCAATTCTAGATACTAATATTTAATTATATGTGTATAAACAATGTAATTTTTTTGTTATTATATGATTTTGAAAAAAAAAAAAAAAAAAAAAAAAAAAAAAAAAAAAACTAGCTAGCTAATTGTATGTTCATCAATTCAATTGAAATTTGAGCATAATATAATGTTGTTTTTTTTGGGTGAATTTCAATTATTTTTTCAATTATTTTTTGATTGAAATTAGATTTTTTTGGAAATATTTTGATTTTACGAAATAGATAATCAAATTTGTTGTCTAATTTATTTTTTAATAAAGATATTGATTTAGATGTTTGATTCCAATATTCGTTATAATTTAATTTAACAAATGGAATAAAAGAAATACTAATTTAATCATATAACTAAATATTAAACATTATTTATTTTTCTAATATGACATAAAAATAAAGTTATAACTTTATTATAGTATAAGATTTATTTTTCTAATATGACATAAGATTAAAGTTATAACTTTATTATAGTATAAAATTAAAGTTAAAAATATTTTAATTGTATTAACATATTATAGCTTTAATAAATGTGTTATAAAATATTTTTATATCAACATATATAAGTTATACTTTCATATTCTATTATAACATCCGTTATAACCGTACAAAAACGTTACAAAATGTCTCGAACTTTTAATAACGTCGGCTGTTGAGACCTACGAAAAAAGCTGTAAAATGTTTATTATAGCATTTTTCTTTAGCTATCGTATCTATTATTTCTTGCCGTTTATCGTATTCAAATTATAATTGAATAGTGGCTAAACGATTACCTTACCACATTCGAGTGTGATGTTCGATCTTTGAAATCCGCTCGATACCCATATTCGATTGGTTGTTCTAAAAGATAATTTTTTTTTTCTTTAGAATTTTAAAATAACATAAAAAAATATAAAAGTTAAGTAATTCCGTTTCATAAAGTTTTTGCTTTTCATAAGCATCCATTTGAGTATTATAGAAATAAAGCCATTCTTTGACTTTGATAACGAAGCTAGAGCAATGTGCAATAAAGTTTTTTTTATTTTTTTTTATAATAGAACTTTTTGTTTAAAACTTATCTCAAATAAAACTAGGAGCGGGAGATTGTCGGGGCTCGAGTTGGCTAACAGGTTAACAATATAACAGGTGTTCTTGAACGAGTAAAAAGATTGACATCATAATTTATTTTGAAGAGGGGAGAAAGGACAGATTGAAATCATGTTATACCGTACATCTTTTTTTGTGCGTCGAGATAATAGGTAGGAGCATAGATTGTGTGAGATCCCGCGTGGTTGAAAAGAGGAATAAAACATACCTTATAAGGGTGTGAAAACCTCTCCTTAATAGACGCGTTTTAAAACCGTGAGGCTGACGATGATACGTAATAGGCCAAAGCGAACAATATCTAGTAGTGGTGGGCTTGAGCTGTTACAAACGGTATTAGAGCCAGACACCGAGCTTGAGCTGTTACTAGCGGCGACCCACAATATCGGGTGTCAATCGATATGGGATCTCATAATTCACCTCTTTGCCCAACGTCTTCGTTGGCACACCGCCCGGTGTCTAGTTCTCTTTAACTCAGACCGATGTGGGATATCACAATCCACTCATTTGCCCAAAGTCCTTGTTAGCACACCACCCACTATATGGCTCTCTTTAACTTGTTATGTATCGTCTTCAGCCTCACAGCATTAAAACACGTATGTTAGGGAGATGTTTCTAAACTCTTGTAAGGAAATGTTTCGTTTCCCTCTCCAACCGATGTGGGACCTCACAATCCACCCCTCTTTGGGGCTCAACATCCTTGTTGACACACCGTCTGGTGTAAGTCCACCGCTAGCAAGAATGCTTCAACCGATATCTTCCACGGGATGGATGGAGAGAGAAACGAAACATTTCTTATAAGGGTATGGAAACCTCTTTCTTGTAGACGCATTTTAAAACCATGAGGCTGACGGCTATATGTAATGGGCAAGCGGACAATATCAACTAGCGATGAACTTGTCTGATTTTAAGTTAAATATAATAAATCGAAAAATTTAAATTATTTGATTATTGGGAATCTACATATCTGTGTGTATATATATTGTCTTTTTAATATTTGAATATTCAGATCGGATCATCCATTTTCTAATAAATATAATATAATATAATTTGACTTTTCTAATTATATTTAATATAATACTTGAAATTGAGTTAAAGTTTTATGTATAATTCTTGGATGTTTAAATTTTCTTGTAAATAAATAAATAAATAAATAAATAATAATAAATGGAGCCTTTAATGTAATATTATGTGTGCCCATATTGAATTGAATGCCTCGTAATATTTTTGCCAACAACTCATTCATAAATGATTGATCTTACATGTTGATATTTAATTGCACTCGAACAAGTTAGATAACCAATATTTCGGTTTCTCGGTTTTGATTTTGTGCCCGAATTAAATTATTCATATTTTTTTAACTAACCACGGACTAAACGATCCAAATCTCTACGTTCAATCAAGGTCACTGTGAGAGAACTCACATCGGTTGGAGAGGGGAAGAAAACGTTCTTTACAAGCCTTTGAAAAATTCTCTCAACGAGTTTTAAAATCTTGAGGCTGATGGCGATACATTATGGGCCAAAACGGACAATGTCTGCTAATGGTGGGATACTCGATGATCCTACATCCGAGGCAGGTCGCAAGCTAGTTAACCTAGTTATGAAGGTTTTAGGATCCTCGATTTAAGTTACATGACAGGTAAAGAATGACGACAAGGGTTGTTGATTGTACCATTGGCCTATGACCTCGTTATTTTATTTTGTTTCCACATTTATCGGTTTATTTTTCGGTAATGGTGAACCGTATTCGCTTTGTGTTCATTCCTTTTAATATATGGTTTGAAGTTGTTTTGTTTTGATTGTATTTAAAAATGTTTTAAAGTAAGATGTCGAGCAAGCTTAATTTAAATCTTGTTTATAAACTTCTATTTTTTTATTTTCTCGAGTCTTAAAACGATGATACCATGCATTTAGTAACACTTCGGATAGATTCAAGTTTAGAAAATCGAATCGTTACATAGATTAGAACACTATTTGCAAATTTTTGTTCTCAAACATTCAAATATTTAATTTACAACGACATTTTTGTATAAATTTTATTCTCATTTCATCTCAAACACGATAGTATTTCACAAGAACTCTCTCACTCATTATTGCAAACATGTCTCAATCATACAACACAAACAACACAGATATCATTCAAACACAGAATTACGAACATAGATAGATAGATAGAACAAACCAATTAATACTCCATAGCACACCCGAAACGGAGAAACGTCGTGTTCATGCTTGAGCAGCAGCAGCGGCTTCAGCTTGAGCAGCTGGTTCTTGGTCATCCTCCATGAGATGAGCTTCAATGTCTTTAGAGACATCGACACAGAATTGAAGCAAGCTATGTGAATCAGGAACCTCATTGTGTAGCTTTTCATATTCCAAAGTCCAATGAATCACGCTTCCCTTATCCCTTGGAAGACAATGGATCGTTAACTTAAAGCTTTTGTACTCTTCCAAAAGGTCTCCTTCTATGACTCTGAAGCATATCATATTGTTCTCCTCATCGACCGCTTCGATTACCTCTTTGGCTACTGAAGGCTTCCCATCTACGAGTTTAATAAACATCAATGAAATGGGTTAAGAATCCTTAAAAAGAACAAGAACAAGAGCAAGAGCAAGAACAAGAACAAACCGTGAACATAGTTCCAGTAGACGATGGAGCCAACTTGTCCCCATTCGCCTTCGTGAATCTCGCAACCTTGGATTTTGTCGCCCGAAACATTGCGGATATGGTGAGGCCTTTGGTGGAAGATTTCATGGAACTTTGAAGCTGGAGCTTGGATTTCTACATCGGTTTCCAGCTTCCCAAAGAGAGTCATGATGGTTGGATTTGGAAAACAATGAAGTTTGAGATGGATGAATGACCGAACATGTTTCCTCTTGCACTTATTTAAAGACAAGGGTTGATCTTGAATAACGTTATATTATTGGATGCCACGTGATCATTGTCGGGTGTGGATTTTACATTTTTGTCCTTTAATTTTCCAAAACTAATTGAATTTGTCAAATATATTATATTATGTCTTGAACTTTATATTTTATCTCAAAATATTTTTAAACTTTCAAACGTTTCAATAATATATTTAAATATTTAATTATTGTTGAAGAAAATAGTTAATATTTTATTTTTAAAATACTCTTAAAATTATTTTAAAATATGTTTAAAAATAACTTTTATCTTAAAAAATACTCTGAATTTTAAAAAATTTAAATTTTTTTAAAAACACTTTTTATTTTTTTCAAAAATACTCACGAGTTTTTAAAAATATTATTAAAAAATTGGTAGATAATCTATGAGGTGTCGATATACCGTTTTCATCCATATATTGACGGTAACAATTTTTTTGAATTTTTTTATAAAGGTAACGGATATTAGTGTTATTTTTAAAATTTCATAAATATTTTATAAACAAAGTACTGATGAAACATTTTAAAATTTTAAAATATATTTGAAATACTGTTAAAAATTTAAAGATATTTTTGAAATAAATACTAGGAGAAGTGTTTTTTAGACTTTTTAAAAATTAATATTACTCATCGATAGCTTAATGGTATTTTTAGACGAAATAAATAAAAAATAAAGGATATTTATATGAATTTAGCTTATAATTAATTATAAGCATGTGAACCACGCAGAATAAAGTAAACATTTTTGTCCTAATCATTTTATTATTTCTTTTTCTTATTCAACGGATAACTTTAAAAAAAAAAAAGAAAATTTTGGAATATATAATTTTAAATTATAAAAAGGATTTTTAAAGAATACAAAAATCTCTCGAGTTTCTCGGTCGGTTACAAACATTAAATCTTAGTAATCTGTTTAAAAGTATGGTAGGATTGGATTAGATAATAACTCAATTTTCGAGTTGATCAGGGTAAATGTTAACTTACAAACCGGACCGAAAATTTTAATTCTTTAAAAATTCAATCCAACCAAAATTAATTCTACCCGGCTTTTATGGTTTGAATTGGGTACTCCAAACTAGCCGAGTTATCTAATTTTGAGCAAATCATCAAAAATTTCACAAAATCAACGTCTTGTTAAGAAGATGATGCAATTTAATGATTCAATTCAATGGTTCGATCAATAACGGTCAACGGTCATCTAGTCCATGCAAGGATCCTTTCGTTATTAATTTTTTTTATTAGAGAGTTATTTTTCATCCGAAGTTAGGAATAACTATAGTTTTGATGAGTTTCTAGAAGATTTCGACACGATCTAAAGGGAATTACAAGATTGTATTGTCGTGTCAAAAATATAGAAGGGCTTTTTGGTCATTTACTTCGTTGAGACTTTATGAGTTGTTCATGGATGGAGCTAGAAGGTTTCTTAAAGGGTTGATATATATCTTTTGGATTAATACAAATAAGCATTTTTTTCCGCCTCTAACCCTACAAAACATAAATAATTGAAAGGATGGAATTCCCATTTTACCCTTACTTTATGTGTATTTGGTCGATGATTATACTCATTGTATAGTTCTCTTTCGCTTTTCAGCAATTAATCTGACTTCATTCTTTCATTACCTTAAAACGATCCTTAGCTGGTCTCTACGTAACCTCAAACGATCTTCAATTAGTCCCGATAGGACCATTTCATGATAGATTAAAGTAACAAACGTTCTAATAGTTCTTTTTAACACAGTCAAGTGTCATGTTTGCACTAAGGACTCGACCATCAAAAAAATAAAAATAAATAGTTATGTTATAACAACGAACAGATCTCGTGACAAAATGTGATGAAAATAGAAAACGATAGTTAATGCTTCAAAAATAAAATATGCATTGAGAATAATTTTCAAATTCAAAAAAAAAAAAAATAATAATAATTAATCTTCTTTATAATATTACCCAATAATTGAGGAATTATAATTATTTAATCAAATAAGAAATTATGGATGAAGAAAATATTATTTTTTGGATCATAAAGGATTCTTCAATAATTGAGAGACAAAGTCAAATAAATGAGAAATATTTTCTCAACCACTTCCTCAACAATTAATTGTTGGTTTGGTTAAAAAAGGTTTGAATTCAAGTGAATGTGGCATTTCATTCTCCACCTTTCGGGTTTATGTCTATTTTATCCATAAGTATCGGGTTTATGACTTGGCATATTAAAAAACGAGAGAGTGGTGAGTACGAATGGCATCTTGCTGACACGCTACAATTTCTGAGATCTCACATTGGAGAGCAGAACGAAACATTTTTTTATAAGGGTGTGGAAACCTTTCCCTAGTAGACGTGTTTTAAAACCGTAAAGTTGATGGCGATACGTAACGGGAGCAGTGGGCTTGGACTGTTACAAATGCTATAAGAGTCAGTCACCGGACGGCGCGAGACACTGGTTGAAGTAGGACTAGACTCTCTCTATAGTAGACGCATTTAAAATGTGAGGCTAACGGCCATATATAACCGATCAAAACAGACAATATCTATTAGCGGTGGGCTTGAGCTGTCATGCAATATATGACGAGACTTTGGCTAAGAACCTAGAAATCTTCGTCTTTCTCTTTCCGTTGATGGGTCGATGGGTCGCACCCTGTTGATTGGTGGAATCCATGTTAAATGCATTAATATATGGGCCTAAACAATGAAAAAGGGCCTGGATATTAAATATATCGATTTATTAGGATTTTTTTTATTGAAAATTTTAAAATAACTATATTTAAAAAATAAAGAATAATAGACGGTAAAAATTAGCGGTGGGGAACCCGATCCTGCAAATTCTTCTTGGAGAATCTCCACTCCGATTCCCGCAAAAATAAATGAAGAATTTCGCATAGATGATGAATAAAATAGGTGGCGAGATGAGGACGAAGAAGGTTTCCCGATCTCCGCCCCGTAGACATCTCTAAACATAAGCTAATACAAAGGGCATAATATGGATTAGTGGACCATTCAAATTCGACCCAAATCTAATTTTTTAAAAATTTTATTCCAGAAATATTTATATTTTTAAATTGAGATTTGACAAAAGTTATAATTTTTATGGCATATTTTGATTTATTTTAATTTTTAATAATTTTAGTAATAAAATAAATTAGTTATTTATTTCTATTTTAGATAAGTAAGTTAAAAAATAAAGGTATTGATTTAGACGTTGGATTCTAATACAGATAAATTCATGTTTGATTATTATTTAATAATTTGATTTTGGCATCAAATGGAAAAGAATAAAATAAACACTTTTTAATATAGCTAATTAAATATTGTTTATTATTTATTATTCATTATACTAATTTTATTTCTTTTGTTACTTTAAATATAGTTAATTTAAATTTAATATATACTAATTTAAAATTAAATACTAAGGAATAATACCTTTTAAGGTTTCTCCCATTGGTAAAGAAAGAATCAAATGAAATAAGACAAAAAGAACCTATCAAAATCATAAAAGCATGAGAAAAGGAATCTCGAGCAAGCCAATCTCTATACAACCGTGCTTTCTTCTCCTCGTCCTCCTCAAAAGATCTTTGTCTCCTTCGAGCTATGTCGATGAGTTCTTGCAATGTCTCAATGGCCGAGCATGGTAACGAAGAGGAGTTGTTAGTGGAATCCGAGATGAGTAGAAGGTTTCTCGAAGAACAGAAGAAATATATCTCCATTGGAGCTTTAAAGAAGGATGTGATAGCTTTTGATGGTAGCAACGGAGGCCAACCTTACACCAAAACCGAAAACTGTGCTCCCCCACCTCCTAATCCGTACAACCGAGGCTGCTCTAAAATATTTCGTTGTAGGTCTGATGATTGATGGGATGAACAATCCTTAGTACGAGTATGCTTCGTAGAATTTTTCACTTTTTTAGCTTCTTCGTTCTTGTTCTCGTTCTCGTTCTTGTGGGCTGATTGCAGTGAATTTCTTTTGAATAATGGAATTTTCATCCTTGTTTGTGATTTTTTTTTTTTTTTTTTTTTTTTTAAAAATGTTTGAAATCTTTGGTTGGATACCATGTTGTTAGTCCCATGTTGTCGGTGGGATTTGTTGGGATTTTAGATTTATTTTTTAATTAGAAAAAAAAAGTTTTTCTAAATAATGTAAAAAATTATTGTAGTTTTACTCGACATGATTTAATATACGCTATCTGAAGAAAGGGAGAAGGGTTCGAACGAATTGATCGAAATATGTAAGTTCCATTAGAGATGTTCATATGATTCGATGTCTCGAACAACCTGGCTGACTAACCAATTCAAATGGTAAGGGTCGAGTTGGATTAAATTTTGTTCAATTTAGGGATGAATTTTTTAAAAACTAAAAAGAAAATAGTTTTGGTCTCGAGTTTGATTCTTTTTCTATCTAGTCAACTCGACTAACCCAAAAATAAGATTTGCACCCAATTCAACCCTAAAAATTGTTACGAAAAATTGTGACTTATAAATCTTTGATATTGAATAAATATGATTTTTTAAATAATTAACAAAAATGAAAAATCTAACAACGAAATCGAACCCAGGCGACTTAAACCGTATTTAGATTATTCGAGTTATCAATCCAACCGATCTGAAATTTTAGTTAACATATCGAGAATAAAAAGAAAAACTGATCGGCAAGGTGAGTTTGTTTCTTGGTGAAATCTTCTTCTATTCAAATGGAAAGTTCGGGATTGATCCCCCACCTCGAGTTCATATGTTTCGGTGGGATGAATTTTACGAAAATACCTCAATCCCGAGTATTACTCCCTGAATGCCCTGTTGGTGATTCATCTTTTACGTTTGCTCAACTTCCTTCAACCCTTTGATGAAAGTCCTAGTTGCTCGGTCCCTACCGACGAACTGGATCACGGCACCAATAATAGCTTGTTTCTCATAATTTAGGCTTATAGTTGGAGCATGTTAATAGTTTTGAAGAAACTATGGCATACAACTGAAAGTGTTCGAAAGCTGGACTCTGAAGCTCCGTAAATGGTGAGATAAATACAAAAGAAAAGGATTGACTATCTCAAATTTCCCAGCTCGAACCATCTTACTCGAACTCAGAAACGAAAGCTCTCTTCCGCCGTGGACCGCCAGTGTAGCAACCGGCGATGGCAGCGAATTCTTCGTTAGGTTAGAAATTTCACCTCCCCACCCACTCACTCAGGCGACGACGACGGCGACGGCTCCAATATAACTGTGATTGCAGAATTGACAGCAACAGATAGCATACAAAATGTACCATCTTTTTAAGGCTTCTTGTGATTTAAATGTGTGCTTCCACCATCATATTTTGTTATTTTGTAGATTTCGAGCAGTGTCTCGACACTTTTGAAAGCATACAATACTCAAAACACGACAATTTAAGCATGTGATCGTGCAATAATAGTGTTGAAAAGTTATTTATACCAACAAGTTAACACCTTATTTTTTAGTGGCCCAATCATAACACTGGCTAAGAATGTTTTAGTTGGAACAATTCTATGTTGGATAACATACTGAGAATTTTCCTAAGATGCAGATGAATGAGGACAAAGCATATCGGTAGAACTTATGTTGGTCTGTAGGGATAGTCTTCACTCTTAGAGTCGAGCAGTTAGTAACATGATCATATCGCAGGAGAATGTCGGAACCATCAGACACTAAATCTCGATTCGACTCCTAGGTATAAAGAACCCTAACTTTTTTAGTGGCTTTTTTATCATTTTCTCCACTTCCATCACAAAATCTTGCAATCATGAACAATCTCTTTACTTATTAAAAAAAAAATTCCACAATACATCATGCTAATTGGAAAAGCTTGAACAACCCCCTTTATTTTTTTTTTTTTTTAATTAATAAAAATATCTTAACGCTTTTAAAAGTTTTAATAATAACTCTGAACAAAAAAAAAACATTTACTATAAATTTTGGAGTAAAACTATTAATATTTTATTTAAAAAGTTGAAAATGTTTCAAAAAAAACTTTTAATTTTTAAAGATGTTTCAAAAATACCAATAAATCTTTCAAATTTTCATTAATACCATTAAAAAAATTTAAAAACTTCGAAAACTTCAAAAACACATTTAAATATTTTAAAAATAAACTTATAAAATAACATTAATATCATTAAACTTTTACAAAAAAAAACATTTAAAACTTTGAGATGATCTATGGTGTATAGATAGACAGTTTGCATTTATATATTGATAGTAATAACTTTTTAAATTTTTTAATAAAAATTAATGGTGTTAATGCTACTTTTAAAATTTCATGAGTATTTCTTAAACATGTCGGGTAATTTTTAAACTTTTTTAAAAAATTGAAGGGTATTAATAAAAAAATGTCAAAATTTAAGGGTAATTTTGAAATAAAGTACCGATCATTTTTCATCCAAACTAACCAATAAAGGTATTTTTGAAACTTTTTTAAATATTATTATTTTCGAGGTAAGCCTTTAAAATAAATGGATAAAGTGTTAGTTTTCAAGCAAAGCTATAATATTTTATTATTCCGCTAATCCAAGCCTTACTCGTACAAATAGTTCCGTGTATCAATATCTAGTTTGGGTCAAGACTGAATAATTTGTTTAGGTTGTGTCTTAAAAACCATCGATTTTTTACAGCTTTAATAATTGCAAGATTGAACGAGAACCCGAACACCTATTTCATTCGACGTTCTAGGGCAAGAGATTGCTCGATTCAACCGACTTTAGCAAAAACGATATATTCTCATTACTTCTAGATATCCAACGGTACAAAATGATCAGTTTCATGGTAGAGATTTTCTGGAATAATTCTTTTTGTTATTTTTGGTAAAAGAATATTTGGACCAAAAAGGGAATTTATTTAAACTAACACAAAAAGAAATTATTAAAATTTTCATTAATAAGGAAAATTTGAAAATTGGTTGAAATAAAATGTGGTTAAAAGTGTAAATAATTTATAGTTAGGGGCATATTTTATGAGGACATGAAGTGTATAGGGACCAATTTGAAATGTGTGGCCAACACCAATATGAGTATAACAACCACACCACTAATTATTCAACCAATCAAAATGTATTAATAGTGATTTTCCAGATTTTCCACTATAAATTTGATGATGACTTTTATGGTTATAAACATAAAGAATTCCAAATTATCTTCTTTCTTTTTTTCTTTTTTCTTTTTTCTTAATTTTTCTATTATAAGAAATTTTTATTTTAATAGAAAAAATAAGCAATTCTATATATATATATATATATATATATTAAATCAGGTGGGTCGGTTGTAAATTTTACTCTTTTTTTTTAAATTAAATTTTACATCTAAGGGAGTCCTAAACTTTCGATTTTTGGTAGGTTCGTGAATTTTTAAAAACGTCAAACAAGTCCTATCAGATAAGCTTATTAAAAATTAACGTATTAAATAAGGACTAGACAAATAACATAATGTAAATTATATACATAAATCATATATCACCGCATAAAATACAAGACATTGTTTAAAATTTTGTTTATAAAAAATGTATTTATAGATATTTTGAAAAATAAAATTACCCAATTAAATTTCCCCCACCAATACTTATATTCCAATTGGAATTTTTTATGTATGTTTTCAAAAATATTTGTTTATTTAGGCTTAAATAAAATTATATTCCTCTACAAAGATATTTAATTCATACAAAATAATAATAATAAATATGATAGAGAAAGATTTGAACTTAAATGTAATTTCAAATTAATTGAGTTTTGTTAGTTGGCTATCACTATTTATTAATTAATTTAATTTAATTTAATACGTTAGAAAAACGGGTGTGAAAGGGCAACCACGTCCATTTTATTTTATTTTATTATTGATTTATATAATATTTTATTTAATACTTCTATTTCATGTTTTTATTTAATTTGATTTAATATATTTTTAGCCTTCATTTATATTATTTTAATTCTAATATCCAATTTCAGATGACCGTATATTTGTTTTTGAAAAAACACATTATATTTTATTTCCCTAATTTTATATTTTATTTCTAATAATATTTTTTATTGAAACTTAATACAAAATTACATTTTAGTCCCTATATTTTTATCTAAGTCATTTTCTTTTCAAAATTTATTATTTTTCGATCTTTTTATTAACTTAATTTTTTCATTTTAACAAAAAAACATAACATCAACATGAGAATAGTGTAAAGTAAAATTAGGATTGAAAGGACTAAATTGTACTTAGGTACCTTGTACGGACTAAATTGCTAAAAAGTATTATTATAGGGACTAAAATGTAATTTTACCTAAATGTAATGGTTTGTACAGAAATAACCCAAGGAATAAACTCCACCACAATTTATTAAAGGAAAAAAAATTAGGAAAAATTAAAATTCTACCTAATAAATTATGGTAAAGTCTAAGCGTCACTATCCTCGAGAATTTAGAATCTTCACCGTCGTCGTCGGCGAAGCAAATTAACGTCCATAACAACCGAGCTTCTTCCATGGCGGTTCCCGGCAACTGGAACCGGACTTGATTTTAGACTGAACATTTTCGAACTCGGAGTACGGACAAGGAATGGTGATTCCGCCTTGATGATGAAATCCGTACTCCTTTTCCGCCTCTCTCAGAAGCTCGCCAAACAGAGGATGATTGAAGTAGATCACTGGCACTAGAACTCGATGAAAATCGCCGTCGTTCTGGCCGACGTAGACGGCCAAGTGACCTTTCGGAACCGCCGCGGATTTCTCCTCCGAATCGCGATCTAACGGTACGTAACTCAATCTCCTCCTACTCGAACAGATAGATTTCGCTCCGTTCGCCAATCGCCTTCCCCAGCTTAACAGGCTGGAAATCGGCTTGACAGACCGTCCGGATCTCAAAAGTGAGTATCCAGTCCGACTCCGCCGTCGTCTCCGGAGAAACCAGTTCGAAATCCGCCGGATGTGCTTGCCGAGTTTGAATCCTCTGATTCGTCTCATCGCGGCGACAAAAAGGAGGAAATCAGAGGGAAAAAAACGGAAAAAAAACCTAAAATCGATTAACAGTTGTGGAGATTAGGAAAATGGCCAAGGATCAGCGGTGGACATGGTAAGACGGAAGAAAGTGAGGCAGATTTCAGAAAGCGAAGTCGGAATGTTCGACATGTTCGTCAAAATTGATCCAGAAGTAAAGATTCATCCGAAAATCTCAGAAAAAGAGGGAAAATCAAAATCACAAGTAACCTAATCAATTGGTTAAGAATCAGCAACATATAGAGATTATTACAGCATCTAATCAAAAGAAGAACAAGTACAGGATCGATTAAACAATAAGAAACAAGTAGAGATTGGTATATATACAGAGTTGAGAAATCGGGATGAAATTTCTCCGAGAAAAGTGGAGATTAGAAAGCGATTAGTGTGAGGTCAAAAGAGGAGGATGGTGGACGGCGAGGGGATTTGAATTTCAGCAGCACGCCATTAGCGAGAGAGAGAGAAGGAATAGTCCTTGAGGAATTGGAGTGGGGATATGGAGGGATTTTGAGGGCGTTTTTATGATTTGGAAACGCGAACGTGGATACCATTTATATTATTTTTATTCTTTTAGGGCTTTATTTGCTACAATTTCCTTTTATATTATTCCTTGCTTACTGCAATCTAAAGTAACCATTTTAATTTAGATATAATTTCTTTTAATAAAATAAGTTAAAATTAAACAATTAAAAAATTCAGAATATAATCTCCATTTTAACACCCGTCATTTTTTAGGGAGCTTGCCGCCATTACGTGGCATAGGGGTTACATCCCATACGAAACTTAAAATATACTGCTTATACGAGTAGCTCTTAACGTTGTATCTCTTCTGAGACCAGGGCTTTTTTATCGTGACTTCTGCTCGTTGGTGTAACTTGATCCACTACCGTCCGGATAGCATTTCGGGCTGCAGTTTAGGTGGCAAAATGGTGTCCCGCTTCTTATACCTTTAAATCCGCAAGTATGAGCGGAGAACCAAGAAATTACCTGACCCTGTATATTTGAAACCATGAATAGCTCTTAACCATGTATCTCTACTGCAACTCAGGACTTTTTATCGCGAGTCCTACTCATTGCATACCTCGATTCGCTACTGCCCGAATAACATTTTGTAACAACTCAAGCCCACCGCTAACAAATATTGTCCTATTTGGGCTTTCTCTTTCGGGCTTCCTTCAAAGTTTTTAAAACGAGTCTGTTAGGGAGAGATTTCTACACTCTTATAAAAAATGTTTTCGTTTCCCTCTCCAACCGATGTGGGACCCCACACATTTCCGGCTACAGTTCGAGTGGAAAAATGGTGTCCCTTTTCTTGTACCTTTGAATCCACAAGTACGAGCAGAGAGCCAAGAAATTACCCGATCTCGTATATCTGTAATAGTCACAACTATATTTTTGAAACTTGCTTGAACATGAACAACGCTTTTACTATTTTATGCACACTTTCATATTATATGTATAACGCTTTTAATATTTTATGCATACTTTCATATTATATAATATAAAGTATGTTGACTTTGATGCAATCAATATCTGATAAGGTTTTTGTTTAATATAAAATAGACTAAGGAATGAGAAGAAAAAAAAAAGTCCAATAATTAGACTATTTTCAATTTTCAAAAGGGTTAGTTGTTTCAAAGAAATTGCTCAAGTGGACACGTCATCACTCATTCAAATAATATTTTAAAATATTTATTATATTTAAGAGAATATTTGTATCGTGAAAATATCTTTGGGGCCGACCTTTCCATTTTGCAATAATTTTAAGTTAATTAGCTTCGGGAAGCATCATATCTTTGGGGCCGACCTTTCCATTTTGCAATAATTTTAAGTTAATTAGCTTCGGGAAGCATCATTGTATGGTCATTAAGTGTAATCGTCTAAGTCCACTGTTAGCAGATATTATCCTCTTTGGCCCGTTACGCATCGTCGTCAGTTTCATGGTTTTAAAATGCATCTGTTAGGGAGAATTTTTCACACTCTTATAAAGAATGCTTCGTTTCCCTCTCCAACCGATGTGGGATCTCACATTAAATGTGAGATCTAAGGGTTTGTTAGACTACGGTGTTAATAGATTAGAAATACTTGGATTTATAAGCAACAGTGAATTTACGTGGCTTGCAGTCTTCCTCGACTACTCAACTTAGACTAAATCAGTACAGTGTATAGGGGACCATAACCATATTATATATATTGATTCTAGGGTTTCCCGTGATTTTCTTAAACCAATAATCCGATTCCTACTTAACATGTCACACCACTATATGAGAAGTCGTGAGCTCGTAATCAAACCAATTATGCCCATAAAATAACTCAATTATGATTGTCGTTTTATTTGTTACCCACGTAAACTAAAAAAACGCTATTTAATTTGAAGGGTTAAACTCAAACGAGTTGAAGAAGGGTGTCGGAGACGTTTAACAAGTTGAGGGATTTAATATAGAATGTTATAGAGTTTGATATAAAATAAGTAATAATTAATATTAAGTAGCTATCATGCTCGAACCCTAGACTTGGAAATTTATGTCAATGTGAAAATTAAAATGGAATAATAGTTGGAGGTCATAACACGTAACCACATTTTTTTCAAAATTGTTTTAATTAAATAATTAATGTGTGATGTTAAAGGAGAGACCGTACACCGTACTTGAAAAGTATAATGGCACAATTGGTAAATAAATGGAACACGTTTCACTATAAAACGCCAACCATTTGTACAAAAAAAAAAAAAAAAAAAAAGGAAAAAAAAGAGACCAATTTAAAATTTCAAGTTTGTTAGATTGGTGATCGGAGTAACGCGAATAAAGTTCACAACATAACCCAACTGGGATGAGTTGAGTTGTCCGGTTGTTTTTTTTAATTATTAAAAAAAAACTATATTTATTCGTAATACATGTTACATTAATAATTAAATTTCATAAAATTAAAATATCAAACATTCATTAGTCACCGCGCATGCATCCCTAACATAGTAACAAATGTCAAATATTCTTAATTTTTATAATAACTTTAAAAGTAGAGTGGGGTTGGATTAGGTTGTAACCCTATTTTCGAGAGCTTAGTTGGATTGTAAAATTATTTTCGGGTTAGTCGGGTCGACCCGACCATAAAATGTCAACCTGAACAAAAAGTTCAACCCAACCCAAATCGAAAAAAATCTAACCCAACACAAGGTTTATAGTTTGAGTTAGGTAGTTCAGGTTGGTTGAGTTCTCGGGTTATATGAATAGTCCTCGTTAATATAATTAAAATTAATAGAAGATTAGTGAAAAATTTAATAAAGATGAAATAAAAAATTTAAGGTAAAAATTAATAAATAAAAAGCCCTAATAACGTTATATTACTTATGTTCGTAAAATCAATCGAGTTCCGGAGTCCGATAAATACCTCAAATTTAGGGTTTCAGTGGTGAAACGAATCCGAAAGTTGAAGACAATGTCGAAGTTCAATGTGGTTCAGAAGCAGAGACGAGCTCTTAAAGCTCAGACAAAGAGGCACGCCCATGGTGATCCCTTGACGAAGAAGCTAAAGATCAAGCAACAGCCTACTTATGTTTCCAGTAAGCGTAAGCGCAAGTTGATGAAGAAAAAGCGCAGAGTATGGATTCTATGTGCCTATGTTTGTTTTTTGCTATATATTTCAATTGAAAGTATCTGTGATGCGGATTGATTGTTCTCTTTTTGTTCGATTCTTGCTAATTGCAGGAAGAGAAGGAAGCTTCACAGATGGGGCTGACGAACCTGGAAGATGTTGAAATGGCTGTTGCTGAAGGTAATTCTTTCATATGCTATTGCTATTTTCGTATTTGAACTGTTCCTTAAATTTTCAACTTCCTGTGGTTTTCCCCCCCTAAGTTTAACTTGTTTAAGGGCTCTAGGAGAACTGTTTCGAAAATGTTTTCGTTTTTGAGCGTTAAGTTAATTTTCACCATGAAGCTACTTTAGAAATTGTGTTGAAGTGCAAGCGTAGGCCGGGTTAGATAAATTTACGAATGACGAAATGTATATAAACCAGTTTGGTTAGACCAGACTACTCAACATGCTAGCATTTTTTTTTCTACACATAGAAGCTGATCCAATGTAAAAAAAAAAATGCCATTTAAAATTTCTGTGTTTGCAAATGGGGATCACTTGATAAAAGAGCTTGGACCATCTCAGATTCCCTGTACAATATTTGCTCTGCCTTGGAACTTGTTAATTAATGGAAAAGTTGTTAAGGTTTGATATTTTCCAATGTTTTGTGTCAAAGTGTAAAGGGGTTTTGTGGTGCCCTGGTCTGTTAATGACAATCATGTTTGTGATAGGGTTAAGGGGCACAAACAAATAGATTTTACTGTAAGAAGATAGAAGTATAGGCACTATGTTTTTTGTTAATAAAGTAAAAGGATCGAAGCTAAGCCTGAGCCACAGAAGATTGCTAAGAACACTTTCGATTGGCATATGGATCATTTAAACTAAATTTGCTGGATTGGATGTATAATTTACACGTGTGAGGTGCAAAAGACAAGTTTATCAAGAAAAGTGTTAAAAAAGTCTTCTCAATGCTGTGAAATGTTCTGTTATACTTGTTTCTAGCCAAAGATTCCAACTAAATCTCAAATAAATTAAAGCCAGAGAATATTGGATGGGGAGGTCCTTCATATTGGATGGGAGAGCCATGACAATAGGGAATCTTCTTCCCCAACTTGGACTATGCTTCTCATCTTTACAGGACGTTCCTTCACCTCTCATACTAACTTTAGAGCTAAAACTTGTAAAATGTGATTCTATCGTGCAAAGTCTTGTTCATCCAGTAGTCCTTGGGGTATCTATATCTGTATGCACGTGTTTTGTGCATAGTATCTTTGGATTCAATAACTTCTTTGCACCTTTCACATTTTGAACCCACTTATGGCATATTTCCCACTTGTTACAAAATGCTTGTGTTTCTTGTGAAAACTAATCGAGAATCATTTGGGTGATTCACAATATTAACATTTTTGGCTGGATCCCATTCATCAGGGGAAGAAAGCAACAGAATAGACAATTGGTACTGTTATGTTTTGTGCTCGAATAATACTCACATTCTCCAGCCCCCCCTTTTATCCATTTCTCATTTTCGAGAAAACCTGTCGTATGAAAAAAATGAAAAAAGAATCAGAACACCAATTTGGAGTATGGCTCATGAATTTGTCATACAACTTGATTGAACTAGTTTTCACTTGTGCCTGCTTTATTTCACTCTAAATGATAACTTTCTTTTGTTTCTGCACTGATATAGAACTTAAAAACACCAATCGAACATCGACCAAGTTCCATGTGAAGAAGAGTGTCCGACTTAGGCAATTAAGGAGCAGCAAAGGCAAGTGTTGACTATTTACTGTTTCTTCTCCAATGTCTTATTTTGTACAATTCCCCTACTAACTTTTCATCTTTTTTGAATGTGCAGGCAAGAAGAACAAAGGAAAATCTTCTTCCAGTTCAGGTTCCACAGCATCAGGCGATGCTATGGTAGAGTAAAATAGGTGACAAAACGTTTTTTTTTTTTTTTGTTTTATTTAGTTGTGAATGCCTCTACTTCTATTGTAAAATCATATTGGCTCGTTTTAATGGCTATTGCGCTGCAAATGTTCGTAGCTTTGCAAGAAAAGGTTCTAAAAAGATAAAAGATTTAGATTGCATTGAATGAGAAGCCCATGACTAAATGCTTGAAGCTAAGATTACAGCTCCAATTGAAATCATGAGCAAACCTAGCAAACCTCGAAACTCTCCAAAACAGCTCCAATGTATTGTTGTTATTATTACCCAAATTTTAAACAACTTGCGATTTTAATCTTTGAACCAAATTTTCTTCGTTATAGCAAGGTGGATAACTTGATGGTAAGCCTCTCCTATTTGCACATTCATACACTACGTTGTAACATTGTGTTGAATGTTGTGGAGCCAGCCTTTGGGTACAAAGAGACAGTGTCGTGGTGCTAAGACGCTATGGCGACCCTCTCAACGCTGTTGCAAATACCCTCCAACCGAGGCACAAGCAGGCTAATTTTTATGATGTAAAAAACAATATTTAAAAACAAATCTGTCAGACTAAGAACCACCGAATGTATTTGGCCAAGTAAATGTTTTTAAAGTTCAAATTAATATATTGTTCATGGACAAATTTCTTTCTAATTCTATGGGTACTCGGGGTGTTGATGTCGAAGTTCATTCTATTGACATT
This sequence comes from Cucurbita ficifolia, assembly GCA_033971965.1. NCBI lineage: Eukaryota > Viridiplantae > Streptophyta > Magnoliopsida > Cucurbitales > Cucurbitaceae > Cucurbita > Cucurbita ficifolia. The sequence continues at coordinate 10,144,509 of CM066967.1, read as the reverse complement.
GTTCCCATGTTCTAGAATGAATAATATGATCGGAAAATCTTCCATACATTTATAAATGGGACGGTTGAAATTATCACCAAACGACTTGTCTAACGATACAAACACTCTGATAATCTATTTTTCCCCTTTCAAAAAAGAAAAAAATCTATACCATGTATGATGGTTGAAGTGAAACAATAGACATCAGCTCAATAGAATGGAGAATTACTGATAAAGCCTAATACTAAAGGCTATGCAAACTAACCATCCATGATTTTGTTTCTTCCTTTACAAAACAGAACATAACCATATCATCCAACTATCTCCTGAACATACCTGAAGATTGAAGCGTTCTAGCATACTCCATTACAATGGGAGAGCTCTTCACCCATTCCCATATCTTCACTGAGTTTTTCAACCAATCGCGTTCCGAAAGAGTTCTCGAAAACAATGTACCATTCATGGATAGAACCTGAAGGTAAAGGAGATTAATTAGTTAGAAAACGATAAGATACTTTTCATCGAACACGTGTCCACATAGCAATGATTAAAATAGATTTTTAAGGCAAAGTAGAAAGATTAAATGGGAATATTTGAAAGTTTAGGAATACAAAAGTTTTTTGAGTTCAACACGTAGGGGTAAGGATTCGAACCTCCGACCTTTTTTTTCGAGGTACAATGCCTTAACAAGTTGAGCAATGCTCAAGGAGTTGATTATAGAAAGTCACGGAGATTTAGACCGATATAAAAAGTAAATGAAAAGAATAAGGTAAAAGTGAACCAAGTACCTGATCCCTCAGCTTCCACAAAGCTAAGTTAAAACTTTCATATTGACCTCTTGTAGAGTCATCCTTGTTTCGATTTGGGATGAAAAGCAACCTTCGATCTTCACCATCTACATCTAAATTTCTGGTATCTGGAACCACAGAGGGCAGTAGTTGCTCACTTTGGACCTTGTCTCCCATAAATGAGGAGGTTTTAAAACATTGTGCAAATGCTCTCTTTAGTTGCAAGATATTGTGTGGAACAAGATCTTGATCCTCCATTCTGCACATGATTTACAAAAAGAAACAGAGTACCAATCAGTTATTACCATATTCCTTGAGCAAAATGTTCAAGGACTAAGAATTGTTCTAATAGGGATAGGAAATTTTGGGTTCGGAAGGTGTGCATTTCTTTGCAGATTTTATTTCTAACTTCTTAGCTAATTCTTCTGTTACTCTAAAACTATATCTCCTGATAATTTATGGTTTATCAAACTCGTTAAATAACGAGATTCTTTACATACTATTTCAAATTTTGTGGCTGGAGACGACTAAGAAAGAGCGTTTTAAGGGTAAGGTTTAGGAGATCAAGATTTTTTAAACAGCAAGGATTTCATGGTTTCGTGGGGTATCGATGTGAAATATAGTCTATGCTGCTTCGCCTACTAGCTTGTGCCTTGAAGGATGTTCTTCCTTGTTATTGTTAATGGTTTCTAAGTTTAGAGGCGACCTTGTTGAAAAGATGTAAAAAAATCTTAGAAGGTTTTCACTCACTTTGCATGAACAAAGATTGGAGTTGCCATATATTCTTCACTTGCAGAAATTTGATCTTTGTGTTCCTTCTCGGATCCTACATTAGAATTTTGTGTATGAGAGAAAACAGGTGAAGATGGATCGGGCAAGCCATGTTTAAGCAAGTCAACCTGCAAAAAAGAAATAAGTGTTATGATAGAGCGATGACAAAAACGAAGCTTCATGACATAACATGGTTAAGAACAGATGATCAAGATAAAGGTTCCTACTTACAGTTAACATCAAACGCCACATATTTAGATCGTGAGCTCCCTCCGATATCACAAGGACAATATTGCAAATGGACGCTAGAAGAATGCCCAGCTAAAGGAATCCTTGCAGAGTAACGGGAAGAAATTTGTAAGATCATAACTACAATGGATAAATAATTCCACACCATAATAGCATTGTTAGTGTAATCATGTGGTCAAACTCTAAAGCTCTTCAGACTACTACCCATTCCCCCAACCCCTCCAAAACACAGACAAAATAAGGCTCTCTTTAGTGTTACCTGAATACTCATAAGTTCATGAGCCAATTCAGCAGATAGAGACTCGCCACTAATAACTGATATGGTGGACGAACCATCAGGTCTCATAATTTCAGCTAAAACAGAAGGACTGAACACAGGCTGCAATTACCAAATTATAATGCAAAACTGTAAGTAACAAATAAAAATATAAAACTATACAAATCTCACATCACAAGAATTCAGAATATTTATGCATCATCACCATTAGCCGGTCACTCAAGAAACAGAAATTTAAAGTAAAACCCATAAAAGAATATTGTTCCTTCACTTCAGCCACTCCAGTTTAATTTTATGATTTTTGTTTTGTTGTTCAAACTAGCGAGACAAACAAAATTTTGAAGCGAGTATCCATCAAAGAGGGTGTTGAAGCCAAGATTTAAACGGGAGTACAACTAGTAAACTGGAAAAACATGATTTATATTGAGTGGATTTCTGTTTTTTTCCCCTCTTTTATGAGAAAACTAGCTTTCATCAAGATTAACAAAAGTACATGGAGGCCAACAAAATGCAAAAATCATTCTAGGCTGGTAGGATATAATTGTGACTATATACATCATAGTATTCTCTTTGAACAGTTGGAAAACTTATAAATCAAGTGGGAAATAATGTATTTATCTAACCAAATACCTGATCCAGTTATCCTAAAACATAAAATGGCAAAGTAAACCAAGTGTTTCCAGTATTCAACTAAGATCAAAAAAAATATATTCACTAGGAAAACACCTGAGTATCCAGAAGAATGATCCTCTCTGAAGAAATTCGTGGCTCAATGCCCAATGTACAATGCCTAGCCATTGCTCTGACGTCTTCAGATAGAATTGGAAATGGTGGTAGCATACCTGAAACATGTACAGAAGGATGAAACAATGAATGGAAAGTACTGATGAGGAATGACGAAGATTTTGTCCATGATAAGAAACAGATGTTACAGTAATACTTAGCCTTTAAAACATACAAAATTGTAGCCTTCACGAGCTTCTTGATTAAAAGGGTTATCAAACAGTTTCTATGTGGAAGTGTGAGATAAAGATTGAGGGCAAACAATAGAAAAACTTGCAAAATCCATAAATAAAATAATAGGACGAACATTACATTTGTAGGAGTCCTGTTTAATGAAAAGACCAACTTTCATTAACACACGTAAAGCTAAAAAAGGAGAAGTTTGTACAAAAAGAAACATAGAACCCAAAAATTACAAAGCAAGTGCTTCAATCTAACTCCAAAATATTCCAAAAATATCCAACATCTTAAATGCAAAATGGCTTCTTCAAACAACATGATCCAGATCCTCCATAATCAGCTTTCAAAAGACTCGAAATGGCCGAAAACCATAGACGAAGATCTCTGAACAAAGTCCATGGGGTTTTCTTCTTCAATACAAAAACCTAACATTTTTTAGGGATATTAACTTTCTAGAGCTCAGTCTGGACAGGGGATGAGCAGACTAAGTGGGGGCAAGCAAGCAGAAAAACAAAAGCGAAAGGAAAACACACTCAACGATCAAGCAGCCAAAAATTTGAACTAGACAAAGACATTATTTGCTGGTCACTTAAATCTAGAAGTGAATAAAAACAGAACAAACAAATTAAGAACGTAGCATCAGAGATTTCTCACCTGGAGAACTTCCATCGAAGCCATAAATCTCATTCATGATCGTCGACTTACCAACTCCCGGTGGACCAATTATTCCCACCACTTTGAACTCCGTATTCTCAGTCAAAAACTGTAGAGGAACAGTAAAGGAAATGTTAATCGTACTGCCCACCAATTCTCAAATCTCCTCCCAACCCTTAAAAACTGCAAGTGAAACCCTAGAGAGATGATATTCTCCTGAACTGTAAAGAGACAAAATGTTTCTCAACCAACTGATCCAACTCTATCAGTATCATCTAACCAATAATAAAACGCCCATTTCTGCAGCTGATTAACTCTAAAACTTAAGATGATTTTGTTTCTACTTTAAACGGAGTGTAAGAGATCGATTCACTCCAGCATTTCATCAATTAACAAAAAGACATAAGTATACCCAATTCCATCAATAAACACATTTTACTGCAACAGTTCCTAATTTCAATAGCAACAAGACGCGAAAAGAAAAAAGAGGGAGTATGTAATCGTTTACAGGGAGGAAACGGTCAATGTGGAAGTCCCAGGAATCGGAGAGAAGATTCAGGGATCCAAGAGAAGGGAGACGGGACCGAATTGATGCGGATTCGTCATCGGCGCCGGCGCCGCGTCCAATCTTAGAGGAAATTGCTCCACCGGTGACGAGGCCGGGCTTTGCCAGAAGAATTTTGGGAGGAGGAGGAGTAGGCGAGGAATTGGAAGAAGCGTTACCACCAGTAGAACCTGCCATTGCTAAGAACCTTGCAGTTCTGTTGTTCCCGGTCGCCTGATATTTATTAGCCTTGTTTATGAAATGGACTCTTTCACTCGGTTTTTAAGTTTTTTTTTTTTTTTTTTCTCGAGAAATTCGAACATCTCATCTCTTAATTCATACGTTTATGTATTAGAATTTAAAATAAGAAATTTAACGAGAAATAAAGTTGAACCTCCCAATTCATGAGCGGAAATCTTTAAGATTAAGCTAACTCTTGTTGACTGTATTTAATCTTTACACTATCTTCTTAATACATAACCCAATGAATCCGAACATATCTTAGCGGATAAAAAGCCAATTACTTTCTTAAGAATCAAACAGTTCATCATAGTATATCCAAGCACATCGTAGCACATAAAACATCGATTACTATTTTAAGAGTATGGTTCAACTAGTTAAGACATATATCATCCACCAAAAGGTCAGATATTCAAATCTCAGCCTCTAAAAAAAATACATCCAAGAGATAGGCTAATAACCATTTATTCGACATCAAAGCGTCTGTACTTTTCTTTTCAAATGATAGATTCAATGTAAATTTTGTTTTTGAAAAAAGATGATGAATCAATGAATAATTTCCCTCTTAATTTCAAGTGAAACAAGCTAGAATTCAGGTCTAATCAACAGAAATATGGGCATCTGATGGCACTGTTACAGCAAACCATACAGAAGACAATGAAAAACACAGAGGGATATTCAGAACACAAGGCCATGTTCACGAGCTGCATCAGCAAGAGCTTCCACACGTCCATGGTATGGATATCCCCCACGGTCAAATGCAACTTTTGTTATTCCTTTCTCCAGACAAGATTTTGCTATGGCTTCCCCCACTTTCTTTGCTACTTCCTGCAACCATATATTATCCACATATAACAAAGATTTCGCTTCTAAAGGTGTGGCTACGACCGTAAGTTACGATGGTGTCTGTTTAGTTTCTAAACTTAATCACATTCCTAGGCTTGTAATTCTACATGCATACATAGAATGACAAGTCGGACTAGAGCTCAAGCGCATAGGGATAGAACTTATGAACAAATCTGTTCAAGCAAGGCTATGTACGATAACTAAACTCAGTGCCCTAAAGAGGACAATATCTGCTTAGGCCGTTACAGATGCTCTCTTATTTGAAGGGGTAAGAAGATCTACGTAGACATCAAGCTAATGCAAAAAGGGTTTGGAAGGGGAAGGACGAAAGCTAAACATAAATGAATTAATTCTTAGTTGTAGTGAACTCACAATGGTAGGGCCAGAAGTGTAGTCCAACCCCTCAGAGATTGATTTCTGCATTGTTGAAACTGCAGCAAGCGTGTGCATCTTGGAGTCATCGATAACCTGGACATAGAGATGCTTGTTGGAGCGGAACACAGACAGCCTTGGCCTCTCTGTTGTTCCTTCAACCTGAGGCACAAGAAGATGAATGTATAGGTGAACTGTACTACTGTATACCAGCAAGAATCAATTGGCTCTTCTAAATATAACAATTGTGAACTCAGTACTGTTCTAAAGGGATTCAATCTCCCAGATTTCTCATTGACCTTACCCTGTGGCTTATACTGCCCAGAGGGTGTGAGATCGCCATTGCTACCCATTTGACAAAAGCGAGATCTTTCTTTAACCAGTCTAGATGTATTCCAAATTTTTGAGTTGGAGACAGATCCTATAGCATGAATTGAAAATGTCACCTTCCCAAGTGTCGGGTCAAGGATGTGTAGTGTTTTTGTAACAGCCCAAACCCACCGCTAACCGATATTGTCCGTTTTGACCTATTACGTGTCGTCGTCAGCCTCATGATTTTAAAACGTGTCTGTTAGGGAGAGGTTTCCACACCATTATAAGGAATGTTTCGTTCCCCTCTCCAACCGATGTGGGATCTCACAATCCACCCCCCTTGGAGGCCAAGCATCCTCACTGGCACACCGCTCAGTACCTAGCTTTGATACCATTTGTAATGGCCCAATCCCACCGCTAGCAGATATTGTCCTCTTTTAAGCTTTCCCTTTTGGGCTTCCCCTAAGGTTTTTAGAACGCGTCTACTAGGGAGATGTTTCCACACCTTTATAAAGAATCTTTCGTTTCCCTCTCCAACCCATGTGGGATCTCACATATGTCCTATCATAACACATGACTGGGCAACTTGACAGAAGGAAAATCTTTCAACACTCGTGCTGTTTCCATAGCACTCATCCAGCATTTAGTATTTTCACCATTGAGCCTGGCCCTGTCACTCCTTTAGTATCAATGAAGTTCTACGGCGTTATGCTACCCTATCCATTCTGGGGCATTTGGTTCAAAGAAAAAGAAGAGCATATCTTTCTTATCTTGTTTTGTGTTCTAGGCTCCAAACTCTGGTTTCCTATCTACTCTTTGTACAAGCTACATTTTTCTATAAATTTTAGCTTCTCCAATGAGTAAATTTACTTTCAAGTCATCTGAGGCCCAAAGTACTGTAAGTCTCCGCAGATCTTATCTTGAAACAAATTCCAATTACAGTTCCATTTGATGCTGAGAATAATAAAATATTTCTATTTTGAAATTTTGACTCCCTGCAATGACAAATAAACAAGCTCATTGTTCTTTTCCCTCTTTTCCTCAATCTTCAGAAATCCAGGACCTAGGTAGCGGAACAATGACAAACTTCTAAGAAAAAAGTACACCTCCAAGCTAGTCTAAACAGAACTTCTAAAATAAACGATGAGTTCATGAATTATCAAATCAATCCTTTGGAAGTTCATAATAAATAGATACCTAAAATGAAACAATATCCACAAGGAAGTAAAACAACAACAAAACTTCAAAATTTACAACAGAACCGAGAAACACCGAGTAATTCCCGGGAATAATTAAAACAAACGAAACCTAGATAGCTCATTTCAAGAATAATCCCAACCTACCTCCATTTCCGGTGAATCTCCGAAAAGTTTTAGGGCACAGAACAATGTGGAACAAGAGAAACGCTGAATTAGCACAACAAAGTACGCGAAGGGGAGGGATGGCGGTAAGTTATTAAATTGGGGAATAAGGACTCCATGATTACCTTCTTCCTGATACGAGAATGGCGAGCAGAACGATCCTCTCGTCTGGTGGTAGCCTTGGCTTCGATAACGAGAGAGCGTCGGCCGGAACTTGAAGTGGTTGAGGGAAAATTGAGATGAGGAGGAATGCGAAGATTGTGTGAATAAGAGACGCCTAGAATGGAACTTCCGAGGAACGATAAAGGAGCAATGGCTGAAGACATTGTCGTCCTGCTTCTCTTCTCTTCTTCTTCTTCTTCTTCTTCGAAGGCTCTACTGGTTCGTTTCTTTTCTTCTTCGGAATTGCCTTATCCTTTTGTGTACCGGTTTTTCTGTCATTTCACGATGTTAATTGGAAAATCCATGCAAATTAATAAAAATTAAAATAAAAATTAATAAAATGGCAAATATACATTTTAGATTTAGGTTTTGTAAAACCCGACGTTGATGGAAGATGGGAACGGGAACGAAACATTCTTTATAAGGTATGGAAACTTTTCTCTAGTAGACGTGTTTTAAAACAGTGAAACAGACGACGATACGTAACGGGTCAAAGCAGGCAATATCTACTAGTGGTAGGCTTGAACTATTACCGAGAAATGAAGTAATTCTTCTATACAATATGCCTGTTCAAAAACCTTATCCAACCTAGTTGGCAATCTCGAGAATTAAACATTAGTAATTTTTGTTCGTAATTACAAAGTTAGAATTAATACTAATAAAATGAAATTATTAAAAATATATATATTATTTTAATTTTTGCGCTTGCAATAAGCTTTAAAATTGGTTGCTATTATTAATTAATTTTTTTTATGAAAATTGGATAAATAATAATAATAATCATTTTTAAATATATAGATTAAATTTAGAATTTGTAAAATAGTAATGCACATAAAACATAAGATAAGTTTCAATTATATTTTTTGGACTTGATTATAAAATCCAATTATATTCTTCCAATTATATTCTTGAACGAAGAGAGCGAGAAACTATTATTTTAAGTCTTAGTCTGTAAGAATGTTCATATGACTCGAGAATCCAACCAATCGAGACTACCTAAACTATAAATGTTAAGTTGGGCTATTTTTTGGGTTGGGTTTCGAAAATTCAGGTCAGTTTATAGGTTAACATTTTTTTTTTTTGGTATGGTCAACCCAATCAACCTGAGAAATAAGGCTACGTTACTACCCGACCCAACCTACCATAAGATTATTATAAAATATTAAGAATATTTGATGTCCGTAACCAATGTTATTAATGTAACATGTATTCTAGATACGTAAGATTTTTTAAAAATAATTAAACAACCCAACTCAACCCGACTAAAAAATAGAGGGTTGAATTGGGTTGTGAACTTCATTCGGGTTGCTCGGGTTACGAATCTCTCTCTTAAAGGTACTAAGAGATGTTCATAATCGACAAGATCTAGCTTTTGAAATATTAAAGGAAAATCAAACACGAATGATCAAAACACACAAATGACCGATCCGTTCAAAGAGATTATTATAATTATGAACTCATAATTGGAATAAAGTAATGGGAAAGTGTTTGTGTTTAGATTCCTAAAAGGTAGACAGCTTGAATGCACTGTGGAGGCCTCTTAGAAGCCTTTCTTTCAAAGGTTCTTACAAGATTTAAGGGAAGAAAAGGTGCCCTTTTGGAGGGCAACTATCCTAATTTATTTAAAAGCCATTAGGTTCATGAACCTTTTTCTCTTCAGAAACCAATGAGAAAACACAAAGATCAAGCTTTGTATCATTCCCTTCCTTTGTTTAGTTCTTCTTTTCCAAATTTTCCTGTCATGGCAAACTTGGCTAGCTGCCATTTGTTTGCCTTAGTTTTCAAGTTCATCTCCCTTTCTTTCCCCATTAGCTTTTCGAGCTTAAAGGGTTCCTTTCGAAAAGAAAGTTCTTATAACAGCTCGAGCCCACCGGTGTCCTCTTTGAGTTTTCTCTTCTGGGTTTTCCCTCAAGATTTTAAAACGTGTCGACTAAGGAGAGGTTTCCATACCCATATTATAAGAATGATTTGTTTCTCTCTCCAACAGACGTGGGATATCGGTTAGCAATGGGCTTGAGTTGTTACAAATGGTATCGAGTCAGACACCGAGCGGTGTGGAAGCGAGAACGTTGGGCTTCCATGGAGGGTAGATTGTGAGATCCTACATCGGTCGGAGAGGGAAACGAAGCATTCTTTATAAGGATGTGGAAACCTCTCCCTAAAAAACGCGTTTTAAAATCGTGAGACTGACGGTGATACGTAACAAACCAAAACGGATAATATCTGCTAGTGGTGGATTTAGGCTGTTACAAATGATATCAAAGCCAGACACCGGGCGGTGTGCCAGCGAGGACACTAGGCCCCCAAAGGGAGTAGATTGTGAGATCCCACATCCGTTGGAGAGGGGAACGAAACATTCTTTATATGGGTATGGAAACATCTCCCTAACATACGCGTTTTAAAATCGTGAGGATGACGACGATACGTAACGGACCAAAACAAACAATATATGCTAGTCGTAAGCTTAGGCTCTTACGGTTCTAAATAATTTAAAAGATATTATAGGTTTGATCTTGAGTTTAGAGGTACCACTACCATAGCTAGAGGTACCACTATCATAGCTAAATTGATATCAATGATCACAAAGTATATAGCAATTGTAGAGATAATTGTTTAAACCTAAAATATGTTTTAGATTCATAAAAAATTAGGTTATTATAAGGAAGGTGTTTTGGTAGGCATTATTTAAACAAGTTAGGGCAGAATCATGTATGAAAAAACAAAGGAATCAAGAACAAACAAAAAAGTAGAGGACAATAATCTTTGAGCTTTTACTCTCATTTTTATTTCCATCTTAACAAGTCATATCATTCAATCCTAGCCATCCATTTCTTGGGTGACAAAAAAAAAAAAAAAAAAAAAGAGCTTGTTTACAACAATATTTTTAAAAGTTGTAATATTACTTTTGACGAACATTTTAGAACAACCCTTGAACGTAGAAAATTCTTTAGATCGTTGAATGAAAAGTCGACATGACAAAATTATGTTCCTTCAAACTTAATCCAAGCAAACGCGTGAGATCCCACATCGGTTGGAGAGGGAAACAAAACATTCCTTATAAGGGTGTGGAATTCTCTCCCTAAAAGACACGTTTTAAAATCGTGAGGTTGATGACGATACGTAACGAGTCAAAACAGACAATATCTGCTAACAGTGGGCTTGGACGGTTACAAATAGTATCAGAGTGTATGGTATGCCAACGAGGACGTTGGGCCCCTAAGGGAACAAAACATTCCTTATAAGGGTGTGGAATTCTCTCCCTAACAGACGCGTTTTAAAATCGTGAGGTAGATAGCGATACGTAACGAGTCAAAGCAGACAATAATATCTTCTAGCAGTGGGCCTTGGCTATTACAAATAGTATCAGAGTCAGATATTATATATTATGTCAGCAAGGACGTTGGGCCCCTAGGCGAACAAAGCATTCTTTATAAGAGTGTGGAAACCTCTCCCTATGGCAGCTAAAACGAGCGGATGAAAATGTAGGAAAAACAACCTAACGTCCGACTATACTATCAAAGAGATGTCAACAACGCTACTAATGTCGGGCGACGTCATACGAGTTAACGAGAATAAAATATTTCGGAAGCGACCGGGAATAATTGAAATCAACCCTATTTCACGTCATTTCATATAAAAAAAAATTTTAATTTAATCTTTAACAAGCTGTCACAAAAGCAAACCCTGTTCATCTTTCCACTATAAAAACTCATGCAACCAATATTCTCTCCCATCGTGATCACTGAAAAAGCCTCCAACAATTCCTCTGCCATTTTGTAGCTTAGAAACCAAGATCAAAACAACAACAAAAAAGGCAGAATTTGGTGTTTTTGGAGGCAAATTGTTGAAGAAAAACAAGAAATTTTGGTTTTATTTATGGGGGGAAGATCAAAGTCCATGAAATGCTTCTCAATTTGCAGCATCTTTAAAAGCTGTTGCTTTTCAAAGGGTGGAAGAGATGAAGGGTATTGGGATGAAAGTGGTGAGATTAGGCGAAGGATGTGGCCAAGTGATGAAGATAGAAGATGGGTGGCTGAGCCTGGGATTGATCGGAAAGCTTCTGCTTTTATTGCTAGATTCTATGAAGCTCGTGTTTCTGATCCTGAACGACAAACTCTTGCTGTTTAGCCGCCGCCGTTGTCGCCCCCATCGTCGTCGCCGCCGCCGCTGGTTCTTCTTCTTTGGCCATTGCTCATTGGCTGCTTGTTCATCATTGATCTTGTTGAATATTCTGTGTGTTCTTGGGTTGGTTTGGAATTGGGTTTTGGCCGAGGTTTCTTTCTCTGTAATCTTTTGTTTTTATGATGAATAAAAGTTGGTGATGTGGTTTTACCATGTTGGAAAGTTGGGGTTTTGTTGTGGTTATGAATTATCCGGTTTGAGATAAGAACGGTTGAATTGCTCGTGTTTTGGTGTTTAGATCACGAGTGTCTCGTTCTTATCTCTAAAAGGTTTCTATGAGATCCCCCCTCAATTGGGGAGGAGAACGAAACATTCTTTATAACGGTGTAGAAATCTCTGAACGAGAGCCCGAAAAGAAAAGTCCAAATAGAACAATATTTGCTAGTGGTGGGCTTGGGCGGTTACACGGTTGGTCTTGAAGAAGGCTCTTACTAGCTCAACCGGTAAGAACAGTAAGTGCAAGTTCCCAAATAGGAAACCAGAGCGAAAGAAGGAGTTCTTGGACAAATCTGTTGAAGGACAATGAGGCATTCGTTATGCTTTAACGAAGTGTTCTTGAGCGACTTCAGTAATATTCCGTAAGTAACTCAGTACAAGCAAATCTCGAAGACTCTCATACATTCCTTGGTTGGACTATCCCCAACTCAATATTAAAGTAGTCTCGTGTGTAGCTATCATGTTTTCGAGTTTGAGCTATGTCAAACATAGCTTTAACGTGTTCGAATTCCTTTAAAGGCTCTTCATGTTATTATGATATGATTTCTCGAGTTATTTGTTTCGATGATTGGAGCAAGATTGTTATTTCTTTCATCGAGTGACGATTTGGGTAATACTTGATACACAATAAACAAAACGTTCATTGTAATGAAATATGTGGTCGAGATTCAAATATATCTCAGGCTCTAACGAGCTAATTATACAGATAAAAGCGACATTCACGCAATTCATTAATATTCCATTTCGATGGTTGGATGAACAAGCTATACCAAATCTCTAAAAGGGAACCATATTATATGATGTAATTTCACTTTATATTATGGGTTACTATTGTATCCATTATTGAATATATAGTACAAAGGTATGTACCTAAATCCATTTTCTTATGATTCCTTTTGTTGCCAAACTATAATATAAACTAATAGTTTCGGCATCGTGTAGGTTTCGGAAAGGAGAAAAATGAGTGGTTCTGATACTTTCCATTGGAACGAGACTTTATGGGTTGGTGACCCGAGCAAGTCGAATATAGTTCACAACCAAACTCGACCCGACTCGAAACTAACCTAACCCTCTAGTTTCGAGTTGGGTTGTCAGGTTCTTTTTTTAATTATTTAAAAAAAATCATGTACATTAATAACTCAAATCTCATAAAATTCAAATATCAAACAGTAACGAGTCAGAACGCATCACGAGCATTGGTTACAAAATTTAAATATTCTTAATTTTTATAATAATCTTAAAAGTAGGGTAGGGTTAGATTCTAACATTATTTTGATACTTTCTGTTGGAAGATGATATATATCCGGAGACTTTATGAGTATGTGACCCGAGCAAGCCGAATATAGTTTACAACTCAACTCAGTCAGACCCGAAACTAACCTAACCCTCTATTTTTGGGTTGGATTGGGTTGGGTTGTTCGGTTTTTTTTTATTATTTTAAAAAATCATACTTATTCAGAGTACATGTTACATTAATAACTAAAATCTGGTAAAACTCAAATATCAAGCATGAACAAGTCACGACACATCACTAACATTAGTTACAAAAGTCAAATATTTGTAATATTCCTAATACTCTTTAAAGTAGGGTAGGGTTAGATTTTAACCCTATTTTCAAATTGGTCGAGCTTATGGACAAAAAAAAATGTCAACCTGGGAACCGACCCGAATTTTCAGTTTTCCAAAAAGTCAACCCAAACTGGAAAAAAAATCTAACACAAACCCAACCTTTATGGTTTTGGTTTGTTAGTTTGGATTAGTTGGATTCTCGAGTTATTTGAACACTCCTAATCCTCATAAATTTATATTTATTATACTAAAACGAACCTTTTTCTTTTTGGAAAGAATAAGTCTAAATCGACAACTTTTGAATCGAGACAAGTGGGTGTGACTATGAGAGAACCTAGAGCATGAAAGAACAACGAAAATGATCTCAAAGTCTCGTGATCGTTTGATCCACAAAATGAAATGAGAGTACGAAGAATATGAAAAAGCGTATTAGTGCTTCAATTTCCCTACCCCAATCAACATCAATCGTTATCTATTATTTGATTCCATCCCTTATCATCTAACCGGTCAAGTCGGTCATCGCTAGTAGATATCGTTCGCTTTAGCCCGTTACGTAATGTAGCCAACCTCAAAATTTTAAAACGCGTCTACTAGAGAGAGTTTTTCACATGGTTGCATCGTCACAGTAATATATCAAGTCGTGTGAGTATGAGATATTAAAGTGAGCTCGATTGACGTAAGAAAGCTTTGAGTTAAAGCGTGGTTAGGTGAGCGGATAGGAATGGCACATAGCTTTATTCTATGCTTCCCCTTTTTTGAGAATTGACAATCACATACTTTTGTTGAGAAAGCATATATAATACCTAGTGTATGTTGGTAGTTTTGTACTTCAAATCCAAAATATAAATTATATGGTACAAATAGAAAGTACAATTCATTACAAAGGTATATAGCACTCCATTTTTATCCTAAATTTTTACTTTCCGTTCGGTTGCATCTTAAAGTTAGATAAATTTTACCGTATTTACCTTGCTTTGAGGAAAAAACGTGCTTATAAAGTAAAATACTGCACTATACTGATGTGACGCTTACCACACCAGCTCTGATACTTAAGTTAGATTAAAAAATTTGGAGTATTTACCTTACTTTGAGGAAAAGACGAGCTTGTAAAATGAAATACTGCACACTGATGTGACGCTTGCCACACCAGCTCTGATGTTTAAGTTAGATCAGAAAATTTACAGTATTTTCCTTGTCTTGAGGAAAAGACGTGCTTGTAAAGTGAAATACTACACACTGATGTGACACTTGCCACACCGGCTTCGATGTTTAAGTTAGATCGGAAAATTTACCGTATTTACCTTGTTTTAAGGAAAAGACGAGCTTGTAAAGTGAAATACTACACACTGATGTGACGCTTGCCACACCAGCTCCAAGGCTTAAGTTAGATCAGAAAATTTATATGTACCTTCACTAGGTTGTAAAATGCGAAGAACGTAGGGCTTTTCCATTTTATTTATGAATTAGGTTAAGAAAGAATCAAACCGAGTAATTCGAAGACGCCACGACATGCCTTCCCCTTTTCTTACTTCCCAACTTGGGTCTTGGGTCTCTCGTGCGTACTCGAGTTTGTTTCTAGTTCAAAATTACTCATCAGTTATTCATGGTTTTTGGAAAACTTAGCGGGTTTACTTGGAACTGACTAGAATTAGGTTAACCGAGTCGACCCATATCTCGAAATAATCGAACTCACGAAACGCAACCTTGACTTTTTAACGTATCGAGTCTATCGTACACCAAAAAGAGGTGAACCGAACAAGTGAAGCAGCAACATAAAATGAAATGATACTTGTTTACCAACAAAGTCCATTTCTAAATCAACAAAAACCCACCAATGTAGAATAAGAAGCCAAAGATGATGTCAGTGATAAAAATGGCAACAAGAGATGCTGATGGCATACAGCTCAAAGCCTTAATGGCTAACCCAAAAGGATATTAGGTATAGCTGTTGCTATGTTTAGTGTTCAACAAGACAAACCCATTTCCTAATTTTATATCAAAATCTCTACTTTTAATGCAAAGATCAAATATATTATCTTTTTATATGCTTTTTGTAAGTGATAATGATGTAGTCAATATGAAAGAAATGCCAACCTAAAAGTGAAGGAACTTTGATGTTAGGGAGCTACAAAGAAGGAGATGAATTGAACGGTTTGAATTATAAGGGAACTTTACGGGGAACGAGGGTCAGCGAAGACGTTGGGCCCTGAAGAGGGTGGATTGTGAGATCCCATGTTCGTTGGGAGGAGAACGAAACATTTTTTTAGAAGGGTGTGGAAACCTCTTTCTAGCAAACGCGTTTTAAAAACCTTCAGGGGAAGTCCGAGAGGAAAAGCCCAAAGAGAATAATATCCGCTAGCAATGGGCTTGGACTGTTAGAGTTGTTGTTAATGTGGTACCTCTCGGGTTGGCAGCTCTCGACCACTAAAGAGAGGTAAATGAATTATAAGGGAACTTTTGTTGTTAATTTCTCTCTTCTTTTAGAACATATAAAAATGAGTGCTTTATGTTTAGTGCATGCTTGCCTAATACCTAACCCTACCTTTGAATAGCTTGGTTGCCCCTAGTTTGATATTGATTTGTGTTCATGTTGATCTCAATGAATATCATATCTATGTCTACTTCTACTTCTTTGAGAAATTTTGGATTTGATTCTTCTTGTGGGTTTTGATTTGCTTACCTTGTGTACATATGCTTGCTTTTTTTTCCCGAAAGTTTAGTTCGGGTTGTACGTTTTCTCGTTTCATGCTGGGTTTGAAATTTGGTTAGTAAAAACTTTGATCGTTCCTATACCCATCTGAAAAACGGGTCAGTTTTGGGAGGTTGAGACCTATATTAGGTTGGAATGTCGTTGTGAGATCCCACATTGATTGGATAGGGGAACGACATTGATTGGAGAGGGGAATGAGTGCTAGAGAGGACGTTGGACCCTGAAAGAGGATGGATTGTGAGATCCCACATTGGTTGGGGAGGAGAACTAGATATTCTTTATAAGAGTGTGAAAACCTCTCTCTAGCAGACGTGTTTTAAAAACCTTGAGGGGAAGTTCGAAAGTGAAAGTACAAAGAGAAACATATTTGCTAGTAATGGGTTTGGGCTGTTACAGTCGTTATTAATGTGCTACCTCTAAGGCGGGCAGCTCTCAACCCCTAAGGAAAGGTACGGTTAAACCTAATGAAATCTCGAGTCATTTGTACGCATGAAGAGTATTAATTATAAATATCGATATCAAAATAACGTTCCACGTAGGTATTGCTTTCGACTGACTTAATCACATCCAATCTACGGTGACGAGTTTTTTTTGGAACAAAGAACGGTGTATGGAGAATAATTGAGTGAGTCGATCGAAAAGAAAAAGGTATAAAGATGAGATTCGAAATGCCACCTAAAGTATAGAGAAAGAGTACTAAAAAGACAACACGATTGAATTGATATTATTGGTGCCAAATGCCAATGTCCTCTCAACTTCATCCAAAATATTCCGTATACTTATTTTGTACTTCTTTTAAGCTCATTCGCTCAAGTGGGTGGTGGGGTACGTGTATTATTTAGCTACGGATTCATTGTTCGTTGGTCTGTTGGACCGTTTATAATAACTCAAGCTCATCGCTAGCAGACATTGTCTATTTTGGCCCGTTACGTGTCGCTATCAGTTTCATGATTTTAAAACGCGTCTACTAGAAAGAGGTTTCCACACTCTTATAAGGTGCAAGTAGAATCTCACATCGATTGATTTTCAGTATCGTACACTCTGAACTTAAGCTAGAACTAATATAAGTTGATGTCGAGTACAGTAATGCATACTTTTGACTTTTGACAGAGAATTGTCTGTCTTTTACAAAGTAATAATTGACACGCATCCCGACCATTTTTTTACAATCCACACCTAGTGTGGTCAGCATGTTACACTTTGATGATGTCCATACACTCAAATCAATTGTCTGGTCGAGCTTAGGCATAGTTGATAGGTGCCATAGCGATCATAGGTGTTCACCGAGCATGTCCAAGCTAGAATTCGTACACATTTTCTTCCGTAATTAGGTCGTATAGTTAGGTCGTAATTGATTCCATAACATTGTAAAATTTAACAATCACACCCTTGCTCTTCCAAATGTGTTTGGATTATGTTCCCATTTTTTGGGAAAGCTCTTAACATCAAATGCAAATGTTAAGCAATAATTAGAGGTTTAATTATTAGTTAATTCCTTAACAATATATACACTTGGGAATCATAACACTGACTCATTTGTTGTTTAATTAAAGGTAACCATTAACCAATCATTGACTAATATTTTAATTAATGTATAATTAAGTAAATTAATCAATTATTGGTACTCGTATCATAATTCATTAATTATGACAGAAATGAATGATACGAATTCGAGCCATAAAATATTATTTCAACCATAGTTTTAGGTAAGGTCAACCCGATGGCTTCTACGAGGAAACCAATGTTAGACGAACACGACTCTTCACAATGATATGATATTGTCCACTTGGGCTTCCCCAAAAGGCCTCATTCCAATGGAGAGTGTATTCTTTGATTATAAACCTATGATCATTCCCTAAATCAGTCGATGTGGGACTTTCATCATCCAACAACCAGCACAAAATAGGCTCGATGGCTTGGTGCTCTAGTCTCTCGTCCCTTTCTTTTTTATGTCCTACCTTGCTATAAACTATGCAACCCAAATCGTAAAGATTTGAGCTGGGTTGGATTAGGTTTTTTTTTTTTTTTTTTTTCGATTTAGGTTGAGTTGAATTTTTTGAAAAATCGAAAATTCAGGTCAATTTATAGGTTTACATTTGTTTGTTGGGTCAACCCGACCAACTCGAAAATAGGGTTATAACCCAATCCCAACCCTACCCTCTTTTTAAAAAGATTAAGAATATTTAACATTTGTAACCGAAGTTAGTGATAAGCTGTGACTTGTAAATGTTTGATATTTAAATTTCATGAAATTTTAGTTATTAATGTGACGTGTCTTGTGGATAAATAAGAGGATTGGGTTGAGCTGTGAACTCTATTCGAGTTGCTCGAGTCACTGACCCGATCAATCCAAAATTTTGAATTGGTCCAAAAGAATTTATAATTGAAAGCAAGTGGAAAATACAATTAAAATGATTTTTTAATTTAAATTAAAAAAAAAAGTGTTTTGAAAGTTAGAAGTGAAGGGTTTCACGTGTAAGGTCGGAGAGGACGGTGATCCATGTGCTTTTTGCAGTATGAAAACACACTTTATAATATATTTATTTATTTATTTATTTTTATACTTTTTAAATATGATTAAATATTGTAATAATAATAATTTTGATTTTCAGATAAGAAAAAACGGATCTTGCCTTCTCCTCTCTCTCTAAGACTTTATATATATATATATATATATATATATATATATATATATATGTATATTATATATATATTTCACTTATTCTCGAGTTGCATCATCGTTCTCGTTGGTAATGGCTTCTTGGAAGAAAACCATAATTTCTCCGATTAGAAAGGCTTGCACCATCTTCAACCAACACCCGAGAGACCCCAAGAAGTCCCGCTCCGACTCCGACTTAGGTGAGCTCTCGGGTTTTCTTTTGAATTTTCGACGACGGAGCAAAAAGAAAGAAAACGGTCTTATTTTAAGTTTCTTTTGTAGAGCCAGAGAAGCGAGTGGACGTGAGAGACCTGCAAGGAGAGGTGATGGCATGTGGGTATGAAGACGTGCAAGTCATGTGGTCTATCTTAGACAAGACCAACTCTAGTAACGCTACCGCCACCTCCACCGTCTGTAATGTGTCTTCTTAACCGTCGTCGTGGTCGCAGCTGTCTCGGCCATGGCCAAAAGATTGTATATAACTCTTTCTCTCTATTACTTGGTGAGTTATGATTTTTGTTATGGCTAGGGAATGAATGAATCCCCATGATTTGATTTGAAGAAGTTCTTAATCATGGTGAGATTTATTATTCTTACTTAATGTAAAAACTAAATCTCGAACCTTATCTTTCACGAACGAGTTCTTATTTGATTGTTCGCACATATTTTGATTTAGAGACTAATTTAACGTCAATAATTTCTTTGTAGTAATAGAATAGAACAAAAACGTCAATTCATAAAACTCGTATACCACGTGCATAAATAACTCATTTTGGTCCATTTTGTAATAACTCATTCGTCTCATTCAATGAATAGATATGATCATTAATTCTTTATAAAATATCATTGAAACTAACCGTTTAAATATCAAGATCGAAAGTATAGTTTAAATTGTTTAGCCGTACCTCCAACCCTTCTATTACAAGGGTTGTAAGATTTTGTTACGTTTCACCGTATCAAAAAGAGAAAGTTCCACACTTCGAAGTTGAGCTCGTGTCCAAGTTTATCTTTTTTCTAGAATATAAACAACGTTTGGAGGAAGTTTGAATCCCTCCTCGTAAATGGAATATCCACGGGATGATGTCAAGAAAGGTTGTGGATATCTAATCATCTCAAAATTTGAGCCACTGATTCCAACTGCCACACCAATACTGTAGTCTCAATCGTTCCGTTACAGATTATTATTTTTATTTTTCTGTCATTTTCATAGATTTGTGAGGAAGAAAGATAGGGATATGGATGGGCTTCTCGTGAAGGGATTATCCAAAAACCTCCATTTCTACAGTATTATCCTTTCAATTTCATCCTCCAATCAAACATTGAGTTGGAAATACCCCATGATTTGTTTTAGGTCCTATCTGATCGAGGATGAAGTATTCTATGATCTAAATTGATCGAACCTGAATTGAATAAATCGGATGCAATTTATCGTAAGAACTCCAAGAAAACTTGTAAACGATAAAGGTTCATGCTCAGATTCTTAAGAAAATTCTCAAAATAGATAGAACAAGCTTCGTTCATTTATGATATCTTTTAAACTTGTAACTTTTTGGGACTTCCACCAATTAAACTTATAAACTTCGAAACTACGAGAGTTCATGAAACTTAAAATAATAAATAAACTCTTCAAAGAGTTTGCCAAACTAAATTGACCTTAACCTTAACGACAACTTTATAATCAACTTCAACTTGGCTCACATTGAATAGTCCTCCTCTATCGAACTAGTTTGCAACACATGAAGTGGAGGTGAAACCGAATCCATCCCAAGAGAGTCTCATCATAAAATTTTCAACCATATCTAAGAGTTAAGAGAGTTTCTCTTGGACCCTGCTACGGAATGGTATCACCAAAGTCTGCCACAACCCATATCCCAACTTCCAAAGAGGAAAATGGAGCATTGTGGAAAAAGCCCACAGATGATTCTATCAATGAACTTTTCACTGATCAGCTAAATGGAACGGTGTAATCCTTCTTAATGAGTCATTCAGCACTTTTTGAATGGTTCTGATTTTGACTATGAAATCAAAGGCAAGAAATAGAATGAAAACTCATTTCAGAAGGTCTACCCTTCTCCTCTAGTGAGATTTAGTCCATGCCAAGACAGTAAAACTTGTCAAAAGATCTACCATATGAACTTCAGTATCAGAGAGTTCATGTCCGAGCTAGCCAGGGATTACGTACAATCGATGAAGAAACGCTTCGAAAGCTTTTAACTTGGAAGTTAAAGAATGCTAGGTATGTGTTAAGATAGCAAGAACAATTGCCTACGAACTTCATCTGGGTTGAATAATTTACCTCCACTGGAAAGTCAACACTGTTCGACGACGATACAAGTGGATATTCTCAACTACTTGCAACCGATAATATATTATCGAGCAGCCCTCTCTTCTTTTGCTTCAAGGGCATCTACTTCCTCGTTGGATAGAAGATCGACAATTGGTTCGTAGATGTCCCAGTCCTTTCTTTTCCTGTTGCATTTTAGTGTATACTACCATAAGCATCAAATTTTTAGAATTTTACAAGTTAGCTGCAACGAATATTAGAAATACACTAATAGCATGAGTTAATTTTTAAATTTAGAAAAACAAAAAGAAAAGAAAAGATCACTCCCAATCGAAATTCACCAACCCTGACAAATGAAAATGGTATAAAAA
The DNA here is from genome assembly GCA_033971965.1 of Cucurbita ficifolia. NCBI lineage: Eukaryota > Viridiplantae > Streptophyta > Magnoliopsida > Cucurbitales > Cucurbitaceae > Cucurbita > Cucurbita ficifolia. The sequence goes on along the minus strand of CM066967.1, from coordinate 10,123,000 downwards.
CCAAGACAGCCAAAAGAATAATGATCTAAGCTCCAAGTGCATTAACTTGTATAGATTGTTCGAAAGAGTGCATGTCAGGTGTGACTTGTATTTTGACTAATTTTTATACTAAAACTTGAGAATAGATAAGTTTAAGATATACATTTTAGAAAGAAAGAACATTAATAATAAACACAAACTACATCCTAAAAAATTAAAATAAAAAGTATAATATTAGGAAAATGGTAACAGGGAGCAAAGAACAAATTATATCTGTTTCTTTGTGCTCAATAGATGGAAACCCACAACCCCACCTACTGATGAAATACACCCTAAACTTGTAGGTCGATGTTGAAAACATTGGATTTCTCACTCTTGAAAACAAGTCACGGGATACCGGGAAAGAAACATAACTGGCAGTACTAAATAATCGTGTAAGATTTATATATCATATGCTCCTCATACAAGAGAGAAAATAAAAGGAAAATCCATGAGCAACAAGGAATAAAGTAACTACTCACAAGAATTAATAAAATGATACTCACCGAACAACACTTGATCTATGACCAAATAACTTCATCATGTCCACTGAAGCACCTCCAGTTTTACTGTTGCACCAAACAGATAAAGAAGCACAATTGCAAAAGACAAATGAGTGAAGGTGAATATTTAGTTTCATTCCAAGTCCCAATTACAAAAAGAACGAGGAACAACGCACAAGTTTGAGTGAATATACCTTGCTGAAACATGCTCAAACCCTCGGCGGCCCTTCTTGCTCAGTCTGCTTTCTCTTGCTGAAGCAACGTTCTGCATGGCTATCTGGAACATAGACACAATGAAGATGCAGTGATGAAATAAATCATTCAGATTGTGAACAGAACTGTAAAAAGTATTGTCTTTACGAAAGGGAGGCTTAACAGGTAAGAAAAAACAAACCTCATAAAGCTGCTCTCGAATCGCAACAGCAATTGCAGGCTACCTCACAAAAATAAATGAAATTCTCATGGTATCCAATAGTTGGAAAAAAAAACAATTACAGGAGACTTTAGGTGAAAATAACTCATTGACAATCCATCCCTTCGAAGCGAGATGCTGCCTTTTCATCACCAAAGGAACCAATTTACATGTACAAAAAAAATTATTTTGTATATTTTCAGATTCAATTGATGTTTGCTTACTCCTACTTCAGGGTCTTCAATACCCAAATCTTTGCAGAATGTCCTGGAGAACTCTTCAGGGTCACTCTCATAGTTGTTCAAGTCCTAAAAGACATATCAGTTTGCACAAGTAAGCTTAATAAATATTTTTTCCAGTCAAATGTATCAAGAGTATGTTCAACTTTACCCACAGAAACTGATCCCTTATGAGCGTATTGTTTACTCGAAGATCAAGCTGGGAAAGAAAAAGAATTGCATTATTTTGCATCTAGCTGTAAGATAATGATAAAGGGAGGAGGTTGTCAAGAGATTGGTATTGCAATGCCAATTAGACAAACCTTGATTGTAATAATCTTTTCACCAGTATACATATCTTGACCTTCAAAGGATCTGAATTCTGTAAGTTGTGACTAATAAGCAAAAGCCAAGAGTAAACATAATTAAATTTGATGGCATGTCAATATTTCATTACAAAAATTCATGTAAGTTAATAAAAAAATAAAAAAAGTTCTTAATTACTAGAAAAACATGGTTTATGCTGACAATTCAAATCCTGAAGAATGGGAGAGAAAGGTTCTGATAACCATTGTTCTTACTTGAATGGATTGAGCAATTTGTGTTATAAATGCTGGGGGAAGCTTTAAATCCTTCACCGTCCTCTTTGCAAAGACCACCACCTCTGAATCGGGATCTATTGTACACATAAGATATAATCATGCAATTGGAGATACTATCACAAGAGCAAAAAACACAGTTTCAAGTTAACCTTCAAGAGTGCCTACTGTTTTGGGATGTTTCAAGATAACCACTGAATTCCTAGGTTCAAGCTCCCGTGTTAAAACCTAAATAACTTAGATCCTATTCGATAACTATTTGGTTTTTGGTTTTTAGTTTTTCAAAATTAAGCCTCTATGGGTTTTCTTGTTTTGTTACCTACTTTTTACCTATGTTTTCAAAAACCTAGCTGAGTTTTGAAAACTAAAAATGTAGTTTTCAAAAACTTGTTTTTTTTTCTTTTGGAATTTGCATAAGAATTTAAATGTTTTCTTAAGAACCATAAAACTCATTGTAGAGAAAAGAATGATGAGAAAACAAGTAATATCAATGATGGAACTCCTGCCTCTATTAATCTTAAGGTTAAGGTTGGACATTAGATATCTTATTCATAAATACTATCTTATATATATGTATAAACTTTAGCTAAAATTACAGGCCAAGTCCTTGAATGTTCAAGTTTGTGTCTAACATAGATCTCTAAATTTAAAAATATGTCCCAGAACTTCCATTTTGTGTCTAATAGTCTTTAAACTTTGAATTCTTGACCTATTCAATATTGTTTAGATTTAACATATTTAATATATACAAAATTAAAAGTTTACGGAAGACATTAAACTCGTATATAAAAACTAAATGAAGTATGCAAGTTTTTCATTAAGAAACAACATCATCGGTAAAACAGGGATTAATTCAGTCTTCCAAGTCAGAAATCATAAATTTAGGGACAAAAAAAACCTAAATTCGAACGGTCAAGAGCTGAAACTACGCTACACATCAAACATCATTGATTGAAAAGGAAACATTAACAGGCATGAGCGACATAAATAAACGAAATTACCAGTAGGGTTCCAAGTGAAGGCATCTTTGAACCTCTGACCATCGATTTCGATATCTAAGCGAATTGGCACCAGATTCTCCGCCGTCGGACTTTGATAATGGCCGGGAACATTAAACCAATATAAAACCATAAGAAAAAGGAATCAATGAAACGAACAATGGTGAAGTAGAAAGAGAGAGAAAAAAAAAACTCACATCCTGAACTTGAAAGGAGATTTTGAGTTAGCTGAGGCCGAAGATTTCATGGTTAATCGACTCTCCCGTTGTGTATGTTTCGAGCGTTTTGGTTATGTAGCTTTCGGAACGACTGCGCGCTTCTTCCCTCGTCTTGGCCCCTTGCCTTCTTTTTCTTTCTTTCTTTTTTTTTCTTTTTTTTTTCCTTCAATTTTCTTCTTTAAATAAATGGCAAAATAGTTTTTATAATTTAACAATTTTTTAATATGGGCGGATAAATTTTCGATTTATTCCTTATACTCTAAAATCATTTAATTTGTACTCTAAAATCATTTAATTTGTACTCGTTGTGTCTAAATTTATGAATTTAAGGCGAAAGGATCTATTAGACAAAAAATAATTTATGAATTTAAGGCGAAAGGATGTATTAGACAAAAAATTGAAAATTCAAGAATTTAAAGAAACAAATTTGAAATTTATGAATCAATATTTTTGAATTTCAAAGCGTGAGATATTAAAGATCAATGCAACTCGTGTACAAAGATTTTTTTCTCGGACTTTTTTTTTTCGGGCGTATCATTAACATCTTTGTGAAGTCAATAATGGCTCCGTTCCTTCCCGGTTGAATCCCAGAAGGCCACAACAATGGAGTTCTTCTATCATACAAATCAACTTCAGTTCTTTTACATTTGATATCGAGTTACATACAAGGGTGCACACACGGGACGCTTCCAGCCATGTAATATTTGGCTCTATCTGATATCTACATTTAAACCAACTTATGCACCAATCAAAGGCAAATGATATCAACCCAAACTATAAACACAACAATAATTCTAATCAAAGACCTATAACTGGGTATCAATTTCTTCTAACATGTACTATTTAACGTGAATGTACTCGAATTATGCCGTTCGAGCTCGGGGTTTGTGCCCAAATCATTTGATAGCCTTTCACACAACTGCAGGGTTTGAATTGAAATGAATGTTAGGAAGTAAAGAAGGCTGATTCTTTAGCTCAATTTTTTCTTACTTGCTATGAATTGTGTACCTGTCTGTAAGATGAGGAATCTCCAAAAGATTTCTTCAGTTCCACTACGTTAAGCAATGGGCTAATCTCAAAGACCTGAGACCAAGCAGGTTTGGTTATGGGAGCAATCAAAATTTAAATGCAAGTCTTAATGAAATGTTTACCTCTGCTTTAAATGAGAGATTGCTTAGGCTTCTTTGATTTCTTATCTCTTGCATTACTTTCAACTGAAGATGCATAAAAGAGAGAGAAACTGCATGTTAGTGGGTAACTTATGGCAAAGGGTTTTAAATAGAGGTGGCCTTTGTCATTTAAAATGGCTGACTACGATGGCTTAGAGCTCAAATCAATCCATTTTCATGCAGTGATTAATGATATTGACATCTACCAAATTCTTTCAATTCTAAGAACTGGGTACCAACCTTTCCACTTTTCTTTTGGACCCGGAATCCCATATCCGTTGCTATAATCTCGATCCTCTCGAGCAAGTCTTTGGCAGAATGGTTGGATGTAAATCTGGTCTTCCTCTCAGAAACATCCTGTGATTGATCAGCTTACAACATTAAGGTTTTATTGATAACTATATTGATTAAAATTATAAATACTACTTACAGGTATAGTTTTTTATTCAAGTATGTTTGTAAGAAAGGTAAAAAGCTTACCTCTAATTAGAAGAAAACAAGCATAATTTTCAAAAACAAGATAAAAAACAAAATGATTATCGAATAAGCTTTGGATGAGTAATAAAATGGAAGTTTTAAGCAAACAAACAAGCCACGGATTGCATAGTCCTGGACATGTGCTCTCACCTCTTGCTCAAAGAAGCCGGACAGGTCCAGACTTGAAGACATCCCAATTAACTCAAACGCGTTGATAATAGAGGGAGACTCTGGGCTGTTTTCACCGTCAAATGCCTACACCAAGGTAACATCCAAAATCCCATCAGTTAAAACAACACAACAAAGAAAAATAGATTCTCTTCATCTCTCTGTGTATACCTCATCATGCGTTGAGATGGCATCATCCTGATCAGTGAATGGAATCTCCTCATCCTCATCATCATCATCATAACAAGGAGAAGCAGGATTATAGTCAATCTTGAACCATTCATCCTTTTTAATTCCTGCCATTGTAATCCGAGTATTGGGATTGGGGTCAAGAGTTCTCTTTATCAAATTTCTGGCACCTGCTGATAACCATTTGGGTAGCTGAAAATCCCCCCTCAAAGTCTACAACGAATGTTGATGCATATAAATATATTTTCTAAAGGGAGGAGAGAGAGAGATACAGAGAGAGATCTAAACAAATAGAAGACATATTTAGATTCTTCCTTTTGTTTGTTTTTTTCCCCTTTCGCAATCAGCTTTAGGTACCTTTTTATAAAGTAGAGCCAGATTCGTCTCGTCGAAAGGAAGACAAGCTGTAAGAATAACATACAAGATAACCCCACATGACCATATATCAGAGGCAGCTCCATTGTATCCTCTATTAGCAAGTACCTCTGGTGCAACGTAGTTGGGACTTCCACAGGTGGTGTGCAGCAAACCATCTTCCTAATGTCATAAACTATCCATTAATTCTAGTTCTTGAACTGCTAATTAAGTAGCCTAGATCTACATGAAGATGATCTCGAAAGTAGATATGTATAAAATTACCCTGCAATTCTGTGGTAAAGCACTGAGGCCAAAATCAGAAATCTTAATGTTTCCCTTATCATCAACAAGCACGTTTTCCAGCTACACGGATCATCAACCGACAAGGAATATTAAACAAAAACGCTATGAAGAGTGCGTATTTGATTCAAGGAGACAGAAACAGCGCGTAAATACCTTGAGATCTCTGTGGTAAACTCCTTTATCATGGCAGTAGCTTAGACCATCAAAAAGCTGCTGGAAGAGCCGTCGTCCTTCAGCTTCATCCACCTTACCTTTTGATTCCTAAAACCGCACACATAAATCTCCGATTCTCTCTATCGATCAAGAATTCAACTAATAACTAAATTAAATCAACAACAGATAGAACGCTTACGATTCTATCAAACAATTCCCCACCAGTGACGCACTCCATAACCATATAAATCTTCGTCTTACTAGCTAAAACCTGTAGAATATACACAAAACATTGAAATCTCCCGTTCATTCACAGAATCCACACGAATCACGCAAATTCGAACACAAACCTCATAGAGTCTAACAACATTCGGATGTCTGAGAAGCTTGAGAGTACTTATTTCACGCTTAATCTGCAATCGATTCCGATTGCATCAGTTCGATTCGCTGAATAACAACAATAAGAACTAAAATAAAAGGATGAAAGGAAACGAAACGAAACCTGATCAGAGAAGTTGAGATGAAGAATCTTGGTCTTGTCAAGGATCTTGACAGCATAACGGCGGCCGGAACGGAGGTCGACGGCCAACTTTACCTTGCCGAAATTTCCTTCTCCCAGAGTTTTCCCCAACTCATACTTCCCAACTCTCATTCTCCTTCTTCGTCTTCTTCTTCTTCGTCACTGCTAAATTTCTATCAGCCAAATTTGTGGTTCTCTCTCTCTCTCTCTCTTCTTTTAAATCATTTTTATAATTATTAATTTTTTTTTCTCTTTTTGACTTTTACTCGGCTTCGCGCCATAGATTATTGAACCGTTCAATTATGAAGGTACCCTTCCCCACGCTCGACAGTAACGCGTGCACAACACGTTCAATGTCAACCACGTACTTTCAACCCCACGCGCTTCAGTTTTTACGTTTTAATCTAATTTTATTTATTTTCTCCAATCTTCTCTGAACGTTGCGTTTTTGTTTTTTCTTTTTGTTTTTCCTTTTTCTGCCTCCAGAGTCCAGATTGTACCTTCCGAAATTGACCTCACACTACACGACGTCGTTTTAGCTTTGAGGCAATTTAGAATGCGAGTTGCCATATGAAAAACTATATAATAACCAAGAGTTCTATTTTTCTCTTTACATTTATTTTTTAATAAAACAATAGAAACATAAAATAGGTAAAATATTTGTGAAAAAAAAATCGATAAATATATAGAATTTTATTGTCTTTTACTTTCTTTTTTAGTGAAACTATTATAATATAACAAAAAAAATAGAGTTCTATTTTTAACCTTTTTTTTAATCAAGTAATAATACTATAAAAATATATTTTTAAAATTTTTTAAATCTTCTAACAAAATTTAAATTAGTTAAATAACAAATTTAATCATTTTAATATTGTATCTTATGTGTCGTTATAAGTTTCTTAATTTTTATATTTAATAATTCATTTATTTCTATTTTATTTTGTATTGATTAAATGTTTAAAACTTAAAATTTAATTAAAGCCACAAATTTTAAGAAAACTAAGTAATAGTTCCATGTCAATAAGCTTTGATCTTTATCTTATCTAGCCGAGTTTTTACCTTTCTACCCTTCTTTTCTTTTTTCTTTTTTTTTTCTTGTAAAAAATTGTAAGAATAATAGTTTTCATTTTGTAGAAACTATTTTATTTTAATTTCCACAATTTGATAGGAAAAAAAAAATCCCACATGTAAACCTAGCCATTGTTTTATTTTTAACTTTTTATTTTAAGAATAAAACTTACAAATATTACATGATAAATTTCTCAATTACAGCTCGTCCTCCGACAAAACGACGTCGTCTTTTACCCTCTCCGACTTCTTCTTCTCCGCCGCCTTCATCTCCTCCGCCATTTCTGCTGCCTTCTCCGCCGTCATGTCCTTCGCTTCTCTGCCCTTCTCAGCCCCATATTGTCCCGCCTCTGTTGTTGGACAACAATACAATTTATCAACTTACAATTCATTTATAAGGGATTTTCCACCTGGTATTTCGCATCCATAAAATAATTTAATAATAAAAAAAAGTAATTTCTTTAATCAATAAAGCGTATAAACAAATAATACTTATTCAAAAATACTCATAAAATTTTAAAAATAATTAAAAGTATTATCAACTCCCTCAACTTTTAATAAAATAAATTAAAATGTCTATATAATGTGTTTACATTCCCTCCTCAATTTTCATTTTAAGGATATTAATAATTAAAAAAATTAAAACTTTTTTCTAAAATTCTAAGATGGTTAAAAATAAACATAGTATTGATATTAACCATACCGTCATATACAAACAATAAAGTATTATTTAAATTTTTTTAAAACATTCAGAGATATTTAAAATAAATAAATAAATTTAAAGAGTACAAATGATTAAAAAAAACTACTTTTTTATAATGATAATAATTTTTAAAAAAAAATTTAAGCATATGTTTTAAATTTATTTAAATTTGAATGTATTATTAAAAGTATTAAAATTTTATAAGTATTTTCTAAAAAAAAAATTCAGGTGTTTTTATTAATTTAATAAAAAAATATTTGATAACTTTGGGCACCGGGAAAACCAGAACCTGAGGCGACATTCTCGATTTTGTCCTTGGTCTTTTTCGCACTATCAGAAATGAAATCAGTAACTTTCCCACCGGAGATCTTCTGTTTTGCCCATTCCGTCCAAGTCTCCGACGACTGGCCTATTTCCCTTTCTTCTTTCGCCGCCATCTTTCTCTTCATTTCCTGGTAATCCCGAGCCTCCTCCTCCGTCGACGGCATGTGCCCCACGCTCCAGCTCCGGCAAAAACTCACCATAAAAACCAGCACCACCACTGCCACCGCCACCGCCGGAATAATGATCCGGCGCCGGCGAACTCGTATTGAAGCCATTGGAACGATTAATTGTGAAATTGTTTTAAGCTCAGTGAAGAAATTTAGGTACCAGAGAAATTGGGGATTCAGGGCTGTCTTTTATCTACGGGGAAGCGGCGGACGGTGAGTCCGCGTGGCAGAGGTTGACAAGGACGCCACGTGGCTGTCAGAGGTTGTGGGTGGGTGTAGGGATGCCCACGTGGAGGACATAGAACTTACAGGTGGATTTTTGTTGGGCGTGGATGCTGCTTCGTGGGTTGGACGGACACACGTGTCCCTTAGGAAATACATATTTTACAATAGAGACAAACCAATGTGCTTGTGGATATCTGTTTTTATTTTTATTATTACTTTAGATAAGGTACGAATATTAGATCTTTACATAATAATAAAATAATAATAATTCATATATGGATATGTGTGTCTTTTTAATAAATCTTCTAATTTAAAAATATTTATGGCTCTATTAAATATAATTTTAAATTTTATGTTTATGGTAAATACTTTTAAGGTTTTGTAATATACATAATTTCGGAAATTATGGTTATGTACATATAAAAGGAAGAGAATGATATTGTAACATAGTCCGTTACATATCGTCGTCAACCTGACGACTTTGAAACGCATATGTTAAGGAGAGTTTCCACATCCTTATAAGAAATATTCCGTTACTCTTTTCTGACTGATGTGGGATCTCATAATCCACTCCTTGGGGGGTTAGTTTCACTGTATGTCTCTAATCTCATTTGTAACAGCCCAAACCCACCGCAAACATTGTTCATTTTGGCCCGTTACGTATCGTCGTTAGCTTTACGATTTTAAAACGCATCTAGGTCTTCACACCTTTATAAGTAATTTTCGTTCCTCTCTTCAACCGATGCAGGATCTCACAAGTATCGACATCGAGATGGGAGATAAGGACAACAACCATGATTCCCGTCAATGATTATGTCTTAATCGATGAGTCATATTTAAAACGACTTAAATTAAAATACAAAAAAAAAAAACTCCCTTAAAACTAAAATAGAGAATATTTGGCTATAAAAATAACTTAATAGCCTTATTTATTAGAATCAAAATATTAATAAAATAAAATTTTAAATTGTTCGTAAATTTCTTGTCTATTTCATCAATGTCATCGTCCTATTATCCTGAGATTTTTCATTACTCGATGATACCGTTCTCGTTCATTTCGCTCAAAAGTGTTTAACGAGCGTAAATGTATAACTAATAAAGTTATTATCCAAATTACTAGAATAATAGTTTGTTTAACATTTACATATTTATTAAATTAATTTTAATTTTTTAAAATTTAATTTTTAATTTGGGAACAATATATTCCATTTAAAAAATCATTTCATTTATTAGATATAAAATAAAAAATTTAATATATGATAAAATATTCATTAATAAATTTTTACGTCTAAAAATTTCATTAATAAAAAATAATTAGGAGATGTAATTAAACCTATAAATATATAATTTAATATTATAATGTCAACTTTATTAACTCAACATCAAAACTTTAGCTTAAAAGAAAAGATATGAATTAATCTAAAACTTTACCTTAGTCACTTAATTATTAAACAATGTTAATTATAACAAATACTTTTCATGAAATTCAAGAGCTAATTAGCATCAAAATGGAGAAATTCGCCGAAATTCCCTTTCATGTTTAATTATGAAATGGAAATTCTTCCCACCGAACACAAATGAGAAAAAGGCAGAAGTTGAGATGATGTTGAGCGGCGACCTTCCGTTTTCATCTTTGGAAGTTTGATCCATCCAAGAACTGGAAAGTGGTCCAACAATCCCATGATCAACCATTTGATCTTCTGATCAAATCCAGTTTACAGACGAATACTCAATTGGTGGGTTGGTTCAATTTAGATTCTAAGTTAAGTTAATGGCGGACTACTGCTTTTAATCGCCATTGTTAATCAATCCTCTCTTTCTTGCTTCCTTGTTTGCTTTCTTGCCATTGGCGTAGAGGTTTGTTTTGTTTGGTGCTTCGTTGTGGTTCTCTTTTCAAGTATGTTGCTATATCTCTCTCCCTCTTGAGGTTTTTTGCCCGGTGCATGGCGGCGGCTGCCAGGTAATTGACCTTTCTTGATCGGTTTACATCTGAGTCAGTACGGCGGCGCCTCCGCTTAGCTTTAATGGAACAGAGAGGGAAATCGACTTCTGTGAACTCTACGATGTCATCTCGCGGCGGAAGGGTTTCTTCGAAGGTTATGGAGTCGCCGAAGCGGATGGTTTCTGTATCGGCCGTTCAATCGACGCCGCAGTCTGTTGTGAAGAAGCAAAGTTCGAGAGTTAGCAGATCTCTGACGCCGAATGCTCCAAAGAAGGGGAGAGATGGTGAGAATGTTGGAGTTTCGGCTCGAGTGGTCAACCGTGGTGGTCTCAAGCAAGATTCGCTGCGGCGTTGTTCGAATGTTGAGGATTGTAATGGAGTTAAGAGTGAATTGCAGAAGAAGCTTTGTTTCACAGAAGATTTGATTAAGGATTTGCAGTCTCAATTGGTAGCGTTGAAGGAGGAGTTGCAGAAGTCTCAGAGCTTGAACCTGGAACTTCAATCGAAGAACGATTTGCTCGTCCGTGACCTAGCCGCCGCTGAAGCGAAGTGCGCTAATGCTAGCAATAACGACCAGGTGAGGAAGGAGGACGCCATAGTCGTTTCTTTGAAAATTACTTTTCTATTTCCAGTTGAAATTTTGAAGGAATTTCAGAATCATTTTCAATTTTCAGTCGGTTGGAGAGTACAATCAGAAACTCGAAAATGGAAAGTTGCAGGCCCAACCATCAAATTCCTGTCGGAATGTTAAGGATTTGGAATCCAAGGCGGCTCCACCACCACCACCACCACCACGGGCACCGCCGCCGCCGCCGCCGCCTCTTCCCGTGAAATCCTTGCCCCGACCAGTGGCCTCTCAGAAATCTCCAGACCTCGTACGCCTCTTTCACTCCTTAAAAAAGAAAGAAGGGAAGAGAGGTCCTCCATTGTTGGGGAAACCAGCTGCGATCAATGCCCACAATAGCATTGTTGGGGAAATACAGAATCGTTCTGCCCATCTTTTAGCGGTAAGGCGGTGATTTTTGTTGCTTTGGTTGAAAAATTAAGCCATGGTTAATAGTGTTCATCATCAATTTACAGATAAAAGCTGACATTGAAACCAAAGGAGAGTTCATCAATGGCCTCATTGACAAGGTGCTTGTTGCAGCTTATACAGACATAGAAGATGTCCTCAAGTTTGTCGATTGGCTTGATTTCCAGCTCTCATCATTGGTAAATCTTTACTTGTCTCTTTTTCCTTTTCTGTGTAAATCCATGGAAAGAGCAAGTTTTAAGACAAAGAATTCTGGGTGTGGTGGGCCATATCATGTCATACAAAGTAGAAGATTTTCTGGTTATTGTTCATGAATATGGTCTGGTTTACTAGGAAAAGCAGCAATCTGATCAATAATGGAACATATAATGCTTTGAGCTGGGCTAGTGCCTTCCTATAACGTATGTCTGGCAAATGCTGCATGCATTGTCTTTCGGGACGAGTTGGAAAGGAATTCCTAATTCTTACACGGATGAGCTCATAACACTGTCCTAAGCTAAGATGGCCCCCTTCTGACTTTTAAACGTGCCATGGACTGGATCATCTCTTTAAGTTTTTGTTTACTTTTTCCTTTTCCTTTTTTTGACAAAGGGAATTGAGACTGAGGGGACCCAAATCATTATAATTGATTTTGTTAGTCTTGACTAGCCGGGTTGTCCCCAGAGGACCTATTTCCGAACTCGCTCTTTGGTTTCCCGGTCACTCAGCTTCTAATCAGCTTCTAATCAGCTTCTAATCGGAAGATTCTAACATTGGAAAATGGCAGAATCCATCCTTCTGCACAAGTATACCACCTTGGGAGCCATACTATTGCTTTATTAACTAAGAAAGCTTAATCTATCCAGAAAGTTAATGGCATTTTCTTGGGTGAACTCTATACTCTTTAGGAAGCGTGGGCATGTGAGGTGGCTTTTATTTCTTTTGGACCAAAAAATCTATTCTGCACCCAAATTCTAGAACCTTTTGGTTTGAGAATGACGTGGCTTTGGCTTTTTCTTTGTTAATTTTGAGGTAAAGTCCTTGTTGATGTTGACTGGCCAACTGTACAGTTTTGTCTATTTTGCTTGAAACCGGAAGACTCCAGATGATTATCAAAATTTGTCATTTGTGGAATTTCACTGTGCTGAAATCTATACGTACATTAGTCATATGTTATCTTATCTCCACACTCCTCAACCATGTGTCACTGATAATTGTTGTTCATCACTTGGAATATGCCGTATATTTCTTCTAGACCTGATTTCTAAAAACAGAAGGAAGCATGTTTATGCACGCAAACTGAGACTTAATGATAATTCCAGTAGTTTCTTTCTAATTAGTGTCTTTTGAGCTTATAATGAAGAAAAACCCGAAACGTCAGATACATTAACTATTGAAGCTGCCGCTTGCTAGAGTTGATATATTGATGCCGGTCTTTATGATAAAAGTGATGCTATATTTCAGTTAGTCTGTGGTAGTCTATTTTCTTGTTGTGTCTATAAATGGCGCTTTGAGAAGGGCGTTCTATCAAGGCTGCACACGCAACGGCTAATAGGATATACTTATTCCGATAATCCTAGTGGTCAATGAGGATGATGTAAAATGATAAACTTAGAAGGAATGAGTTCAAGTCATAATGGAAGTGGGTGACCTGATCACAGGGGAGCCGACGACTGAAGCCCCGGTGAACGGTGGCCGTAACTATAACGGTCTTAAGGTAGCGAAATTCCTTGTCAGGTAAGTTCTGACCCGCACGAAAGGCGTAAGGATCTGGTCATCTGTCTAAGATTTAATATTTTATGAGTTTGCTTTGCAATCAAATATAGTACGGTTGGTTTTCTTGTGAACACACAAGCTGTAGCTTAGACACTCGTGGGTATAAGAAGAAACTATAATAATCATCCACAAGTTACTTCAGAAAAATGTGAAAATAATGATGTTGAGAAAGAGTTGAAATGTTGTGGTTGATGGATGACCATATGCTTGCTCCTCCCCCATTATATTATTGGATGTTAAAATTTTGTCTGCAGGCCGATGAGCGGGCTGTGTTGAAACATTTCAAGTGGCCCGAGAAGAAAGCCGATGCCATGCGAGAAGCAGCAATAGAATACCGAGCGCTTAAACTGTTGGAAAATGAGATCTCTTTGTACAAGGATGACACTAATTCTCCTTGTGAGGCAGCCTTGAAGAAGATGGCGAGCTTGTTAGACAAGTTAGATCTTCTTACACTTTTTTATACCTTTTCATTATCCAAATCGCATCTGGTCTTGATTTTTACTTCTTTCCTCATATAATGAAAGGTCGGAGCGAGGCATACAACGCTTAATCGGGCTTCGAAATACCGTAATGCATTCTTATCAGGACCTAAAACTCCCAACAAATTGGATGCTAGACTCCGGTATCACGAGTAAGGTATGGTTTCTTTCAACTTGGCAAACATGAAATCGCTCATCAAATCACATCCCTAAATTCTCTAACCGATCCATTTTCGTGCAACATACAATTTCATCAACCATTTCCAGATAAAGCAAGCTTCTATGAATCTGGCGAAGATGTACATGAAAAGGGTGAAAACAGAGCTGAATTCGATTCGCAGTTCGGACAAAGAATCCAACCGGGAGTCGCTCCTACTCCAGGGAGTTCATTTTGTATACAGAACTCACCAGGTAACAAGCCACTCTCAATCTCTCATAGCATGTTAGCATTATAAGATAAAAATGGAGGTTGTGATGCAAATAAATGGGTTCTGGTTGGGCAGTTTGCTGGTGGGCTTGATTCAGAAACACTGTGTGCATTTGAGGAAATAAAACAATGGGTTCCAAGACAAGTGCTGGGAGGGTCCCATTCGGAAGGATGGATAGTTGGCATACCATCGTCATGATCGAGTAACAATACTTCTGCCTTCTGTATAATATTTGAGTGTATATTTATGCAGAGTAAGATAGATTATGTTAGTGAAGGAGGTTCTTTTAGAGACACATTTGGTTGCTTTGTAGTGGCTTAAAGAGATGTTTTCAAATAGTAGTAGTTTTTATTTTATTAAAATAAAATAGTTTTTACTTCTTAGAAATTTATATTTGTAATTTGAATATTGTTGAATATCCAAACTCTTATTTTAGTATTTGAATTGGTGTGGAAGTTATATTTTTTTAATCCCTTTTAATGTAAGATTCCACATCGATCGGTCGGAGTGAGGAATGAAACATTCCTTGTAAGTATGTGAAAATCTCTCTCTAGCAGACGCCTTTTAAAATCGTGAGGCTGACGACGATACATAACGGCTAGCGATAAGCTTGGGCTATTACAGATGGTATTAAAACCAGACATGGGGTGATGTGTCAGAGAACGCTGGCTCTCAAGGAGGTGGATTGTAAGATCTCACATTGGTTGGAGAAGGAACGAAATATTCCTGGTAGGGTGTGAAAAGCTCTCTAATAGACGCATTTTAAAATCATGGTAATACCTAACGGTTTTACATTATTATTTTATTGTTTATTCTTGCACCATTTAATTTCTCGATCATTAAGTGAATTTTTTTTTAGTCTAAGTTAATAAAATTAATAAAAGATAGTCATTTTTATTTCATTAAAAAAAATAATCTAAATAATTTAAAAGATATATTTTATTTGTACGAGTGGCTAAAGAAAGCAAAAAAAAACTTAAAAGTTAATACACGCCAGCGTCCTACGTGTACCCACGTGGGCTATCTATTTGCCATCCGATCTCTGCAACAATCATCCAACGGTAGATGGAAAAGCGGTGCTCGCGCGGGAACGAAAAAGGCTCGTGGTCCACGTGCGTTGCCACGAGGTCTCTCAATCTCCACACAAAATCCGCCACGTCATCCAAACGCGGTCTTTTGTTGACAACAAGACTTCTTTCCTTCCAAAAATTACGACTCGTTGCTTCTTTTTACTTTAAAATTTTCAATCAATCAATTCTTCCGAAGCCACGCTCCCTACATCCATGGAGGTCTCTGGTGCCGTTTCCCGGCGGCTTCCCGGCCTCATCCGCCGAGAGATTGCTCAATCTTCCATGGAGGTCTCCGGTCATGATGCCCGGCGGGCACCCTGTAGCCTGTCCATTTCCGGTGGCTCTGTTGGTACTGAAACTCGTGATTTCGGACTCCACGTTCGTCGGCATATAAATTCCCCAAGGTTTTGCGATGACGGTCATTTGCGATATTACGTTGGAACGAGGTGCCATGGGGGCAGATTGAAGAAGGAGAAGGAGGCGGTGAAGAAGAAATTGAAATCGCTGAAAGGATTGTCTGGTGATTTATCTGCGGCTTTTGCATCGGGCTTCGTGTTTCGTTTTGATGATATCTCGGTCGGCGAGTTTCAGGCGGATCGCTTCTCTGTAAGTTGAACGATTCGGAATTTCTCTCTTTCTCTATCGTTATTAAAATCTTATGATTCGAATCCTGTTTGCTCGCACCACTTGATAGTTGATCTGTAATGGCTGAATAATTTGATGCTTTCATTTCTAGTATCAAATGGTATTAATCATATCATGTTGAATTGGAGTTGATTTAAGATTTACTTACATTGATTCGCCATGGAACTCTTCTGTTGATCAGATTGAGGAAACGAGAGAGGTGTTGGAAAGACAGCTCCAACAGCTGAAAGCAGAGGAGAAGGAACAGAAAAGAAAAAGGAAGCTAGAAAAGGCCAAGCTGAAAGCAGCTCGACAACAAACCACTCACGATTCATCATCTTCATCCTCCGAATCCAGCGCCATTGAAGGCAATATGACCAACACAAGCTACCGAACAAGGAAGGCGAATTCACCCTCACTTTTGCAGCCATTCTCAGATCAATGGCAGGCAAATGCCATTCAAGGATCAGCATTGGCTCCTCCATTGCAGACCCATCAGCTCAATTCAAACACCGGAAACTTCGGTGTTGCCCGGTCGACATCTGTAGGGAGGGTCGAAGTGTGTATGGGAAACAAGTGCAAGAAAGCGGGGGCAGCGGCATTGATGGAGGAATTCGAGAGGGTGATGGGGGCAGATAGTGTTGTTTGTGGGTGTAAATGCATGGGAAGATGCAGAGATGGACCAAATGTGAGAGTTTCTGGTTCTTTGGACATGGAAACTCGCTCTGCAAATCCTCTGTGCATTGGAGTTGGAGTGGAGGATGTTGGTAGGATTGTGGCTGATCATCTAGGACAAGGGGAGAATAAACAACCTAGGTTTGCACCTGCAATTTGATGCCTTCTTGGGAGAAGTTAATTTAGTAGTTTTATGAGTTTGTAAAAACTTTATCATCTTCCTTGTGGGTTGCACTGGGTTAGGGAAATTTTGGAGCCAATCCAGCTGCTAGTTCTGTGAAGTTCAGGTAGATGGAGGATCATTATAGCTCTAATGCTCTTTCATCGACCACTTGAATCACACGAGTTACTACTAATATAGATAATTTGCTTTGAAAAACCATCAAATGTATTTTCTTACATGATAAAGTAAAACATGTGAATTATGTTATTTACAATGAGTCAATGGATGTACATAAAACAGACTTTAGGGAATCTTTTTCGAGTCTGTTTTATATGAGTTATATGTGTTTTTGTTGTTAAAAACTTATAGGAGTTATTTTGAGTTGTAAAAAGTACATGGTTTTACGCTAACTCATTGTAAATATGTAAAATAAGTAAAACAGAACATTTTCATATATGAGTTAGCGTAAAACTATATACTTTTTACGATTCAAAATCACCAATTCAGATGTTTTACTTATCATATATGAAAATGTTCTGTTTGATAGTTGGTTTTTCAAACCAAATTATCTGTGTCGATAGTAACTCCTATGATTCAAGTTGTCGATTAACGGATGTTATATATGTACCAAAAATTAAAATTCTAACTATTCATAATTAAGAGGTGAATTTTAGCTTTAATACAAAGTAGTTAACTATAAGATCAACAAAGCCAAAAAAAAAAAAAAAAAAAAAAAAAAAAAAAAAAAAAAAAAATCCTTTTTTTAGGTGCAGCAAAATGATTGTATGATTTAATGCCTGGGAAGTTTCAACTTGGATTGAGTATCAGCACTTACATTGCTGCAGCGCTTAATGAAAGAGTCCAATGTCTTTTGCTTTGAATTTGGACTGCTACTTGATATTGGCTGCTGCTTCACTGCCACTTCCAATGTGTGCTCTTCCCCATCCAGCATCTACAATTCACCAGTTCAAACATAAAAGTACAAATCCAAGCTACAACAGCAAGTATACAAATACGAATAAGTTTAGAATCCGAGCTACAAAAAGAATATTATTTTGGTCTCGAAACATTCATATTGACTTGTTTTGATTCTTAAGCTTCTTCATCTTAGTCCTTGAAACTTTGCGTCATAGAAACTTACCAAAGATTATCTTTGTTTGTTTACAATGCTTCTATAGACAAACGTTTGAAGTCACGTGTAGTTGGGTTAAGTGTAAGGCTTGCAAGAAGATTAAAGTTCTCGTCAAAGGGTCCAACTTAATGGTGATGTGAGATATCACGTTGATTGGAGAGGAGAACGAAACATTTTTTATAAAGGTGTGGAAACCTCTCCCTAATAGACGCGTTTTAAAAACTTTGAGGAGAAGTCCGAAAAGGAAAACCCAAAGAGGACAATATCTGCTAACGGTAAGCTTGAGTTGTTACAGTTAGTATAAGAGCCAGACACCGGGTGACGTGTTAGCGAGGAGGCTGATCCCCGAAGGGGGGTGGATAAGAGGCGGTGTGGCAGCAAGAATGCTGGGCCCCAAAGGGGGTGGATTGGGGGGTCCACATCGATTGGAGAAGGGAACGAGTGCCAGCGAGAACGCTGGCCTCGAAGGGGGTAGATTGTGAGATCCTACATTGGTTGGGAAAGAGAACGAAACATTTTTTAAAGGGTGTGAAAACCTCTCCCTAGCAGACGTATTTTAAAAACCTTGAGGAGAAGTCCGAAAGGTAAAGACCAAAGAAAACAATATCTGCTAGCGGTGGGCTTGGGCTATTACAGATAGGACTAAAATTATTTATATATAAAGTTTAAGAACTAAACTATAGTATCCAAAACTTGTTTGGAAGAGATTCTGGATTGAGAACCGAGGCACCAACTTTGAAGCAGGGTTAAGTTAGGTCTAGTTTTATAATTTATGCAAAGTTCAAGGACTCATATCTCAAACTTAAAAGCTTATCGACCAAAAGATAATAAATACAAAAGCTAATGACTAAAATAGAATTTAAATCTCAGTTGGAAATTTTCTGGATTGAGAGAGTTACCTGTCCTAAATTTTCTAACTTGCTCTGAACAACATCCCTGCAAGAAGCAAATAAATGGATTACTTTGGCTCACAGATATCGCTTAGCCGATGCTCAACGGGAACGTACCATATGATATCATCGACCGTGTCGTTCGCCAGTAGATAATGTATGTTAACAGAAGACACCTACAAGAACAAGACCACCCAATGAAGATTACTATTGTCATATTGTACTTGAAACTAATAGAACATATATCATGTACATACCTGTCCAATTCTATGAGCGCGATCTTCAGCTTGAATCAGATCACCCGGGGTCCAAGAAAGCTCGGCAAAGATAACCGTGCTGGCAGCGGTTAACGTTAGCCCAACACCTGCAGCTCTAATAGATAACTGCAGAAGTTTTGAATTTTGGTCACCATTTTAGCTTCCATTTAAAACTAAAAGTCAGAAACTGTTGAAAATTTTGGGCAAAAGAAAATGGTACCACTGCTGCCCTGATAGAATCTTTCTGCTGAAAGTCTGCAACCAGAGCTTGTCGTGTTGCTGACGGAGTACCGCCGTCAATTCGAATGCAGTTCACTTTCTTTTTCTGGAAATCAGCAGTTTAAATAAGAAAAAGACTGATCTCAAGCCAGAAACTGGTGTATAGCAACAATGGCTTACTTGAAAGAACTGGTGTATAGCAACAATCATGGGCTGATGATGAGCAAAGACCAGAAACTTGCAACCTGCCTGTGAGAATTATTAAGTGTACTTTAACATAATATATCCACTTGAATGTACACCGACAGACGTCCACATAACAAAAGTCAAGATATTAAGCAAGCTACACATGGATGTTTGAAAAAGTACCTCAACCACAGTCTCTAAATAATTAAGAACTGCTGGAATCTTGGCTTCAGCAGAATCGGTGTATATCTGGTTCCAATATAAAGTTGGAGACTTTAAAATATGAAAGGAGGAAGATATTGGGCAAATTTTCGAGGTTATTTAATAAGAAAAACGTCTCCATAAAACCTCGATGCACCGAACTTATAGCGAAAAATCAAACTCAGGGATGCTAGTTATCACATGAACACTTAATATGCAATAAAATGAGCAGCATTGACAGTTACCTTATTAATAAGATTCTTTTGTTGAAACTTCAGTGATTCTACCTCCTCTTCTGATCTGCAGGCCTTAATTTTTCCTTTAATAACCTCCAACTGTAGACAAAAACACATTATATTAGTAGAAAGGCATTGTTTTTAAACCCCCTAAATGAAGCCTATTAGAAATAAGTAACAACCCAAAGTTTGGGCTGAGCATAAAGGAAAAATGATTATTCAGAAATGTGTGATTTCTGCTTCACAAAAGGCAAGCCGAAAACGAGAACTAGCAGTTTTTCAAGACAGGATTGAATATGTTGATCGAGTTCGGGGTAGTAATTGCATTTGTCATATGTTAATCTGCTACTTGAGTGTATTTTCTGTGTCTGAATCTCCATATTGTTTGCTGATTACTGTGCACTTGATCCTACCGTTAGATTATCCATGCTTTTTACTATTTATAATGATGTTTGAAGGATCTACTCAAGTTAATGGCTATGTGAAAACAAATCAAACAAAAAAAACTTCTAGAAAATCATCCAAATAGGATTTCTGTACTCAGAAACAAAAGCTTAGGCTAAATTATAAAATATATCCTTCTTCATTAAAAGGATTGCAATATAACCTTTGACCTTTCATAAACATATCAAAACTATTCTCGGAGTACAAATTCTTTAGAATGTTGGACAAAAAATTGACATGGAAAAATATAGCCGTAACTAGAATGCTTATCTAGATTAAGTTGGAAAGAATGACATACAAACACGTAGATTTTTCATCCAACATTCTAACGATTTCTCTACTCTAAGAGAAATTTTGAAATGTTCGTAACAGTTCAAGGATAATATTGCAACTTGAAAGAATACGGATACTTTTTAAACAAAAGGCAAAGTTCAAGAGTAGTTTTTATAATTTAACCCAAAAAACTCAGAAAAGTAGAACCTAAATCTTGGTATTTCTTGATTCTAGATAGGCTACTTTTCCAATTTAGCTTGTAGATCAGAGTATTCTTTATATTAATTAATAAAATTTTAGTTTCCTATAGAACGAAAGGGTTGCCACACAAATGCCCAAGAATAAGCTAAATACTCTAGATGTTCTTAAATTACCTCACAAAATAAAGCCTTAATTCCCCTTATGTCCTTCTCAGCCAAATCAAGGAACATCTGCAAACATGAAGCAAATTGTCAGAGGACCAGTAAAAAAAGAAAAAAGGGAAAAAAAAACTTCAAAACAAAATGAATTGGAACATGTACCTGTTGCCTACGCTTCAGAGGGAGCTCAGAAAGAACTTCCTTTTTAAGCCTGCGGATCATCAAGGTTGCTTTCATCAGATTGTGTAATTCTTCATGGTTACTTGCACCTTGATATAATCCAAAAGTTCCCTGAAAATGATGATGTTTCTAAGTGATTCAAACAAGACCACAGCTATACGTAACAAGCTTTTGATTAGAGAAGCCATTGCTCCTTACACCCTTGCAATATCTGTTGCCATACTCATGAACACTTTTATACACATTTGGATATAATGCTTCCAACTGCAAAGTTCAAAGAAAATTAAACTGACATAAAAACCAAATACTTAGACATGTACATGGTATTAAGCCAGAAAGAACAAGTAAACTCTACCTGCTTGAGGAGTTCAATAGGTCGTGACAATGCTGGAGTTCCACTAAGCAAAATAGCATACTGAGCTTTCTGAAAATAAGATTTTAACATTTGTAAGGGTTATAAAGGAAAAGGAATACCTGAGCATAAAGTCCATGTGCATTACAGCGCACATTCTAGTGGCACATGCAATTTCCAAAATGCATGCATTTTAGGCAAAGATACATTCAATTTCCATAATGCATCTGTAACGGCCCAAATCCACCGCTAGCAGATATTGTCCTTTTTGGGCTTTCACTTTCGGGCTTCCCCTTAAGGTATTTAAAATGCGTCTGCTAGGGAGAGGTTTCCACACCCTTATAAAGAATGTTTCGTTCTCCTCCCCAACTGATGATGGATCTCACAGCATCCACTTTGCCAAAAATGTATCCATTTAAAACTAATAGGATGCGTCTAATTAGAAACATATTTTCAGTCAACTCTGTCAAATACGCTTGCATCATGCACGATAGACACATTCATTCTACTCAACAGAACTACCCTGGGTTACGAAATAGGTTGAAAACAATCCATTTATACTCTTGTTATACCCCAAAAAAGACTTGCCAAAAAAATCCCTGCAGGAGTGGACTTCATTAAGAAGACAAGATAACCTGTATAATGGGCAAACAAGCGACCGTCCTCTTTGCTTGAGCATTTTTCATGTAGTGTGACTCATCTGCAATAACAACCTGACAAATAACTAGGCCAGTGTATGAGCATTAACATTCAGGGTAGAGAATAAAGAAACCCGTAGAAATATTACTGAGTTTGTAATACTACAACCAACAAATCAAGGATCTTGTCTGAAATACATGACAACATTAGAAAATAAAACGACAGAGCGAGAGAAGGCAGAAGTCCACAGGAACTTTTTTGAAAAAAAAAAAAGATGAGCGATGATTTACTTGCTGCATGAAATGAAATAACTAAACAAAATCTAGGCGTTACATAAAAATGTACAGAGGCACCTTAAAGTCTGAGGCCATTAGAATATTCTGTAACTTCTGGACCGCATCATAGGAGATGATGTTGAAAAGGCCATCAAGATGAATGGTGCTTTTGGTGCTTGAGGAGAGGATAGTAAATCCACTCTTATTTGACCCGCAATTTTGGGACAAAACAACCTGATTCAGAACTTAATAAAGTATAAACATCTAAAGCTGCAACTCAAACATCCTTTTTTAACCCTATCAAGACACCAGAAATCTTGTACAAGATATAAAATCTCAATCCAATAATCGATTAAAAAAAAAAAAGAAAGCAATTACAGAGACAAGGATGTGGTTAGGTTAATACATGAATATCTGATGAAGGAATTTTGAGCCATTGCTGAATCATCTGGAAGAAAGCAAAAGAGAATTAACGAGTTAGCAAAAATTCTCTCTTTAAAAAGGAGGTGAAGTTGACAAAATATTTACTGCAGCCCAGTGCAAGCGTAAGGAAGATGGTGCGAGTATAAGAACGGGCCATGATTCGCGAATACATGCAGCCACAGCAATAGCCTGCAGAGAGTATGAACAAACTAAGGATTTTGAGATAACACAACATTTAAGAGATAAAAATCAAAGTTGAGAAGATGTATTATTTAGCAGAATACACATGGACCCCATGGACTATTTGATTATCTTTGACTTAGAAAAACATAAACCAAGAAGAACGCCTGTACACATGGAAATCTCATCATGGGCTCATATGATGCCTTATCACACAGGAAACAGTACCCTTAGAACTCAAGTAAATGGTATCTTCATCAGAATTTAGGAGACCCGTAATCTTGTCAACTACTTTCGGCATTGCAATATCTAAACTGAAATTCCCAAAATGAGAATTTACATCTCCGAAATAAGATGTGTTTTATTTATTATCTAATAAATTGTTGTTCAAATATAACATAACAATTACAAAGCTCAGTTAAGGAGTCATTTGCCTGCAAAGTCTTCCCTAGCCCCATTTCATCTGCCAAAAGAGCACGACCTCCATGCTGTAAAATAAACCTGAAAATAGCAATTGACAAAGATAAAAAAAGAAACTCATACATATCAAATTTAAAACTTTTAACTTATTATGATAAAGCACAGTGGCAACTGACAGAACTCTCCAATACTTCATACCCAACACCTTCCCGCTGAAAGGGTAAAAGCTTTGATTCGATATCCGCAGGTAACCTGTTATATTTGTCTTGTGCAAAATCATAGAAAACATCAAAACATTTAGTATATACACATATTAATATGCAAACAACCCCTGAATAGGAAAATAATTTACAGAAAGAAGGGGTAACTAGGAGTCAAACCAATGCCTGAGTTAGGACATTTAATATAAATGTTACTAACATCGAGTTTCTAACCACATTCAATATCTACCTCGTAGATCAGGAAGCAGAGAAGCTGCTATGATAGCACGATGCACCAAGTTATCTAACTTCTCTACCTGTGAAAAAACTAAACTACGTTATTAGGATATCTTATGCCACAACAGACTGTCCTCATAAATATTATTTTGTATCAATCGATTGTAGCAAAAGGTAATGAGGCAAAGGTTACAACCTCAACTTTAAAACCAACTACGTCGCGTAAAACATTTTCTGCCGCTGACATACTAGATATTGGAAACATCCATAATCTGCAGGTACGAAAGTTTAAGAGATACAAATGGTAACAGACAAATACAACCATGATGAGAGAGAGAGAGAAGCGAGTGGAGGAAACCTTTCTTTTGTGTTCCAAGTGGCTTTAGGGATTTTTCGAAAAGCTTCTACCAGTACCTATAAAATATGCAAGATAATATAGAAGTAAAGGAGGATTTGATCAGCAGTAGCTAGAACAAAATCTTTGCAGGCAGCTAGAAAATGCACCTGATCATATGAAAATTTTGCGGCGATGTTCCCGCTGCTGTGAAGAAAAAATTTGACAGAAAGCTTAGGTAGTTCCTTTGCACCTTCATCTCCTTACACAAATAGCCAAAAGATATGCAGATAATAAATAACTTTTAGCCGCTCATTATTATGTTGGAGCAATATAAGGGAAAATTTTGATACATGAGATCGAAATTGTATTTTCTTTCATAAAACCAGCTTTCGTTTCATATAAGTAAAAAAAACAACTCAGGGCTATCGAAAAGAGCCCCCATAGATTAGACGGTGCCAAACAAAAACCAAGAAAAAATAATTACATTAAGAGCTCCAATCTTCCAAGTTCCAAGCAAGGATAATGGATAATTAGAAAAAGATATGCATTCAAAGACCAAACAAATGTATCAAATTAGCTCGATAGACTAAGTACAAACGATTCAAATTCAGCTGGGATATGATCATTTCCTAAACAATTCCATTATTGAACTCTAATCGTTAGAAGAATCCGCATTCAAAAAGTTATAAGCTTTGTTCAAATTGAAAAGAGAGATAGAATTACGAAGCTGAAAAATTAAAAGCTTACCAATGTGCTCTTTTGACGTAGCGGATGAAGGTAATACTCCGGCCAAGGGAGGAAGGGTTTCCACCTGAATATTAACAAATGATCAAAGATTTGGAAGCATGGTAAAAACATATAACACCAAACAACACCATGAACACAAACATAGTGCTACAATCTCAGCAATAGGGTCCTAAAGGTACAATAACACACTACAAAACCATAATCAAAGCATGAACCAGCGACAAACCCCGCGCGAATGAGAACCCAGTGCAGGATTGAGTTTGGAAGATTGAAAAGCAGGGTTTTGAGCTTTTGGGTTGCAGTTTTTGGCCTCATTGGATTGAACGGACTGATGAGAGTGTTGATTATAAGCAGAGCAAGGATTAAAGACGTTTACTGAAGAAGAAGAAGCAGCACCAGCGGAATGAAGTTGAGCGATCTTCTGAACAGCGTCTCTCTCGAGGGAATCGAGTTCTTCAGGCGTCAAGTTCCAGTCATCATCTTCAGCTCCAAATTCCATTTTTCTTGGAGAAAGGCGCGAAACCCTTTCTCCAATTGCTGCTATTATGGAGGCTCCGATGAAATGGAATCTCTTCACGCGCCAATTTTGAAGTGAACTTCGGGGCGGGACGGTGTCGGAATGAACTTTCCCGTTCCTTATTTTATGGGATTTTTTCAATTCCTTATATTTCCATATTTCACAATTTATAAAGTTTTTTTTTAATTTTTTAATTCAACTATTTGTGAATTATTATTATTATTTTTAAAATTCTAAACCATAATCTTATTTTCGAACGATGGAGTAAATATTAAAATATTATTTTAAGTCGTATGCAAATATGATTTATTGAGACATGATTTAAATTTAGTACAAAATATACACCGGACATGATACCAGCCTATAACCGTTAAATAAAATAAAAGTTTTGATCATACGTCAACAAAATTTTGTACCCACACAAACTTGGTGGGCATGCTCGTAATAGTTTTCACCATCGAACTTGAAAATCTCGAGTAAATTCATTATGTATATCTAATCATTGGTAAAAATATAAATCTCGAGCTATTTAGTTTAAAGTCTAAGAAAAGAGTATCAATGTCGGTAGGTTAATTTTATAATAAATGCTATTAATGAATATTTATGAAAAAATTTAAATATAAAATTTCACAAAATAATAACTCGAATAATAATAAATTTAGCGTATTTAAAATAAGTTTTTTATTTTTATTTTTTAAAAAATTAGCACCGTGTGGTTGATATTTTTAGTTTTCTTAGAACCCTAAACCCCGAGTGGTCGCCTTGCTGCCGCTCTCCCTCCATTACACTGCGTACAGAGAGAGAATGAAATTCCAGTGTCTCCGAGATCGGAATCTGCTCTGAAACTGAACCAAAGCTTCCCCTTTTCTCTCTTCCACATCCCCATTTTGCATCTCCCCATCTAAGCAATCGTTGCGATTGTTCTTCACCATGTCGGCTTTATCCAGAGGTCTCATTTCTCGTTTCCGTCTTCTGTCGATCAATTCCGCCGCTTCTTCGACAATCACTTCTTCTTCTTCTTCTTCTTCATGGACGCATCCGTCTTGTTATTACTTCTTCCGTACTTTCAGTACCGAGGGTTTGATTCAGACCGGCGATGGCTCTTCGCTCTCTTCTCCGATTATTGAAGCTAAACCTGGTGTTATGAGCCCTAACTCGAAGCGTACGGGAGTCATTGCTGTCAAGTGTGGAATGTCGGCGCTGTGGGATAAATGGGGAGCTAGGGTACCCATCACGGTGCTCTGGGTTGATGATAATATTGTATCTCAGGTCAAGACTATCGAGAAAGAAGGCATCACAGCTCTCCAGGTACTGTTCAAATATCTTCCTCTCGTTTTCATTTCCGTCAGCGGAGTAGTTTTTGTTTCTTGTTCTTGTGAGCACTATTTGCCTTGGTAGTTTTGGTTTCTGAATGGCATGGGATTTTGGCCAAATGATGCCGAGGAGTACATTTTTGGAATACTATTTGCTATGTTACTCTCTCTGTGGGAGGGATTTGAAGCTGTTACTCCTACACTTTTAATTCCATGGATTCTGGAACTATACTGAACTGAGCTGCACACTGTTGTTTTGGATCAGTATTTCACTATTAAAGAGGGTATTTATGCACGTCGTGTCCTTTATATGGAAATCAGAGGCCAAGGGGCCATTCTCTTGACTCGTACCGATCAGAATCTGACCCATGAGAAATTGAGCAAAAGGCCTATTTCTTGCGTGTACCAATTGAAGTTTTTTGAAAAAATGAAGTTCAGAATGAATGCTTTCTTAGTTCGTAGCAAGAGGGATAAAACTGAAATGAAAGAATAGTCTTTTTATAGACTATAGTAATAGTATAACTTAACGGGAATTTTATTCAGAATGCTCATTTGAGCCAAAGCAGACGTATACGGAACAGACAGAAAACTATCTTCGTCCGAAATTTTTTGGCTTCCATTGTTACACTTAACTAGACGTGATCATAACCATTTGTGACCTTTTTGTTTTTAATAACTGGGTTATCGAGGGTCAAATTCTCGTATCAAACTCATTGCCTACCTCACTAATATTTGGGAGGCAACAAGAGTTTCGATTATTACTTACACTTACTATTGATGATTTCACCATTTCTAAGGGGAAACAAAAGTTGTCTTGATCATTAGACCATATGTATGACATCTCTTTTTTCAGTTCATACAAATTTTATGGCATAGGACTTGCATTTATTGACCAAATGTGCTATGCTATGGTGCTAGTTAGATTGGCTGTGGACAGAAGAAGGCGAAGCATTTGACGAAACCCGAGTTAGGTCATTTTAGGGCTCAAGGTGTTCCATTGAAGAGGAAACTGAGGGAGTTTCCAGTGTCAGAAGACGCCCTTCTTCCAGTTGGTACGACAATTGGTGTTCGTCATTTTGTCCCTGGACAGTTTGTTGATGTGACAGGAATCACAAGAGGGAAAGGTTTCCAGGTGAGTCCATTGCAGCATTCCTTTATTAATTTTTTAGCACAGCCTCTACTCCTATTAATTTTCTTTCATTCCCTTGTATTTGTTAATATGGTTAAGTTAATTGCATATTCAAGCAAATATTTTATCATGATTTAACCTAACTCGAACTTGTTTTTTGGCTTGCATGCTTAATTATCTAACATGCTGCATGATCTCCAGGGTGAAATTTAAACGTCAAAGTCACAGTTCTGTACATGTGTATGTTATCACAAGATAATACGGACAATTCTCGATGAGATCACGTGCATCCTCAAGATGACAAGAATTAAAACAATCACATAATTCATATATATTATAAGTATAAACATGAAAAATATTAAGGGCTCTATACAAACCCTTGGAGAAACTTGTGAAGCTGATAACTTATGTTGATCTGTGATCTTTGCTTTGTTTTTGTTTTTTCATGTTTGTGTTAATCTGGTTGTATGTTTGTGTTCTAGTCATAAAAAAGCTGTTTTCTTTCCATGTGTAAATGGTATAATATATTTTCCATAAAAATGATGTCTCTTATGGCTAATCTTTTTTCTTATTGTGCACAGGGAGTGATGAAACGGCATGGGTTTAAAGGAATGCCGGCATCCCATGGAGCATCATTATCCCACAGAAGCCCCGGTTCTACAGGTCAGAGGGATGCTCCTGGAAAGGTGTGTTTATCTTTTCATAGTGACACTCATTTTTAAGATTGAGTCGTATTTCAGTTCTCAAATGTATTTTAAGGCTACCCAAAACTCACATCTGGTTGAAACTCCGAGCATTGAAGATATCCGAGTAGTAATAGGGTAATATATCGCGCTAGTCTACTTCGACACAGGACTTCGATTCTTGGAGTTTAGGTTCCTTCTTTATTGTTCACGCTGTCTTCTTCGTTTCGTGTCAATTTGCCAGGTTCCTTCTCAATGAATGGAGACTTTAGAGAAGAGAAACAATAATTTGATGGGACTAAACAAAAATGAATAACTTGCACGGTAAAAGGACGTTTGCTGGATTTATCTATGCTTGTGAAATGAATCAATATCGAGTAATTACTATGTTGTAATAGAACACGCTTGAATTGTTTTTCTAATACCAACTTTATCTGCAATAGAATTACTATGTTGTAATAGAACACGCTTTGATTTATTCTGATTTATTTCTTGAATCGTTTTTATGGTCTGTTATGTTGCGAGTTCTACTCCGTTTTCTCTGTATACCATGTCGTATACTAGACTGAGAAACATGTTCTTATTTTCCAGGTTTTTAAAGGTAAGAAGATGGCTGGGCGTATGGGTGGGAAGCAGAGAACTGTGAAAAATGTGTGGGTCTACAAAATTGATCCTGCAAGAAACTTGATGTGGGTTAGAGGACAAGTAAGTTTCTTTCCAAAACCAAATTTCAAACTCTTGGTCTTTGTTCTGCCTTCACCCACATAAATGTGATACTCTTGTGACATTGTGGTCTGACATTATTTGCTGCACAAAACACCTCACCTTCCAGGTCCCCGGCGCCGAAGGAAACTTTGTATTTATAAAAGACGCCTTCTACAAGAAACCCAACAAGTCGATCCTTCCATTTCCTACCTACTTTGCGAACGACGATGAGAACACAGAGACGTTGGAACCTCTTGTTGCTGATCATGGAGAAGTAGATCCATTCATGGTTGGAGAATGATAGGGAGTTGGCCTTTTCAGTGCAAGTTCTTCGATTTCGCTCTGCTTTTTTCGATCTTTTCAGCTACTGATGACCCTTTGGAGTAGTCAATTTCATTGTAGAAATGCAGCTGGAGGTTCTGTCTGAGGCAATCCAATCTCCTTATACGATGGGAATTTACCATTTACTTTTCTTTCAACTCAAACTTGTACCGGAAAATGCATTTTGAAATAAAGGATAGAGAAAAAGCTATGATTATTGAGGTTTTTTGTTGATGTTTATGTGAACTTGGAGAAAGTGACATGTTTATGGCTGCCGCTGCCTCTCTTTATTTGAACTCATATTTAAATTCTCTTCCACTCTCTGAAATTTCTACTATAGATTCTCAAAATTTTGTTGATATTCCTCAACCCCATCATAAACCCACCTTCAATTCTGTTTCAACTCCTGATAATCACCACAAATTCAATCATTTTCCTCGTCTACTTCGAGTTTAGTTTGTTGACGACTCTTATGAGGAAGACTCTGTTGTCCAAGCAACGAACCTTTCCATTGCCAAGGATCCTCGTTATCATTGACTTCACTGTCCTCCCTTTCATATGGAACGCCTCGTCAACATTGATCATGTTGAAGCTCTCCATTGCCGTCCTTGGCAATGGTGGGTTTGTCATGTGGGTCGAGAAAGCCTTCGGTTCCTTCTAAGGCTCCCTCATGGCCACCTGAAAAAAAGTGGAATTCATTATTGCATAAAATGAAGCGTCAAAACATTTCTTCAGTGGTCTCGCCACCAGCTCTAAAGAATTCACGAGCCAATTAGTCAAGAGGAAAGCACAAGCCAAACCTAGTTTTGGTTGAGGATTTAGACTGTGAGTAGTAAAAAAAATATTACCCATAGTATTAAAATCTAAAATAATTTAAAATTTTAAAACAATAAATCGATATTCTCCTCTGAAAAAAAGAATAAAATATATGTTTAAAAATTGGAATTTTAGAAGAAAATCAGTCTCAACTTATAAAAGACGTTATTCTGCGCACTGAGTTCAAAATTCAAACCAAGAGAGCCAAATCGCCTTTCTTTCTTTCTTCTTCTTCTTCTTCTGCTTCAGGTCAATCTCGATTCCTCCATTTTTTCTGAGGAGGTTTCTCTCTCTCTCTTCTTCAAGGTTAAGAACCCAAAGCCTCCTGTCGTTCTGATTCTCTCTCCGTCTCCGATTCTAGGGTTTCTGTTCCGGCGAATGCTGTTCCTCCTCATCCGATGCAATCCAATTCCATTTCTCACTGCCAAGAATGCGGCATCACTCAATCCGAGTGTTGGATCCTCCACAATGTCCGTGTCAAAGCGTCCTTCCGTCGTCTCTGTACCAATTGCGTCCTCAGGAACAATATCTCCCGTTTCTGTCCCGTGTGCTTCGATGTTTATGACGATTCGACTGCGCCGCCGTCTCATCAGCGAGTTATGTGCTTCAGATGTCCTTCCATCTCTCATCTCTCTTGCATTTCTTTTCGTTTTTCTTCTACCTTCCTTTGCCCTCTCTGCTCTGATCCTTCTTTTGCCTTCTTCGACTGTTTCGGCTCCGGCGGCCTTGGCCTTTGCCAATCGGGGTCCGCCGTCGCTACTTTGGCCGGGAGAGACATTAGTGGTAAATCGGCTAAGGCGATTGTCGCAGCGGCTCGTGTCGCCGCTCAATCCATGCGGAGAGCGGCAGCTGACGCTAGGGCTGTAGCGGAGATGAAGATCAAGAATGCTGCGTTTGCCAAGAAGCAGGCTACTCTCGCATTGGAGCGGCTTGCTTATCTTGAGCTAGAGGAGAAAGATGGAAATGAATATGGTAACAGTAATGGAGATGTTGTGGCCGATGAGATGACGGCGGAAGATCACAAGCTGCAGGACTGGATATCTTCGATTCTCGAGCCTAAGACGCGGAATCAAACTCAGTAGAGCATCAGGCCAATCGATAAGGAAACTAACTGTAGAGAGTAATTCAGTAGAAACCAGAGTCGCTATATAGTAAAACCATCCATGGAAGCCTCTGAATCAATGTAGTGATGGTTTTTCCAGATTCATGGATATGGCAGTAAAGATCAGTATGAAAGGATTTCCATGTACATTTCAACATTGTTTGCTGAAATGATATTTGAGAATGAGGCGCCTTTTTCTGCTTCTCTATTGACTCCAATTCTTTATTTTACCAATTTTTGTGTCTGTAAAAGAATTCAAAAGGACTCGTCGTATAATTTTGGGTGAAATATCAAATTTGAAGATCAGGGTAAAGTATTGTTTTCCTCTGGAAAACTAAAAAATCTATTCAAAACAAGTGCAAGTTTTTGAGAGGATAAATAGATGAACACAACAAACAATGAAATTCGTAACCCCATTTCACGATTAGTCAATAAGAGAAAGGTTAGAACATGATTCGAGAGAAGATAAAAGAGACAAACTAAAAACTCGAAGAAAGGAAGATTATACTCCTTCCTCGATCAAATCATTTTCTTTGTTCCCCCAACTTCCGCAACCCTACGCTTAAATCGAAAAGGTTACGAAAGTGGTTGTTTTGATTCAATTTTAACGTCGAAAACTTCTTAAAATGATAGATATGTTATGATTAAAACTTCTTATGTATTATACCCTCGATCCTATACGAAAGAAATTTTAGAAAGTTCGAGCATAATCAAAGTTTGAAACTGAGCAGATATTACAAAATTTGAAATTAAGTGAAAAAAAAAAGAATTCAAGCCTATCTTTGCTCTTTATTGTGAAATGAATGCTGAAAGTAAAGACGGCAAAGTTTACTTAGTGGCCCCTAAAGAAAGGTTTGGCTCATCCAACAAATACAAATTTCCATGACTTGGTTGGTTAAAAGAATTGTCCTAAGATATTACATTCAAATCAAGAGCCGTATGATAACCCATAGTCCCAACCCAATAATATCTCTATTCCATGTAACAACACTTCCCACAAAATCAAATGGATTCAGTTAATTCTCATCAATATTTCCTCTCTTCTTTGTCCTTCCTTCCTTCCTTCCTTCCTACCAATTCATGTTCATATTTATATATCACTCTACTTATTGTGGTTACCAACCTGCATACGACCGCTATGTGACAACCTTGATGCAAGTAACGGTGCCTCTTCATCGACATTCATATCGGACGAACCACTTCCACCATTGCCATTGTTGCTATTTGGTGTGAATATATCTGACGACCTCTTCTCTAACTTCCAGTCCTGTACTAGGAAAATATTGGAAGGTAGGTCAAGACAACAACCAGCTGATAGAAATTACATAACAGACAGACAAAAAGGCACGTAAAAGTTAATCCTCAGCATTTGTTCGCACACCGACCCCAAAAATAATCGTCCTTCGACAAGGACTTTGAGATTTCTGAGTCTTTAGTGAGTTTTCAGAACAACAAGTTTGCAGATTGTTTGCAGTCCAACAGTCTTGTCTTACAGGCTATATCCATAAATCTACTGGGAAAAATCATCGAAGGAAAAGGGAAGAGAAAGCAGCCCTCTAAATACTAGCCAAAAGAAATGTTCATAAAATTATATCTATCCCCCAATCTAGGTGTTTAACAATTTATAACTGCAGATCACTGTTTCTAGAACTATGTATGATATCATGAAAACTTGCAAAAGCTCGAAAAATTTAGCATAAGTTATAGCTCGATCAACTTTCAAGTTCGAAATATAGGATGTCATTAAGGTAACATTTGCATCCAGCTCCTCTAATAAAAAATGTACTCCCCCAAGAAACATAAATTTCTATTAATTGAACTAAAAAAAATACAATGATGAAGGATTCCCATAGACAAGTACTGTAAACAAAAATACGTTTGCCCGCAGAACAAAAACAATACATTCCATCTAACACTCTTAGGAATTCTATTCTTTTCCAACAATATATGGGAATTGCAATCATATACATCTCATTTCCATGTAAATCATGAAGTGAACCAAGCAGCAGGTAAGAGTTTAGTTCATAATTTCCCTTAACCTTAATAAATACTTCACATCTCACATTATGATGGCAAGAAAATAATAATAATCATTCCAAATGTATGATAATTCTTCCGGCCTCTGTAACTCTAATATTCCTAGCTTATAAAAACAAGAACAGATGCAATGATATGGAAATATGGAACGTTCCCATCAGCCACTAGAACCTAAGCTGATACTTAATAGTGGTTTGAAAGTTCTCGTGTATATATATATTAAATGATCAAAATTGCCATGAGATATAAATAATTGAGAGCAACCTTTACCATTCTCTCTGGGATGCTTTCAGAAGGCAATTGAGATGCACGAACATCCTTGACCTTTATGTAATTATACATGAGGACGCCACACAATGCTGCATTGAGAGAAGGATTGGTAAATTGAAGATCATGATAAATTAGTAACACATAATAGGAAAAATCCTCCACTTGACAAGGATTACCAATTGCATAGCCAATGATATTCAACCCTGTTATCGTAGATTCAGGAAATATAACAGTTGAGAGGGCTATTAGTATCCAGTCTTTGAGAACACCAGCAACTCGAATAGTAACAGCTCCAGTTCTTCCAATTACTAAAAAAATAGAGAAGTTCAATGCCAAGGCACACAGTGCATTCGAAAAGAAGATCCAGAAGTTGAACTGAATTTGAGTAACTTGCATATTTGGTTTCTCCAACAAGTACCAAGGAACAAACAGGAAAACAAAGCTGCATGTATCAAACATAAAAAGTGAGCAGCTAAGTCCATTGACCACCATTAAATTAGAATCTATCTTTTGTCAAATTTACGTCATTTTCCAATAAGCGATTGTTACTCTTGATCAACCCGAAATCTTAAGAATACATCGACAATTACACAAATACTTCCAGTCAAGAAGCACCAAAGTACACTGTACCTGCATGGAGCAATGTAATATAAGCTGGTGATAGGATTTAGAGTCAAGCCCTTCTTTTGCAGAAGGACCTGCGTCAAGACCAGCCGGAGAGCTTCTGCAAAGATACCAGTGACCTGGTAAACTGTACCTACTACATTAAAATGAATCTCTCCATATGAGGAAACGACAACCCCAACACTGACCAGCAACATGTTGAAGAAAACGTCACACCTTAACTTGTCGGTGCCACACACAACAGCCATTAAAAACGTGGCTACTGGCACTGAAATATCAAATTTAAATCTAAATTATTTTACATTTTTAAGGAGACTCTTCAAAAAGTAAGAAAAGGGATGAAGTTTAGCCTCCATACTTAAAGCCTTAAGCATCTGAATGAAGGCCACAGATATGTGTAAGTAGGCAGTGTTACCAAACCTGAAATATCAATAGTTAGTAATGCTAAAACTATTGTGAACATGACGCACAGTGCAATGGTCCCATATCTGATAAACACCATTTACAAAACCCAAATACGAGACCCGTGCCTACTAAACAAAACTCTTTAATTACTATTACAAGAGGTCTAATTTTACAACTTTACTTACCAAAGACTTGATGCAAAAAATGCGCTAATTGGGATGACACATGTTGCATATCTGTCCAACAAGAAAGATATATATTATACACTAAAAAACAGATAGATATTATACCCAAGAAAAAAAAACCTGCAAACAGCAATTATACCACAGCTTTTCTTGATGCACTTACATTTCAAAAGTCATTTTGACTGGAGATACAACCTGCAGATTTGAAATGAACATTAACGACTCTAGCTACCAAAATTTGAAAAGAAAAGATTAACTGAGCGAGAGAAAATGGATGAATTGGGATAATCCAAAACGTGCAAGATTTTTATATTTAGTCGGCACAGACTGAGGATGATGTAGAACTTTTTAATACTTTCTCTGCAAATATGGTAAAAAAAAAAAAAAAGGCTACCTCTAAGGAAGATAAAAGAGACAGTTACTAAAACCCAATTTAACAGTCATCTTCATACCAAGGGAACAAATTGACAGAGAACAGCCAGTAAATTGAAGAAAGCCGCTTAAAGTCATATATTGAGTTCAGGTAAACTCATACCTTGAACACACGAACGAGAAAGAATGCAACAGCACCAGAAAAGCCCATATGAATCATTGTAAGGGTAATAGGCAAAGGAAAATTGAAGTATTTTGGGGAGAGCACCCACTGCAATATTAGAAGGGCAAATCAAAACAAGCATCAGCAGAAAGGCAACAACTAAGCAGTAAGAATGGTTACACCTTAAATTAAGATTGTGAAACAATTAAATTAGTAACAAAAAAAGATAATGAAAACTGGAACAAATTTCAAATCTGAAATTGAAGAAAACAGATGTCGAAATACCTTGTTGTACAAAATAACTCCAGATGATAGCAAAATGTAGATGAAAAGATACAGGTAAGTGAGCACAAGTGGTCTGTTGATCATTTTGGCGAATAAGAACCTTCGCTGGCTGATCTAACGGGTGAGTTCCGGCAGTTAAACTATCTTTACCACCTCCGTCTATGATCTGAAACTGAAGATAGAGGCATCTTCTATCCAAACTCTGCAGTCAAATTCATCTTCTAGGCTATACAATAGGGTTTATCGGTTCCACCGACGGGTGCAATGCCTACTGTACTGTATATACATGCAGGATAGCGCCTGAGAAGACGAAGCCCAGATTCATACAATAGGATTTAACTATTCCAACAAGCAAATTCCAGATACATTACATTCAAACCATCCAAAAAGGCACTGGGAGTTAAGAAGTAACACGATTTGCCAAAATCATAAAAAATCATCAATCAACAACGCCAATAAGAAAGAATCGCGTAGTTTATGATGAAAAACTGATCCAAATGGGAAACAGAAATAAAACCCAAATTCGAATAGATCTGAAAGAATGCAGCAAAAACAAGAGACAGAGATTCAATTGCAACACAAGACAAGACGCAGGACGCCAAGAAAACGCATCACAGAGCAGAACGCAATGAAATACGAGAGGGTGAAGAAGAGGAACTTACCGAAACCGAGGGATCGAGGGGTAGGCGGGAATAGGAAGGAGAAAAACGCTCAACAGTTGCAGTAAACCCTACTCGGCGGTGAGAAGGAAAACGATGCAGAGAAGGGAATTGTGGGGTTCCAAGTGGGAAATGGAGAACTGGGTTAGTGGAAAAATGGAGGAAGAGGACGGAGAGGAGTGGGAGAGGGACAGAGAGTTAATGGCGTCTGGATTTCGAAGAACTGATGGATCCGTACGCTGTAAAAAGTGCATTAATGGCTTCTGGATTTCGAAGATGCAGAACTGAACACAATACACACGCTGTTATGCTCCCTTTTCACGGAACGGGACCCTTTAAATATCATCCACATCTGATTTGAGTTTCAAGAAATTATATTTTAGAATAAAGATGGCCTCAAATCGAATGAATCAAATGAGCAAAATTTAGTTTAGTTCATAATCCAAAAAATTTTCAAATTTATTTAAAGAAAATAATATCGAATGTAATAGAAAAAGAAGCTAATAGGTCATAAAGGGACTTGGTCGAATTTGATCAAGATCACACGAGTCGGGTCGGAGCCATATTAACTTTAGTCTTAGCCTATAAGGCCAATCATAAAGTTAGATATGTCTACTTAACGGGCATGAAAGTCTTCTCTATCCTTATCCACGACTTCACGCCACCTATTTTAGTATTTATTTTCACGAAATTCTCTATTTATTTTTATAAGATTGAGTAAAGGATTTAGAGATTTTTTTTTTATTTTTAAATTATTCAACGGGCTGTTCTCGTTTTTCAATAATTATTTATTAAAAATATAAAACATTTTAATAAATTCAATAATATTTTAAATATTTTAATAACAAAATTTCTAAAACTTCAAATTTCAATTTTATAACCTAATTTCTCACTCTAAAAACTCTTCCCATTGTTCTTGGACTTAAACATTATATCAATTCTCATTTAAAATATTTCATACCAAATAAAGAATAATTAATATACTTTAAAATTTGCTAGAAAGGGTAAAATTGGAATATAAGAAGAAAAAAAACATAATTTAGAATTTGAAAACTTCACTATATTTGCAAATTCTAAAAACACGAGTTAGATTTGCAAATACCCTAATCTTGTTCCTATACATTACAATTACTCTTTCAAATATTTATGCCACATTACATCAACACATTTATTTTCATACTTTTTCTATAGAAAATATAATTTCTATTTTGTGTCTGGCTATCCATCTATATTATCTTATTACGAAACAACGACTCTACGAAAGAAGAGCTTAGTCAACATTGAAGAAGACGAAGTAAAAGAGAACCTCATCGAGTACCTTGATAGTAAACG
Organism: Cucurbita ficifolia; assembly: GCA_033971965.1. Lineage (NCBI taxonomy): Eukaryota > Viridiplantae > Streptophyta > Magnoliopsida > Cucurbitales > Cucurbitaceae > Cucurbita > Cucurbita ficifolia. The sequence goes on along the minus strand of CM066967.1, from coordinate 10,084,937 downwards.
TTTCGTATGTTTGGTTGTCCACCTCCAAAGTCATGATTCAAGCTTGAAGTTCAAGCTCAAAAGATGGAAAACTTAATAACTTAAAACTCTAGTTGTCTTCCTCGACTGGCTCTGAACGAATGAAGCCTGCTCGAGATTAACACGAGAGGTCATAACCATACGCATAATGTAAGGAGAGGAACATCAAGCGTTCAGTTATAAGAATCAGCTAGCTTAATTAGGTTCTTGCGAAGAAGACTAAGCATGGGTACCATTATCTAGATGCCCCTTCCCTTCAGATTTTGGTCTAATGAATCCTAAACTGGCCAGCTTTTGCACTAACATCTTCTCAGCAGCTATCTAAAATGATCAAGATAAGAATCGACTTAAATTATAAAAAACAAAGCGCAAGACAACGTACTAAGAGTAAATAAGTTTGTTTTCTAAAATCAAAATGATTATCAAACGAGCTCTAATATTCTCTACATAGTTCTTTTATCATAGATCAATCGTCACATTCATTATTTGTGTATTAGAAAAACCAAGAGGGGAAGGTCATCAAACCTCGATCAAAGGGCTATTTTTCGGGATATTGCTAGCCAAGATGATATTTAAACCCGTCTTTAACACTGGGGAAAGAGGAAACAAAGGGATCAGTAAGACTAAGAGAAGACACGACTAAATTACATTGACGTAAGCGTAGCTCAACTGGTTAACATACGATCTTGATCCACTAGTTTGAAATTTAAGTGGTCTCACCCCTGCATATCGTTGAACTAAAAAAAAAAGTCAAAACTAAATTCACATATTACCTAATCGACGAGCCATGCTAGATCCTATATTATCAGATGAACCTCCGAGTATGGAAGTGACACTCACTGTATTGTTCTGCAAAAATTTGGTTGCAAAATATTAATGAGTATGAACTGATAATATTAAACAATATGGAAGAGAGGAAACGATGAGGAAGGTGGAACAGAAAATACATTAAGTAACAAAAAGTTTTAGGATGAGTTTGATATAATTTTTGGTACCATAGAAAGTACTTTAAGCTAATTATATCCACAATAGTTAATAGCTAAGAACGATGGCCTCAAAAGGAGTGAATTGTGAGATCCCACATCGATTGGGGAGGAGAACGAAACATTTTTTATAAGGGTGTGAAAACTTCTCCCTAGCAGACACGTTTTGAAAATTTTAAAGAGAAGTCCGAAAGGAAAAGTCCAAAGAAGACAACATCTGTTGGCGGTGGGCTTATGAGTGATTTTAAAAGTCATTGCTGCCAAATCAACGAGCAACTTACAGGTCGTGTGGGGGCAGCTGCATATAAATTTCCAAATTTTGCAGAATTGCAACCAATCCATACATATATCTACACTACAAAGAAAACATACAAAAACTTAGGTTAAGATACTTAACACAATAATGCTAACAATTGAAATGGAAAAAGTCATAGGAAGGCTTAGAAAAGCCATGGAGAACCTGGTTAGAGAGAGAAATTATCTGAAAATGGACGGGGACATCGTTTATGGCTTCACTGAAGCAAGAAACACGAACACCACCACCGCCATGGTCGCCATTGTTATTGCTACTTGGTAGCTCAGCAACTGGCTGTTCTTCTTTTGAGGTTTGAGCTTGAAATAACATTTTTGTGAACCTAACACAAAGAAGTGAAAAATATTGGAGTACTGATCTTCTGGAAGGAAACATAAACTTTGTTCAAACAAGAGCATCAGATAATAATATGCAACTGTCAGTGATTTCTTTCTAAGTTTCTAGTCAACATTCAAGAATATGAGAATCTCAGCACATTGCAATGTTGAACATAATATCATCAAGTGGGTTCCCATAGCAGTTAACACAAGAATACAGAGATGAAAATCCAACCTAAAAACGAATCATTTTCGTTAGATTAAATTATTGAAAATGCTCATAAAACTTTGAGGTAAGTTTTGTTTCGATTTTACATTAAAAAGTTTCACACCTACTCTTTGTATTTTAAAATTGATTCAAATTGATTCAAAATACTTATGCCACTACTCCGCTTACAACTCAATAGCTACGTCAGTTTCAATCGCTCTTTTAGTGATAAAATTACTCAAAGGTATATTTGAATCAATTTTAAAGGTCAAGATCAATTTTAATATCATGGTGCGAGGCACTAATCGGAGTAGGGCTAAACCCTCTCTATAGTAGATGCGTTTTAAAGCCTTAAGGAGAAGTTCGGAAGAGAAAGTTCAAAGAGGACAATATCTGCTAGCGGTAGGCTTGGACCGTTACATGAATATTTTTCGACAAGAACGATTGAAACTACCTCAAAGTTCATGAGAGTCGATAAGTCATAATTTATAAACAAAGAATGAAAGATGTGACTCGAAAAAGCTATCTAAACTCTTTTCCTTTTCCTTGAAGATGGAATTGTTCCTCTCATTACTTGCAGAACAAAGGAAGGCCATGATGAAGTTCAACCATAAAATACCCACAAATTCACTTCCACAACTTAGCATATGATCAATGTCAAGCTACGAGTACAGAATATTCAGTGAACTCCAGCTTAAAGATACATCATGTTCATGTGAAGCTAAGAGAGTCATATCTCCATCAAATCAGGGAAAATTCATATCAATACCTTGAAGAACGATTACTCGAGATAACTTCGGAAAAACCTTGTGAAATCACTCAATCTTAAGAAACACTGAAATAATCTAATACTCGAAGCATGAACAGTTGGCGAAGCAATTAGAGCAGAGTAAATCACACTACAGCAAGCGGCAAAACTAGAACAAACATGACCTAGAAACAAAAAGTAGCAAATTATAGCGGAAAGTGCAGGAGCAAAAATTGAGAAAAAACCTTGAGGGAGATTGAAATCAAAAGAGAAACCGTGAGATAGGGAGTGAAATCGAAAGTTATTAGAGCCATGAAGAGCGAGAGAGACTTCCCAATGATTCAAAGTACGATCAAGGAAGTGGCATTTTTGTAATATTACTCCGAATACAGTGGCATTTTTGTAAAGTTCCATGAAAGCTTTGAATTTTTTTAATTGGTGAAAGAATCCCTTCTCCCGCCGTCTCCCCATTTTCTGATTCTCTCTTTGTTTCTCTATCTCGCCCATTTCCCGCGGTTCGGCCGGAACAGAAAATCGGATCTCTGTTAAGCTTCTCGATTTGGCATTCGTAATCAGTTCATTCTTGGATTATTGGTATGTAATTTGTTTCAAACAATCTTGCGCTGTAGGATGTTTATATCTGCCTTTTGTTCTACTGAATCTCATAGGCAGTAATTGGCGTAGCACATAAGGAATTTATTCATATTTTTTATGATTTTGATTGCAAAAACCAGATAAATGAGTTCTACGCAGCGCGGGATTTGTTAAGTAGCTGAAATCTTGTTGAATCAGGTGTTTTCAAATTGCTTGAATGTTCATTCTTTAGTACTATGAAGGCCTCTGCCTCTAGAATCCTTTGCATGGTAAAAGTTCATTACCTCCCCATTTGGTCCACCCAGTGATGCAATTTTAAATCCGCCGACTACATTTACAGGAAAACCACCACCCTGGGCGGACGAAGAAGCAGGAGCCTGCATCATCATCAACGGCAGGATCTCCAAAATCTGGCAAGGTGGAAGGAGGAAGAAACAATAAATGGCTCTTCCGTAATTGCAAAATTACCAGATTCTATTGATCAGGCAAGAAATTTCATATCACTTTTTAAGTTCAAATTATCCAATATTTTGCTTAAATCCTTTGAGATAACATGAAATAACTGCGATGTGATGATTGAAAATTGTGGAAATTTCTCGATCACGAAGTTGAAACTCTTCCTAGGCTGTTTGCTTCAGAACTTTGGAAGCCATTAACTTTTTTTGTTTTGGAACTCAAGACTGCAAATTCAGAGGAGAGGGAGAGAGAGAGAGCATAGCCATTCATAGTTATTGCTTGACCGTAGTCACAAATCTCCCAAAAAAGAGAGCTGATAAAACATACATAGTAACAATCTCTCGCAGCCATAGCCATAGCCATAGCCATAGCCATGGCCTTCAAACAGCAGCAAAACGCAAGTATTCTTTCTTGGAAGGAAGATCAACAGTTTCAAAGCCTTGAGGGAACATTTGCTTGGCCTGATCATTAGTTACATTGGGTGGTATCACGCAGGCCTCGCCTGGCTTCCAGTTCACTGGAGTGCAAACCTTATACTTTGCAGCCTTCTGCAATGACTCCAAAACCCTCATCACTTCCTCCATGTTCCTCCCTGTACTTGCTGGGTACAGGAAGCTCAGCTTCACCTTCTTGTCTGGACCGATGATGTGCAATGCTCTCGATGGCACTGCCCTGCCTGATGAGTCCTTCTCGTCAGGGTCCACCATGTTCAGTTCCTTGATCATCTCCCCCTTTGGATCCGCCAGTATTGGATATGTCACCTTCTTTCCTTTCTACAAAAGGATATCCATAAGGTTTTCAATAAGATCGGTTATGGTATGAAATAGCATATGCTCTCAAAACCTCTAAATTAGCCTGATATCCTCTAAAATTAGCCAAACGTGGGACTACCCAATAATCCTCTCCTCGAACAAAATACATCATAGAACTTCTAAATTAGCCAATATGACCTCCCAACAATCCTCCTATCAAACAAAATACATCATAGAGCCCTTCCCAGAGATCTAGACCTTGAACAACCTCCCTAATCGAGGCTAGACTCATTTCTCTAAAGCCCTTTGTTGTTCGACGAATAAATTCTATTGACAAGGCTAAATTAAAGGCTAAATTAAGGGCAGGACTCTGATACCATGTTAAGAACCACGGACCTCTACATCTCTACAATTGAATGACATTGTCCACTCTAAGTATAAGTACTCGTGACTTTACTTTGAGTTTCCTCAAATACCAATGAAAATGTATTCCTTACATATAAACCCGTGATCATCCTCTATCGAAACCAAATAAGTCAATAAAATCATGCAATGTTCAGAAAGAAAGAGAGAACAAGAACTCACATTGTAGGCTTCGATATCCTTGATCCAATCGGTATGAGATTGAACATCATCACAAGACAATCCTATGAGCTTCACACCTCGTCGAGCAAACTCCTCTGCCTGAGAAGCCATCATCCCCAGCTCCGTGGTACACACTGGAGTGAAATCACCTGCCACCAATACCGTTCATCAATATTTATTACCAAATTCAAGACAACAACACGACCAAATGGGTACCTGGGTGAGAGAAGATGATGGCCCAGCTGCCGTCGATGTAGTCATATAAACTGATCTTTCCATGGGTGCTATCAGCTTGAAGGTTGGGCACTGTATCGCCGATTGTAAGGCCTGGCATCTTCTTCCTGGTTCAAATTCGAAGTTTTGGTGTTCTGATGTGCGGTGTTCTTTCTTCGTTCGAGTATATATGAAGTTTCTGGCCTTCTCTTGGCTTGCTGCATGAAGCGAACGTGGCGGCTATCGTGTCTATTGATGGCATGTTGCATGCATTTTGACCAAAATATATTACCTCTTTGTGTCTCCACATGCAGCCACGTTCAGCTTACATTTTGAGCTTGCCACCCTGTTTTCAACTATCCAACACCAAGTATGTCAAGTAATGCACTTTAGACATGTGGAGTACTTTTGACATCGACGTAGGCCTGGATAGACATGAGAATTCTCACCCGTGTGATATCTTTGAGCATAAGATCTCATAACTTAGCTTTATTAGAATAAAGTACACTATAGAGCTTCTATTGAGGCTTACGGAGCTTTCGAACAGCTTAGAGACCTATCGAAGCTCGACTCTTTCTTTGAAGCCCTCAAACAAAGTATATCATTTATTTGACACTTGAGTCACTTTTGACTACACTTTCAAGACTCAACTTTTTTATTCGACATTTGAAGGTTTTATTGACATGACTAAGTTAAGAACATGATTTTGGTATCATATTAGAAATCACGATTCTCCACAATAATATGATATTATCTACTTTAAACATAAACTCTCATAGCTTTATGTTTTGTTTTTCTAAAAGGCCTTATATCAATACAATTGTATTCCTTACTTATAATCCTTACTTATAAATTCATGATCAACTTCTTAATTCATTGATGTAGACTCCTCTTTCAACAATTCTCAACCAGCCCTTCGCCTCTCTAAAGATTGGAAAGATTAGACACATTAGAAATGGGTAAATTTTTTTTGCCATATTCAACCTTTTCCTTTTTTTTCAACTATCCAAGATGAAGTATGTCAAGTAATGCACTTAGTGAACACGATACGAGGAGTATTTTCGACGTAACTTCGTTGACGATGGACTCATGAGAATATCTGATCATTCCAGCATTGAGGGCCCTTCACCCATCCAAAGTGTGGTAACGTTAGAACAAGGAAATAAGAGGGTATATTTTTGCCACAAATAATAAAGATACAATATTCTGAGACCTGAAATCACCGGGCAGCTGGCTCCGACGAAATTGCAACCTCCGTTCATGAACAGGAGAAATGGGCCGATAATCCATGGGCCTAACTAAACGCGTCACAATAGGCCCATTTTAAAAACGGGTCGACCCACGTGTCATAGCAAGGGGTCCGAGTCAAACCCGTACCCGTAATTCTATACAGAGCTCAAATTTTCGCAGCGCTTGATAAGAGCGGTCGTTCCGCTCGCTATTGGACGTTCGAGATTCGAGCGTAAACTATCACAAATGATCCTGGCCCTCCATTTTATCAATCGGTCCTTTCCCGTCGTCTAAACGCTCGACTAGGACACTGGATTTGGTAACACCTCCATCTCCATTAGCCCTAGCGCCTCAAAGTCTCTACGAATCTCTTCCTTGTAGAGCCTTTCCGTTCGTTCGATTGAGCGATTGAACGGGAAAATATTTTTAGGTTTCCTTTAATTTTACTTCTCTCAGGTCTTGGCGGGGAAGGAGAAAAATAGTCGGAGTTCGGATCTTTATCGAGGTATATATATATATATATATATATATATATTTATATATATTTTTTTTTTTTTATCACCTTATTGTGCCTTTTATCTTGTTGCATTCTGTTCTTTTTGGTTTGCAAATCATTTGTTTCTTGTTTGTTGGTTTTGATTCTTACTTTCCCTAAATGCGCATGCTTTCTGTTTCTGTAAAGATCATCGGGAAAAATTTGAAGATTGAATGAAAGAATTAAGTTTGGAGGTAATTTTTTTATGGCAATATTAGAATGTTAATTTAGTGTATCGCGAATCTTGGAAAACTGAATAAACTTGGGGTTGAAATGGAATTTTGTTATCAATTTTTGGTCTAACTTTTGTTTACAAGTTTGTATGTTTTTTTTATTTTCTTCAGTGGGTAGGAAGGATGCTAGCTTTGTTTGTTGAATACTGACTTGTTTGTGATCAATTTCTCCATACCTTTTGAAGTCATGGAAACTGGGGAGTCTGCTCCCCCTTCCCTTGGTCCTCGCTATGCACCGGACGACCCTACTCTTCCCAAACCTTGGAAGGGATTGATTGATGGGAGCACTGGACTGTTGTACTACTGGAACCCTGAAACCAACGTCACTCAGTATGAAAAACCGGTCTCTTTGCCACCACCATTACCACTCGCTCCTCATCCTAGTGCCTCTACTTCCAAGCCTACTTCAATCCCGGAGGGTCATTCAATGCCATCAAATGGCACATTAACCCCTCATGTACAGCAAAATCATCATGTCCCTCAACAGGAAGGCCAATCAAACAGCCAGCTTTCTCAACAACCTGGACATCTGATGTCACAACAGCACAGTTCTGTTGCAGGTCAGGCAATTGTTAATCACCATCCTAGCATGCAAATGGCACCAGATGGGCGACAACATAGCGTGCAGCCGAACCAGGTTTTGCAGCAACAGGGGATGTTTCCGATGTCGTCGCAGCATATTGGCCAGCAGCAGGTCATGCATCAAGGTCAGAAAATGGCACATGCTAATCAACAAATTTCTCAGCATCCTAACCAGCAACCCCTGCAGAATCCAGGACAACAAATACCACAGCCCTCAATCCAGCATTTAGGACAGCCAAACATGCAAAATCAAACCCCATTAGTTGGCCAGCCTCAAGGTCCGCAATATGGTCAGCAGCAGCCTCAGTATATGGGTTACCAGCAAAGCGTACATCCAAGTGTGCAGCAAAATTCCCAGCAGCAAGTTCATCAGAGCCCTTTAGGACAACCATTTGGTAATCACCCTGAGCAGAAGTCAGCTTTTCAGAAGAGAGAGAAGGATAATATCCAGTCAGGAAACCAAGTTGGATTTTCTACTTCCCAGTTTCAACAAAGTGGTGGTACATCATCTATTCATAGTGTTCATCCTGGAACCAATTCTTCTCAAATGCAACAATACGGTTTACCTTCCGATCAAGCACGACAATTTGGTGGTTCTCCAGGAAACATGCAACAGCCGCATCCTGTGGTTCAATTGCCGCATTCAGGTACTGAATTGACTCATCGCCAACATCATTCTAGATTCCAAGATCCAATGGGCCCAGCTGCGATGCAGGAGAAGCAAGCTGGTTCTGAAAATTTGCCAGGCAGAGCTGGAAATGAATATTTCTTTGGCAGGAATGAGGGGCCTGGAATTGGTCCACATCAACCAAGGCTTGCAGCAATACCAATGGCAAGGAGCCAGCAGGTTCTTCATTTATCGTCCATTTGTATTTCTTCCACGTTCAAGTTTTTTTGGGACATGTTTAAGTAAGATACAAATATGAGGGATGATTTTTTTTTTTTTTTTTTTTTTTTTTTTTTTTTTACTATGACAGAACCATGGGCACACAGATTTATATTTTTGCATATTTTAAGATTTGTGGATGTTAAAAAAAAATTAAATGGGCACTGGTATTTTGGGAAGATGTTATAACATTGAAGAGATGTCGTTAGGTACCATCAAGTTTTATGAAGGAGGTTATATGTGGAAATGGATTATTAAAGGAATCAATAGGATATGATGTGCTATTTACTCTTTTCCTTGTCCATGTCTTAGATTTAGGTTAAGATAATTTTTTTTCTTTAAATATTATGCAAGAAACAACACTTTCATTGAGAAACATGAAAGAATACATGAGGGCAGGTTAAGAGAAACGTCGTATCAATTTACTAAGTATTTCGGTTCTCTATGATATAGTTTTTCATATACGTATGCGAACTATCCTTCTTTCAGGATACAAGGATGAGTGGTGTCCCATTTCCAAGTGTGGCACCCGGTCATCCTAGTGGAACAAGTTTTGCAGCTGGGCAATCACATAATATGTACAACCATGGATCTGGTGGTCCATCATTGTCAAACAATGCTTTGATGGGTCCTCCCCATATTGGAGCTTCAGATGTTACTAATATGTCACCTGTTGAAGTTTATCGTCAACAGCATGAAGTAACTGCCACGGTTTGTATTTCAGCATGCCTATATTCTCCAATTATGTTTGTGTTGTGAATGCGATAGGATGTTATAATTGTATCCGTGGCTACCAATCGTGTAGGCAATGTTCTGTGGGAAAATTAGTGTGAAATTGTTGAGCGTATGCAATGGAAGTTGAAACATCACAAAATGGAAATGGAATTTGTGTGACTGATTTGATTTCACTAGACGTGCTCTGTTGGTTCAATTTATAGTAGTTAAATTAATATTCTTTTTGGGTGTCAATAACCAATAACCAGTTCAATTAACTGTGCAGGGTGATAATGTTCCAGCTCCATTCATGACATTTGAGGCTACTGGCTTCCCTCCGGAGATACTGAGAGAGGCAAGTTTATGCTTTCCCAAACTTCTTTTATTTGGTTTGCGTGAAAAAACAAGTCCATGATCCTGTTTACTCCTTTCTTCTGTTATTAATGTAGTTTTTACTCATGAGTTCTCACTTGTCGCAGGTTCGATATCTGCTCCGGAGGAGGAGCATATGTCGTACGCTGCACTGCTATTGCTACACTTGCACATGCAACAACCCCTTGTTTTTTGGAGGCTGCAAAATGGATGGTTGGAGCCTTTCTAGGGAATCTTTTAGTAGAGTGTTGGCCCTTTGACCAAATCACACCTGATGTGACTGAGATGTCTTGCTTATTGGCTCTGCTTAATATGTCTTTATTGCCATCTTTTGTTGCCTCGAGTTGCTTCCGTAAGCAACTAATCTATGGGTTTTTTTGTGCTATTTCATTTTTGCTCCTGTAGAACACTGTATTTTTGTAATGTATTTCAACATGAATGTGTCTGGCATGTTCTAACCTTGGTGCTGAGTCTATATTTCCATCTTTGTGCCTCAGATATATTCTGCTGGTTTCTCATCTCCCACGCCAATTCAAGCACAAACATGGCCGATTGCCCTGCAAGGTAGAGACATAGTCGCAATTGCTAAAACGGGGTCTGGAAAAACTTTGGGGTATTTGATTCCTGCCTTCGTTCTTCTAAGGCAGTGCCGAAATAACCCTCAAAATGGACCAACGGTGTTGGTTTTGGCTCCTACTAGGGAGCTTGCTACGCAAATACAAGATGAGGCAATTAAATTTGGGAGGGCTTCCAGGATTTGTTGTACGGTGGGTCCTTGAATCATCTACTTCTGCTTCCCTTTTTTGTGTACTTTCTCCATTTTGTGTTAAAAATCTTCCTTATTTCAGTGCTTGTATGGTGGTGCTCCAAAAGGTCCTCAGCTTAAAGAGTTAGATCGTGGGGCTGATATTGTTGTGGCAACTCCTGGCCGGCTTAATGATATACTAGAAATGAAGATGATCAACTTTAGGCAAGTTTCACTTCTTGTGCTTGATGAAGCTGATCGGATGCTTGACATGGGATTTGAACCCCAAATTAGAAAGATTGTGAATGAAATACCACCACGCAGACAAACTCTTATGTATACAGCCACCTGGCCCAAGGAAGTAAGAAAAATAGCAAATGATCTTCTTGTCAATTCTGTCCAGGTGAATATTGGAAGCGTTGATGAACTTGCCGCTAACAAGGCTATCACACAGGTAATTTTAATAAAATATAAGCTAACCAGTCCCTTGAACAGTGTATTTTCATTTTGGCATTATATCTCTCGTGTAGTTAAAAATGATATCTTTCGAATATCAGAAGTTTTGATCAAATAATACCACCATTTGAGGGAAAATTCACAGTTAGAGAAGATATGATCCATCATTCCAAATTTTTTTATTTTTTTTATCTTTTGCAATATACTCTGGCTAGGAGAAATTTGGAGACCAGGATGACTTTCTGTATCCTTTCATTTGAATTAATTCCCACCTAGGACAAAGTTTATACTAAGAAGTTGACCTTCTCTGATGCTTCAGATTTCCCTTTTGTAATTTTTCACTTTTATTCTTTTTCATAGAGCTTCGTTGGTGAATTATTATGTTTGTGATGAGATAATTGAGACCTGATTTGGTTAAAAGTAACGCTGATCTGTCTCCAAAATCGAGAACATCCTTTTGCTTCCTCTCTTTAATTACAAAGCTAACTTGATTAAAAGAGTTTCACTGAAGCCTCCAAAGGGTTTCATCTTCTTTGTCGAGTCTCCAAAGCCATTTAGTAATGAGAGAATAATTTACCAATGGACTACTCCCTCTTCTGTCTTAGCACCTTCCGCCACGAAATCTCTGAACACTTCTTCAAGCCTCTTACTGACCAGTAATCACAACGTCCATTAGTGGAGATAGTTTGAGACTTGCTTTGTCTTCGTATTTCTCTTCCCCATTTCAGAGAATTATGTATCCTTTCTTATATAAATATTGGGATTCTTAAAGATAAAATTATTGTTCAAGAAAATATTCTAAATGCATCAGTAATCACATTTTTATTAGATTGTTCTTAGTTCAAATTTCCTCAACATTGTTCGTTATGTAAATATGTAACAATAGTTTTCTTTATTTACTGAGGTAGGCATCCTGTAGTATGTAAATTGCCTGTCAGCCATTTTCTTTTCCTCTAAATGATTTGTTATTGACCCCTTTCTTAATGCTCTCTCTGTTTCTTTTTTGTTCTTTTGGGATGGGGGGATGGGAATAGTATGTTGAAGTCGTTCCACAGATGGAAAAACAGAGACGGTTGGAGCAGATCCTCAGGTCCCAAGAACGGGGGTCTAAGGTTATAATTTTTTGTTCCACAAAGAGATTGTGTGATCAGCTTGCACGGAATCTTGGGCGTGGGTTTGGGGCTGCTGCAATTCATGGAGACAAATCACAAGGAGAGCGTGATTGGGTATTGAACCAGTTTCGTAGTGGAAAATCCCCGATACTAGTTGCCACAGATGTTGCTGCCCGCGGGCTTGACATCAAAGATATAAGGTAGGCACTCGTTTGTGCTCTTCTCTATGATATCAAGTGAAAATATTGGGACTAGAAACTTCAAAGAAAATGGACCTCATGTGACTTTTAGATTTTTGTATGCGACTTATAGTGGTATTTGTGAAGCAAAATTTTTGTATGCTACTTGTTCTATGATTTTTAGACCTGTCCTATGGTTTATTTAATTTATTTTCTATGCCAGAGTGGTGATCAACTTTGATTTTCCAACTGGAATTGAGGACTATGTCCACCGAATTGGAAGAACTGGGAGGGCTGGAGCAACGGGAATGGCCTATACCTTCTTTTGTGAACAGGATTGGAAATATGCTGCTGATTTGATTAAAGTACTGGAGGGTGCGGATCAGCTTGTGCCTCCTGAGTTGCGAGATATGGCTATGCGTGGGGGGCCGAGTTCTGGTAAGGATAGGGGCGGTTTGGGTCGTTTCGATGCAGCTATGGGTGGCAGCCGCTGGGATTCTGGTGGCCGAGGTGGCATGAGAGATGGTGGGTTTGGTGGTCGTGGTGGTGCAAGGGACGGCGGGTTTGGTGGCCGCGGTGGAATGAGAGATGGCGGGTTTGGTGGCCGTGGTGGAATGAGAGATGGTGCTGGTGGACGAGGTGGGAGAGGTGATTTCTTTTCTGGACGAGGTAGAGGACGGGCCTTTGGTGGCCCTCCTGGAGGTCATGTTGGTTGGGGCAGGGGTGATCGTGGTGGCCCACAGGATAGGTACAATAGTGTGGATGGACGTGGGCGTGGGCGTGGACGTGGTCAGGGTCGATTTGATAACAGAAGAGACTTCTCCAATAGGAGTAGAGGCAGAAGTTATAGTCGTAGCCCTGAAAGAGTTCGAACATGGGGTTACAGCCGCAGTCGCAGCGGTAGTCGTAGTAGTAGAAGTTGGAGTCGGAGTAGAAGTCGTAGCAGGAGCAGAAGCAGGAGCAGGAGTCGGTCACGTCGCTATAGCCGAAGCCGTAGCCGTAGCCATGATAATCACGAGCGATCACGTGAGAAGAACTTCGATAGAAAAGTCGACATACCTCTGGAATTAGTAACTGCTACTTCTCCTGGCACACAAAAGAATGCTTTTGAAATAAGAGAAGATGGGAGGCAGCTTCCTCCAGCAGCTAGTAACAACATCGAACCGGGGAACCCAGAAAACGGAGCAGATACGAGCGATCAAATTGTCAACGCAGCAGCTCAAGTAATATGAATCTTTCTATCCTCTGGCTTCTGGAGGTTGAGTAATTAAGTCTGTTTTGAAAATTTTCTTGCCGGGAATCTGCTCTGCTCTGCTCTAAAGGAAAATCTGATGGATGAAGGTTTAAAAAGAATGGGTGTTTGGGAAATGTTTAGAATTGATGAGGATGATGCTGTGCTTGCACTTTGCATAGTTTAATTGATAGTTTTTATGGATAACATTATTTTAAAAAATGTGTGTTTCCACGAAAAGAGGGAAATATTCTCAATGGCTCAATGGGTTCTATGAAACATTAAAGAAAAATCATAAGTTTGTAAGAGATATTTGTGAACTAACAAAAGATTAACTTAAAGATTAGATTACAACAGTATACGGTAGTCACAAAACAAAAATCAAAATTCATTAAGTTAATTAGTTCCAATCAAAATCAAGTTCAAATATACAATTAACTGAAAAAAAGAGTTACACATAGGGTACTTTGGGGGTGAGCTAATAAAAGAATTTAAGGGTTGTAATCATAGATGGAGGAGCTAAACTTATGAGATAGAGTTTTAGTCAAAATGGCAGAGAGAAAGCTGTGCATATATAAAAATCAATGACCTCTTTTAACTTACTAAATCAAACATAGAAAATTTGGAAGGAGTGAGAGAAAAATGTAGAACTGAAATGCAGATTGTTGATGGGGAAAAGTTCAACTTTTACTCTAAAGTGGACGATTTCCTTAAACAAATCGTAGAAAAGGGAAAGTTTAAGATAATTGCTGATGATAAGTATGGAAGGAAAAGCAAAAATAACATCCAAGGAGTACTTTAATCATCAGCCACCTTATTTTCCTGCAATATCTAAAGTTTCAATGGGGACCTTTTACTCGATCTCATTCTCAATGAACATCAAGAACTTTGGCTGAGTTTTCGACCTGTCAGTCTCTCAGATTCGTATAGAATATGGTTTATGAGTCCCCTTGCCGCACTGCAAACAAACAAACAGAGAATATAATTTGAACCTATTTTAGCCTTTGGTTTGGGAGGGGTATCCATTTTTAACATCAAGAAAGGGAAAAGAAGCAATCATAAGACTTACTCATCTTTCAACTTCTGAATCTTCTCTGGATCAGTCTCATGCATGTTTTTTCTGAATTGTTGCTTCACCATACTAACAACAAGATCGGTGTTATGTTGCTGCAAGAAGATGATAGGATCCAAGTCAACAAGTTTCGAGGAACTAATGTTAAATCCTCTATACCTTCCAGTAGTTGGATGCAACTCATTTGAAATGCAGCACAACTTTTTAGATTGAAACAGAAAAGAACTATAACTTAATTCAGCAAAAGGAAACAATACGGTTATCAATGAATATCAGACTCATCTTGGTGTTTTCTCCCCAAAACCTTTGCTAATTTATTCTACTTTGATTTATGTCTTATTTAGGATGTTTTCTCCCCAAATAGGATTTTTCATTTTGTACCTATTTGCTAACGAGACTATGGACTGTATTACAGGGTTTGGACAATCCTCATCTAAATACAGAGAATCATTAGCATTAAATAAGATGAAGAGATGTCAACTTGTAATGTATATTACCTGACTGACAAATCTTCACAAGTTAGAAGAAACATAATATAAAATTCTAAGCATACCATATTTCTAGTCTTTTGTTGTACCAATTTCTTAAAACTCGGTAGCCATCAATGAATTCGCAATCAATGTACATCAAGCACAACAACCTAACCTATGGACATACTTCACTTGCACATAAATGTATCACCTTCTTCCTAACACTTCTTATCGAAAATTTACAGTTGGGTCATTTTCCTATGAAGCAAAAACGTAATCCTGGGAGGCACGTGGCAGAAGGCCTATGTTGCAATCAATTGTTCAATTCCTATAATGAGATTTTGGCTAATTAATATGAATACATGACATAACCGACATAACTTGCGCCTGTGCGGCAAGGTTATGTCCTGCATGAATTCAACCATAGGCTAGATGCAGTATAAGAACCAAATGGCAAGTACAGAAATAAGGAAAAGAACCCATTGATTAGATAATTACAATTAGCCTAAAGCAAATGTAAAAGAACAACAAGGCATCCAAGCGTGTCAAAGGCTAGATTGAACTTTAACTTCTAACTTCTTGTTGAATCTCAAACCATTCTAAGTTATTCAAATGAAAGATCACTAGAGACCCATAACACCTGGTCGGCACTATTAGTTCAGATAAAGAAAACAAATGAAAAGAACATCCATACCCGATGACCAATATACTTGGCTCTTCGAAGGCACTCACGGTAAAGCTGCAGTGACAAAACATGCAAGATTAACAAAGTTTGTGGAGGAAATTGTAAAGAAAACAGGATAGGAGGGAACCAACCCTAATGACATTATTCGCAAGTTCAGGAGGTAGAGCAGTCTGTAGGGATGGCATTTCCACACTTTTCACACTCACTGATTATCTATCAAAATACTGCAAAGAGAAACCACCAAAGAATTGGAAAAACCTGAATCAAACGGAAAAACGAAAACATAAATCAAACTATAGATCGAGTAAAAAAGAAAAGGAGTTACTTGTAAAAAGTGGGTACAACTTGTACACAGTCCAAGCTTGATAAACTCAAACATCATATCTAATATTAAACAAAAAACATTAACAAGGAGTTGTCACACCCAATCACCCCATTTCATAATGTCATAACGGGCTAATTTTAATTTCTTATCTATCTCTGCTCTCAATTCCTTCGGCTTCCGCTCATTATTTTCCCTCTAGTGGGAAAGCATTCCTTTCTGTGTCACGAAGCAGCGGAATAGAGGCGAGCTAACATCGAAATCATTAAGGGTGCTAAAGAAACCCTAATTTTCTGTAAGTCTATCTAAGCTTCTGCAGACCAATCGTAAATGCAGACATACAAAACCACCATCAACGAATTGAAAAGCAAAATAAGGAAAAGCAAGATAAAAAATAAAAAGGATCGCGGCTAGATGATCACCTTGCTCCTATGGTTCCTCCTGGTGGCTTTGTGGCGCGTTTTGCAGAGGAGAAAGGGAAATGGGAAGAGAGGTCCGGAGGATGAAGAAAACCTGCCCTCAGAATTTTTATATGAAACAACGAACAAACGAGCTCCCAAATTTGTTTTGAAGAAGCACTTCTGTCTAGAAAAAATTGAGTGTAATTGGTTTGGTTCAGCCGATCCGGTCTAAAAAACCACAGAAATCGACCCAACCTCATTTTTGAAGATGAACCGAACCGACCTGAGACTATTAATTGAGATTAGGGTTTTTGCTGTGGGTTGGTGGAGTTTTTTTGTTTGATTTTTTTTTTTTTTTTGTTTAACCCGGATGAAGACGGAGCCGTATGAGGCGAAAGTGTCACGTACGGTAATAATATGTTGTTGTATTCGATTCTTGTCAACCCTCTTGGGCTTCCTTCAAAGTTTTAAAACACGTCTATTAGGGAGAGGTTTTCACTTCCACACCTAGGATCTCACAATCCACCCTTTTTGAAGGACTAACATTATCGCGGGCACACCACCCGATGTCTTGCTCTGATACCATTTTTCGATTTGTGCGTGTCATCCTTTGCGTAGGGGCCATGCTAATCTTCTCTGTATCGTTCCAATTTTATCGAACGTCCCCTGTTTCCACAATTGTTGAACTAAAAACAAATAGATACTACTTCCGTTGGTTTATGGAATTCTCTAAACGAGCCTTTATGGGTTTCGTTTCAATTCCGTATGTTACAACTCTCCCGTTGTCTCAGAAGTCTTCTTCTCTACCATATAAACCCATAAATTAAAAGTATTCCATAAAACAAACTCATGATTATCAAATAAATACTAATCACAGCAAGAGGATTCAAATTGTTTTTGCAGCCTTTCCCAAAGGCATAGTACCAATCTTGGGCTCTGGTAATGAGCAAGAATGTAATTGGCTTCACAGCCGGAGTTGTAAAACCTTTCTTCATTTATGTACTGTACCTCCTTGCCACCCTTGCTGAATTGCTCAATCCATATGCCCATTGCAACATCTTCCAGCTTAAAAAGCTGAACATAGACAACAATAGTTCAGCATAAGAAGAGCCATTTTGAATTTGTAATGTATAGGAAAAGGCGAGGTGGTTGCTTGTATTTGTACCTTGAGGGCTCTATTCTGGTGGCCTCGGACAATGAATTTAGCGATGTCTCGTGATATGACGTAGCCTGGACCATGCGCCCAAGGAGGGTATGTCGCATTTGGCCATTCCTGTATGTAAAAGAACATGTATAAACGATTAAAGATATTTCGACCCATTAACTTAAACTTGTTGAGTTTAGTAATAGTTTCATATGTTATAATATGAACCGTCTACTTGTTGGGTTTGACTTCTTAGTTAAGTGTAAGAGTCCAAGCCCACCGCGGGCGATATTGTCCTATTTGGGCCTTCTCTCAAGGTTTTAAAACGCGTTTGATAGGGAGAGGTTTTCACACCCTTATAAGGAGTGCTTCGTTTTCCTCTCCAACCGATGTGGGATCTCACAATCCACCCCTCCTTGGGGGCCAGCGTCATCACTAGCACACCGCCTGGTGTCTAGCTCTGATATCAACTGTAGCAGCCCAAGCCCACCAATAGCAGATATTATTCTCTTTGTGCTTTCCCTTTCGGGCTTTCCTAAAAACGCATGTGTTAGGGAGAGGTTTCCACACCCTTATAACGAATGTTTCGTTTCCCTCTCCAACCGATGTGGGATCTCACATCGGTATTCCATACAAAACAACACTCAACTTAACACATTTGTTTAAACCTTTAGGTTTAGTAATAGCAGCAAGTCCTATTTTCAACCACCAGCCAATTTCATTTTCTATCCAAAACTTGAACAGATTAGTTGGTCTGACTTTTTGAATTTAGTTTAATAAATTACAAAAACAATGCACCACACAAAGCAAGAGTTGCTATTATAATAAAACAAATGAGACCAATATAAGATCAAGTTTTGAGTCAGATACCTCCATACTAATATGCCACTTGCTGTCTTTATCTCTATGGGGTGATGAATCAAAGGAAATAAGACCATACAGAAGGCCAGAAGCTGGCCTGCTCTTTAGTCCAGAAAGAACTTCATCAATTCTAACAAACGCATCATCATCAGTCTTCATGATATATTTTGCAGGAAGGATCTTGGTCTGAAGTTGTTAAAATGAAAAATGATAGAGTTCAGATAACTTATGCAGGGAAGGCAAAAGACCCATGCGAATAGTTTCAAATAACAAGACAAGTGAGAGGCTCGGTTGTTTCAAGTATAGACGTACCCCAAAAATGCAAATTGCAATTGTTTTCAAAGTGATCAGACTGTAATAATCAACAAAAGGCATCAACTGAATATCACCATAAGCTTCCACTTCTCTCCACAACTCCCAATTTACTTGTGCATTCTTGTCCTGCAGCAGTAAATTATCCAATATCAAGCGATAATAAACACAGAAAATTGTATAAACTGTGTGCATCAATGTCAGATCAAGAGCATACCAAAAAATAATTATAACAATCACTTATAAATCTAGACTAGCAACATTTATTTGTTCAGATCCTTTTAGCTTTACTATTGGTTTTCTTTGTGAGAACTGCTTGTGACTTCAAAGTTGAAACATGTCAAACTTAGATTGTCAAAAAACTGTACAACAGAGCCAGTAAGAACAGTCTCCAATGCCGAGCGGCTTATCCATGGGAGAAATCGGCATTGAAGACAATTCCCAAAGAGAACACATCTCAGTCATCAAATAAAATAAAAAGAAAAGTCAAAGACTTCAGATTATAGGCTAGAAAATGAGAAGAATAAAAGCCACAAGTTCATGGGAGATTCAGAGATTATAGGGTCAAAATAAACCACTATGAGAATTGCAGACTGCATCACTTACAAAGCCTATGAAAAATCGGACCGCTACATCACCACTACGTACAATCTCGTATTGCATCCAAGTCCTTCTCAATGCCATACGACGCTTAAAATTATTTCCAGTAGAAAAAACTCCGACCAGCATCAGAAGTCTTTTCTTCGGAATAGGAGGAGCTCCAAGGTGGGAAGAGTTAATAAAATCATGATCTTCAAAGACTGGTAAGCCTTTAGCAAAGGAAGAGAGAAGATCCAGACCACCTGTTACCTTGACTTGATTGACTGTCCACGGTTCAAGTTTCTGCAGAATTTCACGTAGCATTCCATTAGTTCACTCAAAATTGAAACATACTTATTGGTTTCATTAGTTCATCATATGATGAATAACAAAATGAGTGCCTAATTCATACCTTACCTCCCTATATTCAAATGAGGTTTCATGTCGTCCATTGACATTCATATGGAATCCTTCCAAACCAATCCACAATGTTGCAGTGAACAAATTCCCCTCTATGAATGGAAAGTTAGTACTTTCATGAGATTGCCCTCTGGAAACATTAGTTACGGTATCACCATTATTATGATGCATACTGATATTTTCTGCTCCTGTGCTTCGGAGAACACGCTCATTACAAAGAACAAGTCCATCAACTGCCACATTTATTTCCAAAATATATTAGCAACCAGAGGATATATTACTGAATTTCATCTGTAAGCAACAAAAGATACAGCAGACTGCATTTAAGACCAATCTATCAACAAGCCATGAAGTATTATACCAACTCCATATGCATGCATCAGTCAAAACTCGAAAGCATTTTATTAACTTGCTCAATGCCTGCATCCTAGGTACTCATCATTATCTAATGTATCGTATGCAGAAAGACAAGAACTGATAGGCAATATAGACTCAGGCATATTCAGTTCGTACATAATATTACATTAATTTGGCTTCTTCACCTACACATAAGATGTGTTAATCTTGGCTGGAAATTGCATGGCAAATGGGCAACTGACAAACATGTCATATAAATATACCTTGATGAGAGCTTGCTGACAGATGAGTTGGACATCTCTCCTCTTTGCCCCACTTAAGTTCATCAGTCCATGTATTTTGAACTATAAATGATTCCTCAGACATATTATCACCAGGCAAACTGACATTGTAATGCAAGATAATAGGACGATTTGGCTCTCCAGAAGCCTGAGAGCCTAACAGTTCAATCTGGAAGCCCCCTTGCTGTCCATTAGGTATGCCAACCAGGGTTATAGAAGAATCCTCAACTAAACCACAAGGGATCTCAAGAATGATTCCCCCAGTTGGTGCAATTTTGTCAGGTGAGGTAACAGAGGAAGGGCATATTTCAGCCTTTGAGTTGTTGGTATTGCCATCTTTAATGGTCTTTTCTGCCTTAATAGCTGACAATAAATCATTCCATGCTATGGAAGCCTCTTTAACCCCTTGTATTGTTTCAGGTAAAGCATCAGACCTCATCAGCAGGGGGTGCATATGAGACCACAGAAGTAAGGCCTCTGACGCTCGCTTAGTAATATTATCCGGAGCAATTAGATAACGAAGTCCTTCAATATGAATAAGATGAGGCCGCTCTGATGTTTTTACTACTTCAGCTTCCAAAGAGTCACTGTTTTTACTATGAGAATCTTTGGTCGGATGATTTCTGAAAAAATCATATGGCGATTGCTTTTTAGGCTGGATATTCATAAGGCCATAACGCAAAGCCAAGATTGTGGCAAGTGCCAGTATCAACGTTCCTCCATACCACCTCTTCATTTTTCTTCTCTTCTACGGTTATGATTGCTACCACTTCATTTTAAGAAACTCCCTGTGAATTACAAGAGGATGCTAAGCTCAGCACTTGAATTAAGCTTCAAATGATACATAATCATAATTGACTCAAATCAAAATGGATCATCAAAATCTAGCTAGCTCTGTAAGAAAATGGATTCCACAAGCGAAAATAAGATGCATTTGACCGACACGGGCCTCATGGCAAGTTACAGCACGGAAACAAAACTCATATGCTGTCCAGAGCTTCTTTGTCCCAATTCCTCAAGTTATTTTGAACTAAAAAAATAGACACAAACCTAAATATTGGACCAGATTTATACTCGAAGCTTGAAGAAAAACTACGATACAAGAACTCCTTTTTAATTGTAGCTACCAAGCAATCGACCAAAAGTGCTCGAACTGAGTAATGGTAGCTCTTAACTCACATGCACATTGGTATAATTTAAGCCAGGGGGCTTGTGAAAAGCCAATTTCGCGAGAAGCACTTAGAACTTACAGCTTGTACAATTGAAGAATCACTAAGGAAGGATCTTAACTACAAATTCAAGTACATATAGGAAATGAGCTAAAGCTAAACAGAATCCAAGTATCTAAGCAACATATTTGAATAAAAATAAAAATCAAAGCTATTGAAGCTATGGATTCTACTTCAAGCAACACTATCAGGCGCCAGAAATTGATTAACAGAGCGAAGGATCTAAACTACAAATTCAACTACATACAGGAAATGAGCTGAACTAAAACTAAACAGAACCCGAGTATCTGAACATCATATATCAAGCAAAGTAGAAATCGAAGCTATTGAAGTTGTAGATTCCACTTCAAGCAACACCATCGGGCAACAGCAATCGATTAACAGAGCAAAGCAGAGCCGTAGAGATCTGCTGCAAAAATCAATACCTTGTTTCGAGCTTCCAGCGAGAAGAGTCAGAAGGTAGGAGAAGTAAAGCAATGTGAACCAGCCGTTCAAATGGATCTTTCTTTTGAGTTCGAAAACGGAAGAACAGAGGAGTAGAAGAACGAGTCCGGTGATCGGAAGTTGATATTTGCCGGTAGTTGTTGGTCGGTAATGAGGCAGAGGCTACCATGAGAGACCATTCGCTGACAAAACGACGGGCGGTGCTGCTGCGTTTCATGGGGCATTCCGAGAATTATGTGACCCCATCATATAGAGTTATTAGATAGAAAAAAACATAATTCATTCGCTGCCAAAACGAAACCATTTTTTTAAAAATAATCATGGGGCATTCCGAGAATTGAACTCGGGACCTCTCGCACCCTAAGCGAGAATCATACCACTAGACCAAATGCCCTTGTTATTCCGGTGATCGGAAAGTTGATATTTGTCGGCAGTTGATTGGTCGGTAATGAGGCACAGGCTACCATGAGAAACCGACCATTCGCTGCCAAAACGACGGGCGGTGCTGCGTTTTATGGGACCATTTTTAAGAATAAAAAACATAGGGGCATTCCGAGAATTGAACTCGGGACCTCTCGCACCCTAAGCGAGAATCATACCACTAGACCAAATGCCCTTGTTGTTACAAAACTTTATAAAATACGGGCGGTGCTGCGTTTTTATTTTTAAGAATAAAAAACTTTCGAATATTGCGAGAATCAACCATGACCAAATACAAAAGATATTTTATTACCTTTCAGTATTTGATTCCCACGCTTACATTTCTTCGACTAAAATTAAATTAACATAAATGAATGTCATTCAATGACGTAGACATAAAAAGCTAAATAGTAGCATGCACCAACCTTTTAATATAGCTATAGAGACATTAACAATTTAAATAGGTTAAATAGTAGCATGCGCCAACATTTTAATACAGTGATGTTAAATATTAATATGAGCAATATATAATAGGAACCTCATGATACCATCGTGTATTAAATTAGTCAAGCAATAGGACGACAAGTCTCCATTCATGAAAGCAAATGGATGCAAGAACAAGACAAAGCAACTAGTATCAGAGCCCGACAACGGGTGGTGTGCTAGTGAAGATGTTGGGCCTCCAAGGAAGTGGATGAGGGGAACAAAATATTATAAAGGTGTGAAAATCTCTTCCTAGCAAACGCGTTCTAAAACTGAGGCTGACGGTGATACATAACAGACCAAAACGGACAATATTTGAATATGAACTTGAAAGAGTGTAAAGTTTTGGCATCCTTTCCAAACAAAAATCTAAATCTCAAGTTATGAAGCATTTCTCAAGAGACAAACTTCATTCCAAAAAGAACTTGAGACAGTAATAATCCATATAAACTCAACTTCACAATTATAAGAAAGATCTAAACCATTATTACCCCAAATCAAGAACCACCTACATCACATAATGTCAGTAAACCCTTGTATAAGCTTTCACATCATCGATCTTCGCTTCTAATTTGTGTTTGGCTGCCACACTTACCCTGCATTCACAGAAGCACACTCAACTGGACCTTAAGGATTCAATTGTTCAACATATTCCGATCTCATGTTATTTGAAACTCAGGTATCAAAGCACAACATTATTGTAACCAGAGCAAAATGGAAGCTAAAAGACACCAAATCTGTATTTGAAACACTTCGAACCCTTCACTGAAGGGAGTGACAAGGAAAATGAATGACTCATGGAAGTCATTCCAAATCTCCTTTTGATAAAAATGACATAAATTAAGAAAAAAAAATGGAAGAACGCTCGGTTTAACCGCTTATATATGAATCGGCTTGTCGTAGGTTGCCATAGCAGCTTCCTTCAGTGCCTCACTCATTGTGGGATGTGCATGGCAAACACGGGCTATGTCCTCACTTGAAGCATCATATTGTAAAGCTATAGCTGCCTCGTGAATCAGCTCTCCAGCATTGGGAGCCATTATGTGCACTCCTAATATCTTGTCTGTTTCCTTGTCAGCCAATATTTTGACTAAACCTTCGGCATCATCGATTGCCTTGGCTCGACTATTCGCCATGAATGGAAACTTCCCGACACGATAAGAAACCCCGAGCGCTTTCACCTGCTCCTCTGTCTTTCCAACAGAAGCGACCTCAGGATGGGTGTATACAACCCCAGGAACCTTGTCATAGTCCACATGACCTGTCTTACCAGCTAAAAACTCCACACAAGCAACACCGTCTTCTTCGGCCTTATGAGCTAACATTGGCCCAGGAATTACATCGCCAATAGCATAGATTCCAGGAACATTTGTAGCAAATCTATCATTTACTAAAATCCGACCGATCTTATCTGTCTCCACTCCTAACTTCTCTAGTCCAAGTCCAGAAGTGAATGGAGTTCTACCAGCAGACACAAGAACAACATCAGCCTCAAGAATGGTCTTGTCTCCACCGGCTGCTGGCTCAAGGGTCAGCTTTACTCCATCTCCAGATGTGTCAACTCCTACCACCTTAGTTTTGAGCTTGAATTTCATTCCTTGCTTCTCTAGAGAGCGCTGAAATTGCTTGCGAACTTCTGCATCCATCGAGGGAACAATATCAGCAGCAAACTCAACAACAGTTACCTCTGAGCCAATTCGTCCCCATACCGAACCCATCTCTAGGCCAATGTAGCCAGCGCCAATGACCACAAGCTTTTTGGGAATTTCAGACAAAGCTAAAGCTCCTGTAGATGAAACAATTCTCTTCTCATCAATGGTGATCCCAGGTAAGGACTTGACATCAGAACCAGTGGCAATTATGATACTCTTTCCTTTTACAACCGTGTTTCCCCCATCAATGGTGTCGACAGAAACTTCGGAAGGGGAGATTAGCTTTCCATAGCCTTTGACATAGTTCACTTTATTCTTCTTAAACAAGCCTTCAATACCTCGGGTAAGATTACCTACTGCTTTATCTTTCTGGGACATCATGGCAGGCAAATCAACCTCAAGAGAAGAAAACTTCACGCCATGTTTTGCAAATGCATGCTTAGCTTCATGATACATGTGGGAAGAATGAAGAAGAGCCTGAAAATATTAAAATAAACCACAATCCATAAGTTAGAGACTTGGACTTATCTCTGATATGACCTAAATGTTGAAGTAATGGGAGCCGTCAGTGGTGAGCAATAACGAGTTGCCCTTAATAGTCCATCAACATTATTAGAACAGATATGCTATGCTTAAAACAACACCCATCATTTTAGATTCAAAACTCCATTGCTCCATCAGTCAATATCATAAAACCCACGAGAAATTCAATCCTTTATTTGTCAAAGGTTAGGAAAAAGTTGCAACACATTTCCTAGAGGGAAATTAATCGATTATACTGCACTGAAGAAATTCAAAATCTGAAATCCAACAATAGATAAGAAAAAACTGAAATCCTCGGCAAACTAACAATCAGATTTTAATGCAATCTACCTGAATAGACAATAAAAAAAAACCAAACTAATACGACATCGAACGACAAAATTTCAACAAGAACTACCGAATCAGAAAATTCAATAACCAACACAAAACAAAATTATGAAATAGAAAAAGAAATCGCCTAAAAGAATCAAGAACCAAACAGAGAAATTTCGGCAGCAAGCAAATCACCTTAGAGGGGATGCAACCAACATTAAGACAAGTGCCGCCGAGAGTCCCACGCTTCTCGATGCAGGTGGTCTTGAGTCCAAGCTGAGCAGCCTTGATGGCGGCAACATAGCCTCCGGGGCCGCCGCCGATGATGACGACATCATTATCATCAGATCCCGATGAAGCGAAGCCCCGAGAAAAGGTCAACTTGAGAACATCCATGGAGGAAGAATGGGACGCATTCCTGGAGAAGAAGAAGGCCTTTCGTCTAGCAAAGCTCGCCATAGCCATGGTTGATTGGAAACTCGATCGAAACCCCTACAGAGGCTCTATACAGTGGAGGATCGAAATGGGCGTTTCTAATCTTTCTTTCTTCCTACCTCTGACCGAACCCCTAAATAGAACAAAATAATTTGGTTTGTATTTTTGGACGATGGCTGTGTATCTTTTGGAAATTTAAAATATTAAATTAATAAAAATATTCTTTAACCCATTTTATATTTATTTTAAAAAAAATCTTATGGTTAATATATATACCAAAATCTCGACATATATGGATTATTTTTAAACTTTTTAATATTATTTTTTAAAGTTTATGAATATTTTTGAAATATAGTGCGTGAATATATTTTTAAAATTTTTTAAAAAATATAAAAGTATTTTTGAAATTTTCAAAAAAAATTATGATGTTTATTTTTAAATTTTAAAAAATATTTAAGAGTATTAATAAAAAATTTGAAAGTTTTTAAAACCTTTTTAAAAGGTCAAATGATGTTTTTTTGAAACAAAATATCGGCGGTTTTCATCCAAAACTAACGGTAAGAATATGTTTCTAAATTTTTTTTTGAAATATTTTTCGGACTTTTAAAAAAATTAAAGTATAGTATATAAGGTGTATTTAATAATTTAATTCTATTAAAAAGAATGGATAAATATCCTAAAATATCAAAAGACAAAGGGATGGTAAGCCCATATTTGAGGAGGAAAAAAACAACATTATCTTATAGTGTGAAGTTCACAAGGAGGTAAGATGGTGGCCTCACATGGTCTACCATCACACAAAGGATGTTTGGTGGTGAATGGCTAATCCAAAAACAAATCTCCAATGCAATGGATGGTTGAAGCTTTTTTGTCTTGTGATTCATCGTCCCAATTCAATCTTAAAAACGGAACATTCGTTCAAATATGTAAAATTTAAATTTTTTTTCAGAAATAGCCGTCGTTTTTTTGTTGTTCAAATAGGCTTGAACGGCTTAATTCTATAGCATTTTGTTGTTAAAATAACTCTTTTTTTGTTGTTCAAATGGGCATCAACGGCTTAATTCTATAGCATTTTGTTGTTAAAATAACTCGTAAGATATTAAATCTCGATTGCCTCTAAACTGTTATTAGGTCAACCTACAATCGTGGCTAAAAATAGCTTAAAACCTCAGACTGCCTTAGCAAATAGTAAGAGGTTTTTTTCCCTGATTGTCAAGGTCACTCCTTTCTTCCCATAATGGAGATTAAAATCACGTTTAAGGAGATATAACCAAACACACGAGTCTTTAATTTAAAATCACTTCAATAAAAGATTTTTAAGGGAAAAAAAGATATTATCGAAGACCTCTCGAAGCTTTTTTAGTTAACTCTCGTGGCTAGCCGATAACAAAACTCGAAAAAGAAGTGTTCGAGATGAGTAAAAATACATTCATTAATACATAAAGCTTAGAGGAAATCCGTCCAACTTCAACTAGAATGGAATATAACAGTGTTGATCAAACAAATTTTCATTTTCCATGCCGAAACCAATGAAACAAAAAAGTAGAGAATGAAAATGAAGAGGCAAGGCTTTCATTAAGCATTCAACAGTAAGCTACGACATGAAGAGCTAAGTTGCGTACCAAATTACAAGGGCAGGGCTGACCTCTGTGTACAATTTGAAACAGTGTACAGAACACAGCAGTGGGAAAGCTTGAATCTTCACTCTTCAGCTGGAGGAACATCGTTCAAATCTAAACCCTCTACGGGCAACTCTGGGGTCATTGGTCCCAATATTCCATCAGTAGTCAAAGTTAATCCACTCTGTATGGTTAAGAAAACAAGTCAACATTTAGGTTCAAAGTCCGCTGCAAAGAGAAATGAAGGATCGCAGAAGATTGAGAACAAGATTTGATATCCGAATAACCATAAGGACTTAGAATGTGTATGAAATTTTGAATGACATTAGAGAGTACTAATTTCCTATGAAGTGTTAGGAACCACGGATCTCCACAATGATACGATATTGTCCACTCTGAGCATAAGCTCTCATGGCTTTACTTTTGGTTTCTCCAAAAGGCCTCGTACCAATGAAGATGTATTCCTTACTTATAAACCCATGATCAACCTCTTAATTAGCCAACGTAGGACTCCTCTCCCAACAATCCTCAATATGAAATACTATTTCCATAAGCACCTCCAGAAAAGAACTTAATAGTATACTAGTATAGTTATGAACACTTCTAATATCTTATAAAGGATACTTTTAACTAGTCCAACAGTTATGCTTAACACACTTTTGAATTATAGGAGTATCCAACACGATATCTTATAGAAATCCTCCTAAATCATAGGATATCGACCAAAAAATATAAGAATATCCAACAGAGTACAGCCCATTGTCATTTCCCAATCAATGATGACATTCCTTTCTATTCTATAGTTCTACATCATTGTCTTTCTATTTGACACACAAAAAGAATGAGTATTAATGTAGATTGTTTATCAAGTTGTTGGTTAATAAAGGGAGCTTAAGTCATCCAAGATCCCACATCGGTTAAGGAGAAGAATGAAACATTCTTTATAAAGGTGTGGAAATCTCTCCCTAGCATACGCGTTTTAAAATCCTTGAGGGGAAGCCCGAAAGGAAAAGCCCAAAGAAGATAATATCTGCTAGCAGTCCACAAGTGCATAATTGGACTTTCATCCCACATTTCAAGTACCCAATGAAGTAGAAAGGATGTATGTTTCTTTTCTTTTTTTTTTTTTTTTTTTTTTGGCAAAGTAACTGATGAACTTTCCACATTATGGTTTAGAACTACAGCATGTAAAATTTAGTTGCATTTATCATTAACTTGGTACAGTTTAGAAATCTCAAGGATAGATCGCTGTGAGGTACCTCAGGCTGAAACTTAAGCATGTCGGCACGTGCCATTGCCTCTGCATAGGCTATTCTTTGTCTGAAAGTTTGTGCCATCTCCTCAGCCTGTAAATAGAAACAAAATTATAGTTACAATATACCTCTAGCTATTTTTCATCTTTTTACCTTCTTTTTTAGTCTACTATTTGATAGGAAATGAACTCTGAATTGAAGAAAAAAAAAACGAAGATAAGGTTTTACCCGAACTGAGGCCACAGGAGGTTACATATAGGCCCTCCAAAAACTATTACAAATACTCCTATCAAGTGCGCTCTTACAAGAGGCTATACAAAACACGAGGATCCAGGAACTCTAATATCTCTCTATTTTCAAAATAGTTACTACCTTTTATATCCAAATATACAAAAATCGAGCTTTACAAGCATTACTCCATATGATGCTAGGTTTTGTTTTCAACATTCAAGGGATAACCACCAAAAATCTATAAGATAAGTCTGATATAATCATAGTTTTAAAATGCTGAAAACAAGAAAGAAGCACATGCTACCAGGGATGAAGGCAAATTAGCATTAGTTGGTAGTTTCCTCTACCCTACCATAGCACAAGAACTTGGGCATATGAAAATTTGCAAATTTATCATTATGGTAACACTGTAGCAGAAAGACCATAACCACGTTCTCGTGCACGTATTACGAAAAAAAATCAGCATTGGTACAAAGTGACAGAAAAAGATAAATCTAACTAGCAAAGAGAATACCTTTTCAAAGACAAGCTTTGGATTGCGAATCATGTCCCCTGGAGTGGGCTCTAATTTCTTGGTAGAAAGACTAACTCGGCCTCTCTCACGATCATGGCTCAATATCATGACCTATGCCAGAATAACTCATTGTAAGACTTGGGAACATGAGTGTGAGAAGCCCTTAAAAATCACTTGAAGGCCATTAAACTTACCTTGAGAGTGTCTCCAGGCTGAAGAACTGTTGCAATATCTGATATCCGATCATGACTGATTTGACTGACATGAAGAAGACCATTGACTCCACCAATGTCGATGAATGCACCATAAGGTTTAAGGCTTTGAACCGTCCCAATGACCACTGATCCAATTCCAAGCTGTGCCTGGCTGTCAGCCACGGCCTTACGGTTACTAAGGACAAGCCTTGATTGTTCTTCATCGACCTCCACAAATTTCAGAGGAATCTCTTTCATGAGAAGCTCTTCAGCAGTTGATTTCTGAATAATTACACGAACATAATGAAAAAAGAGGTATGATGTTAATTGCCAGTATATAACTAAAATAATACGAGTAATCCGATTTGTTACATCTATAGTCCTTGACACCAAAAAGGAAAGGAATTCACACATAGAAAATAGAAGAGTATATCGTTGGTATCCAATACTTTGTTAAGGGAAGGGAGTGAAAATTAGCATGACCTTCGCAAATAACAAAACCATTCATCAATTAACAATTGTGAGAAACTAAACTGCTTCACTCCAACTATAACCTATTACATATACATAAAACGAGAAAATCTTTCAAAATGTGAAAGTCATCAATAGCTAATAGAAAATACCGTTGATATTTGTGAGAAAGGGACGAACCCTCTTAGGCCTTCCACAATGGCCACAACTCCACCTTTGTTTGCATCAACCACCTGAATATTGAACACAAAAGAATGGCTACATATGAATTGTCAAAGTATCAAACAAAAATTAAATTTATTGCAATCTATCTGCCTAAAATTTTGGGTTTAGTGGCGATTTAACATAGTATCAAAACTAAGTTAAAGTCCTATGTTCATAGTAAGCCATCAATTCAAACTTTTGAGTTTAGTGGTGATTTAAAACTAACGATACCAGGAATGTTATAATACTTCATAGTTTCTTATTACACAACTAGACCTCGATCTTACACCTATACTTCAAACAAAAAAATGAACAAAAGAACCACAAATTGGATGGAAATACCCACCTTACCCTTGACAACAACATCCTCTGCTTGAAGCTGTCTGCACCTCTCCCAAGCCAGGTCATATTGGATGGATCTTAAGCTCAAAACCAAGCTATCATCAGCTTCATTCTCACCAATAATGACAAACTCCTGTCTCAAACCAGGATATATTCCTGCTTCTTCAACATGTTTTATTCTGTGAATGCAAGCCTCCTGCAGTGGCAAGTATGCAGAAGACTTGGCAGTAATGTCAACGAGTGCTCCATTGGCATCCGTACAGAACACAGTACCTTTCACCTGAAGAGGAAAACTACATAAATTATGGCCCAATCTCCTTCAAATGCCCGAAGATGACACTATCAGTATACCTTCCAATTCGCATAAGCATTTCCACTTCCATTTCCCAGAACAACATCGAATTAACAAACCATTCAAGTTCACAATATCCAAATTCCAGTGTAATTAACAAGAAATCTCACAAAATTACATAACGAACTATAATCCAACACTATCAAAACAGTTCCCAATTCCTACAAGCAATCGCACAGCATCAAATTAAAGAAAAAAAATCAACTCCAGAACATCCCTTCCACACAAAATTACAAGAGAGAAAACAAAAAGAATACGCAAATAACCTTAGTTCCGACTTCAGAATTGAAGTCGTATTTCTCAATAGCGGAATGGAAATCCTCGACAGTGAAGGAGATTCCTTCTACAGGGGCATTACGGCAGCGTTCATATGCCTCCTCAAAGATCTCCTTGAGCTTGAAACGCTCCTTCACCTGTGGACTGGGAATGGGGCTCATAATGACAGCAGCTTGAACGGGAAGTGAACGGGCCCTGTTCTGCAGATGCCTCGATGAAAACGGCTTCGAGAGAGGCGATGACGATAGAGGCGCGCATCGCAGCCCATTGAATTGCTGAGCCATGGAAGCCATTCTCCGTCTTCCCTCTGAGGCCCCTACTCTGTACACAGAACTGATAAGGTTTTGGGTTGGATAAGGCGGAGGAAATTACTTTTGAATAATATATAAATTAGTAAATATATAGTGAAAGAGTTCGAATTTCGTTGAATTAAAAAAATAAAAATAATAAAAAAAAGGTTTTTATATGATAAATTGGTAATAATTTGCTCATTAAATTTTAATATGTAAAATAATGATTATTATTAATATTCAATTAGTTACTTGTAATTTTAATATATAAAATATAGGTTAAATTAATAAAAATGTGAAGTGTAGCCTCGTTTGGAAAGGGGGAACAAAATATTTCTTATAAAGGTGTGGAAACCTCTCCCTAGTGACGTGTTTTAAAACCTTGAGGCTAACGGCGATACGTAATGAGTCAAAGTGAATAATATCTACTAGCAGTGGGCTTGAGTTGTTACAAATGATATTGAGCCAGCACCGGGTGGTGTGCCAGCAAGGACGATGACCCCCAAGGAGTGGATTGTGAGATCCCACATCAGAGTCACACATCGAGTTATATGCCGACGAGGACTTCAATACTTTATTGTTTATTTTGGATGAAAACAGTTAATATTTTGTTTTAAAAATACCTTCAACTTTCAAATACGGTTCAATTTAAAAAAAATTCATTAATACCATTAAATCTTTTTGAAACGTTCAAAAATACCCCTAATGTTTGTATTGTGTTTAAAAAATACTCATAAAATTTTAAAAGTACATTCACGTCGTTAAACTTCATAAAAAAAATTTATACCGTCAATATATAAATGAAAACCATTTATCAGCACCTTATAGATTATTTCGTATTTTAAAGTTATCGTCGAAAGTTAATGAGTATTTTTATCCATTTATTCGATAAAAATAATATTGTTATATAATAAAGTTTATGGATTAATTATGATTTTTTTTTAATTTTCCGTAATTATTTGATTAACTTCCCTTTCATGGATTTGAGTCCATGGACTATTCCATGGATCTTGACGTCAAGCCTTGCCCCCATTGGGTTTCCCAAAGCTCAATAGCCCATTTCATACATAATGGGCCTAAAAGTTGACCCAACTTCAATTGGGCTTTCAAAACCCAATCAGTTTTGCAATATAATTGGGCCAATCAAAGCCCAATAATAACTTGGCCCAATAAAGTAGTTTGGATCTACATGGACTCTTTAATAAATGGGCCAATGTCTAATCCCAATCTATTGGGCCTGAGCCTTTGTTTATCTACAAAGTAATGGATCCACGTGTATCACGTGAGCCATGGAACTTATCCATTTTGGGTTTATTTAATTTGATTTTTTAAAACTATTTTGATCTTTGTGTAATTTAAAATTCAAGGGTTAACATTTGTATTTTTTTTTTCTCGATTCCGGTCTTTTGTAGCCCGTGATTAAAAAGACTCGTCATACAATTACGAACGACTGAAACTAGGTGTAGTCTACAAAACCCGAGCCAAATAGAGTATTTGTCAAATAAATAATTACGTAAAGATTTTATCATATGTGAACCAAACCGAGCTTCTCTACTGACAAGGCTAAGCAAAGGTGTATAATCGAAAATTTCATACTCGAAACTTCGCTCAGAGCTGATTTATTTCACGATGATAATATGACATTGTTTGGTATTCTAATTCCACGCTCAAATAAAAAACAACTCTAATTCTAATAAACTATATATATTTAAAAAACCGAGACATAAAAAGACAAAAGAAAAAACATGTTTTAAAGATGGATCAAAGTTTCATATCATAAACAAATTTAGAGGCATAAGAACATTTAAAACATAAAATATGGTAAAAATTCATGAAGAAGCCCCAAAAAGGGGAACACAAAGGGGACAATTTGAAACTTGAACTGACCAAATTTGGACGGCCGGGCAGCGGGCAGACATTGAATTGGCATTAAGTGAAAAATAGTAATTAAAAAATGTGAAACTTTATTATTATTATTAAATAATTTTGGTTTTAAATTATTATTATATTATGTTTATATTTTACCATTAAGCTTTAGCCAACTAAGAACTTCGAGGCACCACGAGAATTGTAAGGTTGAAAACCTTGACTTTATTAGTTTCAATTAAAAAATGTTCGTTGTTATCTAAATATTTTTTTTATAAGTTCAAAAATACTTTTTCGATTTTAAAAACGCTTTATTTCACGAGTAATTTGAAGAACCTAATCTCAAAAATTATATGAAACAACTTATTTTGATAAAAAAAAAAAAAAACTAATTAGAAAATGATTAAAAAGAATTCGAAATTACTCTTAAAAAACACCCAATAATATTAAAATTGCTTTTTTTTTCTATTATTTCTTAAAAAAAAAAGAATTTAAATAATTGAAGATATTACTTTCAATACTATTTAAATTTAATATTGAAATTGATTTAATTAAGCTTAATTAATTGAGATTAAACGTATTAAATTTTTTTCCTAATAAAGAAATTAAGAGTGAGAGAAACTTTACATGTGCATGATTAATTATTTATTGAGGGAAAAAAGTGTGGAATGTGAAAGGAATCAATAATAAAAAAGGGAATTAAAATAAATTCTAATTATGAAAGTTTAATAATTAATTATTTGGACATCTGATCCTACTCACTATTTTTCTCCCTTTTTCTAAATATCAAATATTTATTAAAAAAAAGATGTTTTAAGTTATAATTTAGTGGTAGAAAAAAATTGAAATTATGAAATTCGTTATAATTGCGAATTTGAACCTAATTTGCACGTGTAACATAACTGTATTATCTACCTATTTTGAATTGTTTTATTATTTTTAAAAAATCAATACATTATTTATAACAGAATCACGTTATCTACCTATCTTTGGCTATTTCTACGAGCGACGATTGTTTCCATATATCAACGTGGGTTTTTTATGTAGCTCCTGAACGTAAAATGGTTTGTCCTCGCTAACATACTTATTAGACATTTTTTCACGTGGCTTCCGAACATAAGATTGTTCCAAACTAAGCACGCTTAACTTTAAAATTCATATGATTAAGTCTAATAAAACTAAAAAAATTAAATAAATAATATGCATTTACACTATAAAATTATTGGATAATGAAAAGGTTCTTATTTTGTTAAAAATATCATCTTAAATAAAAAGAACGAACGGAAATTGTTATCAAATTAAAAAAATTTAAAAATATATTCTCATGCACTTTTCATTCACATTGTAATTAAAACAAAAACCTAATTTATGTTTTTTTTAATTAATGAATTTCCTAGTTAATGCTACAAACGCGGTTAAATAATGGACAAAAGGAATCGAAATTAAATTAATAAAAATAATATTGATAATTTGGTCTTTATATTTATAGATATTTTGTTGTAGGCCCTAAACTTTATATTAAAAATTTTATAAGTAAATTAAAAATCACCACATTTATATGATTAATTTATAATTTTAAAAAATTTAAATTTTATTCATAAATTGTGAAAAATACATCTATAAGGTCTTCGTTAGTAAATAAATTATTTATTCCTCTAATTACATAAGTTTTTATTTTTCTCTCCCATTTTATAATATAAAATGTCATCTCTGGTTTAAAAAATTAAAAAAATGTCGTGTTTGATTTGAAATTAAAATTAAAGTTATAATAATGAAATATAATAAGAGCGAAAATTAAGAATTGATTTGGAATTAATGATGGGTTGGAAGACTTACTTAAGAGAGAGATTAAATTAGCAATTAATTAAAAGGAAGGATTAGATAGAAGGTGTAACGCCTCCCATAATTAAGGAGGAAAATGATGAGTTCTATATTATTATTTTCCCTTTTTACAATCACGTGCATATATTTAATAAACTATTTTATATATTTTATATTGAAAATAAGTAAATAGGTTTAACTTTTAAATTTATGTCAAATAAATTTTTAATTTTTAAAAAATCTATTATAAAACATTAATTCGAGTGATCAATATAAAAAATCTATAGACCTAAACTCAACTGTCTAATCTCATTTTGTATAGGTATAACAGCTCAAGTTCATCGATAGTCTGTTTTTGCTTGTTATGTATCGTCGTCAGCCTCACAGTTTTAAAAATGCGTCTACTAGAGAGATAATTTCACATCATTCTAATAAATGTTTCGTTTCTCACTTCAACCAATATGGAATTGCACGATAGATAAAATGAAAATAAATCATAGTGAATTTTGGATATATTTTGATAAAAAAATAAAATATTTTTGGAGAATAAAACTTATATATAATTTAAACAAAAAAAATAGATTTATTTTATTTTATTTTTACTATATTGTTTAATTCTATTTATTAATAAGCACAATATTGTAGAAAAAGAGTTATTTTTGCTTCAATAAATATAACTTTATAAAAATTTGGCAAAATTATGCTTTATGCCCCCACTTAGCAAAAGACAAACGCGGTTTCCCAATAGGACAAAAAAGGGTAAAGTTGGAATTTTAAATTTTGGCATAATGATTAGTAACGTATTAGTAAAATATGGCGACCGATGATATTTTGTGCATTTACATTAGCCCAAATATCTAATATGAATTTTTACCATAAAGTTTTATTTTTTAAAATTTATCGACTAATTTTAATAAAAATCAATATGAAATGCTTCCTAAACTTATATAAATTTAAATTTAATTAAATGCACAAAAATATTAAATAACAAAACTCACAACTTTAATAAAAATGTAATTATAATATATTTTTGTTAGAAATTTTAAGAATTTAATACCATAGCTATATTTTATAATTAATAATTCAATTTTCTACGCTTTTTTTTTTAAATTATATCCTCAAAATTACTTTTATTCAATGTTGTCTCAGTTCACATATTTTCATTTAATTTTTTTAAATAGAATTTTTGGGTAAAAAACTAAAAAAAAAAAGCATATAATTAATTATACAATAATTGAGAATGAAGTTAGTGGATTGTGATAAAATTAATTATACAATACTTTGGTTGAAATTGGATGCATTTAAGTAGGAAATAGGCAGCCCTAGGGTTTGAAATAGATGAGTTTAAGGCCCTAAAATGATCATTTAATCAACCAATTTGGTCATAAAAATGGAATAATTTACAAATATTACACTTAATTTTCAAACCCAATTGATAATGATAGTTAGTGGGTTGTGATACGATCCATTACCTAAACGTAACATCCCCTAATCAAGCTACCTTTTAATTATTATTGTTATAGTGGGTCCGAGAACGACGTTACTAAAATATAATAATTTACTTAACAAAATTGTAAAAATAACTTAATTTAAAATAGTTTTAAAAAAAT
This sequence comes from Cucurbita ficifolia, assembly GCA_033971965.1. Lineage (NCBI taxonomy): Eukaryota > Viridiplantae > Streptophyta > Magnoliopsida > Cucurbitales > Cucurbitaceae > Cucurbita > Cucurbita ficifolia. The sequence continues at coordinate 10,048,010 of CM066967.1, read as the reverse complement.
TGAAAATGTAACCGTCAAAACTTACCGTTAACAAATATTGTAATTTTTTGTCTTTCCCTTTCGGACTTTCCCTCAAGGTTTTTAAAACATGTCTGGAGAGGTTTCTAACCCTTAAAAGTAATTTTTCGGGGATCAATATCCTTATTGGCACATCGCCTCATGTCGTACCCCGAAAGGGAGTGAATTGTGAGATCTCACGTCGTTTGGGAATCGCCAGAGAATGAAACATTATTTATAAGTGCGTGGAAACCTCTCTCGAGCATACGGGTTTTAAAAACTTTGAGAGCGAACCCGAAAGAGAAAGATAAAAAAAATAATATAATATATGCTAGTGGTAGGCTTCGACGGTCCTTATACTTTTTATTATCGTATTATGGTTAATATTTTTATATATATATATAGTTTAAAAAAAAGGGTAAACAAAAAAAAGGAACAAAAAGAATGGTGGGTTTAAGAATGAGGTGCCACTGAATCTGGACTTCGTGTCAAAATGCTTGTCCTTTCAAGAAATGACTTACTTTTCTCTTCCAAAATTCCTTTTTATCTCTTATTTTCTCTCTCCTCTTTAGAGTGAGAAAGAGACACATTGGCATCAATTATTATTATTTTTTTTTTATCGTCATCGCCACCATCATCGTCACTAAACTAATTACAATTACACCAAAATCGGCACCTAAATATTGAATTCCTACTCATATTACGACATGTATGTTATTATAAACTTATTGAATATTTTCGATTTTTATAAATAAAAAAAATCTTATTGTTTATACTAGAAATGCTCGAGACGGGTTTACGAGCAAATTAACATTTAAACTGCCTTCGTAGTGTAACACAACTATATTAATATAGTTCTTATAAGATATTCATTTCTAACCCTAAATTCGATAAACTTAGCTATATGAATTATTGTCTCCACCAAAATCAAATCGATCAATTTAATTTATTTCCCCCCTCATTTTCACTCAATGAGGTTTAATAAGGATTTGGGGTAAGAAAAAGAGAAAGAAATTGGGATATTCAGAAACGGTGGACATGATTGGGACACACGTCTTATTGCCACGTCAGCATCCATCTCAGAAATTTAAGTATAAATTATCGCTCTCGAGTCCTCATTAGCCGACCCTTCCATGAAGAGCAAAAAACGATGGGGCTTTTTAGTAGTAGCGTTGTAAGTGCAATTGACACGTAGGCTACCGAAACTCGAAACACTTGTTTAATCAAACTATTTAAGGTTCTCAAAAAAAATAAAAAAGAAATAGAAAAAGAAAAGAAAATTTGGGTTAGAATATATAAATATTCTTCCAATTTAGCCCTTAAATTTAATATTTAAGGATCCTTATAAACAAATTATTGTAATCATATCACTATTTCTTTTTTAATAAACCACAACATTTTTATGTGTTATTAAATAAAATAATATTAAAAAAGTATAAGGATTAAAATAAAATAATAATATTGATTGATTTTAATATATGAGAGTTTCGAACCTACATAGTTACGTATACTTCATCCTCATAATTAATTTACTTTATTTTAATTAATTCCTTTAGGGTTTACGAGGGTAAAATGGTCAAATAAGGCAAAAAGAGAGAATAAAAAAATTAATTTAGGAGCGCATGCGTTGAAGGTCAAAAATGGGTGAATAACCAAAATAAAATAATAATAATAATAATAAATTTTAAGTTAACAAAACAATGACGTGTTTGGGTCAAAGACGCTTCAGAAGAGTTTGAAGAGAAAATAAAAATAAAATATATATTCTTTTTCTTTTTTTTATCTCTTCCAAAACGCACCGTCCTTTGAATAAGTCAAAGCCATTTATCCTGAAAATTCGGCTTTTTAACTTTGAATTTTCAAAATTCCAATCACTATCCTTCTTAATTCTTCCCCATTCTGATCTTATCTTTGAACACATACTTTGGATGAGTGTGCCGTTGCAAGCGGCTTCCCGGATTTAACCGAGGTCAAGATGGTTTGAAGTACAGGCTCATCGAGCTCAACCTCTTTCCTTCGGTAGGTTATGGATCTCGATCTGTCTCCACAAGAAGAAGTTTATGGATCTCGATATGGATGTGCACAGGAAAGAGATCCAGCCTTAAGAAATGGTCTTTAAAAAGAGGGGTCTCTGAAGAACAGGTCAAATGTTATTTTTGATATAATGATTTAACCCTCGTCTTAGTTTTATTATTATTATTTTTTTAAATTGGAATATTATATATTATTATATTCGTGAGAGTCATAGACATTAAACGCTGTCGCGCGGTCGCATGTGTCAGATTGTATCGAAAAATCTAAAATTAACTGGGTCGAGGTTAGAGAACTCTTTTAGGGATTTTAATTTTTACTTATAATTAAAATTATTTTTAAAATAAATGATATAACATTTATTATTATAATGATTAATTTTGAATTTTATTATAGTTCCCTTTGAGGGAGTAGGAGAATGATAGAAGTCGATCATGCTTCTAGATTTTCCCTGCCAACCTTTTTCTTCTTACACGCATCGTATTTTAATTAATTAATTAGTTACAAATATTTAAAAATAGATAATAATATGAATTTAATAATGGCTTTGTAGATATTATATGGTCTTTATTTCAGAATATATTCCTGGATTATAATATGATAATTCTTAATATTTAAGCATATTCCAAATGGGATTTGATAAATAAATAAAGATTATTCTGAATTAAATCATTATAATATGAAATAAATCGAGAATTAAATAATTAACTAAATTAATACAAATTATAATTTTTAATAGGCAGTGGACGACATAGATTTTAGCACGTGACCGTCATGCCCATAGAATATTAGGCTTTTTCTACAAAAAAAAAAAAAAAAAAAAAAAAAAAAAAATAATTCTCAAAACCTAGGCACTCGCAATTTCTACTGGCTACCCCACATTTATAATAAAAAATAAAAAATAAAAAATATATATAATCTTATATTATATAATCATCATGGACATCTAATCACATTTATTCATATAAAAGGGTTTTTTAAAGAAATATATTTTTTAAAATATGATTTTTTTTTATGTGATTAAGAAGCGATATTTATTAAAAATTAAAGAAAGTATTTAATGAATGAATAAATAAATAAATCTGAAAAATTGTTGAAATTAACGTTTATTTCTTGAAATTAGAACTACGTGGCAATTTCTAGTTTATTTCTTTTCTACTAACGACTATTAATTATTCGATTTTGACCATCGTTCTCGTGAGATTTTTGTTCTTGTAATGTCACTTTTGTGGGGTTATTATTATTATTTTTTTTGTGTGTATAATATGAATAGTAAAAATAAATGATAATTATAAAATTTTAATTAAAAAAAAATATAACAAAATTGATGTCATCAATAATAAAATAAAATTTTACGAGTACCAAATGCTCTCTTACTTCCACCTTGATTCACCTTCGAACCACGGCCTACGGGAAGAAGTCTACTTTGACACTATATATAATTCTTATGTTTGAAATTTGGGATTGCGAGCGGTTGAATCTAGATTTCAAATTCTTATGCAGACACCCGACATTTAGACTATTAATGAAATTATATCAAAGTGAAAAGAAAAAAAAAACAACTCTTGGCTCTATAAGTAATAGGCTAGCGTGGTCGCCAGCTTCCAGCATTTTTACGGCTCATTGCCTTCTCTTTTTTCTCCCTATTCTACCTCTATCCCTTTTTTTATGCTACCCATTTCGGTATATTTTCATTTATTTTCCACATTTTTAGATACTTTTAATTTTTTTATTTTTTTTTATATAATTTACAACTTAATAGATACGAAATTAAAATTTTAAGAGTTTGATCCCATAAAAATTAAAAAAATATATATACCTTAAACGTTTTAAAATTTTAAATTTGTTAATGATTTATTCGATATAAATTTAAAATTTTAAAAATTTATTAATATTTTAAAATGTTTATAAATCAAGTAGATATAATTTAACCTATATTTTAATTTGGAATTAGGGTTTAGGGATTTTACATGATTAGCTTTTGGGTTTGTTTTTTCCTTTTTTTTAATTTGGTTTTTGTTAATTAGGTTAGATGATCTTTGTTGCTTCGTGAGGGTATTTTGGTAATTTTATTTTTGATTTTTTGTTAAATAAAATTAAGTTAATAAACTATATACATTTACAAGTTGAGGAAAATCCATTAGATAAGAGAACCAATTAAATTAAAATTAATTCATAATAAAATATTAACACGTTGTTTCAAAATTTAGTTTTTTTTAGTGTAAAATGTTGAACATAATAAATAAAATAGGAAAAGAATTATATTTTACAAGAAAATAAAATAAAAGGAATTAATATATATGGCCACTGAAATAAATAAGCTCAAGTTTCAAAGGGGCTCTAAATAGTCAAAAGGTAGAACTCGGGAGGGAGAGGAGAGTCGCATTAACTTCATTAATAATGAAGATTAAGTGGTAATTAAGTGATTAATTAATTAAACTCCGTTATTGCGGCTTACTCCTTTAATTTTTCTTTTTCTCTCATTTTAAGGCCCTCAACTTTCTCTATCTATAAAACCACCCCCCTTTCTTCTCTGTCCTCCCCGTAGCCCCCTTTCTCTCCCTCCCTCTCTCTCTCTAAAAACCTTCGTCGGAAATCAAATCCATCCGCTACTGATCGCCGGGAAATGGACGGAAATAAAGACCGACAGATCGATTCCGGTAACTTCCACGGCGGCGACGACGATGGAGACCTGAGACGTGGACCGTGGACGGTCGAGGAGGACATAGCCCTCATCAATTACATCGCTAATCACGGCGACGGCCGCTGGAATTTACTCGCTCGATGCGCTGGTAACTGATTCCTCGACGGAACCCTAACTCATTCCGATTCCTCTGTTTCTTTCTGAATCTGATTTTGTTAATCGCACATTTCTTTCGTCTATTTGAATCTGTAATTGATCGATTGATTTACAGGTCTGAAACGTACCGGAAAAAGCTGCCGGTTGCGGTGGCTGAACTATCTCCGCCCGGACGTCCGCCGTGGAAACATTACGCTTGAAGAACAGCTCTTGATTCTCGATCTTCATTCCCGTTGGGGAAATCGGTACGCGATTTTATTGCTTAATTGTAAAATGTATATTTAATGTATGATTTCTCATTAATTTCTAAAAAAAATTTAGTTTATGAATTTAAGAACAAGAAATTTTAATTTTCAGTTGGTCGAAAATTGCTCAACATTTACCGGGACGAACGGATAACGAGATAAAGAACTACTGGAGGACTCGAGTTCAGAAGCACGCAAAGCAGCTGAAATGCGATGTTAACAGCAAGCAATTCAAGGACACCATGCGATATCTCTGGATACCGCGGCTCGTCGAACGGATTCAGGCTTCTGCCGCCGCGACAACAGCCGTCGACGGCAACGGATCGTACGGATCAGTGGCGCCGCCGCTGATGAACGGGAGCGATTTCGTTAGTACTCCTCAAGTCACTCCGAGTTACGCGTCGGAGAATTCCAGCTCCGGTGGAGGCTCCTCCGACGGGACACAGGCCTCCTCCGTGTCGGAGTTGACGGATTGCTACAATAATTTCGGTTGTTTTTCGGTGGGGTATGGGCAAGATACGGCACCACCACCACCCCCGCCGCCGCCGGTTGGATTCTTCAACGAGGGGGAATTGGATTTTCAAGCGATGGAGCAGAGTTCTTGCCAGTGGCTGGCGGAGGACGGCGGCGTTGACACATCGGAGAACTTCTGGAGTACCTGCGGCCCCGGCGCCGACTATTTCTGGTTCTTGCAGCAGCAACTGAATTAAAAAACTATGAACAAGATGAAATAATAAGGGGAAATTATACATAATTTGTAGAGATCAAGATCATGATCCTTCTAAGAAGAAGGGGAAAAAAACTAGAAGAATTCTAGGATTTTACGAAGAACAGAGTCCAATTTTTTGGATTGTTCTTATCTTCCTTTTTTTTTCTTTTTTCTTTTTTCTTTTTTTTGTTGAAAAAAGTGTTTCTTTAAATTTGCAATTATTGGGGCTTGGGGGGAATTTGTATAATTGAATCTTGAGGTTTTTTTCTTCTTTTTATATTTCTCATTAAAGGAGTGCTAGCTAGCTAGCTTCTTCATTCCTTCTTTCCTTTTTTTTTTTTAAATAATTATTTTATGGTAACCTTATCAATTCCTTGAGGTTTATTATTGAGCTTAAACTAAAAAATTAATAATTAATAAAAACTATATAAAATAATTTTTATTTAGTAAGAGTCTCTCGCAATCAAAATATATTATCTGTCAATGTCATGAAATAACTAATTCGGGTTTATAACATGAGTAGGTGAAAAAACAATTGTCCACGAGCTCGGAATTTTCAAACTCATCTACTTGTATACACAACTAACATATCTACAAAACTCGACTTTCAAAACAATTTAGTACATACTCGAACACCAAACATACGAGCTCCTATCGACGTTTTAGTTTAGCAAATATGTAGATTTCGGAGACAAAAGTATACCAGTCAATGTGAAGGTAATCAGTATTTGAGACGAATATAACTCAATAATCGACATAAAATAAAGCCAAACGTGAATAGTGATATACATTTAAATATTTTGAGTTCAACAATGCAAAATAAGGATGGAATCTTGGACCTCAAAGGTAATAATAGACATTTTATTTTATGAATTATGATTAAATTAAAAATCCGTTTTACAATAAGGTTACAAGGGTAATTTAACGCTAATTTAAAAAGGTTAATGTTTTCATAATGGGAAGTACAAATAGTTATGTGTAAATAGATAATGTTGAATTAAAATAATAAAAGACATTGAATAATTGGTTCCACTTTTAAATATTTAAATAATAATTTTGTATGGAGTTTAGAAGAAACTATAAGCTAATCTTATAATTAAGATATTATTGATGTCCACAGGGATTGAACCAGACCAAAAGTTTCCACAATGTTCTAGATTTCCAAAAGGGGCTCATTCCACTAACGTGGAGCTCCCTGATTCGTTGGTTTCTAGGGTTTAAAATGCAATAAAGACATTATTATGGGGCCAAATTTTTCAAAAGTTAAAACATGTTGTTATCATGTTTAATGAATGCCACCTATGTACTGTGTCCCCTTGTTTTATTTGTTTATTTACAAATTGCTACCTCAAAGTTGTACTCTTTTTAACCACTTGTTCACATTGTAACCCATAAACTATCAATATTTGCACTCCCACCCTCATCATATTTTTTATTAGAAGTTTTGTTTTATGTGCTATGACAAATTTACCTTTTTATCCTCAAAAGTATGCAACTATGTGGGTTTAAGCGTAATTTCACAACCATACATTTTTTCGTATTGATTTGAGTTAAAGAAGACCTTTTTAAAATATAATTATAAAAGTGAAAAATATGTTTATAAACTTAAAATATAAATAAAAAATAAAATCCACGATGGTATTGGCATTAAAAAATAGATTTGAAATGCAAAATAAATACAAAACAATTAAAAATAAATTAGTAATAAAAATGTGATAATAATAATAATGAAAGATGGGCACGTGCGAAAGGGAAGGTTGAAACGTGATGAAATGGAAGAGATTGGGTATGGCGGCGGGGTATCTTCCGTAAGCCACGTGCATCGATGCTAACCCACTTTGTCAGTGGTCCACAAAGCTAATCTGTTCACAAACTGCCACGTGGAAACGGAAAAACACTCATCACAAAAAAGAAAAAAAAAAAAGGAAATTAAACTTAGGCTTCCTCAATAGAAGCACTGACAGCCGCAACCCTTGAAACAGCCCCCGTTAACTCAATTAATTAATTTATTATAATTTCGATCGAATTATTTATAATATTTTATTAAGTGATTCAGAAACTAAATTCTCCTTCTTTTTTTTTTTTTTGAATTTTATAAATTAATTTACAAATATAATTATTGAGTGAGATATTCAGATATCTACGGCGACAACTGGAGTCCAACTCCTAAAAGACATACACACGTGGCAAATGGGTCTTCTACACGTGGGATCCGTTCATCTTTCGATGTCGTACTGGACTGTCTAAAAAACTGACTTGTCAGTCAAGTAGTTGGTGGGTCCCACACTGGAGGATCCAAACCCTTGTGCTGCCCCTATCCACCCACTATCTCACGTGCCTCTCTCATCTCTCATTTTCAAACCCCCATTTTTTCTTTTTATTTCATTTGTGGGCCCTAACTTTCCTCTTATTTACCATTTTGCCCCATTTCCTTTTCTTTTATTATTATCTAACTTCCCTTTTCCTTTTTTTTTTTTTGTAATTTATTTATAATTTATTATTGAATTGGACATTTTCTTTTTCTATTTTTCCCCAAATAATAAAATGAGATATTTAAATTAGATTAAAAATGTATGAAAAACCTTGTAACCATGCATGTAAGTTTACTCACTACAGAATCAAATGACGTAAATAGTCTACAGCTAAATTGTCACTCTCGAATCTTTCGTATCAGTCGAGTTATGTTCAAATTGGTGATGTGTCTCTTAATTGGGATCCATTATTATAAACTACCATCGATATTAACCATGGTTAATAATATTAGAGTACTCCGACGGCTTTTAACCATAATTTTTTCTGTAAAAAGCCACGATACGATCTTAGAAATGATGCGTGAGGTACACTCGATCGAGAAAGTTGACGAGCGAAAATAAGATGTCAAAAGGGAAAAGTTAGGGATGAAAGAGAGGAAAGTAGATGAAGAGACGGCATGTGGGGTTTGGACTTGCGTGGAAGGCTTTCCATTGAAAGCGATGGGAACTAATTAGCAAACTAAAGAAGGAAAGAGAGAAGAAATTAAAGGGTAATGGGAGTTTGTGAGCTTTCAGTTTCAGAAAGCTGTGCTTCAATGGCGGCCACACACAACCATAGTTGAAATTCTTGTAATTCAAAGTTGAAACTGAATTTGGGCTCATCCAGGCCGCACACGAAACCAACGATATAATTATAAATTATTCGAGGAGGTCATCATAATATAATTAAAAAATTAAAAGATTTATACGCTTCGGTGCCTAAAAGATAAATCACAAAATGGTGTGAGATCTCACATCGGTTAGAGAGGGAAACTATACATTCTTTATAAAGGTGTGAAAATCGTGAGGCTAACAACGATACGTAAAGGGCCAAAGCGGACAATATCTGTAGACGGATCTTAAGATTACACCCGACAATTGTGAAAGGCAATAAACAATATCAGTGTAACAGGACTGATAGTTTTGCACGGTTTGAAGGATGAGAGAGAAATTTCAGAAAATTACATCGAATGATTGTAATGAAGCCAGCCACATCGTGGTGAGCGGTGGCCTCGTTGAAAAATTTATCCAATACAACACGACACGGGAAAAGTCGACACCGGGCTTGGTTTAGTTCATTGAATATTATTGGTCTTTGGTTAATTTTAGGGTTTTCAAGGGATTTGTACTTGTTACAACTAATTAATATTAGGGTTGTGAGTGCTCATGACTTTTGCCTTTTTCTTTCCTTTCTACAGCGAGTCAACCGTCAATGCTTATCCATTCTTTAAGGGTTTTTTTTTTTTTTTTTTTGCTTAACAACTTGGAGGAGATTAATTTAATTGATGATGACCTTCATAATAATCAAAATTAAGTATAGAGGGATATGTTAAACAAAAACGCACCTCAAATGGTACGACCGCTTCACCTTGTCGCGTGTGGTATGTTTTAAATTATATTACACACTATTACCCTATTGATCTCACTTCATCTTGTCACGTTGTAACAGTCTAAGTCCACCGGGGTAGATATTGTCCTCTTTGGACTTACCGTCAAGATCTTAAAATGTGTCTTATAGAGAGAGACTTTCATACCCTTATAAGGAATGTTTTGTTCTCCTCTTCAACTGATGTAGGATCTCACAATCCCCCCCCTTAGGGGCCCATCGTTCTCGTTGACACACCGCCCGATGTCTGGCTTTGATACCATTTGTAACAGTTCAAGCCCGTCAAAAGGGAAAACTCATAGAGGACAATATCTGCTAGTGGTGAGTTTGAACTGTTACACACGTATGATATGTTCAAATGGTACAATCCGACCACCAATTCCAACGCATTACACACTATTACCCTGTTAGACCTGTCCCACTTCACCTTGTCAAGTATTGTACGTTCAAATGGTACAAACCAAACCACTACTTCCAACTCATTACACACTACGACCCTGGTTGACTTGTCTTATTTCACCTTGTCACGTACAGTATGTTCCAACGATACAAACCAACCACAAATTCCAACACATTACACACTACGACCTTAGTTGACTTGTCCCGTTTCGCCTTGTCATTGTAGCATTTAGATTTGTCCAACATAATGGCTAAGCGCCAAACACCAATGTAAGCTCAATACATAGTAATGTCTTCGATACAACACGTACATCACAAAAACAATATCGTACGAGCTTGATCCTCGTCAGCTGTCCTAAAGTGAGTTCGTATCGATTGAAACCTACCCACAAAAACTTACTTTAAACCCTAAACGTGACACGTATCGAAATACAATAGAGAAACAAATAATAATAATTCCAAGCAATAACAACCTACAATCCCTTTCTCTCACGTAAACCAAAGCCAAAAGGAATTGTACAAAAGAAATTGATATTAAATAAATGAAACAAAATCTAAGTCTTTTGGAAGTTCCTTGTTTGGCTGCATTGATTTCGGATGGCTAATTTTACTTGGTGTTTGGCGTTGGGTGGGATTGTGATAGCCACATCCATTATTTTGTTTGACAAACCCCTCCAATATTTGGTGTGCAAATAAATATCAACATCAATACAACACCTCCTCGTTATCGCATTTCTCGGGTTCTTCCATCTCCTTTCGTAGCATTTCTATTTTAGTTTCGAACTTTTCCAGCTCGTTATGATATCATTGTACTTATGTATTGATATGACATCATGCATATATAGTAAAACCATGTCGGGTGTCAAACCGAGCATAACTCATCTAATTTAGATATATATACTCGTCTACGATGTTATGAAATAAAATAATAAAAATAATGCAGCTTGCGTCGATAGAATCGATCCTAGCTGAACATATATTTCTATAGCTAAAACTCTACTCGATAATAATTTCATTTTTTTTTTTGAAAAATTAAAAAATTGAAAATAGATTTAAAAAATAAAACTTGAATTTAGAAAACATTTATGAAAATTAGATATTTGAACAAAAAAAAATTAACTTATTATTTAAAAGAAAATATTAAATGGGTCTTTTTAAAAATTAAAAGTAGAATTTTTTAAAGAAATTAGTAACTTAAGATGTTAACAATATCATCTTAAATATCATCTTAAAAAAAAGAAGGTTATATACTTTTATATATATATAAATGTGTTTTTTTTAATGATTAATTTTAATATTATATTTGAAACAATACCAAATTGAGATAAAGAAGAAAAAGAAAGCAGGAGCAGCCGCGTTGTTGGTTGGCCGACCATAGTACCCGTTTACTTGTTGTTGGATCATCGGCACACGAAACACGGGTCAACCCGCTTTCTAAATTCTAAATTATTATTATTATTTTTTATATATAAAAAAAACTTTAATTATTTCATTTTAAAATATTGAGAGAAAATGATTTGATTTTGAAATCAGTGGGTTCCGGCGTATTCATTCATAAACACGATCAAAAGCCGAAAAATACACAGCAAAATTTAACCCCATTTGCATTTATTTATTATTATTATTATTATTTTTTAATATAGATTATCTCTTACCTCTCTCCCTCTTCTCGATTCTCGGTAGGTCTTGTTTTCTTTTAGTTTAATGAGATAAACACGAGATCGACTTTGGGAGCTGCAACATTAATATGATATATAATTTATCTCCACGTTTGACCTAATTGTGCTCGGGAGATTGTTGAGTCACTAAATGATATCCTTCATTTCTTTCGAAGGACCTGACCGACTTGAGCTCGAGATGACTAAGTTACGTATGGAATATGATAACGACAAAACTATTGTTGATATTGTTAATGGTACATAAAGTTATGCGTTCGGTCCGCTTTGTCTCTAACACGTAGATTGGGTTAAAATTTTAATGATATTTGTGTAATTACCCTTTAGTACTCTATTTTTATTATATTTATAAAATTTTATTAGTTTATATACATAATTGTTAAACTTTTAGACGTACGGCCCAACAAAAATGGGCTGCTATAGCTCTTAACGGGCCGGTATTCTTTTTGGGCCAATCAGGATACAATTTGGGCCTTAAATTTCGGAATTACAGGCCAGTTAGAGCCCAAGTTGATTTAAATATAATAAATCTCAAATTTTTGTGTTTAATAAATGTTTAATTTATTCAATATTTTTTAATTTAAAATTAGTTTTTGAATGGTTGAAGATTTATATTAACATTTTTTAAAAAAATTTGAGATTATATTTTTTAATTTAACCCAGAAATTATTTTGTAGGCTAACGGAGAGCTCAACTCGACAAGAACAAGACTCATAGCTGCCGCTGTTCGTAGACAAAGCCTTACCTTTCTGCCCTTGGATCGATCGTAGTCAACTGGTAATTTACTGTTATTATTGTTCTGAAATTCAGATCATACAAATAATCCGCTTCTGCATTTTGCAATTTTTCTCTCTGTTTCATAGATTTGGATCCATTAGTTGCAGAAGATCCGGTAGGTTTTCTGTCACTATTTACTCATCGTGTTGTCTTTCAATTGCCGAGAAGATTCATGTCTAAATTTATTACGGTTTTTCAATTTCCTGGCATTTTTGAACTTCAGATCATACGCCGTTAGAAGTTATGGCTGGATATTCCTCCACTGCTGCCGAGAAGAAATCGTCTGACGCGGTCGACGATTTACCGATCTTCAATGCTGAAAATTTGCAAAACAACTTGAAGATTATATACTACAGGTTTTCGATGCATCAACGAACTTTACTTGCTTGCAAAATCATCTGACCGTAGTTGATTACTATGAATATTTATAGAGTTAGAATCCTTCATTGATAGGCCTTTTCTTTCCCAAATCTTTGAAAAGGATTGTTTGTTTCTTTTTAATTAGCAGCTTATGTAACTGTAAATTGAATTGGCTGACCTAAAATTTCAATGGGCCCCGATCACTGTGCGACGGAGACTGATTCAATTCAATTTCTCAGGAGTGTCTGCATTTAAATTGAGTTGCTACCAAAACGGAAAAGATGATTATTATCCTCTTATAATTCTTTTGAGTTCTGTGAATTTGATTCTAAACTTCGTATCATCTTTTGCAGCCGGACGTTTTTGTCTATTATTGGTGGAGTAATTGCTGGAATTTTGGGATTCACTAGCCTGACTGGATTTATATTCTATTTCCTAGTCATGGCAATTACTTCAATTGGACTTGCAGCTAAGGCTGGATTCTCCTTTCATTCGTATTTTGAAAGCTGGAACCAGATTCTACTTGATGGCTTTCTGAGTGGCCTTATGGTATGCATTCTCTGCTCTTATTTTTTTAGATTGGAAAAAAGTTGGAAGACATAATAGAGAAGAGGAAATAAGAGAATTATATCAATTTGTTTACTTGAAACTGACTTCTGTTGAATTCTGTGTTAAATATATGAATATTCAGATTTAGTGCTTCTAGGTTTTCTAAGTTAGAAACCCTTTCATGTTAGTTGCATACATTTGTTCTAGATTGTAGCCTCCTCGGGTTCTCTTTTAGGGTGATTTTTTATCCTCCTGGTTAGGCTTTTGTACGTTGCTGATTTTTGTACAATTTTCTCATTTCCTGTTAAGGAAAATAAAGGAAAATGCAATTCAAATGAGGGTTTATTTCGTGAGATTGTGTTTGAAGGATATTTTGAAAACCTTGTCTGAATAAGATATGCCTTGGTAATCAAAGAGTTTAAATCTAAATAGATAAAAAGAAACAGGGATAACAATTTGATGTCGTTTGATCATACTGATGGGTAAAGGACATAAAAATAGAGGAGCAAGTTGATTTCAGGAGACTATCAATATGGGGAGTGGAAATGTTGAGAGACTATCAATGCAGTGAACCTTGAATGGCCTGAAAGACTGAGTTGGATATAACTGGAAAAAAATAGGACTAAATCCCGGAGCTCCCAAAATCCAATGGGCGTTTCTTGGGTTTGTCTCAAGATTATGGCCTAATAAACAATGATTAGATGGAGGTTTTCTAGGAATTGAAATTCTATGGTAGGGGGTTGTTAACGGATGCCTCTACTTTCTTAGAACTCAAGGGCACAATTGCACAACCTATAGAATAGATAATGATGCGAAATTCTTGGGAATTTGATCTAACAACCTTGCAGAAGAACAAGACCTTTAGAACTAAATTATCCAAAAACCCCAAAACGATAAGGAATCAACCTAATGGTAAGTTTTGAATTGGGTTACCTTGATGATAAAAACCAGAGTAAGGCAAACTCGTTTCTAAACTCTTGATTTGAATCACTCCACAAGATAGTTTGATCAAGACTACTTGAATGACTCTAGCATGCAAATTTAAATACAAAAAATGCAAAGGTACAACTCATGACTTAAGAAGCATAATATGTGACTTTCATTTTGATCTCCAAAATTCTCATACTAAAATAATAACTTGAATAACTATTTATAGCCTAGAAAATAAACCTTAGAGAAACCTAGTGTTGATGGGGTCTTCTCTACAAAATCCTTAATGATGGGCATGGGGAAAAAGTAGAAGTAATAAATCCGAGGCTAGCAAAGATAGAATGGAAAGGACATCACCCTAAAAAGGTAAGTTCTTATTTGGAAAATAATGCATAAAGCTAGCACAAGCAAAAATCTTTAAAAAAGAATGCCTTACATTATTCTTTCTTCAGATTGGTGTTCATTATGCAAGAAAGAAAACGAATCACAAAATCACTTATTTATGCAATGCACATATGCTCAGAATTTCTGGACAACGATTATCAATATATTCGGATGACATTTCACATTTCCTAGGGAGGTAAAGGATCTATTGGACATGGCCTTAACCTATCATCCATTCAAGAATGCAAAAGTCCTATTATGAAAAAACTTCATCATGGCTTTCTTTTGGAATCTGTGGAAAGAAAGAAATCAAAGAATATTCGCATAGAAGACACAAACTTATACAAAACTCTTTGACAATGTTGTTTACCAAGCTATATCTTGGTGTAAACTGTCTAATATTTTTACTTCCTATAGTTATACCTATACTTCCCTTATTGTAATTTGGGAAGGTCTTGTAATCATCATGGATATTACATCCCCTTTGCTCTTAAAAAAAAAAAAAAAAAACTCTAAAAGAAAAAAAATACGATAAACCTCCTTAAATCCCAGAATTAATATTATAACAAGCTAACCTAAAGTTTGTAATCTATCCAAGAGTAATTGAAAGGTCACTTGATATAGTTTGAAGTAGCTTGCTTTATACCGTATCAGATACTCTTGATATAGTTCTGAACCTAATTTTATTTGTTCATGATTTCCATAGTTTATTTAAATTACGAATACCATTCGGAACATCGTAAACAACATCCCCCTTTTTCATTGTTAAAACAAAGCCCCTTTCCAGCAATAATGTTACTGTAACATAGTTTAAAATGAGGGAGTAAATGTCCTATCCTGAATGGATTTGAAAGAATTCCAGAATTCTAGAATTCTAGAGTTTCGAAAGGGCCTGTAATAACCTCTGATAATCTTTCAGTAGAGACTAGAGAGCATACTTTTCTGTTAGACAAAAGAATTGTTTGATCATTGTCTCAGCACATTATGGGTGCTTAAATGAAGAGATTGCTTTACACCTTCACCATGTTATTTGTCTTTCGTTATTTTCATGTGTTTTGGCATGCACCTACCGACACTAACCTTTTGTTTTAACTTTGCAGTCCTTCGTGCTCTTCTGGACGTATCCTTTCTATAACTTTATAGTTATATACATGATGTTTGATAAGAATGCCAATTGTGTTTGGGACAATCTTTTAATATGATAAAAGTGTTTTTCTTTTGCCTAATTTGAAGTACTTTCCAAAAATTTTGAACTTGCACTAAAAATAATATCGAAAATATTGTTTTTCCTAGAGAAAATGCTTGATTAGCGTTTTTTTTTTAAATAAAAAAAAAAGCTTCTTTAAAAGTTGTTTGCTTCTAGAAATTGTACGTTGACACGCCTACTTGAACAGGATCTGTTCTAACGGTTGTAGAACTATAGACTTGAGTTCTAAGAAATTTTTTGTCGACTATGTTTTTCTTGACATGAAAAAGATTTGCCTACGATATTGTTCATATATTCTGAGTCCAGAATGCTGGTAGGAATGCGAATTCGAAAGTAGCTGCAGCTTCCAGTACAATTCTACCGAAGACTCGGAGTTGATGACTTTTGTCCTTGGAAATAATTATTAGATTGAGTTATGTTCCATTTCAATTCCTAATGACATCGTGACAAGTTCATTTATAATCCTTCATTACTATGTTTAGAATCTGTTAAAAGTTTGTAAGAGCAGGATTTTCTGATGCTATGTACGAGTAGAATGGGCATAGATTTTGTTTATTCCTTTTAGTTTTACAAGTTCCTTGAGATTCATCAGAAAATGTGAAATTGCACGGATTTGTTATAAGTTAAATTACGAGTTTAGCCACTCAACTTTTAAATTTATATTTATTTGTATGAACAAAACTTTTAATTTTATGTTTAGGAGATCTGTGCATTAACATTGGTCAATAATAATATATAAAATATTTTTAAAAAATTATAACCATGTAGGGGTGTTATGGTAATTATATTTGAGCAGCATAGCCCACCCTGCCCCTGTTTGCTGTTTGGTCCATTGATTTTGAAATATGATTTGAATTTTGTATTTTTTACACAAAACTCAAAAAAAAAAAAAAAAAAAAAAAAACCCCTTTTCTTTTTCTTTAATTATGGTTTTTCTTTAATTACGGTTCACATGCATTCTATGCACATTTATATTTTTTTAAACCTTTTTTTTGCCTCTATTTTATATAATTAGAGTAAGTAAATATAAATAACTTATCGTAATCAATAATAAACTAATTTTAGTACTAATAAATAATTAATTTTAACTTCCGAACTTACTTGAATTTAACTCAGTTAAATTAAATATTTAGTTGGTAGAAACAAATTTCAACTATCATTATTTAATGTTTTATATGTCCTTCAATTTAAAAAAAAAATAATAAGTCAATAACTTAACAAATATAAAAAATTGATATTTAAATTTTTTGTATATATAAAATAAAAAATTATATTTTTTTAAGTTTAAGAATGGGTAAATTATAACTTATTTTATTTTTTAATTTTATTATTACGATTGAATTAATTATTTAAAATGGTAATTAAGGTCTACTTTTTAAAATTGTTTAATAAAATTTAGAGATAATTCCAACATTTATTTATATTTTTGTCTATAAAAAGGAAAAAAATCTGACTCCCTCTCACAAATATCAAATTGAGGTCAATTTAGAGCTCGAGACGGAGAGATGAGCCAGAGATGGTACGCGCCAAATTTCCGTTGGCCGGGATTCAGTCTGTCACTGCGTCCGGCGTCATTCAGTTGGCCGGATTTCAGTTTCTCAAACATCGGCATCGAGTGGAGCTCTCCGAACATCAGGTGGTTTGATTTTTCCATTCTCGATGATCTATTATGGACCTTCATCGCTCTTCTCGAATCCTTAGTTCTCGTTACAATGTTGTCCTGCTTCTTCTTGTGCTGTGGATTTACCCTCTGATTCGCTCAATCACCGATTGAGTATGTTGTATATATTTCTTTAGTTTGGTTGCTTCTATTTCGAAATGTTAGCAATTATATGCTCTGTAGTTTTGAATTTAAATAGTTTATTTGCTCCTGATGATTGCGTTCTTCGTCTTCTCGAATTCACGTCAGGATCCCTAACTAGAAAGCCTGCTTTAATTGAATGCTAATTAAAAGTCTAGGTCTCATCACTGAATCGATTTGAACAGCGTTGAAAATTATTGGAGAATTCTTTTGTACCTCCCTTTCCGAGAAGAGAAAGGCGAATTTCCGTAGGGAATTATCATGATCTTCAGTGTTTTTTGGGTGAATCATTGTGTTCATTCAATTATGGCGAGTTTAGCTTCTTTCTTTTGATTAATTTAGCTTGTGGATTAATCATCTTTCCGTTACTCGTGGAGCTTCAGGAATATGATGATTTGTGAGACCTCCTGTAGTTTTCTCTTTTTGATCTGGTTTTCATCACAGTGTTTCTGGTAGATGTTCGAGAATTTATAAAAAAAGTGTCGGACAGTTGGTATGATTAAATTTATTGGAATCTACTAGTTTAAGCTTTTGAATTGATTGATGATTTAACAAGGTATTAGAGTAAGACTTCGTGTGCATAGACTCATAGCCGGACGAGATAGTTTGAGAAACAACCCTAGGATAAACTGAAGACTTCACAAATGTGTCAAGAGTGTCAGTTTGAGTAGGAAATTTGTGTTGTTAGATACTCTTTAGGACTCAAAAAGTGTGATCCGTTGGCATGTGGTTAAGGGGAGTCTTTCTCGACTACGAACAAGAACCAAGCTGATTTGTTGAGAGCTTGAGGATTCGTTGGTGGTAAAGAGATGAACATAAGGTGTACTAGATAGGTTGCTTTTGGAAGCGTTGTTACCATTAGAAGAATAAGGTTAATGGTTGCAAAAGCAGAGAATGCAAGATTAGTGTGATATGCTTCCATCATCAAGTGCAAGTTGCGCAAAAAGCAAGTCTATTTGGGTGGATAATGTGGCTAGGTGAAGAGCCTGTTTGGTTGAGTTGAGTGGATAAAGAGTCTGAGAGAACGAGTTGCTTGTCTCGTGAGGGTGCTCTAGAATGTCTTCCTTGAGCCATTCCACATGCCTAAGTGGGTAGCTTCACAAAGCCTATAGCAACTATAAACATTTTTGACCAAAAAAAAAAAAAAAAAAAAAAAGCCTTAAAATGTACTATACAATACCCTTTTAGACCTTATGACTCAAGTGAGTCACCTCATGACATGTGTGTGTCGGGATGCAATGAGCATTGCAAGATGAGTGTCTTTGGTGTCTTCTTTTGTAAACGAGATTCCAAAGATAATGTTGGGTGGCATGGGCTTGTGGATGTTACACATCTCCCTATGAGTTGCAGGTTGCGTTATGGGGCCGAGCTTCGATACTGTGTCATAATGACTTGGCATGAACACTTAAGGGTTCATGCCTAAATAGTGCTCAAATAGATGGATGTTTGGAAGGTTCCAAATATGAAGTTAACTCATGGATTGATTCCTGATGAGTGTGTCCAAGTGAGCAACGAAGGTTGATGACATCCTAATACTTTGAGTGACATCTTAATGTATCAGTGAGACTTGAGAGATTTCTATTGTCTCTCCATGTGATAGTTGTCTTGGTAAGCATTATAAGGACCCATTAAATTTCAATTTGCAAAGTCATGCTCCCGATAATCGTTATAATGCCCCAGTAAGTCTTGATAAGTGGTGAAATCCCGTGATAAGCTTGGATTGAGGGTTTTATGACCATCTTGATTCAACGGAGGGTTTGAACACATCTTGGTGAAGTTGTGAATCAATGCACAAGTGTGTGGGCTGCGTTGTTGAGAACGATGGATGAAAAAGAGTCATCAAAAGTGGAATCTAAATTTTGTTTGGAGAAGAAAATATCTAAAAATAATGACAAAATAATGGTGGGGCCAAAATAATTGATTTGGAAAGTATGGAACTCAAGAATTAAAATAGTGTGAAAATGAAATTGTTTTACCTCCATCTGGAACCATGGATTTGAAAGGATTCAAGCAAGAAGCTGCGACTGATTGGTTGGAGAGGCGACAGTGGCGACGAGTTCATCGGAATGGTTGACTGCGGCGTGCATCAGGCAGAAGCGGCGCGTGGCACCGCCCGCGGGGTGCGGTAGTTTATTGAACTAAAGGTAAAAAGATAAGTCTCTTCTAAGCTGAGTGCTTTTGTAGTTTAGCTATTTTTAACCCAACTCCATAGTTCATCTTAAAGGAAAACAAGGCTTATAGAAGAAACTCTAGCCGACCAAAAACATAACCTAAATGATGTCTTTAAAGTTTGGATATTATGTCCCACATCCACCACTAGCAGATATTGTTTTTTTTGGGCATTCCCTTTCGAACTTCCTTTCAAGACTTTAAAACGCGTCTACTAGGGGAAGGTTTCCACACTCTTATATATAAAAGGTGTTTTATTCTCCTTTCCAACCAATGTGGGACATCACATTCTTTAAATTGAAAAGAATTGAAAATTGAAAGGAAAAGAATGTAATTCTTAATTATATTAAGACCAAACTCTTCATTGAAGTTGAAGAGATCTTGAAAACTCACTTAGCATAAATAAATTGAAAATTGAAAGGAAAAGAATGTAATTCTTAATTATATTAAGACCAAACTCTTCATTGAAGTTGAAGAGACCTTGAAAACTCACTTAGCATAAATGATGAAGTTGTATTTAAAGTAGCTTTGAAGCTCGAGCTACGTGAATGAAATTTGACTACTCTCCCATTAGAAGTTTGAGATTATTTTTGATTTCATTGAATGCAGTTTCTTTTTAACTTCTCTTTCCATTAAATAAAGTTTGAGTTCTTTAAGCAACTTGACCAATCTTAGTGGTCGATTATTATGTTAGTTAGACATTGATTGAATTTTTAGAAAAATCAATTTTGGAATTCAATGTTTTATTTCCTTGAATTGATATGTTGGTTCAAAATGAGTTATAGGGCCAAAAATTGATGTGGATTGATGCACCTACATTCTACCTAGAAAATATATCTATGTTTGAATTATATGCCTTAATTATATTGTAATGGTTGAATTTCCAAGGTTTCTTTTTAGGTAAACATTATTACTTTCAAGTTTTATAGAATTAAAATTTTGGGTAAATTAGAAATAATTTTATAGTTTGAGTGCTTTTATTGTAACAATCTTTTATATCTTAGGAGAGGTTTATGCACTTTACAATTGGTTATTGATAATGCTATAATATTAGGGTTTAATTATGACAATTTTATGAGTTTGGGGTGATTGATTAAACTAAAAATTCATGAGTGTGATTGTTTTATGTAATTTTTTCAAACATTATTATTTATTTATTCATTCATTCATTCAATTCTTGGATATAATGGTTTAGAACCTTAGTTTGAATTTTATAATGAATTAATTATTAAATTAATGTGTATAATAATTTAATCCTTATAATTTAAATTTTACGCTAAATAATGAAAAATACTTTTGAAATTTGTTTTTGTTTTTGTTTAAAAATACCTATATTCTTTTAGAAGTTACTTTCTTCTAAATGTTTCAAGATGATTCAATCATTCTCTCATTCTCGCCTCATATTTTAATAGACTTTACCTCTTTACCTCGATGAAAGGCTTCTTTATATGTTTGAAATAAATGATAAATATAGAATTTAGTCCTCCCATTCAAAATTAAACTTTATTGAATAAATGCAACTTCTAAATTATTTGACAATTCGACAACATAGACAAACCGTTAAAAATATCAAACTTCACGAAATTATTAGTTTAATATACGTATAGAACTGAATTTACTTTTCAGACTTCTCGAGATAGTATTAGGAGATTAAAATTTCTAATCTCTTGGTGAGAGTAGTACATTAGGCCAAAAATTCAATTATGGCACATTTTAAGCCCATTTTTGTAGGTTACACATTCCTTTATTTGTAGGCGAAGAAGGATAAAGGAGTTATTGCTGAATGCTTGGTTGGTCATGAAATGTCCACGATTTTCTAAAACGAAAAGTGTTCTAATAATATTACTTATTTCCTTCCTCCCTGGGGTGTTGCGGCACGCCGAATAAACCCTGCAATGATGAATTTGTTTTCAAAAATGGAAGATGGCAGCTCCGCTGGAGGGCTTGGAAGCGAACACGTAGTGATCGACATTGTTCTTGTCGATGATCCCTCTGTCGATCCTCGATTTGTAGAACTTATCCTTGTTTGAATCAAATCATGTGGGAACAAAGTTAGTTTTAATCTTAAGAAAGAAGACATTGTCATATTCTAGTTTACATTTATTTTTTGGAAAACTAACCTTCAGACTGAGAACGAATTGGGGAACAATGGCCTCTTTTACAAGGGCGACTGCACAGCCTCCCCATCCCGCTCCAGTTAGCCTCGCCCCGAGAGCACCATTGTCCCGACATATCTTTACGAGTTCCTCCAATTCGGGACAGCTGGCAAAACAAACAAGATAATGAAAACAATGCAAGGATGGGAGTAATTAATTGAATTGTGCAATGATCTGTACCTGCATTCATAAAGAACGCTACAGCTGTAGTGGCTATCATTCATAAGATCACCAAGTTTCTTAAGCCTCTCTTCCTCACTGCCAAAACAAAAATTCTCAACACCAAGTTTCTTAAGTCAAAAGCTAATATTTTTGAATTGGTGTTAAATATAAAAGGAACTGACAAAAAAGCTTGGACTTAGAATTTTAATTTCTTTCGACATAATCTATATAATGGAAAAGTTTGTAAATTGGCTTTTGTGAAAAAGAAGGATGGTAAAAATCTAAGACCCATCAGTCATCTTACTTTTTTTTTTTATAAAAAACAAAAGAATAATGTAAACGTAGTGAGAACATTAAAAGGCTGTTAACATAAAAAGAATAATATAAAAGTAGTGAGAACATTAAAAGGCTGTTAAATAATTCTACAAACCATCACCTTACACTCGACGAAACTGCTTCCTTGAAAGCATAGACCCGCTTGGCTTCGGAGTACACGTGTGACGATCGCTAAAAACAACCACATAGTGAGAGAGAGAGAGAGAGAGAGAGTTAAAACATGGGACCATAGATATGAATAAGCATGACTGCGCTACCTAGAGCAAGAGAGTTAAAAACATGGAACCATAGAGATGAATAAGCATGCCTACCCTAGCTCTATATATATATAGAGAGACAGAGAGACAGAGAGAATTGAATCAGGGGACCATAGAGACGAAAAAAAAAAAAAAAAAAAAAAAAAAAAAGAAAAAAAAGAAGAAAAAGAAAGCTTGCCGGCCATAGTTTGAAATGGAAGTAATTTCAATTCATAAGAATTGAAAGTAGATTTAGGTCCAGAAGCAATGTTAGACGAACATGCAAGTAGCACAGCAATTCGAAACATAATATATACCTGATACAACTTGAAATGCTTAGCAGCTTTTAGAACATCCAATGAAGTTGGAGAATTGCCTAAAACGGAAGGCAGATTGTCCACAGTGATTTGTTCAATATCTTCAGCTGTATAGGGTTCCTCCTTCAACAGTTCCTTTAACAGAGAGAGAGAACGACAGAGCAATAAGAATATGTTGATAACTTGATAAAGATATGAATGAGTGTTCATTAACCCTGGGAATAAGAATCAATGCATCATTCCCATGCTGGGATGGCACTTTGGCATGAGGTTGAGAAGTCTACGGGTATCCACAAAACCACATCTCTTCAAGGGTATCCTATACCCCTCCGAATTGGGAGGTTTGTGAAATTATATCCCATGGTTGTCACACTTGAGTATTCATAATAATATTACAAAATCATAAAATAAACTAAAAGAGGAAGAGAAAATTTTTATGAATTTTTTTTAGAAGATTGTATTAAATACAACTCTACATCCCCTGAATGTAACTATCATCTCCATCACACCAACAATTTTTTGTGTTTGTGGTGAAAAAATGTCAACAGAAAATACCTTGACTGCAAGCACAGGATCTGAAGAATTACGCTCATTAGCAAATGATATACACAGCCCTTCCACATCAGATAAAGTTTTCACTTGTGCTATTGCATCTTGTGGTTTCATCCCAAGCTTTATGCCTAGAACAATCTGAAGAAGCATCCGGAATCATTATTCAGATACATCTAAATCAGAAGCGAGAAAAATAGACGCCAAATTGTGAACCGTAGTCAGAAGAAGGAGAAGAGAAATAATGAATACCTCAAGAATAGGCTACACTATAATTATCCATTCTTTAGAAGTTGGAATTTCAGAAGAAGATTAATTGATCATATTGTAAGGAACCAAATAATCATATAACTCACATAGATGAAAATTCATCATGTTCAGAAGAAAGTAAAACTTACAGCAGCAAGTCGGCATTCCACAACTCTGTTATTATAATTTGTGGCAGCAGTGACTGCTTTCTGTGATTCGGCTAAAGAATGGGCTATAACAAAAGTCCCACCAGCAGGAAGTTGCACATCAGTAGCACGAATAGGATTGAAATCAATCAGCTCTGCAAACCCAGATTTGGCCATGACAGAGATTGCCTGCCAGGATAATAGGATAGCGTTTACAATCCTAGGACAACATTTGAAGCTAGAACGAAATTCCCATATTGACCATTACATAGATTTGAAACGTCGCCATAGATCACTTTCTAAGCAATTCAACAAATAGATCTATCTACGCCACTAATATTTCAATTAAGCGATTGCAATCAGAATCTATCTGTGGCCTTTGCAATAAAATAACATAAAACAAAACCCATCAATAGCACAAGCCATTCAATTATTCCCCTAGACAAATTATTCACGAATCACGAAAGTATACTTAAAGAAAAAAAAAAAGAAAAAAAAAGTGTTTAGATAATCCTTTTTTGTTTTGTTTCTCCATGTTAAGTCTGTCAATTGCGAAGTAGATAATAATTTTTAATACCTGATCCATCCCACCAGATTGTGTACCAATGTGCCGCTCACATTCACACGTAATTTGGGCGAGTTCTTTCTGTAGCCACAAGCGAATTTTTGTTAGATTGCTTAGATTTAACATAACTAAAAGTCAAATAATTGAGCTAATTACTTGATGTGGCAACTACCAACTTCACCTAATCAAACCAAGCAAGTTGAATCACACTACGTAAGCGTACCAAAGTAGCATTTGGTAAGCAGTAGATAGGCAAATTCTTGTTCATTTAACCCCAAAAGAAAACACAATGACAAAATAATCCAAATCTGATAATGCACCCAAAAAGTCCTTAATAATGCTACTACAGTACCATAGATTTAGTATATTGGCGCCAACCATTCACCTTATACGTTCATGTATCAAGCCATCAAGTCACTTCACTGGAATTGGATCCAGAGATCTCCCATGAGATATTGTCTCTTACTTCAAGTTCATGTATTAATATCAAATGAATTCATGCAAGAAGACATCTACTACATTAAAAACTGTGACCTTTCTTTAAGATGGAGTAACTGTTGGTATCACAATTAGTACGCAACCAAATTTCTGTAGGTTCAAAGTCCAATGACTTATAACAAGCAAACAGGGTACCTCCCTTGATCTGTGGGCCAAATCTGAGATACTAATAACAATCAATCATTGGGGAATATCACTGCTGACCGGGAAATATGAGTTGGGGCACCATAGAACAAGTTACAAACTCAATATATGTAAATTATCAAGTCAAAATCCAAGTCAGTCTTAGGCCCTACAGTAATCGAAGGCATGAGGAAAAGGTGTTACACCTTGGGAAAGTTATCACCAAAAACAGCCATTATAGCAATGGTAGCAGAGCAAACAAATGCAGCAGAGCTTGATAATCCAGATCCTGAACGAAAATAATGATTTTAATATTACTTTCATGTGACAAATTTTTGTTACAACAACTGTTGACATCAGTTGTTTTTATTAAAAAATTCTAACCTCCAAGGATAAAATAGCAAGCAAACTTCTATAACTGTAACTAACAGCCCATCATTGTCATTTTGTGTGAAAAAGTATACAAAACAAAACCTGTAGGCACTGTTCCATCAACAAGAACGTCAAGTCCAACTGGCTTGCCAACATCTTTTCCTTTTGATTTAGCAAATTCGTAATAGCCTTTGTACCTGAAACTCAAAGACCTTTAGATTCTGCAGGATAGGTAATTGATCAGTGTTCATTAATAAGTTCGTATAGAAAACAATTTTTTAAGAAAAAAAGGCAGATCATACACTCTTATGCTAAGATCATTACATTTTTAACATTATAATTAGATCATGCCAGTTTAGATTAAAGTTCAACACTGTCTTGAAAATATTGATTATGATAAAAATAAAACCTAAGAACAGAAGTATCCTGTATTCATATTATCTATAAACCAGTTGCGTACATAATGATAACCACATTCCATAAAAATAAAATCGTAAAAGAAAATTTGTCTGCTCACCCGCAAAGGAAATAGTGTCCCCATTTGTGATTCTTCAAATCTACTTCCTATAAAGTGAGCAAGTGTGAATATCTTGCAAGAACGATCACATCATAGGTCTTTTTTTTTTTGTTGATAAAGTACATTTATATCAATAGTATAATACAGTTATATATTTTCAAGACACAGTTATATATAATGAGTTCGAATATAATACAAAATAAACACATCCACAAAAATATAATAAAAGTCAAATAAAAGAAAATTTAAGTTTATACCACTCAGTAAGAACAAAAAACAAACTCTCTGGCCAACACAACCACAAATCAACAATTGCAACGTCAAAGCATAAGATTTCTATATGAACACTACTCTGCAAGGATTCAATATGCCGGAGGAAAGTAGGTCGAAAAGTGACTGGCAGAAAGAAAAAATTTCGAGTGAAATTTTACAGACCAATTTGGCTCATACCTGATCAGGATCCGCAGGATAAGTGCACATCGAGTATTTATCATCAACATTAGCAATTCTCAGAAGATGCTCCGCCTCTCCGGCGTCGTGCTTCCGAATTGCAACGATCGTATCAGGCCGAATCGCCATAGGCAACACCGAATATCCTTCATAGTCTATGTGCTCCCCGATCAAGTTCACTCTCCCTACACTCTCCACCGTTCATCCAAAACCGAAATTACAACAATAATCTAATCATCAATCAATCAAAAACACTATTATCAGGACAGAGAAGCCAAATGAAGACAGGAAACACATAAGTACCCGGAGAACGAGACAATACTCCGGGAGGATGGCCGAAAACTTGGAGGAACTTAGCCTTGAGATTATCAAATCGAAGGCGAGCTTCCTCAAGCTGAGTTCCATCGCCATAGACCGGGTCGAGAGAAGAGAAAACAGGTATCGGAAGGTCCTCATGCTTCGCCATTACTCCTCTTCGTCTTCTTCCTCGTACTCCTAATTTCCATGCAGAAATCAAACATATTCAAAAGAAATGGCGAAGTAAGATCTAAACACAATCCAAATTTGCAAGAAACAAAGAATCAAACTCATACAGTAGCTTCTCCGATTGCGAGTTCCGGCTAAATCTTCGTATAATCCTGAAATGGATCAACAACAAAGAGCAAGAGGTAGGTGAAAACCAAGTATTCTATAAATATTGAGAGCAAAAGCCTAACATCAGAGCGTCAGTATAATTTTCTTTTCTTACCGAATGTTTAGATCATTAATTAAAAAGTTCATTTGATTTGATTGACACAACGCACGAGAGGGGCACGTGTCGATGGCGCCAAGACGCCACGTCAGCTAAGATTAATAAAAGAAGATTTTACATTTTTATTTATTTTTTAGGTTTAGGGAAATAAGGAATCGAATTTTTATTATTGCATAAGATTCTGTTCGCTTGGGTCCCCAGCAAAAATCTCTAAAGGGCAAATTGGTAAAAGAATCCACTTTTTTTCTTTTTCTTTTTCTTTTTTTTGACATGTAATTCTTTTATTAAATGCCCAACTTTTCAAAAATTGCCCACAATATATATATATATATATATATTTTTAATTTTAATTTTTCTGAAATTGGCAAAAGAATATGAATGTGGTTGTCCTTTTAACACGGGAAGGATTCCTAAATAAGTATATATTCACAATATTGGAAATCATATTCATAACTATATAGTAAATTATACAATAAGATTCTCAAAACCATTCATGTGCCACGTTATATGTATGTCGCATTATATTCTTATAATGTGATCGAGGAGTATCAAATATGCTACAATTATTACCTAAGTCTATAGTTTTATATACCTATAATAAAATACGTCAAATACATGTATATAATAGTGTATACAGGAAAATCCACGTCAATTGAATTTATGTGTAACAGCTTAAGCTCACCGCTAGTAGATATTGTCTTTTTTTAACTTTTCTTTTCGGACTTCCTCCTAAGGTTTTAAAGTGCGTCTACTATGGAGAGGTTTCCACACATTTATAAAAAATGTTTCGTTCCCCTCTCCAACCAATGTGGGATCTCACAATTCATCTCCTTTGGGGCCAGCGTCCTCGCTAACACTCATTTCCCTCTCTATTCGATGTGGGGTCTCACATGAACCCTTATAAATATGTAAATCCCTACCTCACAAATGCTAAAATTTTGAATCGCTTCATAAGTAAGATATATCATGTCAAGTTTGAATGATTTTAAGCGTGCAATCTAAACTATATAAAATTGTATTTCATTTTACCAAACTATTAAAGCAAACCAAACCAAATCAAAATGGTTTCATGTCTGTCAAACAATATTTCATTTTACATTATTTTAAGAAAATTACCAATAATAATATATATATATATATATATATATATATATATATATATATATATACTCTAGAATCATGCTTTGAAATTTAATCGTCAAAAGAAGATATAAAATATTATAAAGAATATTAATTGCATCTTTATTACCCTAATAAAAAAGAGAGCAATTTGTATCCATTAGTTAAAAGTATAAAACTATATATATTTAAAAATTAAGTTGACTAATATGAATCCTTTCATTAAAAGTATTTTAATCTAAATAAAAACAAAACAATATCATTAATATATGTTATAATAATATAATGGAATTTCATGAAATGTGAACAAAACTTTGGTGTAAAATCTTTTTTTTTTCTGTATGAATAGTCAAGTTTTCAAGTCTGAAATTCGTTCGTGGCCGAGTCAAAGTCTCAAGTCTTCGAATCAACCCGTACTTTTTCGAAGAATCATGGGCAAATGACCTGCCTTTTTGCTGGAGTTTCATGGGCGTTGTCCTATTTCCTAATCAGATGTTTGGACGAGAGCTATACTCTACGAGGAGTCAAGCGGGTGTATGGTCTTACCATTTGACCTCTCTTCCCGTGTGACTAGAAATGCTTACGTGTGACTAGAAATGCTTAGTGACACAACCTCTCAGCTGAATCTTTTACGGATTTACTTATTAATTTTAGCTTTTTATCGGTCTATTTGTTGGATCGTTTCCTTCTTATTTCATATATAATTGTTCGGTTTCGTAACATGAAGGAAAAACTCTAAACCCTAATTTTAAAGAGATGGACGATGAAAGTATTGAGCTAAAACCGACGAAGTTCATAATAAACAAAGAATATAATACTCATAGAGAAAGCGTTTCATACTTGTGGGATTATAATCTGCTAAAAAATACAAAGGAAAATGGGTGATCTGAATTTCTAAACATACCAAAAGAGAATTTTTCATCCATTTTGTTCATCTTTTGGTTCCTTCCTCACTTGCAATGGCACCAAGTCCTGCAGAAGCCCATTGTCTTGAAGCAAGGAAGCTCGAGACGACAACGATGGCGGTGGAAGGGAAGACGGAGGAGGACGAGGACTCAAGAATGACGAGTCGTTTGTTAGAAATGGTTGCGGAGGGTTATACATGAAGGGTTGGCCGGGAATGTTGTGTTGGAATAGAATTCCGGTGGTGGCAACGTCGTGATCGGCAACGAGGCAATTGGTGGATTCCGATAGGATTCGGATGCTTCCTCGTGGCATTACCGGACTTTGGTGGGTGTGTTGGCCTTCGTACGTTGTGATGACGATTGAATGGTCGCTCGATGACCGTTCCACCCTCTTCTTCACACCGCATTGTGACGTCGTGCAACGATAATAGCTTCTATATTATAAACAAAATACATCACCTTTAAAATTTAAATTCGAAGTAAACGATATTATATCATTGTAAAAATATACAAAAAAGACAAACCTAGGATAAGGACTGTTCTTCACGGCCTTTTGGCCGTACTTCCGCCACCGATAACCGTCGTCGAGATGATCGATATCACTCTTTGTCATGAAAGCAAATCTGGGTTCTCTTTGCTTCTTCTGGTTCTTCTTTGGCTTCAACCTAAAACAAAAACAGTAAAAAAAAATTTTAAAAATAAATAAAATCTCCACTTTTTCCATTTCTTTTTTGTCCAAAAAAGAGAGAAAAAAGCAAAAAATAAAAAATAAAAAAATCATGAAGCTCAAAATTAGTCAACTAAATCAAATCAACAAAACCCCATTAATTACATGCCTTTTCCCATAATTTCCTCATTATAATCAACAAATTCTTAAAAAATGGAAACAATATCGTGTAAACCTCCAACTTAGATCTCCAACCGATAATATCATTGTTGGATGAAAGTTCCACTCCACTAATTTAGAGAATGATCCTGAGTTTATAATCAATGAATACTTCATTGGTATGAAACCTTTTGAGAAAGCCCAAAGCAAAGTCACCAGAGTTTATGCTCAAAGTGGACAATATGATCTGTGATTTCTAACAATCATATATCGTGAAATCTAGATCGAAAAAATTCAAAATGGGACGGATAATAATAATCTCTTACACATTAGAAGTCTTGTCAGTGCCGTTTTTGTCAACCTCTTCAATGGCAGCAGCTTCATTGGAGGAATTAGAAACGGAGGAAGAATTAGGCGTCGCCGGAGCATTAAGCACCTCCGAGGACTCCGGCACGGTGGAGGCCGGCGAGGAAAGCGGCGGCTGAAGGGGCGGCGCGGACGTAGAAAGCAAATCGAACATAGAAGAAGGATTATAGAAATCATGGAATCCAATCCCACCACCAAACAAGTCAAAAGAAGAAGAACAACAAGAAGCTTTATGATCATCACATGGCATGTCGAACACACCGGAAAAACCAGAACCACCCACCGGAAACTCATCGGAAAACACCGCTTGAGAGTAAATTCCGGTAGAAGTTGCCGACCCCATCAACGAGTCTTCAAAATTTTTCTCCATTTTGGATCGATCGGAGTTTTTTTTTTTTTTTTTAAGACATAATAATAATAATATTCTTCGTGGAAGAACGTAAGAGGAAAAGGAGAGTGTTTTGGATTTGTGGGATTTTGGAGAACAGCTTGGGGTGTAAGTTTTCCCACCTAGGATGGTGACCTACAGGTGCCGGTAATCGATGGGCATGGAAACAAGATCGGTGTTCGCAATAAGTGACAGAGCACTACTGAAAAAGTAGACTTCTGAACCGCGTAGTTTTGACCGGTTAACCGGTTCCAGTGTAAACTAGATTCTATTGGCCGTGTACACGTATGCAAAAAAATAAGGTTTTTTTTTAATATTTTTTTATATTATTATTCTTACGTGTATGAGTATATATTTTTTAATACATTAAAATTTTAATTATATCATTTGAAAAAATTTAAAATTTAATCCTTAAAAATAATTTTATTTAATAAAACACCCGTCGTACTCTCGACAATTTTATCAAATTATAGATATTATTTATGAGATCTTATTAAATTATAAGGGTAAAATTGTAATTTTAAAAGCCTATAAAATTATTTTTTCTAAAACCAAATTTACAATTTTTTTTAAAGCACATGCATAAATTATTTGTGTATGAATTACGCTATAGAAATAATTAAATTAATGTCAATTTCTTAAATAATTATCTATAAATTAATGAATACTATTATTCTTCACATATTCTAATGATTTAGAAATTTTTGAATATTTATTCCACATTTTTAATCGAGTTTAAATATTTAATCATTTTTTCGAAGGTTTAGGTATCACTAATCCATGTTTAATAAGGATTTGAATTAATTATTAAATATGTTTATGTCAAATTTTGAGTTGAAATAAAAAATAAAAAAAAGGGTGAAAATTGGAAAATAAATAGGGAAATATATGGTAATTAATGAAGTGTAATAACTATATTCTTTACTCAACCTAAAAATGCTTTCCCGTGGAATAAGCTTTTCTAAATAATGTAATTATTCCTTAATTAAAACAATTAATTAAGCTCTCTAACATAAATAAGCAAACGATAATATGGAATCAATCCTTTTTATTTTTATTTTTATTTTCAATTTTTATATTATAGAAATACTCCTCGATTTTTCATTTATTTCAAAAGTACCTCTAATTTATTAAAAATTGCAATATTATACTTTTTCTAAAAAAATATTTATTAACATTCCCATTTTATCAATATTTTTATTGATATGGTGGATTTTTTAATTAGAAAAAAATGCATTTCTTAGTTATATTGATATTTTTAAAGTTGTAGTAAAAAAAAAATATATTCAATAAATAGCAAATAAAATTGGAAAAGAAACAAAATATTAATTTACTTTTAAAAAAAACACGGAGAGAAAAAGCCCTAATTGAAGGGGGAAAGAGGGAGAGTTTGGCACGTGCGGTTCCATGGAGGCGTTTCTTTCCGTGCCACTTGAAAAATAAAAGTAAAAAAATGGTTTAATAATTAATTAATTAATTAGCGTTAAATTAGATGGTCTTGTTCCAAGGAAGTGGGCCTTTGCCTAAAAATCCATGGCCCACAACTTTTCCACTAGGTTTTCAATGCTGCAAAATGACATTTATACCCCCCATCAATTAGGATTTTTCAAAAGTAATTTAGGCTTAGACAACTCATAATTAACTCTATTTTGTTAAATTTTATTTTATTTTTATAAACAGAATAATATTTTAATTTTGTATAATACTAATAATAATAATTTTAAATTTAAAACATGTAAGTGAAATATGTTTCTTGGAAATAAAGTTGGCCAACTCCACCTTTTTCTTGACAATAATTTTTTCAAGGACAGTCCTATTGACACCTATATAAAGGACAGTTTTTTTTCCTCCACAATTATTAATATAAAAATTTAAAATATTCTTGTTTATTTGTGAAAATAATAATATTCTTATTTTTAAAATATATATATATATATATATATATATATATATAAGTTGTTTAATAATTTAATAGTTAGGTTATCGTCCTCGTACTATGCCTCTTTAACCTTCTATTTCACGTTAGATACTAAGCACTGCCCATATTAGTTTACGTTGGGGGCTCAATACAGGTGATGGTTCTAGATCATTCTAATCTCGGTTTAGTTTATTGTGTTTCTTCTGTACTTTGACCTTTTTATAAATCTTCCCATGATTATTTTAGAATTATACGTTAAACTATTTTGTTTGTGTCATTTGTCAACTAAAAATGTCAAATATGTCCTTAAATGTCCAATTTTGAGTCACATAGGTTCAAGACGTTTTTTATATGTAATATATGAGAATTTAAACCACCGACCTCAAGAAAACGAGTATATGTCAATTACCGTTCGAGGTTCCATGTTTTTTAATGTTGATTTGGGATTAATGTCGATCACTTATGCTTTATGACGTTGGATATTTTTAAAGCCCTAGGGATTAATATCATTTAAAACCCTAGTTTTGCAACTCTATATAATGGGTTAGTTGAGTTGTTATGTATGTATAATTAATTAATTAATTAATTATTAATATAGTGAAACCTAATTCGTTGACTCTAATTAATTTTTCATAAATATGTTTAATTTTTAAAAAAAAAAAGAAAATAAAACAAACAAAAAAAAAGCAGCGATAATTGCGGCATTTGGAAGCAATTCCAATAATAGTATTAAAATAATTTATTGATCAATTTAAAAATTGAATTCAAACAGAAAAAAATTCTATTTATTTTAGATTTAGAAAGAGTCAAAGTCAACAAAATTAATTTTTATTTGGTTGCTTCGTTGAAATTAAATAATTATAAAAATAAAAAAAAGAGAAAAGAGAAGAAAACGCGTCTGGTGACAGGGAAAACGACACCGTCTAATAATAACAAAAACGACAAGTAGGAAAAAGAAGGAAGGCGGTGAAGGGGGAATGTGAAAACGACATCTCGTTTTCCTTTTGGTTCTTCGTCCGACATCCCTCTAAATATTTTGTCCTTCTCATCAATGATTTGTATCAACGTAAGGAGTACGTTATTATTTTTAAATTTATTAATCGTAAAAAATTAATATTAAATTACAATATTTTTAAAAAGGAATGAATTTATTAGACATAAAATTAAATTTTATATCTAAACATAATTCGAGCATCAAATTTACAGTGATTTTAATAATTTAATTTTCCAATTTAAGCATAGCTTAGTTGATTAAACACTTTAATATTGAAAGTTCGATCTCTCGTACCCACCCCCACCTTTCAGTTGCACACCGATCAAAACTTTTTAATCATTTACTTTCATTTGATTTAATTAGTTTACTCATCTCGTGTGAGCGGTGCTATTTATTGATTACCTAGTCAAATTATCTACGAATGATGACTTATCCATTAAATTTCATATTAGTCCTTAAACTTTTAGTATTTTTCTCTTCATTTTAGCTTTTTTAACTTTTAAAATGTTGATTCCGAACCTTATTATTATTATGCTATCAACTTTTCTTCACTTCAACTGCATCAACGTACCTCGGTCCAAGTCATCGTCAAATTCTCATCATCCATCTGTTAAACAATTTAAATAAAAACAGTAATATAATATTGTAACAACCCAAACCGACCGATATTGTCTTTTTTTGGACTTTCCCTTTCGAGCTTCCATTCAAGGTTTTTAAAACAGGTTTTGATGGAAGAAGTTTGCACGTTATTATAAGAAATGTTTGGTTTCCCACCCATAGAAGTGGGATCTCATAAATATTGACCAAAATAGTTACATTTTAAAAGTTTAAAAAACTAAATTCTACGGTTCTAAAATTCGAGGAAAAAAAAGGGAAGCTAAAAGTTCGATAACCAAAATGAAATTTAAACTTGAGTAAAGCAAAAAAGAGAGGGCCCGTCTTACCGGTTGAACCAATAGAATCGTTTCACGAGTTTTATTTTGGATTAGAGATAAATATGAGGGTTTGAAAAATAAAGTATCAAAGGTTGTGAAAGACATGTGAGAAGGGAAAAAATGGTCATTTTAATTCAAAAAAGAAAAAAAAACATCATTTTCTTCACAATGTCAATGCGATCAGTTCCTATTTTATTTGGTCGCCGCCACTTTATTATGCATTTTTTGTGGGACATAAAAGGACCAAAAAACAGCCCCTTTTATTTATTAGGGCAACAGAATCTTTGACTATTTCTTTGTCAATAATATAGATATAATATATATATATATATATATATATATATATATATATATATATATATATATATGTATATATAGATTAAGAGATTTAAATTTTCAATTTTCAATTAATTAATTAAACTATATGTTCTATTAGAGACCACCATCACATAAGTTGACATAAGTTGAAATTGTAAATGAAGAGTTAATTTTCATAAAAAATGAATAATAATAATAATGTTAAATTTCAAAGAAAATAAAAAATAATAAGAACCAACCATTACAAGAATATCCAATGAACACTTTTGTATTTGATCTTTAGCTTTTGCTTTAGCTTTTGCTTTTCTTTTCTTTCTTTCTTTCTTTTTATTTTAATTAAAAAAATATGAATTCAAGACTTTTCTTTTTATTAAATTATCTAAAAATACATTCTTTCCAAAAAAAATACAAAGCTAGATTTTAGACTATGGTTTTTTTAAACTATTGTATTAAAATAATAGTCTTTAAAAGATTGTTTAAAGATAAAAATTATGATTGTAACAGTTATTTAAGTTTAAGATTAAATTCGATGAATGGTAAAAACACAAAACTCCGAGAGACTTATTCGAGTCATCATACAAATGAATCGGAACAAAATTCAATTTTTTACGTTCGAGTCGAAAGGCAACTTATTTATCTCTTTTCCAATTTTTTTTTTTTTTTTTTTTTTTTTGGTGACAAAAATGGGCAAAAGTTGGAGGTTTGAATAGTTCAAATCCCAATCTCTTTAGTTCATAGTATGAATACAAAGCCGCCGAATCGAATCGACAATTTCACTATTCAAAAGCGAAAACCATTATTACAAAAATTCATCTGAAAATTTATTTTCAAAAGTTGGAATCATTTTTCTGTTGATTTTTGTACTCTTCAGTTTCTAAGCTCTCAAAAAGTACAATAATTTTCAAACTCACCCATTGTTTTTAACACATAACATAAGCTTACAGATCTGCAACCCTTTTGAGGACACCTATCATTTTCTATGGTTGACCTTATTACACCACACGTCGTCCTCCTCCTACCCCGTGTTTCTTTTTTCTCGTTCCCGCTTTGCTAAACTCAAGCATTTTGTTTGAGAAGATTGAATTATAAGTTTCTATCTATTCAAAATCTATAGTTCGAAAACAATTTAGTATCAGTGTGACGTATTTATTCGGATAATATTAGCTTAGCAAAAATAAGAACCCCAAAAGAAAAGGCAGACAGACAAAATTGGAAGATCAAGAAAAAGGACTCCACCAAATAAATAATCTAAATTATTTTTAAAAAAATTAAAGAACACTTAATTGTGACCTAAAATAGTATGAAAGTGACCTACAATCAAAATTTAGATCAAATCATTGTCACACCAGGTCCCAATTTTCATTTTAATTTTTTTTTAAAAAAATTATATTTCAAAATTAATTTTGAGATATTTATAAAAGTTTACAAATAATAATAATATTTATATTTTGGGAAGGTCAAAATACATTTTTAAACAAAATGGTAAGAGTTTAAGTGTTATATATATAATTAACCTAGATAAATAAATATATACCATTTTGTCCATCCATTTTGTCCAATTATATCTTATAATTGGTCAAATGAACCAACATTTATCTAATAAGCATGCAACATCAATATTTTAAAACTACATTAAATCACAAATAAAAATTGAAATACATATTCTTCAAATGTTAACTTGAACATAACACAACTAGAAGACATATATCATTGACCTCTAGATCAAGAGATCATTGAAACCCGATAACACAACTAGAAGACGTATATCATTGACCTCTAGATCAAGAGATCATTGAAACCCGAAAATAAAAGGGTAAATCCACTCAACTATCATAAAATTATAGTTTAACCAAAAACATAATCTTTCTACTTTTGATAACAAGAATCGAATAAAAACTTCTTTGAATTCATTCCCCCTTTTCCTTTTACTCTCACGGAAGACTAAACCCATACAAACCTAAAACCACTCGAAAGCGATTTTGAAAACAAATACATAAAGTTATAAAGATGGTATTCTCAAAAGCAAATACACCCTCAACTAAGTAACGTAACCGGGACGACGACCCGACGACCATCAACCCGAAACTTACAGCAGCAGAATCTAACAAATGTAACAGAACAGGCAGGCACACAAAAGCTACCTAATTTCATAACAAATCTCATCCTAGATATAAGCATCACTTTTGAAAGTGTAGATGCGACCAGAACCCATAATGAAAAAGGTTCATTCTTTTGATAATGACAATGACAATGAAGGAAAATTTTGAATGGCCTAAATTCAGAAGGTATGTATGGATCAGGACGGTACTGCCAATCAAGAAATGGATTCTCCACCAACAATGAAATATGAGGGCTTGTAAAAAACTTACGAGCTTTCTACACTGGTGCCAGCTAGCTGAACTCGACGCTGATGAACATCCCAATTGTAAACACGGGCTATCGTCACCTGCTTAGAAGTTGTGTAACAAAAAAATTTAACAAACTGGAGATGAACTAAGCATGTCACTCTTAATAACAAAGTTGGTGTTGATTATGGATTGTTTTTTCTTTTAAGTAACAAAAGATTTATGATTTTCAAACTAAACTAGAAAGACATTTACTATAAATAAACAATATTTAGAATTGGAAATTTTTTGAACTTGGTAGACGTAATAAATATAAAATTTAAAAGTTACTGTCATATAAGACAAATTCAGTTTTGAGTTATGTCTATGAATGTTTTAAACAAGGTTGAATTGTCATTATAAACACAATTGAAAATTTAGAAAACTATTGGACACTTCTAAACTTTAAGGGTTTACTAGACACAAAAATTAATCTTTAAAAGATTAATGATTAGAAAGGGTGCAAGCATAAATTTCAAAAACTAAAAACAAAAAAACTAATGATTATCAAACAGGGCTAAGCTTTTGGTCTTTGATTTTTGATAACCTGTGTTTGTCTTCACTCAATTACTTACAATAATTTTCGACTTTCGTAAGAAAACATTTGAATTCTTAGCCAAATTACAAAAATGAAAACAAAATTTTAAAACATTTCAAAACTTAACTTGAATTTTGAAAACATTAGTAAAAAGTAGATAACAAAACAAAGAAACTAGTCATGGAACTTATACTTATAAGCTTAATTTTCGAAAACAAGAAAACTAAGACCCCACCCATTTGATACCTATTTAGTGTTTTGTTTTTTAAAGATTTTCTTTTTTTCACATTTTCTTTCCAATGGTTGTCATCTTTCTCAAGGAAAGATTTGAATTTTTAGCCAAATCCAAAACAAAAAACTTTCTTTTTCTTCTTTTGTAAGAAACATCAAGGGGTTTATTGCACAAAAGAAACCGGAACAATCTAAAGGCCAAGTGTAGAGAGAACCCCGAACAAAAATTACACCAAAAGTGCTTGTCACTAATAATTATCAGGAGATCTTAATTACGGTTTGGTGTTTTTTAAAAAAATTTAAAACTATTTTTTTAATTTTTAAAACTTGCCTTGAATTTAATAAACATTTGTTAAAAGTAGATAACATAACAAAAAAAAAAATCTTAGAGGTGGAAACAGTGTTTGAGCTTAATTTTCAAAACTAAATGGTGATCCAACCGGGCCTAAATGATTATCAAAGGACCAAAGATATTTGAATATCTTCCTAGTTCACATTCAATTTCTGCAAATTCCAACCATTTTGACAGCTGAATTGTTAGTTAATAACACCAAATTCTGTCATGTCTAGAATTTCCAAACAATGGGTTATGTTGCCTAGTCTTTTAAATGGAAGCGTTCACGTTGTTATGACTTCTCGAGCAGAAAATAGCATGATTGGTAATAACGTGAGTGGAAACACTCGCCGACTAGTTGAAATAGAAAGGGGTGCCTACCTGTGTTATTGTCACCTGGTCCCTCAAAAACTGTAGATCAGCAACAAGAACTTCTAAGCTCGCTTTAGCATTATCCAGATTCTTCTGTAGGAGGGCTGTGGCCTGCACCAGCAAACGTGAAAACAGCCATAATCAGAGTCCTTTATTCCAAAATTGGATAAGACATGGAGAAAATGATTTAAAGTGATTTTTTTGAGAAGTATCTGTAACCTCTTCACATGAATAATCCAGCATGACATTTGCACCAAGCCATAAACAAACTGACTCAGTTTCCTCAATGCGAGCCCGGGAATATATGCCTTCAGAGATCTCAAAATCTGCTACAAGTGACTGTGCATGATAGCTAAAGATAAACAGATTGTTTAAGAAAACTCAAGTTTAAGATGGTTAAAGAGAGGAAAAACCGCAACTTCATAGAGATGCTTACAATACTAGATCATTAAGGGTAGAAAATTATAACCTAAGCAAACCGACAAATCCACAAGCTACATCTAGCTAAGGCTGACAACAGAAACAGATAATCCTACACGTTTATTTTATCAATTAATAATTTTACAGTAAGCCCTAGTAGATTCTTATGTTTACACCCTGTAATTTTCTACTTTATCATCTTGCAGTCTGAGCGCTGCACATAAAGCATACGAACTTGATAAAATTCAGGAATAGTTATCCAGATTATAATTCATTAATGTAACCAATGCAACGGGCATTTTTTAAAATTATTTCTTCCTCTATTTTCAGCAGGAAATCATATGGGAGTAGCACTCAAATAAAGTTGGTTTTTCAAGAAAAAAATTAGAAAAGAGAGAGAGAGAGAGAGAGAGAGTAGCATAGCCAATGGAGGCATGAGGAAATGGTTTGAGTCCAAAACACATCCCTGAACCAAATGGTATAAAATTTGATATTGGTATAAAATTAGAAAATATCAAATGGCAAAACAATTGAACATAAATTTCAATATTAGACATGGGCCTTTAAGCAACTTTTCTTATTTCTTTTAAAAAGACTGAAGAAGAAAAAAAATTCAACACATGCACCTTTCTTCAGGAAAGCAAGAAACCGTAGGAAATCCTTTCAAAATGCTCTTGAAAATAAATTTCAATATGCGATAATATCATATAATGCAAATCATTTACTCATTTGGTGACCACATATCTCCAAGATGGTATAAATAACCAAAGCTACCATGGGAAACAAAAAGACGAACCTCACCAGTGGCTGCATCCTTCTTTGCTTGTAAAGTAGCAACTATACCCAAACACTTCTTTATGTCTGGGATTTTTGCCTGACAGGATGGAAGGGTAACAGAAAAGGATGATAGTTAGGCCACAAGCAAAATTTATGGTTACGTAACATTTAAGTAGCTAAACATTAAATATTGCCTTCAACTATGAGAAAATATTAACTCTTACATTGACTTTCTAATCAAATACAAGTACACATTTTTATAATAGAAAAGTCCCATTTATTATAAGGCGGGTGCCTAACTATGATGCTGAGAGCCTGAGGCAGATACTTTCTTCATTAAATCAAACATGCATCACCTACACACACAAGCCATGTACCTTAGCTTGCATCTGAATATATATAATCTAATTTCAGGGCTCACAAATGTAGTTCGTGTTATCTGCCAATGATCATAGTAGAACTTGTAATTTCTTAAACTCCATCCTTTTTAATCTGATAGCTCCTTAATTTAGAATGATTTTAATGTGTAAAATTATCAATTATTTAGCTTATACCCAGTTTGGATTCAATAATGTGATGAATAGAAACAGTATCTGACAATATTCCATAACTTCAGCGTGAGATGATGAACATGTAAAAGAAAAATCTGGAAAAACAGAAAGAAAGTACCCTAAAATTAAAATAATAATAATAAAAATATAAAAAAAACATCAAACCTGCAGGTCCCTTTGTTGAGCAAGGAGTTTCATCTCCACTAACTTGTATTGCTGAAGTCTGCATGAGATATTTGCAGAGTATAATAAAAAAAAGAAAAACTACACAACGGGGGGCGTTAAACTTAAGAAACAAATATGAATATCTTCCCGCATGGACCCTATTTTGTAAAGCGTAGGAAGGAGTTGAATAAAGCAACATTTATTCGCTACAATCTACTAACAATTTTCACGTGTTTGAGTGCAAAGAGAGTTCCATGATTCACATCAAGTACACAGTAACACTAATCTAAGTCGTGGAAACTAATGCATGTAAAGCTCTAAGAGATGCACAAAAAAAAGTCGAGGAACTCAAAAAGAGAGCTCTGAATCACACAAACTGAATCCAGCAGACTTCAACAATGATGTAACTCTAAGAAAACCACAAAAACGTAAATTCTAGAAAGTTCGATTCACTCTCAGCCACTAGAAACGAGTAAAGTTCCAAAAAAAAAGTAGAGCTGCAATACGACGACTAAACAAAAAAATTCAACTTCACTAACACATACATCAAGTCATGAATAACTTAATTGGAGCCTACAACTTAGAACATGACTTCAAAGTGTCAGAAAACAATAATCAAGAACTCATCAACACATGCTAGAAAATCACTAAAAGTGACAGAAAGCGAGACACAGATTTAAAAACATCAATAGACAAGAACTACACCGACATTTCCGGATTTGAATCAAGTAAAAATAGAAATAGAACGAGAGAGTACCGCTCTTGGAGAAAAGCAAGGGCGGATTGAACATCGAGGCCTAAATGAGAGAGATAAGTACGAACGTCCTCCACGAACTGAGCCGCCGGAATCCCTCTTCTGTCACTGACAACGGTGCCGGAAGAAGAAGAAGAAGAAGAGGAAGACAACGTTGCGGTAGCCATTTCCGATTGGAAGAAAAACCCAAAACCTCCACAAAATAAAAATCAAAACAACCAATAAATTTCTTTTCTGGAAAATGAGATTCAACGACCCAACTTGGGCGAGAATGAAGATGACTGAAACGGCGTCGTAGAGATATGCTTTCAGCCATTCCAAAGTACAGCCCAATATCTAAATGGGTCGAAATTATTTGGGCTTGGGCTGCCACCGCAAGAAAGATTAGTGGTTTGGGCTAAAGGCCCAATTAACTTAGTATTTAATTTTATATTTTTAATCCGATAAATAATTGGAGTTAATACGTTCTAAATTAAAAAATTAAGCAGATAAGTGGACCCCAGTTTTAGTGGAATAAATCAATCGAGAAATTTCACTAACCAACCAAAACCTAAAAATTGACTAACACTAAATCAAAATATTTTCCAAATTTAAACGTGCATGAAACAATATTTGTCCAGACACTATATGAGATCACATGTTGGTTGGAGGGGGGAAACGAAATATTGTTTTAAACGTGTGGAAACCTCTCCCTAGCTTATGGATTTTAAAACCTTGAGTGAAAGCTCAGAAGACAAAGCTCAAAAATAACAATATTTGCCGGTGAAAAATGAACCAACTTGGTTGGCGTTCTCAAATTTTTTTTTTTTTATTGTTGTTTTTATTTCTATTATGTTGCTTAGACATCTCCAAAATCGGAATATATTTTTTCTTAAATATGTGATTAATATTGGATTTAATTTTTTTCAAAAGTTTAGAAATTATTGAATGAAATCCTATTATTATTATTATTATTATTCACACACAAATTATAATTTTTTTTTGTCTTTTTTTTCTTTTATCTCACTTAGGAGTAAGTAGTGTCGTTCCATAACCGGCCTTAGATATCAAATATCATGCATAGTAAAGCTTATACAAAGTCTGTCTTTTTGAGTTAGAGACATTACATCTATCTTTTGCATACACGTTTACAAGCTATCAAACTATCGACAT
The DNA here is from genome assembly GCA_033971965.1 of Cucurbita ficifolia. Classification (NCBI taxonomy): domain Eukaryota; kingdom Viridiplantae; phylum Streptophyta; class Magnoliopsida; order Cucurbitales; family Cucurbitaceae; genus Cucurbita; species Cucurbita ficifolia. Next base: position 10,005,205 of record CM066967.1, on the reverse strand, counting down.
TAATTCTAAACTAACAGTTGCTTTACTGTGTCGATGTCTGAGTTTATACAAACTCGAACTGTCATCATTTTTTTTTCAGAACATAAAAATAAAAAATTAATTATCGACCAAACAAGATGATAATCTGTAAAGGAAAGGAGCGATCAGTTGGTTCACCAAACCCTGATCTAGCGTCCCATGTTTTCCAAGTTCGAAGCGATCTAGTGCAAAACTACCGACTCCTCTTGGAATTGTATTATTGGAGTCGAGCCAAGAGTGAGCGTTTGTGGACACCCACCACTTTTATATTTAAAGTTTAAAATATTTAAAAAAATTGAGAGTTCTTTTATAAAAAAAAAAAAAAAAAAAAACTCAATTATTAAAGATCAAATATATAATTAGCTCCGATTTGAAATAGAAAAGTTGAAAAATGAGGTTGGAGTGAATATTTAATATAAAGAAATAATCGAAGTCCCGATTTTAATTTTAATTAAAACTTTTAATTTCTTGATTGAATGTATGAGTTGAACTATAGTCGAATTTGTTAATATTAAATAATTAAAGAAAAAATATATAATATTTTAATTTAAAGTCTAATTTTGGAAGGCACTAGCTCAACAAGTCACCATTTTCTCTTTTACTTAGGATTTTTAGTGGGGCCAGCCACATGACCCATCCACGTGGGCTTTGCTTTTTTCTTTTTTTTAAAAAAGAAAAAAGAAAAAGAAAAAGAGAGAAAAAGAAAAGATGTGGTTTTGAAGAGGGTTTTGGCTTTATCGGTGGTGGCCTCACTCACTCACATGGGAGAAAAAGAAAACGCATAAAAATACAAAACCAATATTAGAAATTCGAAAGTGGGGGGGGGGTTTGCTTACGTGGCCAAACCTATAGATAGATGGGTCCCATATGTTGCCTTGTGCCTTGACATGTCACATGCACCTTCATCACTTTCCCTTTTTTTTAAAAGAAACTCATTGGATGACGTGGAAAAATCAATCAACCCAATTGAATGAGTATGATTTTGATTAAATTATGAATTTATTTAGAATGGGTTCAATTCAAATAAATTAAAATTTTATTATCGGTTCAGGAGTAGGACACATACCGTATAAATTTTTGTAGGAGCTTTAGACACTCGCCCTACTGGAAAGTCGCAACGGAAAAAGAGAAAGGAAATTGTACCCGACCAAGAATGTTAGTAAATGTGTGAACTATCGGTCCCTTTGTCATCCTCAAATGGGTTGGTTCATGAATTATATATGTAATTTTATTTTTATTTAATTACCTTTTTTTTCCTACTATTTAAAAGATAATTTTTAGTAAATTTTAATTAAATGTTTTACTAAAATTTTATTAAAAACAAAAATGTGAATAAAGGACCAAAACAATCGGAACCAACCAATCCAAAGAATTTGTAACGGTTGTTAGGACTGAAAAAACTTCTAACTCCAATAATTAGATTAAATCTAAAAAAAATACCTAAATTTGACCCAATCCAAATTACGAACACTCCTAACTAAATCATATTTATATCCTAACCAGTATCTCAAACGTTTTAGGTAATAGTAGGTATAAAAATTATTATAAAGATTAAATCATTAATAAATTACTAGATAGGTGATTGGGATGGACCCAATCTAATCCCTTTGATTTCTAAAGGTCATTAAACTAGCCCATAATGGTTAATTACTAAAATTAAATTAATTTGCTCAAGTTTTAGAAATTAAATTAAAATTTTAATATCCAACTAAATTGAAACTATTATTTAAATTAATAACTATAATTTAGCAACATAATTGGGCAATTGTGCATTTTATTAATTTGAAGATGACTTGAATGAATAAAAATATGGTTAAAAAAATTATTAATTTTTCGTAAAAACTTATTTATTTTTCTATGAAAAAAATTACAAAGATATAGAAAATGGCACCATTTTATTGGTATTTATATAAACTAACATTCCCAAACAAAGTTCATAATTTTCCACCAATAATAACCAAATAAATCTAAAAAATTATGAACTTTATTAATAACAGGTTATGCGTAATTATAAGCATAACATAATTGAATTCATTTTTCTTCTCGGTAAGTTTTGTTCTTATAGCTTTCATTTTCTTTTAAAAATCCATTCTATGCTCGATTGTTCTTGTGTTCTTGTATTACTTTTGCTGGTAAGACTTGAAGGACTATCATAAGATATGTACGTGCATTTTAACATTGAAAGTTAAAACAAAAACATGATAGTTACGATTGAATATCCAAACAATATAGTTAGTCTCCTTGTTCTATTATCAATCCTAAATATAAAAAAACAACATAGTTAGTCTCCTTGTTCTATTATCAATCCGAGATATAAAAAAAAGCTAGTCCATGAAATTTGATCAAATAATTTATTTTTGAACTTTCAATTTTAATCCATTACTCCAAGCTATAAAAAGCTGAATCTTTGAATCTTTAAATTTTATGCCTGATTTTTAAACTTCTAATTTTACTTGCATAATTATATATTATAGAATCATGTAAAACAAAGAAAAATGAACAAAATAATATAGGGTTAGGCCGATTACGGAAAGGGGGGAAAGGAGAAATGAGTCTAGTTTTGCAAACTGAAAAGATCTCATGAGAACGAACCCATGATTTGATCGACAGAACTTCATCGTGAGTAAGGAATCTAAAGATTACAGAGTTTATCCAGATTCCCATACTGAGATTGTAAAAATATTGCATGCAGCAAATGCAAGAAATCGACATATATTTATATATTGACAGGAAATTACATGCAGAAGAGAAGCAGAAGGAGAGGAAGGGGATTGTTTTTTTTTTTTCTGGTTTTTTTCCTTTTATTTTCAATTATTTTCTGGGAAGAGAAAACTGCAGCCGGTGAGTGTGTGCTAATCAGGTAGAAGAAGGTTGGGAGATGGAAGAATCCATACCAGAAGAAGACGAAGAGCTTGAAACCAAGTTGAATATGGCGCTCATGACTCGGATCTGCATCTCCAGTGCGGGTATGTAATCAGTTGCTTCATCCAGAATCACCGGCAGCGGTTGCTTCTGGCAGCCGGGAACCAGCCGGCCGAGAAGCCGGACTTTTCTCTGTACAGTTGGTAATCCCTTCCCTTTCAACCGCAAAACGCTAACTCTCGGCTTCTTCGTGCGGCTGCTTCCACTCACACGCGCCTTCTGCCGATTGTGCTTTCGAAACTTGAGCTTCAGACGGTTCGTCAAGATTGCTCTGCTCCACCTACTTCTTCCTTTCGCCGTCATCGCCAGAACCGTATCCGCCGCCTCCCGAACGGCTTGGCCACGCCGTGGCATCTCGTTCGGTGCCGACGGGGAATAAGGAGGACTGATCCTGACCTGACTCAAGGCGCGCAACAGCTTCGACGAGTAAACTTGATGCTGCGCTTGTGATTTCCACTTCAAGTGATCCTGATCTTGACGACCGTCCTCCCTCGCCACTTTCTTCTTCTTTTTCTTTCTGGACGAATCACGCGATCGCTCAGAACTCGCCACAGGATTCAGAAACAGAGACGACGCCATTGAAAACCACACACCGATCCAAAATTCAAGATATTGTCTCACTGCCGCAACTACCAAGCTCTTTTTTCCAAAATGATTCCACACCGAATTTTTCCTCTCCAAATCCTGTACGCCACTAACTTCCTCACCTCCCAGATCAACTCAACTCCTCCTTAACAAAAAAACAAAAAAAAAAAAAAAAAAAAACAGAAAGCACAAACGTAAATTCACCGATTCAAGAACACTAAAACAAAAAGAGAACAGTTCTACTTCCATTCCGCTTCACTGAAAACAGCAATCAATAAACCACAAATTCCACATAATCAATCAACAAAAACAGAACAAACAACCAAAGCAAATCCAAATAAGGCAACACAATGAAATCAAATCAACATAAGCAGTTAATGAAGCAAAAACAATCACGATGAAGAGCAAAAACAAACAAAACAGTCAGAGAAGAAGGCGAGAATCCGATAGAACTGATACCTTCCACGCCAGGTCGGAGAGAAATGAATCGGAATTTCAGAGAACGGTGGCGTCGAGATAGAGAGACAGAGTTAGGAGGAAAACGGAACGGAGTTTGTTGAGGCCGAGGGGAGCCGACTATGAAGTTTCGGAGAGAAAGCGGGAACGGTGAGTAGAGAGGTTATAAAGAGAATTAAAAAGATAAGAGCATAATTTTCATTTTTCTTTCTTAACTCTCTTTTTTTTATAAATATAATTAACTGATTTTCTTAACTTTTAAAAAAATGGATTTCATTTAATTTTAAGATAATTTTTATACTTTTGGTTCTTGGGTCTAGGCAATGATTTTTCATTAATTAATTTAAATATTATGATTTTTTTAAATTAATTTTAATAATGATGAAAATTTAGTAAAGTTTAAAATGAAAACTAAATTAAAAATTTTAAAAATATTATACAAAAATAGCACAAAAACTAATTTTGGTTTCTTTTTCACTTCGCATCATGATCCATCCCAAAACTTTGACTTGACTTTTAGCGGTTTGGCCCGTTATGGGTACCCGAGATGACCGAGATGACCGAGGTGCCCGGACAATTAGTTATGGTGAAAAAACTTTTTAGCCACTACGCCCAGGCTTGCATGTGGCCCTATGCCCCACTGCTGCCAGATCCCCCGCCCCATCAAACTTCCACTTTAAATTTAAATTTCTCTTACTTTATTATTCTTTTTTTCCCCACAAAAACAAAAAATTATAATTGATTCAACCCTTTATACTTTGCTTCATCTTTTAATTTTCAATTTTGCTCTAATAAAAATTTAAAATTATGTCTAGATCATATATTTTTTATAAAATAATTAAAAAAAAAGTTTAAAAACCTATCAAATATTTTTTGAAAATTCAAAGTTAAGAAACCAAATAAATTTAACTAACTATGCTTAAATTACAATTAAGATTTGATTATATGAACTTAACAATTTAATTACCAAATTAATGATAATGATAATTCCTACCAATCTAGTTTCATGTTCAAAAAAACACTATAATTATTTTTTTTTTTATTTATCAAATATCCCAATTAAGCTCCCTAAGTGAATGGCTGTACCTAATACAAATTCCTAGAGAAAATGATATATATCTTATTCAATCTCCTATATAAACTCTCAAAATTAGAAAAATACGATAGAAAATTATAAAGTCATGCCTGCTTCTTAGAAGAAGAAAAACAAAGCCCAAAAGAATAAGAATATGAAAGGAAAAAAAAAAAAAGGAAGTACTCCATATCGAATGTCGTATGTTTTATGGCATGCTTAGACAATTAAATTAAAATGCTAGGTTAGTTGATGTCACACTCAATAATGTGATACAACTAACAAATTGTTTTCTATCACAAAATTTCACCCATTATGTAATAGAGAGGTTTAATCATTGAAGAAAATGATCTTAGTAGGCACCAATAAAGCCATCAAAAGTGGGATTTTCATATAATATATTCAAAATTATTGCAAGTGTCATAATAAATTATCTCAAAATCATTTTAACAAGCAAAACAAAAAAAAAAGGTGAAATTATATATTTTTAGTCCTAAATTTTTGGTACCATGTCTTTTTAATCTCTAAATTTTTGACATTTAATCATATAAAATCATATAAAGACATGTCATGTCTATCAAACAAATAATGATTGATCTAGAATATTGTGACGAATAACAATGAATAAAATAAAGTGACACATTATACCAAATTAGTTCAACTATGTTAGACTACTCTATCGAACAATTTACTTTCTCCTATCATGTAACGAATCAACCAATATTTGTCAAATAGTCATTAAACAACGATATGAAACATAAAACTCCTAATAAGAAATAAACCAAATCCATCAAATATGAGAATCTAAAGCAATAATTCAACGAAAGATAATTTGTACACAAAATTTATCTAAAATCTAGAGCCATTCTCGAACCAAAATCTTCCTAAAATTTTGTTTCCCTAGAAAGGGGCTATGAGGGCAGCCTAGAAAGGTAGGGAGTGGGGGAGCCGGCAAGAGGCAGGGGGGAAGGAATCAAAGTTGAAGGAATTAGGGTACCACTAATTGAGCAAGCAAAAGATAGGAAACGAAACGGACAAAGGGAGCTATAGCATAATGTTTTGTTTCTTGAAATTAATTTAATTCCGTGCAATGATTATTGGTAGTGGAGGTGGTGATAAAAATAAAATAAAATAAAATAAGGAGAAGAAGGAACAATAAAGTAAAAGAGGGAGCATGGTTTTTTTTTTTTAGCCTCCAACTCGTATTTGTTGGTGTTTTGGAGTTTTCCTACTTTAAAAGATGTCGACAGGCATGCTCCACATTTCCTGCCACTACCACCTCTGTCCTCTTCCTATTAACAGATATATATATATATTTAATGGAAAGGAAAGGAAAAATATTCACAAACAACTGCTTTTTTGCTTTGTTTACCAGTGTTATAATTTTCAAGAGGTCCAGGTCTGTGTGTGTGTGAATTAGGTAGAATACAAACAGCTTGGCTTGGCCTACCCATCTTTTCTCCAATTTCAAATTTCAATTTGCATTCTGGTCCAACTCATTTGGTTGATATTGCTACCCCATCTATCATCATTTCTAACATAATAAATAAGAATTTGGCTCCGTTCTATAATGGTTACAACCTTCTCAGATCGAGAAAACTCGGAAACAAAAAAAAGTCTGAGAATAATAATGTTGGGAATCAGTTCCCGGCTTCTAGTGTATACTGGAACGAGTTTCAATTGTTCGGACACAAAAGGAGGTAGTATTTGGTGGGTAGAAATATGAATACGTAACCGCCTAAGCTCACGCTAGATATTGTCATCTTTGGACTTTTCCTTCTAGGCTTCCACTAAAGGTTTTTAAAACGTGTGTATTAGGGAGAGATTTTCACAACCTTATAAATAATGTTTCGTTTTTCTCACCAACCGATGTGAGATATCACAGAATATGTTCATAAAATTCGCATTGAAATGGGAATCTACGGGTGATTTTGGTATGATATTTGAGGTGGCAAGTTTTTTTAGCTTTAACTATTTTTCTTTGTGTAATGTTTGTGTCACCTTGTGCGACTAATTTCATAGTGCTTAACCTACATTTAGTTTCAAGATTGTCTGTACTACCAGCCTCAAAATTTGGGGAATGAGATAACCAAGATATATGTTTTTCAAATCATTATGTTTTTGGCCAATACCTAATCCCCAGAGTCTTCACAAAAAAATCATTTTTGCCATGTGTAATCAGTACACTTTTTGAAGGTTAGCCGAATGAGAAATCTAAAGAAATAAAGCTGATAAATAAACATACCTAAAAAGATGAAGAGGCATCATGAGGTGCCAGAGAGACTGCCTCCCTTGGGTGAAACACAAGCACAGCAGCTGAAAGGCAAAATGAAATTCATTAATCAGTAAGGACCATTTTGTTGTAAGAATAAGCAGATGTGAATCTATATAATATCTTGATTGTGGTGGTGGTTTGCTACTGTCTCCATAATTGGTTCAATGGCTGTAAAGGAAGAAAAGATTGGACTATGAATTGTAAATCAGATACTTATGAGAACATTCAACTAATCGTCAATTCAATCAATAATTCAAAGTGGCAGAAGGCAGCCATGGGAAGAAGATATAGTTCCATACAGTCAAGGACTAATTTATCGATATCAGCCCTGCCGCTTAATTGATACTATTGAAATAACCTCAGAAACAACCAATCTAGATTATCACATCAAAAAACTCAATGACCCAAAAAATTCAATCAACCCTATCCGAACCATTTGAATTGAGTTGGGTAAAATTTGTTTTGATTCAAATAAATTGAACCCCTTTGGAGATAGATTGGTTTTAGGATTCTTCCAAAATTGATTAAGGCTGAAGAAAACCAACAATAATTACCAATTAAATAATATCTCTTTTACTTGTAGTATACTTATTTATATGTCTCCCCCTTTAATCATCTAATTCAACTAACTCTTCTAGATACTTTTTCCTTCTCCAATAATTGCTAAGAACTACTATTCTTAATCCGAACTTTGAAGATATGCTAGTTCATTCAAAAGATACTCTCTCTCTTTTCTTTTTTTTTTTCCTAATCACATTTTAAACTAAATAACCTAAACAATCAAAACCAAACTAACCAAATAATACATGGTTGGGTTGGGTCAAGCTCGGGTCTATTACTTAACTAGAGGTCATCTGAGTTGACCTCACAATCTCTCTTTCAACCCAAGCCAAGCTACAAACTCCCCAAGTCACAGTAAACAGAGATCATATGTTTTAATTCACCACAGTGACTAAACTATCCAATTTCTGGCAAATGAACCTAAGTATTTTGGTTGTATGGTTGTATATCAAAATAATTCAGACTCAACATCAAATTTTCGTGCAATGTTTCAACTTCCAACGTCCATGTTACAGCAGCCCACGTTCAGAAAATTCAACCTAATTTACCTGAATTTGTTGGTATATGACTTTTCTTAAAACTAGTTTGAGTTCACCAAGTTCTTGTTATTTATCATAAAATTACACACATGCATCTCTATCTTAATTACAATCCATCCATTAATTCCTAGTTTTCACAACTTTTTTTTTTAATCTTCGACAACTTTGTTATTTTACAATTATTCTTTTAATTCATGGAGTATTAAGCTTACAATCTTAATTCAAAAGTTAAAATTAAATAAATAGATACTTTAAGGTACTAAAATTTTCACTATTTTGTCATTTTGCAAGGAATAATTCGAATAACTCAATCCAAATAATTCTTGTTAGATCGAATGGAGTTCATCAACTAACTAAGAACATTTGGATTAGACAAGTTTGCAACCCAAACTATTAGGTTAGTCAGATCTAAAAAATATTTCAACCTAACCGAACCTATAAAACACCCTTACACATGTCGGAGCATCCATCGCAAATGTAATGTCTAGACCAATAAAACTGATGTGAACTGGTCACTCAATAATCTTATTGTATTCTCAGATACCCAACACAAAAATAAAAAATAAAATGCCAAAACAATGCACTTTCTATCCTGATTCTTGCCTGTAAAGGTTTCCATTTTCTACTTTCCTTTTCACCAAAATTTATTCGAATTTACCTATGTTAAAATAATGTGCAGGTTGACTTCTGCTTGGCTATCAATTCATTTGATAGTGACAATTGTTTGGGAGAAAAAGGAAAAACAGAGAGGGATCCGCAAAAGGTTTCCATCTGCCAACATTCAGGTTCTTTCAACATGCATTAGCATGTGATGCGCTACTATACATCTTGATGGGTAACATCTAATAAAATATTCTGTTACCGAAATAACGTGTTCTAAGAATAATCATTGTTTATCATGCTCACAATGCAGGAATTCAAAGTCACAATGACACCAAAAACATTTTCTATCATATCGTGTTCATTGTCTTCCCTACAACAGGAGAACTACTGACCATCTTAACCTTTGGCGAAGTGAACAAACACAACACTCAATTTTTGTAACAACCCAGACCCACCGCTAGTAGATATTGTCCTTTTTGGGCTTTTTCTTTCGAGTTTCCCCTAAAAGCTTTAAAATACGTCTGCTAGGGGAAGGTTTCCCTTATAAAGAGTGTTTTGTTCTCCTCCCCATCCAATGTGGGACATCACAATCCACCCCCTTCGAGGCCCAGTGTCCTCGCTGGCACTCGTTCCTTTCTCCAATCGATGTGGGACCGCCACCAAATCCACCCCCTTTGGGGCCCAGCGTCCTTACTGGCACACCGTCTCGTGTCTACCCCCCTTCGGGGAACAGCGAGAAGGCTTACACATCGTCCAGTGTCTAGTTCTGATACCATTTGTAACGACCTCAAGCCCACCGCTAACAAATATTGCCCTCTTTGGGCTTTCCCTTTCGGGCTTCCCCTCAAGACTTTAAAACGCGTCTGCTAGGGGAAGGTTTCCACACCCTTATAAAGGATGTTTTGTTCTCCTCCCCAACCAACCAACCAATGTGGGACATCACAATTTTCCACTCAAAAGTCCAACAAAAATATAATATAATCCTTGAAAAAGGACCAACTTAACAATTATATCCCTAGAATTAGAAATTACTAATAGCTAGAAAACAACCACAGTTGGAAACTCAATCAAAGAAATTTGAGACAAATTCATCTTGTTCCTTAATGTTAAACTGTTCAAATACACGTTGCTTTTTCCTCTCATTATAATCTAACCTTCCAGAAGAATAGAATCATTCGAAAGCGTTCTAATCAAATTTATGTTTTCATTTTTTTTTATTTAATTGATGCACAATTTGACTAACTCAATAAACCTATTAATTGAGGCAACAACAAATTAGAATTATGAATTTATCGGAGATGGCACAAATATCTCAGGTAGTTAGTAATCAAGTATAGATCTGGCAAGTTTCATCTGAGAGATCAATTTCATAAGCTTATGAGTTCTATACAACACTCTAATTAGCATCACCTGGAAATTCACCAACAAACAATTTTGTGCAGAGAAAAATGTAACAAGCATTCCAGGATAATAAGAATGCAATAATGAAATAACAAAAGTCAAGTGGCAATATAAATTCAGACTCGCATGATTAGAACTTTCCATGAAGCATCATAATCCTGTGCACCATAAACCTATGATACGGATAATGGAGGAAAACAAATATGGAAGTAGCGCTCTACAACATATTTTGTCATCAAAGCTAAGTTTATTCCATATACCAAAGCTCAATATATGGTGTCTAGACATGTCCATTATATAGCAATGCAATCAAATCTATGACGCTAGAATTTTAACTTGCAAATGTAAACAAAGGAGTTCATAAGCGGATGCAAACATAGATGCTACTAGGAACGTCACAGTGTAATCAAACTTGTACTCGACTAATTCACCAGTTCTATATTCCTGTTCACAAGTGTAGAATTCACAATAACAATATTAAGATCAGAACAACAACTTGGCAACTTGTGATGGCAGGAAAGTAGACGCGTAGACAAAAACATGAAAGAAATCTACAATTCGTGCTGATTTAGACTTCAGACTATAACTTCTACATCTTTGCATAACAGTTAGAATTCGGAAGAGGGTTCAACGCTAGACCTTCTAAACCCCAATTTTAAAAGGAATCGATCGACAGAGCAAAGATCCAATAAACACTACATGATATTTCACTAATAAAAGTACGACAAACCTGAATTTCATTTCTGGCAGAGGATTCATTTGAGAGGATCTCCATCAACACATCCAGAAGCTTCATAGATTTGGAATCCAAATCAACCGAATTCATGACCTGAGAACAAGTTTGCCTGAGAAAATCTCCCACCAGAGGAGCCCACATTGGTCAATTCCATTCACATCAAATCAACGACAATTCGTTGAAATACGAGCAGCACCTCCGTGTGAGTGCATAGTCACCAGGGATAGAGACAAAACAAATGGAAAGCAGAGCTTCGAAATTATAATTTCAAAGTACGGAGCCTGGAACAGAATACTTTATGACTTCACTATGCAATTCCAATATCTATCCAATCAAACAGTACACTCCAGTAGATTGTATCAATTTCACGTTGATTCCACATTTGGCTTTAAAATAAATTCATGAAACCGAAGGATCCTGATACTCTTTTCTAGTTATCCACGACAGCAATGGTTATTGCAACGAACTTGAAAAATTAAAAAACTCCTGTCCAAGAATCTTCCGTAGCTACTTCCGACAAAATAAATAATTACAAAAAATTACTCACGCACCAGATAGAGACTCCGAGAGCAATCAAACCTGATGGAGAACATGTCAATTCATTCAGCTTCCAGTCGAAACATTCGTCCAACTCTCCAGCTATATTGACGAATCTAGGAAAATAACAGTTAAAAAACCACGGATTCTTGTAAAATATCAGCCACCACTTCATCAGAAACGGAGTAAAATGCAGGAATGTCACAGACTAAAGATAAACGGCGGTTAGTGAGAGATGAGATTCAAACGCGAAATCGAGGAGCCGATTGCCAGAGTAAGGCATCGTTACGATTGCGATCGCGATGTTTCCGCCAAGTTCGATAGAGTTTCTTCTTCCCATTTCACACTCCAGCATTTGGCGGGAGGATATCAACTTTCTTTCTGTTTTTCTCATAAAAAAAAGATTTTATAAGGTATTGAGACTTATAAGTATTGATGAGGATTTGTGTGAGTGACATTATTAGAAAAAGATAGTGACATGACAATGCCACGTTTCGAGGTGGAATTTGCCCATTCATTATTCAACAACTTTTAAATTCATAAAAATAAAATAAAATTAATAAAAATACTTTTCAACTTTCCAATTTATTTAAAAATATAATATCTTAAATTAAAAAAGTCTTAAAAATACCCTTCAAACTATAAATTTTATAAAAAAAAATTGCGATATCATTAAAATATTGTGAGTATTTTTAAGTGTTGTATTTTTTTCAAAAAAAAAATCAAAGTTGATCAAAAGTGTTAATATTATCATTACAATTTTGTGTGTAATTTTCAGGTATTTTTAGTTTTTTTTTATTCAAGGATATTTATGAAATTTACCGAAACAGTATTAAAAGTTCAAGCTCTTGCCCCAGTGAATATCGCTTATTCTAGCGTTTATCAGTGGTGGTATACAATTGGTTTACGTACTAATGGGGATCTTTATACGGGAGTTCTTTTTCTATTATTTTTTCTGCTATATCTTTAATAGCGGGTTGGTGGAAACCGAGCGTTTCGTGGTTTAAAAATGCCGAATCTAGTCTCAATCATCATTTGTCAGGACTATTCGGAGTTATATGCAACCGATAGTTATATGCAGTAAGCCGTTGTTGTTGCCTTTTTGCTTACATTTCCATATAACACCAATTTCAAATTTTAAATCTTGCTTTCAAAACTCTCTCTTGAAATCTCTCTACCCCATTTTCTAAAAACCTTTTTCTTGAACCGGGACTAGAGACTCGAGCATACGTCGCTGGGCCGTAGGCAACGCAACGCAAGAACGAATAGGCTTAACTCACTCGTTGCTGAGAAGTGAGTGCCGCACAATCGCAAGTCCGCTACCATCAAAGTACAATTGTGACAAATATTTTTTAAACAAATACTAACAATTTTTATCCAAAATTTACATCCAAAAGGGCAAAAATATGTGACATATTTTAAAATTTAAGAGTATTTTTATTAGTTTAAAAAAAAAAAAAAAAACAAAACAAAATTTCTATTAAAAACAGATAAATTTAAACTTTTATATTAAATACAAAATTAAAAATCAAAACGATGGAATAAATAGAAAAGTTAGAATTTAAGAAATTAAAAAAATAAAAAATAAAATTTATTGTTTTGAAACATGGTATCAAATTTTGGACGATTTGAGGGCATGCGTTTTCATAAAGTTATTACCAGAACTGCTTTCTTTGAAACCATTTCAGATCTGAAGATACACTAATAGAACTTATCAACAGCCAAAATCTTCAGCAAACCGTCATAACTTACGCCGTCCGATTCATCTCCACCACCGAATCTAATCATCGCTGCAACATCCTCATCGGAGATCGAAAATCCGGCGAAATGCATGTAGCTCTTCAAATCGGCGACACTCAACCGTCCGTCTCCGTCCTCGTCCATTAACTTGAAGACCTCCTCCATAATCCCTGTCGATTTCTTCCTTCCGCTGGACAACACGCGCTCGAACTCGTCGTACTCGACGAAGCCGTCGCGATTCATATCAGCGACGGCCATCATGGAGCCTATAGCGTCTTCATCTGCGTCGGCGCTGTAGAATCTGCGAAGATCGTCAGGGCTAATCCTTCCGTCGCGGTCGGCGTCGAGTGCCTCGAATGCCTGGCGGAAATCGGCGGCGATGTTAGAGCGACCGGTGAAGGTACCGGAGGGGCACATGGCCGGAAATTAGAGAAGAGAAATCAATGGCCGATGAGAGAAATCCTTGGAAATGAGAGGATGGAGACAACGCTAAGGGTTAAAGCGAATGAAAAATGGGGAAATTTGGGGCTGCCCGCCTGTTTTGAAACTGAATTACTTTTATGGACTTCTAACTAATTAGCTAATTAATTAATATTTATTTTTTAATTTTTTATATATAATTTGTTTCTAGAAAAAAATACGATTATTTTGTTTTATTTAATTAAATGGAGAATGAACGAATTTGCGATATAATGTCAATAACTAAGTGAAGTATAAATAGTAGAAGAACGATTTTAATTACATAATCAATTATTATCGGTAGATAATTTAATACAATAAATTATTTTAGAGTTAAACTATCGTCTTAATTCTTGTATTTTGTGCCTTGTTTTATTTTAAAATGTCTATTCTTGAAAAATATTGCTTATAATAAGTTATAAGTTAATAAATTCTCAGTACTAATAATCTAATTATACGTAGGTATTGTTATTAATAAGTTTAATATAATTAAATAATATAAAATTATCTTATTTTATTTATAAATAAATAAAAAAAAGAGAAAAAAAATGATGGGTTATTAGGAGAATAAAAAGCACGCCCAGTGGGACTCGAACCCACAATCGCCTGATTAGAAGTCAGACGCCTTATCCATTAGGCCATGGGCGCTTCTTGTTATTATTATTCAAATAATTTTATTTATACTATTTATAAATTGAACCCTAATTTTCACCAATACTCTTATAAATAGCGGTAGTACTACTACAATTGATTCCAATTTTCTCCGTAAGTGCGAAGCCTTCTCATCTCTTTCTTGAGTTTTCATCATTTTGATTTTGCAGTATCTTCCATTTCAATGCCTCCGACGATGAAGCCATTAATTCTTTCATGAATTAGTGGAGATTTCGTATCCTATGGATCGAGAGGCAGAAATTTGTTGCAGGAATGTTGAGTTACTTCGCCTTCGATCTTCGCCCGGGCGCAGTGAATTAAAGCCTGCTAAATATCTTCTCTATTCGTTTATTCTTCATTATCGTCTGTTACTACTTGCTTCGTTTTTTTTATTTTCGTTTCATTTTGAGAAGCCTTTGCTATGTATTGTCGATCTGTGTTCCTGTGCTTCTGTGTTTTGAATCTGCTCTCTCTATGCGGCTCCTGTGATGGCATGAAATCTTTGAGAACTGATAGTCTAATTTTGATGACAATCACAAGCATATTATCTGAGGAGTCCATCTTTGAGAACTGATAGTCTATTTTTTGGTTTTGTTTTTTGGTTTTTCATAATTTCTTGTGGATTTTAGGCTTTTCATTTTGGTTTTGCTTGTTGATTTGAAGTGATGAACATGCACTGGGCTCTGAGGAGATGCAAGCTTCATTTGATGGATAATGCGGCCTAGAAAACCATGTCTGATCTCCATATTTTGACCTTTATAACTCCGATTATTTTTCTTTTCAATTCGTTGAGAAATTTATTATTGAGGTCGTAGTTCTGTTCTTCAAATTATAAATAAGTAAAATGAAAATTGTTAAGAGTTTTTAGCCCTGGTGGTTATATATATATATAACATTCTGCCCAATTCCTATTAACTAAATCTGTTAATTAATCATAATTTTTCTTTAAACTATAATTGTAATCATAGGTTTCTCATTTTTGTTTCTGCCCGATTCCGTATAGTTCCAAGAATGTTATGATTTGCAATGTGAAAATTGATTTTTGATTCTTTTACTTGATGACATCAAATTTATCTTTTTTTTATTTTTTTTTATAGAGCTTTATTCCACATAAATATAATAAATGAATAGTCATTCAGTAAAAGAAAAATTAATCATTAGAATATCTCATTTCCTAATCTACATAATTAACCATAGATAATTTTCGATTGGAATATATTTTATATTATTTTTAAGATATATTTAATATATTTTATCTTATTTTTAAATTTTGATTAATGGTATATTTTCTTTCTTTTTGAAATTATCAAGAAATTAGTTGATAGCTTATATTCTATTTAAATGTTGTGAATATTAATGAATATTGAACTTTTAATCTCATTGTTTAATGAATATTGAACTTTGAATTCCATTGTTTTTCATTCTAAACATAGTATTAGAGCATTATTTATTGAAAAGCTAAATAAAAAAATTGAAAATTGAGATGAAGTTAATTATAAGTATAAGCCATGTCTTTTTAGAAAACGGGTGAGGTGGAAATATTATATAAACTTTCAATATCAAGAAAAAAAAAGTGTAATTATAGTAGGAAAATTATCTAAATTCTTATTGGTTGAGAAACGTGTTAAAATATTATAAAACGTGTTAGTTAGCGCGCTGGTGTTGAAAAGAAGATGACAAGAAAGTAAACTACAAACCCAGCTAGAAGAATTCCTCCATAGATGTAATTCTGAGACGACTCCACTGGGTATTTATACTGAATGCTGCAGCACTTCATCTTCTCCCTCTCTTCGATCAACACATAATCCACGTACCTACACCATCCACACACATCATATTATTATGAACCCTATATATCCTACAATTCAACAAAACTCTAAAACCATCTTTCTTTCTAGCTTACTGCTGTGTAAAAATGGAGCTCTGGAATATTTCCGAACTGTTCAAATCTGCATCTTGTAAATGATGGTCGTATAATAGCGACGACAGATCCACGAGCTGTTCCTCCAGGTTCTGTTTTATGAATCGGTTATAATGTGGAGACCTTTTAGTTACTGAAAGTAGTATCATCGACATGTTAAGCGACTTACATCCAAGTATTTCTCGAGTCGTTCGACTAATTCGTGGGGAAAAGGTTCGGGCAAGTTGGTGGTTCTTTTAAAGAACTTCTCCAACCATACATCGGTTGTTGTCTTGTTCTTCTTTCCTTTTACTGGTTCGCCTAGTGGAGTTTTCAGATGTTCTGCTGCAAAGGATTGGACAGCCTGACACCAAATTAACAATGATCAAACCGAACTCATCCAAGATTAGAAGGTCAGATGTAAATTAAATTACCTCTGATGTATCTCGGACTCGGTGAAGAGCTGAATCTACACGTGCATATATTATGTTCCTCTGTCGGGGAAGAACGTCGATAACGCAGCAAATTGCAATGAAACCAATAAATCAGAAAAGGCTGGGAATTAGCTCTCAAACGCCTTATAGTTAGTTCGATGGCCATAAGGGCCATAGGATTTTGGAGGATACATAAGTTGTCCTTACCAATGCAACATCTTGTAGCATTTGACTGACTTGAGACGTGTTCGAGAACGGACCAAATGGATGACAACCAGCTGCCCAGAGCCAATTTACAACAGCCCTCTCATGAACATGAGAAGCCCTCTCATAAGGTGCAGTCAAACCACCAACAGCTGAAGCAAGCCCAGCCAATATATGACGTTGTGCCTGCGATGGATCGGCATATCTTCTGTGTGTTTCGGAAACATATCTACACCAAAAAACACACTTGAGCTATAATGAAAACGAGTCAACTGTCGTAAACATTCAAGAGTAATTTTTAATCTATCCCTAATCGTACAATTTATGGTGAGAAACATTTTTGTTGCATTTCTATTTCAATTTACCAGCAGTTCAAACAGGAATTCACAAGAACATCTACAGGAAGGTTTGTGGAAATGATTTCACTCTGTAAACTAATATAATAAGGCGATTGTGGATTTACTTGCATGTCATCAATGATGTAAGTTTTCACTCACCTCAGAGGTATCTTCTCATTTTGATGCTCGAGTACGATGACAACATCTTTGCTTGCATAAACTAGGCTGTCATCCTCCATCATGAGTTTTGAATCAACGTCAGCCAATGATAGGACAAAACTGAAAAAAAGGAAACGATGGCATGAACTTGGTTCTTAATGACTATTAAATGTCAAAATAACAATTGTAGAATATTCAAGTCATCAAGATTAAATAATTTAAAAATGCACCAACATGATGTTTCAAGTTAACACCAACTTATACCCGAGAAACCAGAAGTATGTTTTGTCTTTTCTTTTTCACTTCTATTTATATCTATTTCAAGCATGAGAGCAGACATTAGGATAAAAGGATTACCTTTAAATAGGAAAAAAAGTGTACTTGGGTAATAAAAATAAGAAAATACCAAATATTATGCCGATCTCTTAAAAGCTGATTTTAATCCTCACACTTCTCCCGTTCTCCCTCTCAAAACCCTCTTTTATAACCCGAGTTTGAGTTGCTTACACTGGAAGTACCCTAGTTCCATAGGTTCGGTGCAAATCCCCCGGATTTTTTTCGGTTTTCTTCACCTTCTTGCTAAATTTTGATTGATATGTAGCCCAATGAGGTTTGTGTTTCAGTACTGAATCAATTGAAACATCGCTTGCATCCATCCAGTGCTGTTAGACGCCAAAATATAGATCATTAAACTTAAGTTCATTGGTGAAATATTTCAATCCACACAGTATGCTAACAACAAAACCTTTATGCTAACCTGGCGAATGAAAAATTTATCAGATAAAGATGGATCAGCCACCTCAAGCAAACCTGCAGCAAGCACATCAGCGGACCTTTCCATTTCCTGAAATTTTACCAATTATTCACTGAATAGCATCAATGAGAATGCTAAAAATGTCCAATGGTCACGCTGTTACATGGAAGCTACTTAACTAGTCCATGTAAACCATATAGTAGATTGAATTCCCTGAACAATATCAATACCAGGTAAACAAAATGGTCAAGTTCTGTAATGATAAAAAGACAACAATTACTTCTCTAAGGATAGCTCCATCCAAATACGTCTTGGTATGAACATGAAAACGACCATCATTCTTTGTTTCCTGTAGGGAATGGCTTCGCATTGCTTTTGAAACAGCTATGGCCAGCTTTTCATGACGATGTAATAAATGTGCACCACCAATTATAACTACTTCTTGCCCCGCATGAACCATCTTTTTAACCTGAAATAACGTGAAACACTTACATGAAGAGGTTTGTGTTCTATATCAAACCATAAACCCAAATGTAGAGGATGTTAGCATTCCGTAGTAGTACAATGAATAACTTTGTAACCATTTAACTCAGATAAATAAAAGTTTTAGCATCATCATTCGTGGAACTTTATACCATATTCAGTGCAAGGGTCTTACCTCTGCCTCAATTGCTTCAACATTTATACTGTAATTGTGGCCTTTCTCCATAATATTGTATCGATTATGATTTTGCAAGACAATTATGGGTATAAGCAACCTTGTCATCATATCGACAGTTTCAAACCTACACATAAATAAGGATAAGACACTATTCATCAAGTTCCATCAGTACTCCTACTCCATGTGAGCCAGTTCTTCTCTAGGGTCTAGCCTTCTGCAGTATGCAGGCAACAAAACTAATAGACTAGGAAACATAAAATGAAATGGATGAAATGAGAGAACCTGACATCCGGGGCAATGACATGTTCAATAGTGGTTGATACTAGGGCAGCAAGTTGCCCCAAAAAATTATCATGGGTAGAATGATCAGTAGCTGCACCAAATCCTCTTGGAAATAGCACGTTCTTCAATCGTGGTAGAGTTCTAGAACTGACGCTTCCTTCTTCAGTTTCAATTTTTCCATATGTGCATGGGCCAGCTGAGAGATCAATCACAGCATATCTGAATATAACACAGAGAGTTAGACCCTAAAAGAACTGTAATAACATAAGAGAGCTCTAGTTACAATGTTGAACAACAAAGAAAAAAATACCATATGCACATTCCATCATCAAAGAAATAAAAAACAATTACACTAGTCGGGCTCAAAGATAAGCTGAACCTACCACCACATTGATCAGCCTTCATTACGATACCAGTGGCAGTGATCACAGTAGGGTCTAATGATATGGATTCAACCACTTGAGAAATAAAATTGTATATAAGCACTCCACTTAGCTCCACTATTAACATCAATCACTGAAAGCATGTGAATAACATCAACAACCACAACTTAGTAACTTCCACTAAGCTTGTCTGTGTTTAATGATAGTTCTTAACCACTCAAAAAACATAAATAAAATTAAATTTAACCATTAATTTATTACAATTTGCAATGAAACCACATAGAAACAGCAAGACTCCCCAAATATATCTAGAAACAAACCATAGTTCTCCAAATCAGGGAACTTTCAAACAATACCTGCCAGAGCCCAGCCAAACTTGAGTAGCTCCTCCTCCATCATATCGATAACGATAAATGTAATCTCCTTCTTGTTTTTTCATATCTTCATCATTTAGCTGGTCAAGTTTCCCATGCATTAAACTATCAAGATCAATTTCTTTATGTCTGGGGTCCATTCTGACCTGTTAAAGAGACGGTAAAACACAAAATGAAACTAAAGCAACAAAGGATGACAGTAGAAAGAAAAATTTTAAGGACGGTAGATCTTCACAAACAAATAAAAAGGATGTTCCATGAGACAACAGAAGGAAAAAAAAAAAAAAAAAAAAAAGCACTTCATCTGACAGAGACAAGAATATTAAATGTAAAATTTATTGAAAAATTTATGCTTTCTCAAGGAGACCAAGTCACCTAAAATTTGTATTGAAAGTTTTGATGCAGACAAAGTCACCAAACCTTATCAAAGTTGACAAGAAACATGGCAATTGGCATTAGTCTATCCCTCTCAGCAGTAGCATATCCCTCATTCTCCGTGTCAAATATATAGGAATATAACTTCTGAAACACAGGTTCAACTGCTGTTGCTTCAACCTCAAACAAAGGAACATCCCTTCCAAAATCAGTCTGGAAATGTATGTGTACAAAAATAAATGTTAACAAACTTCCCCAAAACTACATATAAAAGAATATTTAAAAAAAAAAGAAAGAGAAAGAGAAAGAAGAAGAAAATAGCAGCACAAAGCTTTATTTGCACCTCTCTTGCAGTTCCAGCAGGAATCATGGTCTCCTTCAGCGCTTTCTCAAGAGCTATCAATTCAGCCTGACCTGCCTGTAGCAGTGCAAAATATAGTAGCTAAACTAAAGAGCTTTTTGTACAAAAATACAATATTCATTAAGAGAAGTATCATTTCAAATTGATGAGTGCAAGCAGATTTATCTATGCCTTTTGAGAGAAAAGCAAAGTGAAGTGGCGAACTAGTTTTTTTGCAATTGTTTGGGGTATCTAGATTTTGAGAGAATAACAGGATGTTTAGAGAGGCGGAAAAATCGTGTGAGAGGGTTATGAAGGGGGATAGTTTTAATGTCTCCTTGTGGGCGTCAATTGATAGGCTTAATTATAATCCTAGTTTGATTTGGTTGGATTGGAGTTCTACAGTTATTTTTCGACTCCCTCTCAACCTTTTGTTTTTTGTTGAGTTGTTTATTGTACGATCTTGTATCTCTTTCATTTTTCTCAATGAATCCCCACTTTTTTGTCCTTAATAAGGGAGATGAGGTTCTTCACTAAGTTCAAAAGAACGAAATAAAAAGAGTTTCTCTATGACCTCCTCCATTTGAGTACGAATTATCTTATTATCCCATTTGGAAGTATATCATCACATACTTATCTATGATTATTTCTATCTCTATAACAACCAATTGATGAAAAGGGGAGGAAAATGGAAGTGGGAAAATAGCCAAGACTACGGGAAGGATTCCTCTTTGGATAACAGGCACTATAACTAGTATTCCTATCATCAGTTTAGTCGGTATTTTCTTGAGATTTCTTTATCTTTTGAGTTGATTTGTCGGATCAGTAGTTCAAGACCTTTGATCTCTACCCAAATGATGAAAGAAAATGGGATCACTTCTTATGGACACGTTAAGAATGATTCTGATCTAGTTCATGGTCTATTTAGGCGATGAAGGCATTCTAGTGGTACCTAACCTATGCTGGTTTTGGCAGACCATGCTATATATATGTAACAGATAAATAAATTCTATATTTCTAATGATTTTGTAGGCCTTACTATTGGGATTATTGGGCTAGGAATGGATAGGGAAAAGACCCTAAAAGATGAAATATGTTACAATTGAAGTAGGACTTACCAAGAATGCTTGTATTTAATCAAGTGCAAAGGGAGCTATAGTCTAATAAATATAAATCAAAGTCTTGTAAGAGTGTGAGTTACTTAACAAAATAAAAATGGAACTTACAGGAAATGCATTATATATGATATGATGTTCAATGTCAATGGGCTCGCCAGTCTCAAGACATGATGGCCTATGAGACGGGAAGCACTCTCTCAGAAACTCTTGTAGCTTGTGTGAATCTACGAAGTACCGGTAGGCTCCATCGCCATTTAAACCAATAAGGATAATGTTCACTTCAAGTGGAACCTGAAAGGGAACCTGTGTAATGCTTTTATTAGTTTCTACATGCGCAGTAGAGAACCTATACATTTAAATGAGATTGACAATCATAATAAAACATGTTCTAATTTTTTAGTTATTTTTGTAAATGGGTAATATGCATCATAATATTTCATAGTTCACAAGTTATGAAGTACCAAGGCAACTAGTAGTTACATGTTTTCTAAAAGGGCTCCAACAAAGCAATAAAAAGTTAACGAAAAATTACGAGTCCTTACACGTCCAAACTCACTAAGAGGTATAGGTCGATCCATGCTGATGTCAAAGGACTAAAATAAACAAGTCCAGACTACCGAAGCATAATCATAAGATCACAAAAGATGATCAAGGTCTCCGCTACTCCCTTACAAAGGATAACAACAACGCAGACCTATAAACGAGGACAACCTTCCCACAATTCGATAAATGGATTCAAATTTGAGTCCATAGTTCGATTCCACGAACAGCATTCCTCCATGATAGCAAAAGATTGTACGTACTCGAGTTTGACCGACAGAAAATAATGCCTTCTATCGAAAACATTGAGGAAAGAAGAGAGAGAGAGAGAGAGCACATAACGCGCAAATCTGAAACTCTCTAATCATTCTAACGTCGTTCAAATCCCAAACGGGAGCATTAGCGAGCGCGACAAAGATAATCTAATCATAGCCACTGCATTTCATTCGAGTAAACGATTACAGAATCCAGGATGCGGGATCATGGTATGAAAGAATATACAGCAAAAGAAATACCTCAGCTCGTGAATGAAGCATGCGACGAACATCGTGTCGAACACTATCTCGGACGGTATGGAAGGCTCCGTGATGCCAGTGAGGGTGTCCCGGATCTCTCCTGAAAGCTTGAGGTGCCGACTCCAATGGAACTGCAAGCAATGCGAAAACAAAAACACAACCATATAATAATAAGCTTGAGTTCAATTCCGCAGCCATGGAACTGAGAACCGACTGCAATTCCCGAATCCTTTCTTCTTTGACAGCTCGGTATGCGATTGACGCTGCGATTACGTCTCCATAAACATGAAAGAAAATCAAGAAGTTGACGATCAAGTGTTAGAATTGGGGGATAGATAATTGATCAGCAGCAGAGCCAGTGGACGCGAACTGAGCTGAGAAAATTCGCGTGATGATTTATATATTGGTTATTTGATCGAAACAATAAAAACTCTATATTAAATTGTATTTAAAATGCAACTTTTTTATAAATAAAATAAAATAAAAACTTCAAATATAATTATTTATTCAATTTTCTTCCAGTAATTATTTTATAAAATAAAAGTGACTGAACGAACAAATATAAACAATTTTAAAATATTTAACTTTCTAAAATATTATTTTAAAAACTAGTAAAAATAATTTAATTAATTAACTTTACCAATATTATGCTTTAATGGACTATTATAACATAATTTTTACATTTTCACAAAAAAAATATATTGTTCGAAAATTTTGTGACATTTTCTTTTTATTAAATTTAGATTTATATAAGGTGGGTAGTTTGGAGTTTGTAATTAAAATAATAATAAAAAAAATTTTAAAATATTTGTCTCTGAGTGAACAAAAAAATCTCTTCTATATTTATTATTATAATGCCTAAAATTAATTAATATTAGTGTTTTAATTTTTTTTGGTACTTTTATATATTATTTTAATTTAACTAATATATTTTTATTGACCAGTAATGTACTTTAAAAAGTTTAAATACTCATAAAATATTTATAAAAAAAACAAAAAAACAAAACAAATTATCCACTTTACAAGACCTAAGCAAAAACTATCTACCCAACGTTGTGATGTACATAAACAAGACAATTCTTGAGTGGAAAATTCAGCTCAAGCATAAACAAGCTTTATTCACCTACCAATTATATCACATGGCTTTGACGACGACGACGACATGTGTACTCGGAGCTTTGCTCATAAACAATGGCTGGAAAACTACACGAGTAAATGGTCAAAGAAGCTAACCGACGTCGCCGAGGGCTCTCTCTGTTAAAGGGAGTTCGAGAGTGATCAAGAAATAACATCTTTCAGATTCTCTGATGTATTGGACCTCACCATTCATGAGCTTCAGAATCTTTCTGCACATGCTCAACCCTAATCCTTCTTGAGTCGCCCATCGGCCACTGTGAAACATGTCCTGTATCAACTCAGGTGGTAGACCTTCCCCAGGGCATACAATCCTTCATTACAGTAACATATGTTAGCCATTTGCTTATGGAATTAATGCTATTGTTGAAACTTAGGACAATAGGTTGAGAATTGTTAAAGATGAAGTCTGGCATTGGCTAATTAAGGGAAAGATTAAGGGAAAGATCGTGGGTTTATAAGTAAAAAATATTATCTTCATTAGTATGAGACCTTTTGGGGAAACCAAAAGCAAAGTCACGAGAGCTTATGCTCAAAATAGACAATATCATACCATTGTGGAGGGTTCGTGATTCCTAACATGGTATTAGAGTCACGCCCTTAACTCAGTCATGTCAATAGAATCCTCAAATGTTGAACAAAGAAGTTGTGAGCCTTGAAAGTGTAGTCAAAAGTGACACGAGTGTGGAACAAGTGGTGTATTTTGTTTGAGGGCTCTAGAGAAAGAGTCGAGCCTCGATTAAGGGGAGGCTAGCCTCGAAGGTGTAGTTAAAAGTGACTCAAGTGTCGAACAATGGTGTATTTTGTTCGAGGGCTCCAGAAAAGGGAGTCGAGCCTCGATTAAGGGGAAGTTGTTCGAGGGCTCCATAGGCCTCGGGAGAGGCTAGCCTCGAAGGTGTAGTTAAAAGTGACTCAAGTGTCGAACAATGGTGTATTTTGTTCGAGGGCTCCAGAAAAGGGAGTCGAGCCTCGATTAAGGGGAAGTTGTTCGAGGGCTCCATAGGCCTCGGGAGAGGCTAGCCTCGAAGGTGTAGTCAAAAGTGACTCAAGTGTCGAACAAATGATGTATTTTGTTCGAGGGCTCCAGAAAAGGGAGTCGAGCCTCGATTAAGAGGAGACTGTTCGAGGGCTCCATAGGCCTCAGAGGAGGCTCTATAGTGTACTTTGTTCGAGGGGAGGATTGTTGGGAGGGAGTCCCACCTTGGCTAATTAAGGAAAGATCACGGATTTATAAGTAAATAATACTATGTCCATTGGTATGAGGCCTGTTGAGGAAACCAAAAGCAAAGCCACGAGAGTTTATACTCAAAGGGGACAATATCCTACTATTGTAGAGGTCCGTGATTTTTAACATTTACATCATTTTCTTTTTGTTCAATTTCTAATATCTTCAGCTCAAGCATATTGTGAAGAATGATTGAACGTTAAAGTACCTGAATTCGGTGTGTGCGAGATGAAGTCGATCCGAGTTTTGCTTCAGGAATGGACAGACACGTAATTCTACCCAGCCTTCCGGAGACGGTGCGTAACGCACCATGTTCAACAAGAAATCAGCTAAGACCTGTTGAATTCTCACTTGATCGCCATATACGGCCATAGTCTTTACTTCTTCTGGTATATCACGAACCAGTTGTAAGTTTCTTTCTCTGAGTAGTAACATCGCTTGACTAACAACAGCATTAATAACACTTCCCAATAAGAACTCCCCCTTCTCAATCTCCATTGTACTGATTCCAAAACAAATCAGAAAATTAGCTACTCTTCTCAAGACATATTATTGACTAAGGAGAATGGTTTACATAAATCCAAAAAAGCAGGGGGAGAAAGGTAGCAAGATCGAGCAGAAAAGAAACAATTTAGGATAAAAATTACTATGTTTGTAACAGCCCAAGTCCACTGCTAGCAGATATTGTCCGCTTTGACACGTTACGTATTGCCGTTAGTCTCACAGTTTTAAAACGCGTCTACTAGGGAGAGGTTTCCACACCCTTATAAGGAATATTTCGTTCCCCTCTCCAACCTATGTGGGACCTCACAATTCACTCCCTCTTGGGGGCCAGCGTCCTCGCTGGCACACCACCCCATGTCTGACTTTCATATCATCCATAACAGCCCAAGCCCACCGCTAGCAGATATTGTCCGCTTTGGCCCGTTACGTATCGTCGTCAACCTCACGCTCTTAAAACGCGTCTACTAGGGAGAGGTTTCCACACTCCTATAAGGAATGTTTCGTTCCCCTCTCCAACCGATGTGGGACCTCACAATCCACCCCTTCTTAGGGGCCCAACGTCCTCGCTAGCACACTCACTGCCCGGTGTCTGGCTCTAATACCATTCGTAACAGCTCAAGCCCACCGCTAATAGATATTGTCCGTTTTTGCCCGTTACGTATCACCGTCAGCCTCACAGTTTTAAAACGCATCTACTAAGAAGAGGTTTCCACACCCTTATAACGAATGTTTCGTTTCCCTCTCCAATCGATGTGGGACCTCACAATTCACCCCCTCTTGGGGGGCCACGTCTCGTTAGCATACCGTCTAGTGTCTAGCTCTGATACCATTTTTAACAGCCCAAGCCTACTGCTAACATATATTGTCCACTTTGGCCCGTTACGGATCACCGTCAGCCTCACGGTTTTAAAACGCGTCTACTAGGGAGAGGTCTCCACACCCTTATAAAGAATGTTTCGTTCCCTTCTCCAACCGACGTGTGACCTCACGATGTCAAATAGATAATTGTTAAAGAACAACTCACCCGTCATCAATACTTTCCAAATCCATATCTTCAATAATCTTTAACATCTGCTTTTCACAAGAAACACTGGTCTCCAGAAACTGCTTCTGATCTTCACTTAAATCCGTACCCTCGAAAAGCGAGTTAGTAAAGCGTATACCACTCAAAGGACTCTTCACTTCCTGGCAAATATAAGCCAGCTCTTTCATCCTTACAAACCTGTTCTTCTCTTGTTGCCTCTGCATTCTAAGAGTTTGCTGCAATTCAAGACTGGCAATTTGAACAAAGCAGAAAGCTCCAACAATCTGCTCCTCCATATTCATCCTCTTATTTGCTGTCAAGAGAGCCTGCACATATTTCCCCTTTTTGTCATAAAAAGAAAAGGGGAATTTTTCATTGTTCTTCCCTCCAATTGCACCGTGCAAGACAATCATAAATTTGGTCAATTCATCTGGCCCCTTCAGTCTACAACAATCTCCAAAAACCTCTCCTACTAGCATTTTTCCAATTATGTCTTCTCTGGACCATCCGGTGAGGTTTTCCATGGCGGTGTTCCATTCCGAGCAACATGTATTGTCGTCCGAAGCGAATATTGGAGGGATAAGAGGACTGGGACTATGAACAATGGCTTTGTAATCACATTGTATGCTAATAAATTTGTCCATGAACACTTTTTGGCAGGTAAGATCTTGACCAACAAAACAAACGCCTACTATATTATCAGTGTAGTCCCTGCTAGAGCAAGCATTGACAGCCACAAAAATTGGCTGTCTTTGATCATCTGGGTCTCGCCCAAATGTCTTCATTTTTATCTCTATATTCTTTTCTTCTTCACCTGCATTTATAAAACAACTATAATATATACCAAAAAAGCTCCATAAGTAACTGAGCTACCTACCTTTTAAAGCCCGGGAAATGAGTTTGTCGACTATTTCTTCAGATTCTTTATACACGAGATCACGAACTAGGGATTTCCCCATAGCTTCCTCAGCTGCAAGCCCAGTCAACTCGGCTATCTTAGCGTTCCATCCATTGATACGACTGTCGACATCTACAGCAAAGATTGGAGCAGTTGCAGTCTCAATCAACCTGACCATTTCTCTAGCAACCAAGCTGAGCTCATCGATCCCTTGCAAGTTGAGATCCCCTAGTTGAGGGTGCACAACGGCTTTCAAATTGATTGCAGCGTTATCCTTGAATGAATCTCGAAGAATAAGCTGCAATGAGTGAATAGCATCCATTTCTGCAGTCTCCCATGGTAAACTACGGGATTTTACTACTTCGAGAAATGCCTTGAACGAAGAACGAGGATGCATTCTTTGACCATCGTCCTTATCCGCTGGGTGATGCTTTGCGCCGCCCCACTTGATCTCTTTCCCTGTGTGCGATCGGAACCAGAAGAGAAAATCCCTTTTTGTGATATACGCAACATCCATTCCACAAACTGCACCACCAAGCAACGCTGCCCCTGGATAGCCAGCATCAGCCAAGCTATCTGTACTTAAACCAGTTGAATCTCCATGGAAAGCTAGCAACCATTCCACGACGTCCTTTATTTGGGCTTCGTTTGGCGTCACGCCTAGAGGGTAATATTTCCCTTGATAGTAAAGAGCTGCCCCATCACACTTTACTAAGTCCATGATGCTTGGACTCTGTGTAATAATGCCAGTTGGGGAATCACGAAGAAGCATGTCACATAAAAGAGTTTGAGTCCTCAAAACATGTTTCTCAGACATCTGTGAAGCCAATTGCAATTCCATATTAAGTTGAAGTCCAAATGCTTGCATTAGAAACTCACATGCATACCGGAGAGGGAACGGAATACACCGAGCCGAAGTATGGTGGCAAACAACCAAACCCCAAAGCCTCGTTGAACTTCGCCCACCAATAGCTTCGTCGTCGTTACTATTGATAACAACCGCCATTGCTAACGAAGAAATGGAGCCCATATTGGCCATATACTGAGAATGACAGCCATGGGGAGCACGAAGAGTTGAACCCACTAAGCAAAGAGGTTGCATAAGCCATGCAGCCTGAATTACACGAACGGGAGAGGCATGGCAATCGACAATCATTCTAACCCGGTTTTGCTTAAACAAAAACCTCGATGCCTGAGGAATATCAGTAGAAGGATAATGTAATCCAATGTATGGCTCTAAGTCAGGCCTCTTGCTTTCAGCCACAACCTCACCATGCTCGTCCTCGTGAAACTTATACACCATAACTCGATCGTATCCAGTAAGATCCCTAATGCTCTCAACCACAGTATCACACAACAGTTTAATATCTCCACCAGGGAGTGCTTGTAGCTGAGAAATTGCACGCACTGCAAGCTTTTGCGATTGGACAGCCCCAGCAATAGAAAGGGCAGGATCCTCCGTTCTTGCTGGCTCCAAATCAATCACAATTCCTACATCAATCCTATGCAAAATAGCATAAAATGGCTTCAAAGAATTCTTAGAATGAATCCAAACAGGGTTTAACAAAGTGATTTCACGAGCCCCAAATGCTTTCTCAAGCAAAATTGCACTATTGGAAGTGAACAAGTTCCGTACATCAGTCCCAATTGTGAGAATCTCTAGCTTTTCAAGATTTGGCACTGATTGAGGAGTAAGACCAAGCAATTCCCTTGTGTTTTCACTATAAGCAATAACCCGAAAATTTGCCTCATCGATGGCTATCATACATCCAAAGGGCTGGATATGGCCGCCCCTTTGAATCATCGATAAATAAGCAGTAATTTGCTGCTCCGGCACATATTGTGTCGAAATTCGAACAGATTGTGAGTAGTCAAAAGATTTACCGGACTCACCTGACTGTTCAAACACTGCGTGAAGACGAGCATCGATGGTGTACTGCGCTACGGCTTTGCTGATGGATTCTGTACGATTAGATCGCATATGGCTCGTGTTCGTGTTCGTGTTCGTGTTCGAGGACTCTGCTTGTTGCTGGTGCGAATTCGTCCCCCGATTACTCGAAACCATTTTTCAGACGGCGATTTACTTCCACTAACTTTCACAAATTCCTCAAATCCTAACCATGGATTCTCAATTCAGTACCCGGCGCGGCGGTGGAACTGAGAAAGCACGATTCTCCGACGAAGAACAAGACATCAAAATTCACAAAATCAAAATCAGTTCATAGAAATGAGAACAACAAAACTCTCATCGTTAAGAGCTTAAAAAAAACTTGATGAACTGAGAGATTTCAGTCGTACGTAACAGAACGAACAAGCAAAACCCAGTTGCTGATAACCTGAGTGTTGTTTCAGTATTTGAAATGCATATATACATATATAGATATATATATATTCGGAAAAAGGAAAAGAAAATCCTAATTTGTTCTTCGAGGACTCTTTTTCTTTTCTGCTGCTTTCTCTCTCTCCATTCTCTCTGTGGCTTCTCTCGCTTCTCTGTTCATCAACAGAGCTGTGTGCTTGTGAAGTCCATGGAAGCTGAAAGTCGGTGTTTTTTTATTTTATTATTTATTTATAATATATATAACTGAAAATAAAGAGAAAAGCTGGTAATAATTAACAGCTTTTTAAAATCCACTTTTATTCCTTAAACACTGAACTAAATTTTTTATTTTTAATTTAAAGGTTAAAAATGTCAATAAATTATCATGTTAGATGGATGTAAATTTATTAAATATAAAATTGAAACTCATTTAATTATTATATGGTTGTAGAAGTATAACAACTAAATTTATAATTAAATTCTATTTTTTTTATTCTAATGTTTAATATAAATTATTAAAAAAAAATCTAACATAATACATTAATAAATCATTTTAATATAAGATCTAATCTATTTTATTACGTTTTTTATTTTAAATATTTAAGGTTTAATTTACTACTCCGATATTTACTATCCACCATCAACCATTACTACGATAAACCTCTATCAATGAGTAGACGGTGTCGAATATTTTAAATAGAAAATAAAAAATTATTTATTTATACTGTTTTGTAGTCGTCCTTTATAATAATTTGATATTAGTAGAAGTATCATTTCGAGTGTCGAGTAAACCAAACAAACTCATATATATATATATATATATATATATAAAGCACTCATTTTGAGAAATCGAGGAGTACAAAAGGAAAAGTCACTGAGCTTAAAATAATAATAAAAAATTATACATAATTTTAAAAATTAAATTCACCATATTTGGATCATTTTTTATTAATCAACTAACCGATAACTTAGCTTATGAACCATTAGGATAATTATCCAAACCCAATAAATTAAAATAGTTTTTTTTAATTCAAGAAATTTTTTTTTTTTTTTTTTTGCTCATTCTGAAAATAATATAATAAAAGGAAGAAAAATTAGCATAGCTTAGCTCAACTAATTAGGATTAGTAATGCTTTACTGTAATATTGAGCTTAATAACAGCTCTCAAATGAACCAAATCCATATTCTCGGTTTGCATAATCCCAAACCCCTTAACGAACCGGAAAAAACCGGTTCCAGAAACCACTCCGAATTCCCTTTCCTTCAACGTGAACAAATCCGAGCCCTGAATCTCCAAACTACTCCCTCTGAACTCGCCGCCGGTGAAAATCACCGAGAACACCATATACAGCCCTTTCCCGTCCGATTGGGAGTTTATGTACATACCTTGAGCCCTTCCGATCTCTCTCGACTCGATCCTCGGCCCTTCCGTCACCGGATCGTCGACCACGATTAGAGTTCCGAACTCCAGAACGTTCGATTCCGATCCTTTTCGGCCGCTGACAACGATCGCCGATGCGTCTTCTCCGGTGAAGTAGTCGTGGACGTAGATTACGATGTTCGTCTGGTTCGATTGGGGCTTGAAGAGGTTCGGGAAGCCATTGGAGCAGAGCAGAGCGAGGATCGAGAAGAGGAGGGAGTTTGTGAAGGTGAGGAGATTTGAAATCGCCATTGATTTGATCGATCTGAGATTGATTTGGTTAATTGAATTTGAAGATGGAAGGTTTTTTTGTTTATTATTCAAATTTTTGTTCTCTTTTTTGGTGAATATTCCTCTCGTTTAATCATTTGATGCTTTGGAAACTCTTTTGTTTTCTCTTCTACTTCTTTCAAGTGCTCTGTTTTCAATTGTTTAAGTGCATAATTTGGCTTTACTTTTGGCGTTTTTGTTTTGTCACCTTTTATCTCTCATCCCCCTCTCTCTCTCTCTAAAATAATACAAATTAAATGACAAAATGAGAGATTCGCTAAGCTTATATGAGGTCGGTTAAGGATCCGAGCTTGGTTGACTTTAAAAAACATCAATTTAGTAGAGACAGTGGATTTTTTTTCTTGATCCGAACTTGGTTCAACCTGAAAAAAAACGTCAATTTAGTAGAGATAAAAGAGCTTGGTTCGATTAAGGAGAGGTGTACTTTGTTTGAAGGGAGGTGTTGGATGAAAGTCGGCTAATTTAGGGAATGACCATGGATTTATAATCAATGAATAGTATGGGTGTGAAGCCTTTTTGGGAAGCTAAAAGCCCAAAACAAACAGCTCATGCTCAAAGTAGATAATATCATATCATTTGTGAAGAGTCGTGAGTATAGGATATAGATATACGGGAAAGAACTCGATAAATTATTTTTATAGGTTTTATTCGAACCATTTTGTTTCTTATTTTATTTATTTTTTAATTAAACTTATAAATATTATTTCTACTGAGGAATTTGTTTAATTATTCTATTATTCTATTATATATATATATTTTTTAAAATTTAATCTAAAATTTGACAACTAAAAAAATCAAAAACTTGTTTTTTTATTTTTATTTTTAGACTTTAATTAAGAGTTCAATTATTTTTAAAATATATTATTGGAGAAACGACAAGAAAAATTAACACAACTTTTTAAAATAAAAAATAAAATAGTTACGAAATTGGTCTTAATTTTAAAATTTTAGTTTGGATTTAAAAAATGAAAGGTAATAAGATAAGGAGACAATGCCACGTTTGCAAGAATTTAATTGACTCGATGGTGACTCAGTGTCAGCTTTTTCGAAGAATCGCTCCCAACTCGGTATCGGATATTTATCTGCAGAATATCAAATATCCACAAAATCAACCAACAAAATTTCTCCACGTGGTATAAAATCTACCTCAAAGGATTAAAGTGCACAGCCACTCCAGTAACTACCACGTGGACAAGTTCACACCAGTCACATTTTAGCCCCCAGAATCCCGAATATACCCTTTCAAGTCTTCCACTTTAGAAAGCCGTACAGACGGCACTACCTAAAGGGCATAAACGTAGTTTCCTCTCTGCTCTTCTTCTTCTCCAGAGCTCCTACGAAAGCAAAAACACACAGCTGAATCCGTTAAAAAAACCAGAGAGAAAAAAAGAAAAAATATGCAAGTCTTCTCTTCATCTCCTTCAACCACAAGCTTCAATCTGTTCTCTTCATCTCAAAATCCGAACAATCTGTCGAAATACAGATGCAAAAATTTGATTATATCTCTCCATTTCGCTCCAAGCTCCCTCACGGTTTGCTGTTCTTCGAGGGAGTCCTCGACGGCGGTTCTCTCCTCCGATCGATCGTTGGACGGCGAGAACAGAGAGGCGTCGGAGGAGGTTCTTAGAGTTCGGCGGCCGGTAATGGAGTTTACCGGTGAAGATTCCGGCGACGGCGAGGAGGCGGAAGATGAGAGGAGTTCTTCGGTGATAGAACTAGGGCTTGCGGAGATTGCGAAGAAGATGCCGATATTTGAACCAGAGAATCGGGTGGATTCGAGTGCCCTAGAAAGGCCGCTGATTATCAATTTGGATTTGGCGTTGTACAAAGCGAAGATGATGGCGAGGAATTTTCTGTATGATGAAGCACGGCAAGTCCTTCAGAAGGTATTTTTCTCTCAGAAATTTAGGATTCCTTTATTAATTTTAATCCTTCGTAACTTCACAAATTTAGTTTCTGGTTCTATTATATATGAAATTCAAAAACTACTTTCAACTATTTAGAAGCATTTTTTGTATATAAAATATTGGGGCTGAATTTAGCGCGTGATTTGGTTGGGAAAGTGTATAGATAAATGGCCGGAGGATGGGCGGGCGTACGTAGCATTGGGGAAGATGTTGAGCAAGCAAATGAAAGCCGCCGACGCCAGAGCTGTGTATGAGAGAGGCTGTCAAGCCACCCAAGGCGAGAACTCCTACATTTGGCAGGTCAGTTTGAATCCTGCCTTTTATGAGCCCAAAGTTCTCTCTAGTTTTTCCTTTTTTTATTTTTTTTCTTTAGCTTATTTTAAGATCATTTTATAGGTTCATAGTAACCATTTGGACATACGTTTCAAACTCTTGACAAGGTTATGTTAGGAATCACGACTCTCTACAATTGTATGATATTATCCTTTTTAAGTATAAGCTCTCGTGGTTTTGCTTTTGGTTTCTCCCAAAATACATCATACCAATGGAGATGTATTCCTTACTTATAAACCCATGATCGTTCTCTTAATTAGCCAATGTGGGACTCCCTCCCAACAATCCTCCCTCGAACAAATTACACCATAGAGCCTCCCCTGAGACCTATAGAGCCCTTGAACAACCTCTATTTAATTGAGTCTCGCCTCCACTAAGACCAATAGAGCCCTTGAACAGCCTCCCTTTAATTGAGGCTCGTCTCCACTAAGACCTATAGATCCTTTGAACAACCTCCCTTTAATTGAGGCTCGACTCCTTTCTCTGGAGCTCTCGAACAATGTACACCCTTTGTTCAACACTTCAGTCACTTTTTGACTATATGTTCGAGGCTCAAAACTTTTTTGTTTGACATTTGAGGATTTTATTGACATGGCTAAGTTAAGGGCATGACTATAATACCGTGTTAGGAATCACGGACTTCCACAATAGTATGATATTGTCCACTTTGCGCATACGCTCTCATGAATTTGCTTTTGGTTTCCCCAAAAGGTCTCATGCCAATAGAGATATATTCCTTACTTATAAATCCATGATCGTCCTCTCAATTAGGCAATGTGAGACTCCCTTTCAACAGGTTATATGCTAAACTTAGAGACTTAAAACACTTGTCCTCGACTCAAGTGGAGTAAAGCTTTCTTGAAGATATGCTAAACTTAGAGACTTAAAACACTTGTCCTCGACTCAAGTGGAGTAAAGCTTTCTTGAAGATGAGTAGAGTGTGAAAAAAATGATGATTTTATGTGTAAAGCTGATGCACCAATTCATAAGCAGTTTGGGTCATAGATACCAACCGAAACAAGCTGAATTGGGCTATCATGACAGATTTGGAAACAGGTTTATGTTTCATCTTCTCAAATTTTAGCCACTAATTGCACACTTGATATAGTGCTGGGCTGTTCTGGAGAGCAGGATGGGGAACATCAGGAAAGCAAGAGAGCTCTTTGATGCAGCCACAGTAGCCAACAAGAAGCACATTGCCGCATGGCATGGCTGGGCTGTGCTAGAGCTAAAGCAGGGGAACCTCAAGAAGGCCAGGAATCTACTAGCCAAAGGCCTCAAATACTGTGGTGGGAATGAGTATATCTATCAAACACTCGCCCTGCTCGAAGCGAAATCGAATCGCTACGAGCAGGCGCGTTATTTGTTTAAGCAGGCTACCAAGTGCAACCCCAAAAGCTGTGCTAGTTGGCTTGTGAGTTCTTTTACATCCCATTTTCCATTGCCCTGATTCTGTTTTGAAATTTGATCATTACTTTCATCTCCCAAATCCCTCAGTAATTTGGACATGATCATGGTATGGCAGGCATGGGCGCAGCTGGAGATGCAGCGGGAGAACAACCTTCTTGCTAGACAACTATTTGAGGTGCTTTTGCTTTCCCTTTTCTTGTTCAAGTGTTGATGAGTTCTTAGTAGATCCTTTCATTTCCCTCATTAACAAGTTCATTTGTTTCTTTGTTACCTAGAAAGCCATCCAGGCGAGCCCCAAGAACAGATTTGCGTGGCACATATGGGGACTCTTTGAAGCTAATATAGGAAATATAGAGAAGGGAAGGAAACTTTTAAAGATAGGCCATGTCCTAAATCCAAGAGACCCTGTTCTTCTTCAGTCTCTTGGTTTATTGGAGTATAAGAACTCCTCTGCAAGCATGGCTCGAGTTTTGTTTAGGAGAGCATCTGAACTGGATCCCAAGCACCAACCAGTGTGGATTGTATGTTAATATCCTTTCCCTTGTAGAGGATTTTTCCGCTCAAACTCTGATCAGATTTTTTGTTGGGGTTCCATTTTTCTTGACGAAACTTAAACAATGGCTTATGCAGGCTTGGGGATGGATGGAATGGAAAGAAGGGAACATAGGAAAAGCAAGGGAGCTGTATCAAAGAGCATTGTTAATTGACTCAGCTAGTGAGAGTGCAGCTCGATGCCTTCAGGTAGACAAATGCTAGTTGTTGAATTATAAATTTGGTTTCAAAATTTTGATGGTTAGCTAAAGGAGGGGCGATTTGGCATTGTAACGGTCCAAACCCAAACCCACCACTAGCAGATATTGTCTTCTTTGGATTTTTCCTTTCGGGTTTCCCCGCAAAGTTTTTAAAATGTGTCTACTATGGAGAGGATCTTGCCCTACTTTGACCAGCGCTCCGCACCATTCGGTGACTGACTCTGATACCATTTGTAATAGCTCAAGCCCACCGCTAGTAGATATTGTCAGCTTTGGCCCGTTACTCCTCACGGTTTTAAAACGTGTTTGTTAGGGAGAAGTTCCCACACTTTTATAAAGAATGCTTCGTTTTCCTCTCCAATTAACGTGAGATCTCACAATTCACCCTTCTTGGGGACCCAGCAACCTCGTTGGTACACCGTCTGGAACCTAGTTTTGATACCATTTTTAACGGTATAAGTCCACTGCTAGCAAATATTATCCTCTTTGGACAGTGTGCCAGCGAGAACGCTAGGCCCCCAAGGGGGTAAATTGTAAGAGACGCGTTTTAAAACCGTGAGGCTGATGGCAATACATAATGGATCAAAGCAGACAATATCTATTAGCGGTGGGCTTGGACTGTTACAAATGGTATTAAAGCCAGGTTACCGGACGGTGTGCCAGTAAAGACGTTGGACTCCAAGGAGGGTGGATTATGAAATCCCACCTCGATTGGAGAGGAGAACGAAACATTCCTTATAAGGGTGTGAAAACCTCTCCCTAGCAAACGCGTTTTAAAACCGTGAGGCTGACGGTGATGCGTAACGGACTAAAGCGGATAATATCCACTAGCAGTGGGCTTGGGTGGTTACAAGCACAAGATAGATAAATGGTAGAAGGAAGTAGAAAATGATAGGAATACTTGTTGGAGTTATGTTCTAATTTTGTTATCAAAGTGCGAGAACCTTTAATTTGGAATCAAAATATTACTTACTTTGATTGCTTTAATACAGGCTTGGGGTGTTCTAGAACAGAGAGCAGGCAACCTATCAGCAGCTAGAAGGTTATACAGATCCTCTCTAAGCATAAACTCTCAGAGTTATGTAACATGGATGACCTGGGCAGCACTGGAAGATGATCAAGGGAACGCAATCCGAGCGGAGGAAATTCGAAATCTATACTTCCAGCAGGTCAGAACCTTGTTTTTTGAAATCTGAGTTAGTTTTTCTGAACTATTAGGAAGTAAATGAAGGCTGTGTTGCAACAGAGAACAGAAGTTGTGGACGATGCTTCGTGGGTTATGGGGATCTTAGACGTTATTGACCCAGCACTTGATAGCATAAAGAGGCTGTTGAAGCTGGAGCAAGACCCCTTCGCCATGTCAAGAGTAGCAGATGGAGGCGCTAGAAGCAGCTCTTTAGACGACTCGGCTGCCTCCTCTAGTGTGGCTGAGACTGAAACTGGGTTTGATTTGGATGCCTTTATGATGAAAAAGTTGTCGATAGACACGTCGAAACTCGAAATTCAACTCGAAACAACTCGACCCAAAAGATTTAAGTATCAAAGAAGTCAAATGAGATCAGAAAACAGACCAGAAATGGCTGGTTCACAGAGCCAAAGAACAGCATCTTCATCTACTTGAGGATCGATCTTATAGTTCATTCCAGAGAAAACAAGGTTCTAAATGGAACAAATGTTTTGTAAGTCTAAGCTTCCCTCATTCATAAAGTTGTTATTATAGCTGCAAGGATCAAGGAAGAAAAAACTTCTTTGATGGAGTTCTACATGTCTAAAAGAAGCCATAATGTAAATAACTTTGTAAGTTTATAATTCTTGATGTTCTCTCAGCTGATCTCTCTACCGCTTCTTAATGGCTCCATTGGATTGAGTTATCAACTCATTTTAGTTTAGTTAGTTTTAAATAAATGAAAATTTGTTAGGTAGCTTCATCAATTTTCTCAAGATCGGTATGGTTGAATCGGACCAACCAATTTTTTTTTTTAAATATACAATTTTTTTTATACCATCCATGTAACAATTCAAACTCACTGCTAGCACTTATTGTTTTTTTTTTTTTTGATTTTCTATTCGAGCTTCTTCTCAACGTTTTAAAACGCGTCTATTAAGGAAAGGTTTCCACACCATTATAATTAAGGTTTCGTTCCATTCTCTAACCGATGTAGGATCTCACAATCCACCTCTCTTTGGGGTCAGCGTCCTCGATGGTACACTGCTCGGTGTCTGGCTCTAATACCATTCCTCAATTTGTGTGTGTCATCCTTGCGTAGGGGTCGTACTAATCTTCTCTGTATCATTCCAATTTTATCGGATGGACCCTAAGGGAGTAAATTGTGAGATCCCACATCGATTGGAGAGGGGAACGAGTGTCCTAGAGGGGGTGGATTGTGAAAGCCAGATCGGTTGAAGAGAGGAACGGAACATTATTTATAACAGTGTGAAAACTTATATCTAGCAGCAGACTCGTTTTAAAACCTTGAAGGAAAGTCGGAAGGAAAAAAAAAAAAAACAATATCTACTAGCGGTGAGTTTTGACTATTACCGTCTAATTATATAAACATATTTAAGTTATAAACCATCATTCAAGTTTGAAAAATAAATGAATATATGTTTTGCACATTAATATTTTATTTTTGTTAAAATCTATATAAAAAAATGAGTTTCTTATTAAAAATGACGTCACTGTGTAAGCCTTAGAAAACCGCGCAAATTTGGCAATCATCTTCCCGCTGAAAATGAACCTCAAATATAGGGCGCAGAAATGGCTTAATCTGGACGTGAGCTTGACTCGAAGTCGATGATACTCAAGAATGTCTTCTTCTCGGGGTCGACATTTCAAATCGGACGAGGCCGGTGAAAACTCGGCCATGGAGTTGGACGATCGCCGGCGGCTTCAGGAAGAAGAAGATGATGATCCGTTTCTTAAATTTATCGATTACGCGAGGTCTGTGCTAGCATTTGAAGACGATGAAGACTTCGATCCTAATGTTAAAGGAACGGAGACCTATACGCCGGGTTGGAGTTGGATCGCCTCTCGGGTCCTCAGAACTTGTATCGCCTACTCCAGTTCTGTTACCCCTGCGATTTTGCTATCCGAGCTCTCGCAGGTACTGTGAATTCAAACTTCATTAAGGTTAAGTATTTCGATTGTAGGGAAACTTTGAGCAATCAAATGAAGAAGTGTTATTAATTGCCTGACAACTATCTAAGGTAACTGCGAAGTGAGGGCTACCTGAATGTTGAATGTTACACAATTAGACTAAAGATTCCACGAGTTTAATGGAAGATCTTGGTTACTAGTTTGAATCTGTAGCAGTAGGCCACCTGAGTTCCTTTTTATTTTATACATCCACTTATTAACAATTCATTCGTAGTGAGGAGAAGAACAGCCCATGCTTAATTCTAAATGAGGGTGAATACTCGATGCTCATGGCTTGCTTCTAGGTTTTTGAAGTCGATCTCTCCTTAAGATTTCTTGATCCAATTGTAGTCCTATTGGTACTTTTTTTTTTTTTTTTTTTTTTTTTTTTTTTTTTTTTTTTTTTAAGTATTAGGCATCACCATGCGGACCAACCTCGAGTGATCTAGATTGCACCCTTACCCCACACTGCTTTTTAGTGTCTTCCCAATGTTCCTTTCAATTCAGTATTTCATCCGCTGAAAGGCTATTTCAACAGTCAATTACGGGTGATGAAGGCATACGTTTCTTCTCTAGGCGGAAAATGCATTCTGGACTTCCTTATCCTTCCTGTCAAGTGCCCCTATAGTTTGTAACTCGTTAGCTTAGGAAGAATACATTTTTTCCAAAGTATAAACTTGTTTACACTGATGTAACCTGATTCATGAGGTTTCCTTGTGGTGGGAGTTGGTATAACCCGTGAAATTCTGATAAGAGATGTTACGGAATAAAACTGGTTTAGTTGAGGTAAAACATGGTGCATAACGTGGCATCTCGGAGAGAGTTAATAAGCTGAATGATTGGAAAAACCAGGCAAAGTTATCTATACCCTTGAACAACTACACCTAACCCTTATGGTAAGGGGTCAAAGGTTGTGCCTGATTAGATGGAGAAGACAAAGTACAGTAGTTGATAGATCTTGTGCAACTTCAGTAAGTCTGAAAAAGAACAGCAACTAAATGGTTTATATGAACAATAATTGGTTTCACTTCTGATGTTTCTTAAAAAAAAAAATATCGGTTCCACTTCTTGTTACCAACTAAGATGATATAAATAAACCTTTCACAGTTCTATTCTACAAGACAGTTATTTGGGTAGTGATTTTGTTTTGAAGGCCTGGTCTGAGCAACACAGAATTGGGGCTCCCAAGAAAATACCTGAATGTATTAATCAGTTGAAGAAGAAAAATAGAAGAAAGAAGCTCCCGAAAACAGTTACTATTGACTCCATATATGAGAAGAATTTCCTATCTTTAAGCAGCGTTTTGGAAGCTGTTATTGTTGAAGAATTTATTCTTCCAGGTACTTCTATCTCCCATTTTAAGCTGATGATTGTAATTTTAGCAATGTTCGTGTTGCATTTCCAAATCAATTATACATGACTAAAAAGCTAATATATTTGTAGCTTGAGGAAAGGGTTTCTGAAACTGAAACACACATATTCATAGTACTAGTTAATTTACTCAATAAGATATATATATATATATATATATATATATATATCTTTCTTTGGGACGACCTTCGTTTGTTTGTTTGTTTTTTTTAATTTTTTTGGAACTACTTAAGTTCAGGTGTTGTTCCCCTAGTTCGACTGTTTAGATGCCATTACACAAACAAGGATCTGAATCTTTTATCAACATGATTTTCTTAAGGTACAAATATACACATGCTTACTTTGGGGGATTTTTGGAGCTCTAATACGATTGATCTCTATCTCCATTGTAGGTAATACTGCTACCCTTCAGATCTATTTATCATGCGATAAAAACCATTTGGAATGAATGTATTCTGAATGGTCATTTGTTTGCTTAATTAGAAGATCCTTTCAGTGGTATTACTGCACTGCACTCTTTTGAATAAACCAGCTTGCATTTGAAAAATGAACACAAAAAATCCATCAAAGAAAAATGAAGGCCAGCTAAAAATGAGGAACACAAGAAATGTTTATTAAAGAGAACCCTCAGCTGCTGTTGATAAAAAGGGTAATTGCAAAAAAAAAAAGAGAAAATCTGTAGTATGAACCGAAAAAAAAAACGTTAACATGCACAAAACCCCACATCTCCTCCTACAAGTTATCTAACCCCATGAAAGTTATTGGTGTCTTTCCACCCAAATATGCCATAAATGATTAACAAAGTTAGCTTGCCATAGCAAATTACCTTTCTCCTTGAACAAAGAATTCAAAATGACCTCATCGTCCATTGAATGCCTGACCTCTGAATAACAAAAATATCAGATTTCTACCACATACAACCACGACTCGAAAGCAGGTGGGTATAGTCACAGTAAGTGATTAAGATCTTTTGCATTGCACTTGTACCCGACACACCAATTCAAACCAAGGACAAGAGGGGAGGCTTTCATGCTGAGGTATAAGATGTTGATTCTCTCCTGAGCCAAAAACCAATAATTTATCTTTTTCTTTTTTTGGAATTCTTAGCTTCCATAGTTTAGAGAAATAGAAAGCACAGAAGGAGATGAAACCAACTGAATGTACCCAGACAAGCTATTGCAGACACTTGAAGGATCAGTAGTCCAATAGACCACACTCATGAATTGGTACATTTGAATAGAAATTGATTGATTGGATCAAAGAAAGGAGAGAGACTAGAAGGATCAATAGACCACACTCAACAATTGATACATTGAATAAAAATTGATTGATTGGTTTGAATAGTAAGTTTTTTAGAACTCAAGGATACAGTTGTACAACTCATAGAACAAATCCTTATTTAACTAAGGTTGTGAATCCAATGATACAGTTACTGGATATGAATGCTTGATTTTGTATTGCATATTGACATTAAAGCATGCCCGAATCACTCTTTTTTTTTTAATATATATATATATATTTTTAGTTTTTATCCCTAAATATCGACTTCCATTTCCATATTTTCATCTTGATTTGAGGTTTTGTTACGACTCTACAACTGCACAGAACTTGCTATCTTCATATTTCATGGAAGAACAAGTAAAACATGAGTCTTTGATGGCAGATTCTATGACTTAGTGGGTGGAATTTTGAAAAAAGGGAGGCAAATATTTTTAACTGGATGCTATCTTCGTGCTGCTAGTGGCGGATCTGGTCATCCACGACTTCTACCAACTGAATACCTTATCATATTGTTAGATGAGGTTGTCAAAATGGTTTTTCTAGCTACCAGAATCAATATTATAATTTATTTATTTTTGCATATGCACAGTTACTATCTTCTATTTATTGTAGGAAGAGGATGATGATGTAATACTTCTAGGAGCTCAATTTTGTTCCGATTCCTTTTCTTCTGTTTCTCTTGACGCCGTCAATAAAGGGACTACATATTCATTATATGCAAGGCAAGATATACAACTTTTTCTCCAGTTTTATCCATCTCCATCTAAACTGGTTTCTTAACCTGCAATGAGCTAGAGGCTGAATTGACCAAATAAATCAGTTTTCATAGAGGATGGATTTGTCCAATAATGAACTAAATAATGGTTGTCTTATATTCAATATTTTCAGGATTGAGTCTATTGGTCCAATAGAAATTCATGAGAAGACTAACGGCTTACAAATGATACAAATTAGTCTTCTTGATAATGATGGTTTCAAGCTAAAGTTTCTCTTATGGGGTGAACAGGTGATACTAGCCAATCTTTTAAGGTGAGTCTTTTAAGTTGATATTAGTTATTCAGGAATATTCTTATATGATTATATCAACATAACAGTTCCCATTTCAACAGTGTTGGTAGCTTGCTTGCCCTTGATAGACCATATATTGCTACTGTAAACGAGAATGGCATTGGAACAAGTGATGAGCTTTGTCTTGAATATGGTAGTGCAACACAGTTATATTTGGTGCCTTGCATTCAGCATGAGGAGCAAGTGTGTTGTAGATTCCCACCTTTTCTACACTGCACACACACACACAAACTTAAAAACACTTTCTATTTCTTGAATCTCAGTAATATATAAATATTTTACTACACAGGTATGTGTTTTAACACAGAATATAAACCAAGCTTCAAGGACGCTTGGTACATCATATCCTACTCAGGATCCCCGAGTTTCTCAAGTTTCCTTGCCGTGCGATTCACATGGGACAATTGATTTTGGTAACTATCCTTTTCGGGTGAGATTAACTTCTAATCATGATTTTAATGTATGGATGGCATTTGTGTTCTTTTTCTTGAATAAGTAGTAGTTACAACGGACAATTGACATTTATAATGTCTCTTGCAACCCCATTATTCCATGTACAGTTTCATACACCTGTAGAATCTATACCTGACTCTGGTTATATCATAAATTGATTCAGAAGGGTCCACGCATTTAGCTCCTGTCAGTTTTTTGTAATCCTTCTGTAGTATAAAGTTCATAATTATCTGATTTTACAAGATGCAAAAGGTAAAAGCCAATTTATGCCTTACACAATTCTGATGTTAAAATTCTAAAAAATTCACTTGACATATTATAGATGACAGGTCGAATGCTACAGTATTAATGTTCAGATCCCATATCACCAAGCATTTATTTTTTCTTTGTTTGCCAAACAACTAATTGCAATTACTTGAATTGTGATTCTTTAAAAAATTTCCTTTCATTCTGAAGTCTGTCTCATTAACTTTACGGAGATGAATCTTAATTTTTCATGCTATTTGTGAAGTTTACAGTCTTTTGTGGTCGACCTTCAAGACAAGATGACTGCCATTAGCTTATATGGTATCATTATAGATATAGTAAATGAAAGAAATACCACAGAAGCTGTTTTCTCTATGAGAATTGAAGATAAAACTGGACAAATTTCGGCAAAGTTGCACTTCGTGAGATCTTGGTATGGACATTTTCGTTGCCTATCTTCTAATTTCTGAGTTTTATGAGTCTGGATTTTGCATGGCTCTTCAAATAATAAAAACTTCTCATCTCATACTTCTACTCATTTTCTGAGTTCCTCTTTCATTTTTCTTTTCTTTATTCCCCTTCTTGTAAAAGGTCGCTGGGAAGGGTAGGCGTTGGACATACAGTATATATCAGTGGCCTGACATGTACCATAAAGAAGAATAAGTGAGCTAACTCAAACTCTTTATCCTGTTATCTAGTAAATAAATTGGAAGTATTGGACCATTTGAAATGTTTCCATACATATAAATAATTTGTCTTCGATTTGAGGTTTCTCTCATTTTGGTGATTTATTCATGGCATTTCTAATTT
The DNA here is from genome assembly GCA_033971965.1 of Cucurbita ficifolia. Lineage (NCBI taxonomy): Eukaryota > Viridiplantae > Streptophyta > Magnoliopsida > Cucurbitales > Cucurbitaceae > Cucurbita > Cucurbita ficifolia. The sequence goes on along the minus strand of CM066967.1, from coordinate 9,960,690 downwards.
GGTTTGAGTTCTTTTCTTTTGAAGCTTGGAGGCTTTATGGATTGAGAATCATGTTGGAGCTTCTTTTGTCAACCTTAGCTGCTTGCCAGCATTGTTAACTTCCTCCTGTCTTCATAAAATTTCACGACTTTCTGATCTTACCAGCAACGCTCATGGTACAAAGGTAAAGTTTTTTCTTTTCCTTCTCCTTTTTTCTGACTATATTACGTTATGTTTGATAAGAAACTTTCTGAAAGAAAATGGAAGAGATAACCTAGAGGCTGAGGGAAGAGTGAGAAAGGTCCTTGTTGAAGAACCTCTACACACAAAAAATAGGTGCCCTGATATTGAGTTTAATCAAGAAAAAGACTGATAACAAATATCTTGAACGGGGCATTTCAGTTTGTCATAAATAATTCAAGAACACAATATAGATATAGATATAGATATAGATATATATTTCTCTTCAACGTTAAAGGTTTGGATTTCTATCCATCCATCAGGACCGCAAGGGAGCTCTAATCGTACATTTCCATGAAACCATAGCTGTCTCAATAAGCTACCGTGCTGAAAGGATTTCTCGGAGTCATTCATCTATATCCTTGGAGAACAAGTGAAGCAAATCTCCTGCAAAATAAACTCCATACCTCTGTTGCTTAGGATCAGCCAATTAGGAGTTCCTCATTCTCATAACATAATACATAAGCAGCAAACCTTAGGAGAGGAAGCTGAATGATCAATGAGGTTTCTCTTTTTGCAACCTTTGTAGAGTGATTAGGGAAATTTTTGTGTTTTGTTCGCACCTAGCCTCACAGCTATGCTTCCAAAATTGAATCTCAAAAAATATATTCAAAGTTTGGAATTTTCTTCCCTCGTTTTTCTAATATCTCACCTCTATCAGCTGTGATTTTTATTTTGTTTCTCCAAATCTCGTTGCCAGGTCTGTCGAGTTCGGCTTGACCAAGTTTCACATTGTCATGTTAGTACGAAATTTTTGCATGCAAATTGTGGTCATTTTGTTGAGGAGACACCCGGCAGAATTGAGTGCTGCTTCTGTCGTTGTGAATGCAAGTCCGAGCTGGTTCGTACATTCGACCTGAAAATCACCCTTGCAGATGATACTGCAAAAATATTTGCTTGGTGTACAGGTCAAACTGCTGCAGAGTTGTTGCAAATATCTCCTGATGAATTCTGTGAACTACCGGAGGTAGAAACTGAACTTAAAATAATGCTTTAAAAAAAAACTTATGCTTCAGAACAACCAGTACAGGTGAAAATAGCTTTTGTTTAATAACAAAGAATAAGTTGCTAGTAAAGCTGCCAAAAAAGATGCTTATGGCCGCTCTATGCCACATGGAAATGACATTATGACCTTTATCACAACGATATTCTTCGACTTCGACCTCATTGCTTGTGCTTGGGATCATGCTATTTATTTTTTAGATTTGAGTTTTTTTCTTTTTGAAAAGTGGTATAGTAACTCGATTGAAAAGTAATGATCATATGTTACAAATTATTATCATGCATACATGATAACTTGATCACGAGAATCATTATTTAATCTGAATTCTTATGTTTAGTCAGATTCATCCAATGTCAGTGTTCCTAAGTGTTTGTTCCAACTTTGTAGGAAGAACAAATAATGTATCCATCGTCACTTGAGAACGAAAGTTTTGTGGTTGCAATAGTGAATTGCAGGAGGCAAACTAGCAGATGTGGAGATAATGTCTATTCTGTTAATGATCCACTTTCGTGGGAGATTACTCGTGCACTGAAGTGTGAATGATATTGCATCATCTTTCTAACCGTGGCTGTTGCAGGAGGACGAGTTGTTCATTTCAATGTGTTAGATTTCACCGTCTAGAGGTTTAAAGAGGTTCGAATAACCTTACGTGGACATGTTGAACTCGAAAAAATAGCCAACTCGTCGAGTTCACCAACAAGAAGCCGAGTGAGGAGTCCATATTATTATAAAGGTACCACATTTCTAGTCTCACTATTTTGAATTTGCCAATGTTTTGGTCTCTTAGGCTACTATATACTTTGTTTTGTATTTGTAATATTGAGTTTTTAATATTCATAAACAACTTTTTATCCGTCTAAATTGTATATGTTTCTTTTAAGGTTAAAATATGATATTTTGGTTTAAGTAATTTATAACTCGTTTCATTTTAATTTATGTATTTTTAAATGTTTAATTTTAATTGCTTTATTTCTAATTTTATAGACGCTTTATTTCTAATTTTATAGAGACATCGATACCATACTGAAAATCATTCCATATATAAAAATAAAATCAAACCTATAGGGGCCAAATGGTATTTTTAAATATAATTTTTATGTTTATTATTATTTCATGTTTAAATTTATACAATAATTAAATACTTAAATAGATTGTCAAATGCTAGCAATATAATAGATAATCAGAATTTAGAAATTGGAATAAGATATAAATAGAAAAATAATACAAAAAATAACTTTATTAAAAGTCCACTCATTGGGGTGAACAAGATGAGCCAAGATCATCCCCCCTTGTCACCACCCATTTATGTCCATTATTGAGGGAGAAATAATCCACTACACCGCAGCCTACAGCTTTAAATGTCAAACTAAGCATCCACCGTTGATTTCGGATAAATTTATAACTAGTGTTTATTTGTTTTTCTATGTACTCTTTTCCCCACTTTTTTTAAAAGCTTTCTTATTGGACAAATAAATTTTTATTATCGGATAAAAATAGCTAAATGTATAATTAGGTTTTTTATGCTCTAACATTTTTAGCTTATTTTTTTTAATTTAATAAGGTTAAATCTATTGTTGATCAACTAATTCAAATCAATAATATATTAACTAAAATTAAAGCTCAATTATAAGCTAAGCTAAGTGTTACTATTGCACTCTTGTGGTAGCAGGACAAGAATTGTATATCACTTATTCTAACCTAACAAAAAATAAAAATAAGTCAGCGGCATGAAAATCGTAATTTGTGGACAATTCAAACATATGATCTAGTTTCGAGTCATGTTTGAAAGAAAATATTTTAGAAAACGTGAGCTAGAAAATGCATTTTTTTTAAAACAATTTGTAAGAAAACAATGTTATAGGTTCGAAGCAAATAAGAAACAACCACAATATTTGTTATAGCATATAACCCAAGTAGGAAGAATTGACGACTAGTCACATCTCCGGTACATTTTGGAGCATTTTAGCCATAGTAAAAAATGGTTTGGAACATGCATGCCGTCATAGCAATACCTATTGGACAAACATGATTGAGACATTCGACACTCGACTACATACATCACGCCTTGGATAAATACGACCATGACACTAAGCTCAGCTTAATTTAAATATTTAAATATGATCCATTTTTCATCTTAAATCAATCATTTATAAACACGTTCTTAAAAAGGAAAGTGTATTGGCGAACACAATCTTTCGCTACGCCCGTCAGCAGAGGATAATATATCCTAGATACCAATTTTCACTCCCATTCAATAGTTATTTCATCTCGTGGAGTCTTTGCCCCTGAAATTGCGTTGCGCCCCTTCTTCCAATTCCTCTGATTGAATAAGCTCTCCCAACATTCATTCTCATCCATAGTTCCACGAAAAGTAAGAGACCACCAGAAAATGGACGGTGAACGGAGAGTCGGAGTGGCGGTGGATTTCTCCTCCTGCAGCAGAAAAGCTCTCAAATGGGCTATCGATAACATAATCCGCAAGGGCGATTTTTTGATTCTCATCACTGTTCGTCCTGACGGTGATTATGAAGACGGCGAGATGCAGCTCTGGCGAACCACCGGATCTCGTAAGATATTCTTTCATCGCTTATTCCATCGCCGGAGATTACGCATGCACTTGTTCGATCGCACCGCAAACCTTTTTCGTGGTTGCTGATGTTGTTGCTCTGTTCACTGTTTGAACAAACTCGGTGTCGAATTCGTTTTCGGTTTGGTTATATGTTCTTGATGGTTTCGCGGTATGTTTACTGTTTTGCAGCGCTTATTCCTATGGTTGAGTTTGCCGATCCTCACACCTTGAAGAAGTACGGGATTAAGCCTGATGCTGAAACTATTGACATTGTGACGACTGCGGCGGCGCAGAAGGAGGTGATTGTTTTATCTTTGTGTTTTTGTTTACCTTTTTTTTTGTGGTGTTTATGGAATTCATCGCGATGATTTGGATTTTTTCTGTAATGAGAGCAGATCACTGTGTTGCTTAAGATTTATTGGGGAGATGCTCGTGAGAAGATTTGTGAAGCGATTGATCATATTCCTATTAGCTGTCTTGTGATCGGAAACAGAGGTCTTGGCAAGATTAAGAGGTTAGAGCGAATTCTCTTTTTGTTGTTTAAATCAGCTTTTGGTTGATTTTACAAGAAATGATTGGCTTTTTTCTTTTCCTTCCGAAATTTTATATTTCCTTACTCCATTGTTGTGGATGAATTGGTTTTTACAACCATATAAGCTGTTCTTTCTTAGAAAATGGCAGTGTATTCAAAATGACCGTGTTTCATAAGAAATTAGATGAGTATTTTAAACTATAAGATTGGCTCTATAGAACAATTTGCAGAAACTGTTTTGGATAGAACATATCAAATGGTTCTTGGATCTTCATTTCGTATACTTGCTTTTACTTGGGCCGATGGGCATCTTGCTTTATCCATTTTTGGAGAGGAAAGATAATTATAATGTTATGAATAGAAGTGAAATTCTGATTGATAAAAATTACAGATTTTTGGGTTATGAAAAGTAGTTATCTGCTCCCTTGAGCTTATACGAGATGGATGACGAATGTCGATGACCATTCCAACCGTGCTAGGACGTTAATCATAAATTCGATGCATTAAAATTATGTTTTGATAAGTGATGATGATTGATGAAATGTTAGATAATTAGTCTAGTTTAATTACTATTAGTTTAGAGATTACTCTTTATGTTATTTTTTTGGAGTGTTTTCTTAACTTTGGGATGAATTTCTCTTGTTTGGCCAGAGATTTGACCAAATAACGAATCTGCTGCATCAATAACTGTTTAAACAGATTATGAAGTTCTTCCTTTTTGCACTCAGATTTGTTTCTCATAATAGTTCCTAGATAACTTAAAAGCTACAAGCTCGAACTTTAGCGACCATCTACATTAGATATTAAATGCACTATACCAACATCAACTTCGGTGTTGGCTAATGTGGGTCGTGCAATGCAGTAGACTTGTGGGGACGTACACGACTTTAAGTCAATCTAGATATAATTAGAAAGTATATTATGGTATTTGGTTATGAATAGAGGGAGTGGGTAAGGATGAAGGAAGGCAATTGTTAGCGGCTTTAGTGAGAGTGCTCGAGAAAACCGGGGGTGTTCCAAGTACCTCGAATTTGTTTCGGATTATCTCGTACTGTGTAGTAGTTCTTTTATCTTGTACATTGTAACCGGGTTCGACTCTGTCGATGTTTGAATTTGATGGGATTTGTGTATGCAATTTTGACAGGGCCATATTGGGGAGTGTAAGCAACTATGTGGTGAACAATGGTGCCTGTCCAGTGACTGTAGTGAAGAAAATAGATAACGAGAACTGATCGCTCCATCCCACAACACTCTTGAATCTCCATTTTCTCGTTCAAATATTCTGATTATGTGTTTTGTTTTGTGAATTGGTAATGTGTATGTTGGTGGCCTTAGTTTCTGTTTTGTTCATTAAAATGTTTGTCGAATAATGGGAACCTCTTCATGGGGTGTTTGTAATAGGATGAATGATGATTTAGAGACTGGTTTGGGAGTGTTCTTGAAAACAATTTTCTGTTCAATAACAAAAAAAAAATAAAAATTATTCTCTTTTTTTGTTTCTTCATGGTTGTTTGTATATGACTTGTTGTTAATAATAATTGAAGTGATTTTAATCATGGGATAATCTTTGCTTTTATTAATCATCTAAAAGTATTCTTAAAACATGTTCGTGTTGTAATTCCTATCCTCTATAAGTCTCCGTAAATTTTAAGATATCGAGTTGGCACAGGGTAATATTGGATTAATGTACAAACTAATCATTAATCATTGAATAGCGGGTTCAAATAACATTTAAAAGAAGAAAATTGAAATTTCTACTAATTTCTTAAAAATTTAGAAGAATTATAAATGGAGATTAAATTATAAAATTTAAAGGAAAAAACTTATATTTAGTCTTATTTTTAAAAGGTTTAATCTTAATTTTTAATTTCAAAATAAGCAACTTTTTTTTTTGCATTGCAATAACAACAATAATTTATAATTAAATTGATAAAAAAAAATCATTTTGTAATGGTCAATAATGATTTTAGCAAAGAAATAAAGGTATATATAGCTTGAGAAATACCAAAATTGCCCCTAAAATCACGAAACATAATTCTAAGCCCCTACGTCATTTTCTCTCTATTTTGGCTCTCATTTTTTTTGTCTTTAAGAAAACTAAGCTTATAAATGTATAAATTGTTAATTTTTTTTTTTTTTTGTTTGGGACAGAAACAAGCTAAAATTTGAAAATTAAAAAAGAAAGAAAATTATATATATTATTTTTTGAGTTTTAAAAATTTAGTGGATATAGGAAATGAATGGTGAAAAATTGAAAAACTAAACTATTATCTTCCAAAAGGAAGAAAAGAATACTTGATGTTCTCAAAACCAATCCAACTGTAATTATATGGCAACACCATGTACATAAAATAGACGGCCAAGCTATTTAAAGGGTTTTTAGGCACACTGCTTAAGCCAAGCATTCTTCTTTTTTTTTTGTTGCATATGTTACTATTTTAGCTACAAATAATGGAAGAGGGCGGCAGGATCACAAGGCATAGGATTGCCTTTTCCTAGTCGAATGATAACGAAATTCAAATTTACGCTAAAAACTAATGATGATACACATAAGAAGGACCCTTGTGTCTGTCTAGAAGCAGCGGCCGACGTTATCTGTGTGATCTTAAGATTCATCCATGAACACTGATCCATGAGCGCTTGATTTGATGAACTTCTTCAGCAAGAGAACTACAATTGCAAGAGTGAGCCCCACAGCAGCCCATGTGAACAACCGGTCATCAGCAGGTTTATTAACTCTCGTCTCCGTTCTCGTTCTCAACTGCGCGGCGGGGCGACCAGATGGCGCCTCTCTTGTGTCGCTTACGGGTGGATTCTGTTGCTCTTCCCCAGTAGCTGCAGGCTCAGTGGGTTCAGAAGTTACCTCAATATCAGCCTCTTTGTTAGCGGGTTTCTCCTCGGAGTCATCTGGAGAACTCGGTTGAGGGGCAGGCGGCGCCTTACTCAGCAAATATTCATGAATCTGTGATGTTAAAGAAGCTCATGAATGAACAATGAAATTCAATATACTATTCAACAGGGTATGAAATATCAACAGAACTTGGAAATACCTCATCAATTAGCTTTTGACGTTCAGGAGTACCAAATTTGGGGGCTGCTTCTCGAGATTTGATGGCCAATACCCGTCTTTCTTCCTTCTTGTAGTCCAGGGAACCAAGAGCGCCATTTGGGTTTGTGGGCATGAAAGCAATTAATGCAACCAAGGCAGTGCGTACTGACAAGCAACAACCAACCAACAAAAAGGGAAGGGGCGAAAAGAACAAGGATCAGAGAATGTGGAAGTGGAACCTAAAGCAACTTAAACGAGAAGTAGAAACCAGACAATGGCCATCCTTCTTATGTGTGAGTGAGTATTCAAACTATGTTCCTTCTATTTAGTTTAACAATATGTGCAACACCTTTCAGTTGAAAATATTAGACCTAAATCAGTTGAGTTATGTTTAAGTTAGCAACCACATACGTTGTGAGATCTCATCGGTTGAAGAGGGGAACGAAACATTCCTAGAGTCTGGAAACCTCTCCCTCTCCCTACCAAAGGCGTTTTAAAAACTTGAGGGGAGGGACCCAAAGAGGACAATATTTGCTAGACGTGGGTTTGGGCTACGTCTTCTTACGGACCAACGTAAATAAGACAAGCGGGATAAAGAATACAAAGAACTCACCACTCCATGACGGTTGCCAATGCTCAGGATGATGATTCGATATGCTTAAGCAAATCTTTGTTTGGGTTTCAAAACGCCCATTTGGCTGAAAGAAAGGAATTGACATTGCTCAGCCCATCAACACAACAAAAGAGAATCAACAAAAAGGGAAATAAGTAGAAGAAAAAGAGATTGCTATCTTACAGTTAACAACATGAATGAAGGTGGCTTGAATGGATATTCAGCTGGCAATTGGATACGTCCATGGTATATCCCACCCTCAAATTCACTATCACCAGGTCCGCGGATGGCGAATTGCCATTCAAATATATTATCCTGAAAAACCAACATTTAGCCTTAAATTCAACAGAAAGATGTTCGACAAAAGCCTTAAATTCTAAAGTAATTAAGAATATAAAATTATGCAGATAATACCAGAACTGGTGTTCGTTTTTCTTTTCTTTTTCCAGATGCAATTATGTCGATACAATTATGAGAATCAAGGCACGTGAGAATACCATATGATGCATGAACACATATGCAAATTCTGGACCCAGTCGAGAATACCATATGATACATAACTACTGGGGCAGTTCTTTCGATTTTTCATCATTCGAACCCTAGAAATTCATATGCAAGCAACGGCAGACACCAGCAGATTTAAAATATAAAATAGCGTCAAATTAATACTTAATTTCAACCACAATTCCACGCGTATCAGATCATTTGAATACTCGGAAACAATCATAGTGAATCAATTCATTCAACAAAAATACGAAAAACCATTAAAATGTAAAAGGCCCAAACAGAACAAAAAAAAAAAAAAAAAAAAAAAACCGCTAGGGTAAGTTTCAAAATAGACATGGAAATCCAGGGAAATTAAAAAGCAACGAACCTCGAGAGGCAGACTCATGAAATCATCAGAAGGATTAGCCTGCATCTCCTTGACCTCCCGAAGGATCCTCTTCACCGCAGGGTTCTTCAAATTGTACTTATCCTCCGCCATATCTTCTCAAATAACTCGCAGATCCGATCCGACTGCAACCGCCACCGATCACGAGACGAAGAATTACCCGATCGAGAACGATTAAAAAAACTCAACCCCAAAACCAGACGAGAGGATTTGAATCGAAATCAAAGCCAATCCGTAGAGATTGAACGGGAAGAGCAATTTATTGGCACGGAGGAAGGGGAGCGAAAGAACAAAAGTCGGCTATTAACGTGCCACGTCATTTTTTGCCTGTTTTGTTGACGTGTCTTCCATTTATTGGCTCGTGAAAAGTAACTAGTTTGTTTTCTTTTTCGGTTAAATTAACAAATTATGGCCAATTTATATATCTATAATTGAACATAACTTAATGGTACTTAAAACGCATTTATCTATATTTATATTTATTGTTTAAAATTAATATATATATATAATAATTCAAATATTACTCGTTAACTTAAAATTAACGGCACTGTAAATTTGGACTTACGGTCGATTTTCAAACTAAATTTCATCATATTTGTATCTCCTGATGTGAGATTCAAAATTTTGAGTAACTTTATTTTTTATATTTATTTTAGTTTAATTATATTTAATATAAAAATTCAAAATTCTTTATCGTATGTTAATTATTGCAAAATTAAACTTAAATCTTATAAAGTCGAAGTTTAATATTGCAATATTTAAATTTAAGGTATAATTTGATAAAATTTGAAATCCACAAGTTTGTTCAAAATTATCAATTTTATAAATAAACAATATATTTTTTTTCATATGCATTATACTTAATATCAGGGATATAAAGATATTTGAAGAATATATTTTGTAGTATAACTGTCATTAATTCTGTAATATATCTTACCTATTATTTTCAAAATTTGGTTAGTAGTATATTTTATTTTATTTTTAGGAGGCAGTTAGTAGTATATTTTATCTTATTTTCCGGATTTGATTAGTAATATATTTTATTGAGTTTTAGGAATTATTTAAACGTTTTATTTGAAAGCTCAAGACTAACGTTTTACCAAAATTGTACAATGCAATATGTTTTATAAAAATCATTGAAAGCTCGAGACTAACGTTGACAATTTATCAAACGAAAATTTATAAGCCGGTAAAAAACAATTGACGCTTTTTAAAGTCTAGGGTTAAAATTGTAACACTTATCAAAGTTCGGGGGTACAATTTGATATAATTGAACGTTTATGGTAAAAATTTAAACACATCGAGAAGTTTAGGGTAAATTTGATTTATTTTTATGTTTAATTAAAAACACAAGTAATTTATGTAATTATTTGTTGAAATGGAAAAAAAAAAGGATTAAGGTTTATTTTGACCTAAATAATCACAAATTTGTTAAGCAAAAGCGTCCCTACATAAACCCTAATTACATTTAGGGAAATTAAAACATTTATTTAATAAGGTGGGGGCAAAATTAGATAATTTAAAATTTCGCGGGTATTCGTTGCAAAAATAAAATATTTCGATATTTTTTATGTTTGCCCCATCCCTTGGTCGCTAAAACGGCGTCGTTGGTTCAGACAGAGTTAGAAACGACGTCGGATTTGGCGTGGTGGACTGGCTCTCGAGTGACGCTTTTTTGAAGAAAAATTGATGTATTGCGCATTTTAAAAATATTTGCTTCAAAACGCATCGTTCGATTCTATTTTCTCAGCCCATTTCTTTCTTAATCGTTTGCGCTGTTGTTTTGTATTGCTCTTCTTCTTGTAGACTGAAAGAAAGAAAAAGAAAAGAAAAAAAGAATGACAGAAATTCCCCATGAAAATTTCGGAGCTCCTTCCAAGAATCTAAACCTATAATCTTCATCCTCGGCCACACTTTATTAGTTTCCATTCCATTGTTTCGATATCTTATAACTGCAAAATTTGTTGAGTTTCTTGATCCATATCCAGCATAGTCTTGCAATCTCAGAAGTTGAAGATGCAGTTGTTCATCGTTGAGTTTTTGGTGGGGATTTGCTGCTGACTCCATTGAAGGTACTTGTTGAATGGGAGTCTTATTTTGTGTTCCTAGTTTTGGATATTGGGTAGGGCTTGTCCATTTTGTGGGTGTTCTAAGTTTGGTGTGATGAATTTGTGTATGTTGCTTCTGTAGTTCAATTGTCTTCTGGGAGTTTTAGTGAAACTGAATTAGAGTTCTTCGTATTGAACAGAGATGCATTATGGATTTTGAACGGTCAGGATTTTATAGGTGCAGAGGAGAATTTCTGACTTTCTGGGACTCCCCATCTGGATGAATTCCGTGGCTCCTTCAGTTCAATAGGTCTGGGATTTTTCGATTTATTACTTTGGTCTGCGCCTCTCTGTGGCTTAGGGTCAGAATATAATTCATGTTCACTTTGTTTTTGGCGTTTTCTTGGATACTTCGTGAAATTTATGAGCATTCAGCCGTGTTATACTATAGCTGCATTAGTGATAACTGCATTAGTACCAGTTCTTCTTTCTTCAAGAGTTTTGGATTGCCTTGGATCATTTGGGAGGGAACTGGAGGACATGGCTCGGGAAGGGCAGTTTTTCTTAACTTACTCAAGTTTTTTTCATTGGTTTGCTTGGGTGGGACATGACTTGAGGGAGGGTTTTGCTGAATATCCCTAACTTCAGCCGGGAAAGAGGAGCGCTTTGAGGGAGATGGGTCGGGGCAGGCGTGTACGAGAACCAAAGTAAATTACAGGTCAGAGAGGGAGAGTTTATAGAGGAAGAGATGTGAAGTTGGAGTGTATAGATGAAGGGGTGCGAAGTTGGATTTTAAGAGAGTATATGTCATCTAGTTTGTTTTGGTTTTGGTTTTCTTATTTCGGTACATTGGTGGCAATTTTATTATTCTAAGATGGTCACTTGAGAGTTCCTTAGGTGGAGGATCAACCATGGGAATGACGAAGTATTCTTCGTTTCTAAGTCATGGAACTTGTAGATAATTCCAGAGCTTCAAGACCTATCAGAATTTTCTCTCTTCTAATATTTGGAGTTTGTTCTTCGTTTGGGTGTTTTGTTCTTTTTTAGCTCCTTTAGGAGTTTGTATAGGTTGGATTTCTTTTCAGATTTTTGTAATATTCCTTATTTATATTTGTAATATTTCTTTCCTTATTGGTTGGTCTTTCTTCTATATAAGATAACCTCGTATTTGTTTCAGACGTGTAAGAAGAAATCAATAATATTAATTTTATTCCCTAAATTCAAGTTTGTCTCTAAACATCTTTGTATCTTTTCATTTATCAATGGATAATTTATTCTTGCCAAATTGAGCACCACACAACTAACATAAAACACGTGTCTTCGACTAAAAGGTCAAATACTCGAATTCCCACCCTACTTATTGTTGAACTCAATGAATAGTTTGTTCTTGTTTAAAAAAAGAAATAGATGGAAGATCAAGCCAATTGAAAGATATTCAGTCCTCTTTTCCTTGTAATATTTATCTTGCTAATATAACTATTATTCCTTTAACAAATGTGTTTCAGAGTGTTATTTACTTTTGAAATTGTTGATCTGGCCAATTATTTGTTTTTGAGGTGATTATTGGTGAAAGTTTGATTTTTCTGCTGTAGGTTCTATGACTAATATGGCTCTTCGAAAGTTTGTTTATGGTGATACACCTTCCATTAAATTGAAACGTTCAAGTCTCCCCATTAAGGTGCATGAGCAAACTCAATTTGAAGAGCTTGAAACTAACCAGACGTCAGAGCCTGATGTAGAAATTGACCTTAGAGAAGTTTATTTTCTTATCATGCACTTTCTTTCATCTGGGCCATGTCATAGAACTTGTGGGCTGCTCTGGGATGAGCTTTTCGAGCATCAGCTTTTACCCCGACGATATCATGCTTGGTTTTCTAGAAATGGGATGCAAAGTGGGCATGAAAATGACGATGGCTTGTCATTTCCTTTAAAGTACCAACACTTGGCGGAGAGGTATGCATATCTCTTCTTGCCAATCAATTAGTGTTGCATAATTCTTTTAGACATGGATCTGTGGATATCAAAGCAATCAATTTTGCATTTCTTTAGCTTTGGTTTGAGCATCACAGTATGTGTTTTTGGCAGTAAATGCAGCCCTTTGGGCTCCACTTCTCTCTGCAGCTTTTCTTTCGTTTTTTTTTTTTTTTTTTTTTTTTTTTTGTGAATGTTCTTAGATTAGTAATGAAAAGCTTATTGAAAGAGAAAAGGGAAAAATACCGTGCTTTTAGTTCTTACTTGCTTCTTCCATTGTTCATTGTTGAATTTGATTCAAAGCATGCACAAGTAAATCTATCTTGTAATGTTATTTTTTCATAGCCTTCCATGGTAAGATTATTATTATGTTGTTGTTACTCTTAAAGGTATTCACATGTCGATAAGGACCACCTGATAAAACTTTTGAAGCAATTGATGCTTAACAAGGCCTCTCCATCTAGAGGTATGAATGGTGCAATTGCTCCAAATGCAGCTGACGTGCCTACATTATTAGGAACGGGCACATTTTCCCTTCTGAGCTGTAAGTGATATTCACTTGCACCTTTTTTCTTTTAAAGTGTTGTTGTGTTATGCCGTGTAATGGAATTTTTGGAGAATATTAGTGAAGTGTATTTACGTTATTATTCTGTTTTTGGTCATTATCCAACTATTTACTTGAAAGGTCTAGACTTACCATTCTATCTTTGTTTTGTGGAGATACTGTTTGTTTATTTTGTATGAAAAATTCTTGATCCCAGATAATAAAAATGAGGGAGATAGCAAGCCAAGTGGTCCCCCAGCACACATGCGTTGGCCTCATATGAAAGCTGATTCTGTTCGTGGATTAAGTTTGAGAGAAATTGGAGGTGGTTTCTCTCGACATCAACGTGCACCTTCTGTACGTGCAGCATGTTATGCAATTGCTAAGCCGTCAACAATGGTGCAGAAAATGCAAAACATAAAGAGGCTACGAGGGCATCGGAATGCTGTCTATTGTGGTAACTCTCTATCATAAGAAACATGAGCTACAATTTGACTTGTCTGGTAGTTGATTTTTCTCCTCCTTAGCATGAATATCTGAGATAGCTTATTTACATCTTTATTAATCTCATGGGAATGTGCCTTATTTGACCACATGCCATCAGGAATCTATAAGATATTCAATATTCAGTATACATTTGATAAGGGTACTTGAGAAGGAATAAGTTTCGAAAACCTCTTGCCCTCTCTTTTCCGTTGGCTTGGGGATTTGTGATCTTTTCCCAACAAAACACTGTCTTCCAATTTTTTAGATAATAGAGATTCCAGGAAGATGATCAATCAGTTCTTTCTCCATTTGCTTTTTTGTAAGAAGGCTCTTCTTGTGGCTTGCAGGGGTTGGTTTGTGGAGTAAGAGAAATAATAGAATCTTGAGGGACTTAGAGAATCTCTAGTGATGTTTGTTCCACAATTAGGTTATATGTTTTCCTTTTGGCATTGGTGTCGGGTTTTTTTGTAATTTCTCATTAGATCTTCTTTTGCATGATTGAAGTCCATTTCTTTTGTTGGGTTCTTGTAATAGCTCAAGTCCACCGCTAGCAAATATTGTCCTCTTTGGGCTTTCCCTTCTGGCTTCCCCACAAGGTTTTAAAATACGTCTACTAGGAAGAGGTTTCCACACCCTTATAAGGAATGCTTCGTTTCCCTATCCAACCAACGTGGGATCTCACAATCCACCTCATTGGGGGCCAGCATCCCGTATTAATGACTAGACGATTTCGTTAGAGATCATCACCACATCTGATGGTGGAGCGTCACTAACTTTTATCTCCTCAAAATTGAATAAAATACCCACAAATACTATCTATCCACCTGAGCTAACCACTGTTTCATATTATTTCTTTGTCTAGCCAATGGTTCACTTTTCTTTTAATTTTTTACAGCAATTTTTGATCGCATGGGAAGATATGTGATAACTGGTTCAGATGATCGCCTTGTAAAGATTTGGTCAATGGAAACTGCATATTGCTTGGCAAGCTGCCGAGGACATGAGGTGAGATTTAATTACTTAGAGGAGAACACCCGACAATTCAGAATTCTTGAGTAGTGTGTGCTTATATGTTGCTCAATTTTGTGCTTCAAAAGGGTGATATCACTGATCTGGCTGTAAGTTCTAACAATGCTGTGGTGGCATCATCTTCAAATGATTTTGTTATTCGTGTTGTAAGTTCACTTTAACGACAGGCTTATTTCTGTTTACTTCTATATTGTGGAAAAATCAACCTTTACTTGTTTTCCCTTGTTGTATGTTATAGTGGCGCTTGCCTGATGGGCTACCAATTTCAGTCTTGCGAGGACATACTGGTGCTGTTACTGCCATTGCCTTCAGTCCCAGAGCTGCATATCAGCTTCTTTCGTAAGGCTGATTCCTTTTCATCTTTTGGCTTAGCTCATGAAGTTTTTTTCTTTTCTTTTTTCTCATATTTTTTTTTAGAAAAGAAGCATACTTTACTTGATGATTTAAAAGTTACAAATGTGTTTAAGTTACAAGGGAGGAGTAGAAATGGGATCTTTCTATCTAAAGAGTTATCAAAGTTGCAATTTGGTTTTTTGGACTAAATTCCACATTTTTCCTTATCATCTTTGGTTTTGGACTTGAGCTTGACAACACCACATAGGAGCTGAAACATATCGATCCTGGATTCTTTATTGAACAACCAATACATATAACATATTTTTTTGAAACGGGAAACAATTTCTATCAATGAGATAATACAACATATTAAAAGATTGGAATATGGGGTTCCAGCAATTTCTATCAATTTCTATCAATGAAATAATCTGACCCGAGGAAAGTATTCCCTTATGAAAAGCTTATGAGCTGCAGTCTAAAAATTAATTTTTGCATATAATCACTAGAAAATGAAACATGTGTACTTTTTGCACGAAATCATTTTGTAGGATTTCTATTTTTTGTGTAGATCGTCAGATGATGGAACATGTAGGATATGGGATGCTCGGAGCTCTTCTCAGAGTGCTCCTCGGATTTATGTTCCAAAGCCTTTGGACTCTGTGAATGGTTGGCCAGTTTTTTGTTATTATCGATACCATTGATATCTTGTTTTTTTAAAACTTATTTTGCAATGAATTTTAGCTGCAGCAAGAAACAGTGGCTCTTCCGTGAGTACTCATCCTCAGAGCCATCAAATATTTTGCTGTGCATTTAATGCTTGTGGAACTATTTTTGTTACTGGTAGTTCAGACACTTTAGCCAGGGTAAAATTTTCTTGTTTTCTTCAAATAATATCTTATTCTTCTTTGAACCCTTGAATGTTTTTCATGCGTAGTTTCAAGCTTTGAAGCAAGGATAAGTTCCTATCGATAAAGGTGTACTCGATTAGCTAATCTTCATATGATCTTTTATCAAGCAGGTATGGAGTGCCTATAAAGGAAATAATGATAACCCAGACCAACCAAATCATGAGATTGATGTGTTGGCTGGCCATGAGAATGATGTCAACTATGTGCAATTCAGGTCATATTTTCTTATTGTACGTTCTTTTATATTATTAGAAGTTTCATGCTAATCTACTCTTGCTACATTTCTGCAGTGGATGTGCAGTAGCATCAAGATTTACGACAACTGACATTGCGAAGGAAGACAATGTTCACAAGTTCAAAAACTCCTGGTATGTTTTGCCACTTCTGGTGGGAAAAAAGGCTTAGAGCTAGAAGATATAATTGGGTTATAGGAGATATTGTTGACAACTGCTGATAATTTTGTTTGCTTTTTGCCTGCTTTGTTTTTGAACTCCTATGCTATTCAATTTGAAATTATCATAATTGGGTAATAAGGTTTTAGGACTTTCAAGTTTGCTTATCATGCTTTGTCAAAAGTACTTCTCTGATTTGCATATTTTGACCATCGTTATATAGTATTCCTTGATTTTGCGTGACTGTTTCCCATTTCTTGCCCATTAGGTGCATTATTGGGTGAAACCCACTCAGTTCTTCACCAAATTGGTGGAAAGTCTATTGAGAGACCATCGGTATACATATGCATGATATTAAGATCCATAATTTTTGCAAAATTTGACCAAGGAGCCAGAGGATTGAAAAATTGTTTGTGGATGGAAAATGGAAAATACTTTATGGGTTTAGTAGTTAAATAAGAAAATAAAAGATGGATTGTGCATTTTTCCTTATTTATCAAGCATCTTTACCCTAAGTTAATTCCTTTTTGTGGTTCCAGGTTCACTTACGACAATATAGTTACTTGTTCTCGTGATGGCAGCGCAATTATTTGGGTTCCAAGATCACGTAGGTCACATGTAAGTTTTTAAGCGACTCCTTGCCTTAATGTGGTTGAATTGGTTTCTTTTTTGGGTGTATTTAATATAGTTTTTTTATATCTCTCTTATTTCTAATGACATACCTTTCATTTTTTTTGTTTCAGGGGAAGGTTGGCCGTTGGACCCGTGCATACCATTTAAAAGTGCCACCTCCACCCATGCCTCCACAGCCTGCTCGAGGCGGCCCTCGTCAGAGGATTCTTCCTACTCCTCGTGGTGTAAATATGATAATTTGGAGTCTAGACAATCGTTTTGTCTTAGCAGCTATAATGGGTCAGCATTTTCTCTAACCTCTCTATCAAATATGTATAGAGTATGTAGAATACCTTTTTAATATATTATGTTACCTACTCGAAGCTTGAAAATTTTTTTGATTGTAAATGTGATGCAGATTGTAGAATTTGTGTTTGGAATGCTTCTGATGGCAGCTTAGTGCACTCTTTGACTGGTCATACCGAATCTGTAAGTGGTTTATTTAGTTGCAAATTTTCTGGTTAACATGTTCACATCATTTTTTTCTTCATAAGATGACTTCCGTGAATGTGCACCGAATCTATACATTTCTTCATAAGATGGTCGTGGCATTATATGTAATATGCACCGTGACATGCGTGAATTACTTGCGAAATATCTTATGTCAAGAATATTTTCAGTATATGATGACTTAAGGATCATCATCATACTTATGTTCAGGTCCTCACAGTGACTGTTTTAAGCAAATTGGATTGCTAATATATCCGCCTCATGAAATGAAGAAAATAATTGTAAAATATACTAAATAATATTAGCAGTTTCAATCTTTTGAAAAGATATGTTGTCATTTATTGCTTATTGCATTATGAATCCTAAAGATATCCATTTTTCAAATGTAAGTTCTGATAAGATCACAATATATCCCTGACAGACGTACGTACTCGATGTTCATCCTTCTAATCCAAGGATTGCTATGAGTGCTGGATATGATGGGAAAACAATAGTTTGGGATGTGAGTTTTTGGGTCCCCTTCAGTATTTCGTTTGAAGCCTTTTCTATTTCCTACTTTTTCAAGAGGACTTTCATTATATATAATGTTATTTGATTTTAGATTTGGGAAGGCACACCAATTCGGATATATGAAATTTCTCATTTCAAACTGGTGGATGGCAAGTTTTCATCGTAAGTTCATACTGCAAGCTGCGAAATTGATCCTCATATGCTTGATTCTCTCTAACTTGAAGTGAAATTGATCCTCACCTTTCGATCTTTGAGCTGATTTTGCATATGTTCATTAGTTTTGTTATTCATATTGAGATGTTCTTAATGCAATGGATGAGTTTTTCTCTGTATTCCTTAAGTATGTTTATACTATAATGTCTTAGTTTTGTTTCTGTGATATAGAGACGGGACATCAATTATACTTTCAGATGATGTTGGACAGCTATATATATTAAGCACAGGGCAAGGAGAATCCCAACAGGATGCCAAGTATGATCAGGTACTTAAGAGCATTGATATTTTGTTGAGCTCTGCTTTGTTTCTTTCACGATCCTATATTTTGCTAATGTTTTGAATACCAATTGTCTTGCCTTTACTGCAGTTCTTTCTTGGTGACTATCGCCCACTTATTCAGGATCCTTCTGGCAATGTCGTCGACCAGGTAGGAGAACTATATATGTGCTTCCACTGCCTTCATGCCATCTCTGAAGCCTGAAATAATTTCTTGGCTGATTTCATTTTCCTGAGCTAGGATTGTATTAACCCATAATAAATCAATTCTCCAGCCTTTAACATTATCCTTATATCCATCAAAGAAACTGGAGCCAACCTGGCCAATAAAGGCCTGAAATCTTCAGATTTATCCTCCAAGTCCCATAAATTTTTAATTTTCTACTGCTTAAGACCCCATTAAACCAAAAGTTCTCAAATCTTCAGATCTGTATGTATCACTTGGATGCCATCCTCCACACACTCAACCAAACTGTTCTGCTTTAGATCTTTTCTAGATACTCTTGCTTGCTTGATTGATTTTTCTTCTGGTTTCTTGGTTGGGATGAAAGAAGCACATCCTCATCAATGTTCAGAGCTCCTTGGATCAGCTAATGGGATATTTTTATTGTCGTTATGGTTTTGTGGACTCTGAAATCTAAATAATTTTGTAATTATAAGTTCATCGATAGGCTAATTAGATAGCATTTATGTAACTCTTAGAAGGGTGAATGGTATCATGCTACTTTTATTTTATTTACGACGATATTTTATTATACTGAAACGCCAACAATATTGGAGTCAGGAAACTCAACTCACTACTTACAGGAGGAATTTGCAAGATCTCCTTTCTGACTCAGGTTTGTCTCTACTACTCCAACTGATATTGGTATATGTTTTCAGTTTGGTATTAATTCATTGTGTTTTCTGCTTGTGTGATAAAAAATTGTAGGCATGATACCTTATCCAGAACCTTATCAGACTGCATACCAGCAAAGGCGTTTGGGTGCCATGGGTCTTGAATGGCGCCCTTCTCTAAAACTTTCTGTTGGGCCCGACTTCAATCTCGACCCAGATTACCAATTGTTGCCTTTGGCAGACTTGGACATGTTGATTGAACCATTGCCTGAGATTGTAGATGCAATGGATTGGGGACCGGAAAATGAAGTACAAAGCGACGATACCGATTCAGAATATAATGTCCCTGAAGATTATTCTACTGGTGGGGAGCAAAGAAGTCTAAATTCGAACTGCTCAACGGATCCAGAATGCAGCTCTGAAGACACAGGGATCGACGATGCCCCTGCCGATGGTCTTCGAAGATCAAATAGGAAAAAGCAGAAAGCAGACGTGAGTATTTCATCTTTTTCCCCTGGAATCTTTGCAATAAATATATTAATTTCCGCCAATAAAGTTTTCTTTCGACCAACATTTCAGATGGAGGTCACGACTTCTTCAGGAAGGCGTGTTAAAAGACGGAATATGGACGAGTATGAAGGTGATATAGTTAGGAGTTCCAGAAGCCAGAAGTCGAAATCTGGCCATAAGCCTTCCAAAAAGAAATCATCATCTAAGTTGTTAAGACCCCAAAGAGCTGCTGCACGTAATGCCCGTAATTGGATATCGTCATTTAAGGGAAAATCTACAGATGGAGAAGATGAATACGACTCAGGAGGTGATTGCTCAGAAAGTGAATCTACGTTAGAAGATTCAGACATCGAGAGCGATGAATACGAAAGGTCATTGCAAAACAGAAATAAGCATTCAAAAGGGAAAGAAGTGCTCGTAGATGGAACCGAGGAGATGACAAAATCTCTTGACGTTCCTGAATCTCGTGTGGATGTTGGAAACCGAAAGAAGTTGATTCTTAAATTCTCCCTTAAGAATCCAAATAAGGTCGATCCTCCTTTAAACACAACGCTTACTTGTTCCAACATGGCTGTTGTGGCTAGCTCATCATCAAGGTCACCAAAGGAAGTTATTGAAACCAGTCAGATTCTTATGAGATCAGAGAGGCAATTTGGAAATACTGATGGACATTCTGATCTGACCGACGTCTACACAAATGGGAACATAAGATGGGGAGGATCCAGGGTTCGTTCATCGAAGCGCATAAGATTAGGCGAAACTATGCCTTCTGAGGCATATGCTGCAATGCCTAGTTCGTTTCCCGATGGCGATCATAATGAAAATGAGAACGACGTTCGTGAATCTTTAGAACAAGACAATCATTTTGGTACTCCATCCCCCCATTCAAAGATGGAGAATTATTGTGCAGAGAAAATGGGCGATGGGGATGATGATGCTTCTGGGCAATCCCAAGAGGTTGTCAATGGTGGAGACGTTAAACGTGTCAACGGTAAGTCGAGTGATCACGATGATTCAAATAATTTGAATTTAATGTTTCCTTCAGATGCAACGACCACATCGGTTCAAAATGGGACCACTGCTTCTGAGCAAACTGAAAATATTGCACCAATGCGTGCAAAGATCAGGTTGAGGAGTGTTTCTTTGGACCCTGAACATTCTCTGAAGCACAAAATAGAATCCTTAGATGAAAGCTCAAAGGACGATGAATACAATACAGTGTTCGGAAGCCCTCGGCATCTAAATGGGCTGCAGGAGGATGTCATGAATGGAGCTTATTCTGATCATAGAAATGATTGCCCACAAGATATAGATACTGCAAATTATGAAAAACTAATGTCAACCTTGTGCAACTCTGATGAGTTGCAAGCAGTAGAGACTAACAAAATGTTCACTGCTGTTTATAGAAGATCGAAGTCGAACAAAGGAAAGAGTAATGCAGAAAGCAACGGTTGTGGCTCAGGCGAAAATTCTTCGGGCAACGTTAGTCTACCTGCTGAAGCAGACAATCACAAAAGTACGCCTCGTAAGACACGATCTTCGAGGTTTAAGGATGCCTCATATGATCTAAATAATGTGGGTGACGATCTAAAATCGGACGAAGATCAGGAATCTGAACATAGATCAAGACGTTCAGCAAATTCTTCTGCAAACAGATCCCATATACCAAGTGAGGAGTGGGGATCAAGCTCAAGGATGACAGTTGGATCGAGATCCACTCGTAACAGGAGGAGTAGTTTTACTCAAGACATAAATCCTGTGGAAAGAAGAAAGTCGGTTCAATATGCCCGAAAAGGATCGTGGTTAATGATGCCCGCACATGAGGGTGGCTCCAGATATATTCCCCAACTTGGGGACGAAGTTGCGTATTTGAGGCAGGTAAGTGATCATGGATAGTTTTGTGCTGCCTGATTCTTACATTCCATCTTTTACTGAATGTTACTTTCCTGACAGGGCCATCAAGAATACATAGATCACTGTTGTACAAATTACTGTCACACAAAAGACACGGGACCTTGGACCTCAATCCGAGGACCTGTACGAGCGGTTGAGTTCTGTAAGGTTGTCGAGCTTGTTTATTCTACTTCTGCAGGTTCTGGAGATAGTTGCTGTAAAATGCTACTCAAATTCATAGATCCTACTTCCCATGTATACCTCCAATCTTTGAAGTTAACTCTGCCCGAGTTGACTAGTTTCCCTGACTTCTTAGTCGAAAGAACTCGGTTTGAAGTGGCAATGCAGAGGAATTGGACATTCAGGGATAAGTGCAAAGTGTGGTGGAAAAACGACGTCGGAGTAGATGGTAGTTGGTGGGATGGTCGGATTGTCTCCGTGCAGGCGAAATCTTCGGAGTATCCAGAAAGTCCTTGGGAGAGGTACACAATTAAGTATAGGAGTGATCCTGCAGAACCACATTTACATAGTCCTTGGGAGCTGTATGATACTGTTACTCAGTGGGATCAGCCTCGAATAGATGACGAAAACAAAGCGAAGTTGTTAACTGCCTTCGACCAATTAACATCGATTTCTATGCAGGTAGTCCTCTTATACAAGGTTATTATGTTTTCTGTTTATATCCTTTTGATGGGTATAACCTGATGTTGTCCTTCAAATCTCAGGGTCGTTACGGGATTCAAGATTTGATGCTTCTCGCTCGAAAGACACAATATAAGAACAGGTAGTTTCATGAATCAATTTGCTATCAATTTCTTGATCCATCTTCCAAGAAACTTACTCCCCAGACCCGTATATATGGTATTCAAATGTAATTTTGGGCTCTTGTACATGTATGTATAGGTTTCCTGTACCATTGTGCCTTGAGATAATCCAGGAAAGATTACAGAATGATTACTACCGAAGCTTGGAAGCTTTGAAGCATGACTTCATGGTAATGCTATCAAATTTCGAGTCATTCGTGGCAAAGAATGAAGACATGTCGAAGAAAATTAGACGATTGTCGGACTGGTTTAGTCGCAACATATCACCTTTGTAGATTCTTGTAAAATACACCTCTTAGCATTCTAAGAATTTTGGTAGAAATTATTGGCCAATGTTAGGTTGAAGAAGAGGAAGAGGAAGAGGAAGAGGAAGAAGAAGAAGAAGAAGAAGAAGAAGAAGCTCACTTGGGCTATTTATCTTGATTGTAGATAATTCTTTTTCCCTATTTGATCAAATCAATGCCTTTCATTCAAATCCTTAGGAAATTAGAGAGGGAAAGAGGGGGTGGGGGTGCCATCTTTCACCCGGATTCATTTGTGTATACAATACTGTTATCTTTCACATCCACGGCAATAACAAATGAAAAATCAGTATTCAGCATTCCCAATTTCTCCGGTGGTCGATGCCTACAAATTAAGACCAATCTTTTCGTTCAATATTTTTTGTTAGTATGTCCATAGAGAAAGGGTTCAATAAATGTCAAAACTTTATGGTAATGATGATGAAATCTTAATTTTTATGAAAATCTAGACGAAAATATTAATAAGATCTATAAAAACAAACTTAGTAGAAAAGTTCGTGGTCCTCATCAACCCACATTGACAATCAGTACAATTGTACACCCCATGCAAAAAAAGACGTCTTTAAGCATAAGATTGTTAAAACACTTGATGACATACCAAGAGCCAATAAAACTTGGATTGCATGAAGTAAACATATGTTCGGCACATATTTGACATCAATCTCTCCACCTGTGACCACAATTTGGATTGCAGCAAACGAAGAATAATGTCATACCTTCCTCCCCTCTGGCAGTGGCCTGCATACAATTATGCAATGAGATCATGGCTAGATATAAGTAAGTATGAACATGATGAAATGATGCAAATCAAAATTGGTAACCTCTAGCAGCCTACAAAAATCCAACAAAACAAAATTCATTCAAGAAAACCTTACCGGCGGTATTCACAGCCCAATTAAGATAATGATGTAGCATGTAATTTAGAACAAACTACAAGTTTTGAGAGCTAAAAATGAATGAAGCTTGGGTTGGAAAATATAACACTGATGAAATCATGAGAGGGAAGAAGAAAGCCCAAGCCTAGCAAACCAGAGTTACAAAACAAAAAGGAGGTGAACCTGGAAGAAAACAGCTTCTCCATGGTTGCATTGAGCACATCGGACAGCTTTTGTGCGAGGGAGTGTTGGATCCGCAGCAACATCTTGCAGAACTTGAGTGCGTTCCCCTACGGCGTGATGAATCTCATTCCTATAGACACAGTTATTGTCAGCAACTTCCTGCAAACAGAAATTTAAAAAAAAAAAAAAAAAACATGAGAATTAATGGTCAGCAAAAGGGGGAAGGAAACCATCAATTCCTAGAAATTAAAACATGTCAATACACAGAGGGGAGTATCAGTAAGTAAAATCAGAAGAAAAGAAGGAAGGATATTGATTTCAGTATACAGATACAGGTCTATCCTCCAGTAGGCAAAAATAAAAGCTACTCGGTTACAATAAAATAGAAAGGATGTTTTCAACAATGATCCATCAGGAAAACATACATTGAATAGAGGCAGAGAAGATATGCAATTAAATTAGTAAAGAATTTCAGAACGCAAATAAATTCAAAAGAACCGGGAAATCAAAAGCCACTCGTGAAGATTATAACATTAACAATTCCACGACCTAAGGGAGTGAGTTAACACTAATATCGATGAAAAAATGGCCGAAACTTGCATCGTCCAGAATTAAATTAGTAATACTATCCTAATAATTTTATAAGGGCTGAATTAACCGTCAGCACAAAAGTTATATTCCCTCACCTAGATTAAATGAAACGAGTAGCTGTTTCTAGCATTTGTCTAGATGTATATTCTTACTGATGTACATGCATATCTCCAACTAAGAACTGTAAGGGACCCGTTAGCATGTCATCAAAAAATGAGAATTAGTTACATCATACTCTTCATAAATTTTTCCTTCCTGAAAACTATTATACCAAAATGAACTACAAAAGCAACCAAGAACAATGGGATAGTATGTCCTTCAAATTCAGAGAAGGGTAAGCTAACAACAGAGACGATAAGACGACAGGAACACTTAACAGGGTGACGAGTGAAAGTGACAACCTTGAGTATCTGAGGTCATAATCACGAATCAGGACCAAATATCGCTGTCCTAGGTTAAAATTACTATCAAGCATGGCAATTCACATCCAGAAGCAGAATGATATTTGATTTGAACTACAGAAAGAAAACGATAGCAAAAGGTTTTACCAGAGACCCGACAAATATATAGAGCGAACACCGTGCTCGAAGTCGTACTATCACATTAGAAATGAAAGCCTAACTAATAAACCTAAAACGTTCACAATGTTAGAATAGAAAGATGAAATGAAAAGAAAGAGAAGAATACCTGGTGATCACAGTTGCGACACGCATAGAGTAGAATCTTCTCGTCCCTATCCTCCTTCGGATAGAGAATGTTGTTACTGCAACATAAGAGTTTCCATATTCTCAACATTTTTCAACAACTTAAACTAATCAACACAGAAGAACAAGAGCCATATGCGACATTAAACCCTAACACATACCATTCCCGGCAAAACTTCATGGTACTCATCTTGCAGAAGATAGAAAAACAAGAAACCCTGAACTAATACAAGATCAAATTTCTGCTAGGGTTTTAGCAGCTGTTCAGCTGAAAATCAGAAGGAATCTGCGCAAAAATCAAATGGTATATTCAACAGAAGGAAAGAATTTGAGGAGTGGAATCACTGGAATGCTCAGTTAACGCATCTATCCGTAATCGGCTGCGGTTTCTAGAAACGTCGATTAGGCGAAAGAGAACAGTTTTGTTCCATTGGCGGGAGAAAGTGAACTTTGACTGCTTACAGTTCTTGTAAATGGGCTTCGAATTCCGGAACTCAAATGAAATTTTAGTGGGCCAATAAATGGCCCAACTCAAACATAGGCCCATTTGTTTGATTGACATTTTTTTATTTATAAGCCCAAAATAAATTTAATGGATAAATGGCCACTATATATTAATATTAATTAGAACCCTTAAATGAATTTAGAAAAAAAATTAAATTCAATGCACAAATTATCTCGTCTTTCGAGCATTTGAAAATCTTTGGTTCGAAATCGGTTACACTTAGTGGTGTGGTGGGTTAATATTGTTACGATGTATATACTTTGTTACTAAACGTCGAGTATATGTAGTGATTAACAACACTGTCGTGGGTCGTTAGACATGTCGGTTGAAAAATAGATTTAAACCATACGACACCCTTAGCTTCACTAAACCTAATTACAGTGGTTTATTCAATTCATCCCTATACAAAGTCAAACGAGTAACAATCTAAATAGGTCCGAGATGAATCTTACTCTTAAATGAAACAATCGACATCTTAAAGTCATGGTAACGACAATTTTTATATCATCTTCCATTGTATGGTATACATGATATGTCGAGTGTTTTGATCAATTTTTATCAAGAAAAATGCTTACAAATCTTAGGTGTAGGTCAATGTTAGACTGAACCACTATAACTCGTTTGCACTCTTCTTTTTTTTTTTATCCCTCTTCTACTCTTGATTGTGTCGTTAGTTATAATATTTATTTGTCGTCGTCGTCTTCTTCAACCACCACCTGTCTTTTAATACATGAAAAAAAAACCTAACATTCTGAAAATATTTTCAAAAGAACTAAAAATGAGTCCACAGATGAAATCACAAAGACAACGCTACACACAAAAGTACCTATATGCGGACGATTAGTTTCACTTCAAAAGTTCATGTATGCATGTCATACTATTAGACCTTGCCAAACTCTCATGGCACTCATTGAAGCACAAATAGTGTAATGTTTTACAAGCTTAAGATCTAAGAAGACAGAATATGGCCGATCAACTAAGGCATCTAAATATTTAGCAAGACGGGCTTACCTAAAATCCACGAGGATATGAACTTGCTGTTGAGAAACCAAGATATTGAACAATGAACATTTGCTAGCTTCGCTGTAACATTTTGTTCTTGTTCGTTACCCTTTATCTGTTCAGCTCATCTCATTTACACAGTTCAATAAAATGAGAACAAACAACTTCAATCATAAGCAGAATTAACCAGTTTTTTCATCTAAACTTTAATTTACAGTTAAGATAAATGAGAACAAACGACTATATGTGTATATTCATATCTACCTTTAAGAACTAAATCCCCTAAACTAAAAGAGAGAATGATATGGGGCAAAATTTTATGCCCTTTTCTAAAAGAGTTCAAAATCTGAATCAAACTAAATTATAAGAAGCTATTTTATGCCCCAAGGGAGGGAGTGGAGTAGGGAGAGTGACAAGGAGAGTAAATAGAGATGGAGAAGCGAGGGTGACAATGCTAGCCAGCAAAATTAATATGGCCAAATGTTTTACAGAGTAAACATGCTAGAGGTAAAATTGAGCGAGTACCACTCAGTCGCACTATACAGTAAGACGTCCTCATCTTCGACTGAAACCGAAAGCCCCGAAACCAATTATATTCCCATTCCATTGATTCACTTTCATTCAGGGAGCGTGTTGACCGATTTTCGTGTAATCTCAGAACCAAGTAGTCCCACCACCAAGTGCATACATGAGTCGAAGATCATAATAATTTGGCAGGCACCAGATAGATAAGTGATGCTAATACTAACTTATCGATCCATTCACAGTCATTTCGGGCGATGATTTTGGTGGTATCAATGGATGGTCGTCCCCGCCCAATTGTTGGTTTTCTGAAGTAATATGTAAGACACTACTGTTGGAGTAACTTTTAGAAGCTGTAGATTTGTTTTCCCTGCGATTTTCCTCATCAGAATTGCTGCTACTGCCATCAGAAGAGCTGCTAGGAATAGCAGGATTTGTCTCATGACTTTCTTCGACTGAGCTTTTGTTCTCATAAGGCGTGCACGAACTTGTTTCGGTAGCGTTTGTTGTCTTCTTACCAGGTAAGACGGCCTGACTCAGTGTGGTACACAAGGAAGCAAGTACACCATCTTTTGGCTTGTGCTTCCGAACCAGTCGTTGCTTCTTAACCATCTCAGGTTCCTCTTGAGGAGCCAACTTCCGCTTATGCCAGAGGACTTCCATTATTTCAATGTCTTTGTCTGAAGCGTCAGGTTGTTTTCTCAGCGGTGGTCTGTAGTCTTCATCGTCTTCATCGTCCTCATAATCAACTAGACCACCTGACCTAAGACTGAAAAGATAGAACTGCTGTAAGTGTAGAGAATAGAACTTAAAGTGCTTAAAAAGCTATTTCTTTGGGGTTCTTCCAAAAGTGTTTGAGGTAGTATCACATAAAAGTTTTTTTTTTTTTTCTTTTTCAAAATGAGATAGAATGACAATACCTTACTGGTGGGCAATTTGTAGGAACACCATTGGATAAACCAGGTTGAGATTGTTCGTTCTGTTTTCGAGCAACAGATGCAGATGCAGTATCCTCTTCATCACTGAAACGAGATACGTTAATAACAACAACAAGATCCTGATAGAAATGTTATAAATGTCTGTGAGATCAAGAAAATTGTGTACCTGTCCCCATTGAAATAGTCGTCCTCTTCTTTCTCAGGAGCACGCTCGTCATTTCTTTTTCGAGGATCTGATGTGTCCAAAGTGCCTTTCATTTCACAATTTTCAAGGCACTGCAAGCACAGATATCAGGCGGGGGGAAAAAAGGAATTTGAAATAAATTGTAGATGGAGCCACTCAAGCAGGATAGTAGTTTACCTGATCATATTTAACTTTTAAAGCTTGAATGGAAGACAAATTTTCAAATCGGGACAACTGATTCCTGAAGGAATCAATTATATGTATAACCAATAACTTCAAATTTTCCTGCATGATATACTGGCTTAAATATTTGGCCCTTAAAAAGACAACTGAATTCCAGAAAAAGAGAGATGATGGAGGGCATGTACCTTCCTTATATACTCGAGAAGTTCTAAAACAGCAGAATTTAGCAGATTATACCGACTTCCATTAGCAACAAATACATCTATGATAGGTTTGAGAGTGTTATTCTTGACGAAATAATTTATCAGATGTTCATCCTGTAAATTAACCAAGTAAAAGATTTAGATAGATGCCCATGGTAAATAGTAATGAACTGCCCACTGGAAGAGAGGTGGGGGGAAAAAAGAGGATAATACCAAAAGAACTATACTAGAAGTTTAAGAAACAACTACAAGAATTACTAGAAAAAAAAAACAAGCGAAGTGTTTATAAGCTTTATTATCAAAAGTAAAAAACAAAAAACCAAAATGGTTACTGAACACAGGGCATTAGCGACTCTATTGGTTTCATAATTACACATCTATACTTACATGGCGCGAAAGAACAGTACGAATAAATCGAACTGCAGCAACAACCAAGTACTTTTCCTTCCGTTGTGTTAACAACACCACTTTATCTATCATATTATTTTGGAGAAAATTAGACCTGCAATACAAGAATAAGAAAATAAGCCATATTGTCTTAAAAAGAAATATAAATAGATGGTAGAGGAAATTCAATTCCGGTACTAGCACAAGGATTACTTTATTCTATAAGGGTGTTGAAGCACACAAAAGCAAAGTAATTCGCATATATTTGACAGAATCTCAGGCTTCACGCCATTCGTATCTCCCAGTCTTCCATCGGCGTCTTCAATGTTCTTGCCTGATTGCAAACCTTCTGTAGGACATGATGCTGTTATGATGTCTATTAATTGGCCCAAATGCTTCTCATAGAAAATCTCAACAATTGTATCTCTCTGCAAATAAGAACAGTAGAGAATACGATTGAAGCAATTGCAAAAGAAAAAAGAAAAAGAGAGGAAACAAGAAAATAATAATCGCTTCTTACATGAAAGTTTTACTGACAAGTTTTTCCAAGATTTCAGCAGAAATATAAGAAAATAGAAATCAGCAATCAAAATGTTACACCTGCGTAAATAAACTCAAATGTGTTGCGACTCAAAATGCAGGCATAATATATCTGTTATGATTAAAAGAAAAAAACTGCAGAAGTTTAAAAGGCAAGATATCATAAAGCAGCAACAAACATTTGCATCGAGATGCCCTGATACTTCCTTGCAGTATTGAAAACTGAAAAGAACAATGACGGGACTTTCTAAACATAAGTCAACTATACTAGTGTTAAAATAAAATTGCATAGATTTTACTGGGAGAAAAGGTTAAAAAGGCACCTGGACTCCAGACAATGCATAGGTATCCAATAGATTGCGAAGAATTTCAAGAAACTGGCAGTGCATGTTGTCCCCAAAATCTGTTACCATACCTTTAATCTGCAATTAAACAAGTTGTAATAGTAACGACAAGCTTAATTAATTGAAACTGGCAGTGAATGTTGTCCCCAACGCATATCTGTGGCATGTCTAATGTGTGTCTGAAACTAAAAAAGAATAAATAAATAACGAATATGTAATTTGGCATGTCGTACATGTGTCCAGAGCGTGTCAGGACATAGCCGTGTCTAACAAATGTTCAATATGGATACTCGGCCTAAAATAGAGTGTTCGTGCTTCATAGAAAAAATTATTTGATCAATAGAAAAACAATATCACCATTCTTGCTTAATCACACAACCTGTATACACTTAAACTAAAAGATTATATTGACTAAATCAAGATTTCCAATGAAGCAGAAAACTCCAATCCTTGATAAACAGATGATTAAAGAACTTCAAGAGCAGCAAAGACACAAACTTGATTCAGAATCTTCACCAAGTTAAAGGAAAATTCTTTCCATAAGAAAAATAAAACTCTAGATACCCTGTTTATTTATCCAGAGTTAAACGAGGAGTGGAACTCTTGATAAAGAATATCTTTGACAACTAATGTTTCCCATTACTTCTGTGGGTTACTTCTGTGGGTTGTCAGCAACTAAATTTCCAATCAAGATTGCTCTCATATTTTGAGTTCTCTGAAATTTTGTCTACACGCACTAAAGTGAGAAGAAAAAAAATTGATTGTGCATACCAGAAGTCCAAAAAGTGGAAATCCTTCCTGTCGAGCAACATGAGTACGCAAAAGATTTGGATCCTGATTCAAGAAAAGAATGAGGATATCTGTCCTGCATTCATAAACCAATATTTTTAATGGGGGAACAAGAAAAATAATGGTAGACTAAGAACTAAATGCAGACGACAGGAAGGTTAAATTATGTCATTCTAGTACTCACCCTGTTAAGACAAACTTTTTGTCTGGACTCTGTAAGACATCCGTAATGATGTCAAAGATACCTTCATTCATAAGGTCCCTGTAGAAATTGGAGTTAAAGATAAATAGTCATTAAAACTTATAAAATTGGAGTTTAAAAATCAATCATGATTGGAACGGTGTCAAATGGATGGAGCATGCCTGTGGCAGGCCCCATTTGGGCCAAAACATGTTTAGTCCGAAGCTGCATATACTTTCACATTAAAATTCAATTATTTACCTGAACAACCGAAGCTGCATTGCCATTTGGAGGCTTTTGCTTAAGCTACAAAACTCGTGCAGAAAATAAACCTGAAGCAGTAACGAAATATCAAAACTGTTCTTCGAAGGAGATAAAAACCAAGTTCATGAATTAAGGAACTATGAGGAAGGAGAGGGAATCCTTTGTGGAGAAGATTTCACAGTATGCAGTATCAAGAACGAATAACATATTACAAATCCAGGCCAGAGAATCCATCGAAACATTAATGCAGAATGGGATATATAATCATACAGCTACAAAAAAGTGCATATATACTTAATGTAACCAATACTCACTAAGTCCTTTTTTGAGTCGTCAGGTGTAGAGGGTGATCTCAACCTAGCAAACAATTCCTGAATAAAGGTACTGTCGTCCTTCAAAAAAGAAACAACCTGCAACAGAAGACCACCTTCAGAGAACGACAGTATAAAGGTCAATTAAGCTTGGTCAACATTCTAAATCTTACAAGCACATTGTTGGCATGAATTATGGAATTCAGATTAGCAACCATGGAGTCATCCAACATTCGTGCCAAAACAACATCCTGAAATAGATGGGTAAGCATTCAATGACGAAAGAGGCAGGCAAAGATAAAGTTCAGACGTCAATGACTGTACCTTTAAATAACCAACTCTATATGTCTGGTGTATTTTTGACCGAACTACGGGGCTCTTAATGTGAATAGCCTACAAGATTTTATTGCAAATAGATGAAGGTAAGTTTGAGAACTAAGTTCCAAATTGTGTCATGCACCCCTCCAGATGTTCCTCACTAAACGAAAATAACACGTAGGTAATATTTACCTCCTTAAATACAACATGCTCTTTCAAGAAATTACGAAATTGCTGAGTATGTGGAACCTCAGGATCGTCTGCATCATACATTATAAAAAATGGATCAGATATTAGTAAATGACAAATAACCTATAATTTTTTTTAGAGAAACAGTTATTTCATTGTTAGATAACATGAAAAGTCCACCAATGTTGGCTTACAAAATTGTACTGAAGGAATGTCATAACATTATCTTGACTAAATTTTATCAGTTAGAATGAGACCAACGGGCTGAACAAATGTAAGGATCATTTATTTCTCATTAAAAAATTGCATGGACTCCACTGTTAGACATAACAACAGAGTCGCAGAAGATCTACCAAGAGCAAGATAACAAAAACAGCACAGGACAGTCTGCAAATAGCTATTCATAGCAATTACTGCAATATTTTTCAGGCAAGGAGTCTCGAAGTAGAGAACCAAATGTTCCAAGGTGTGTCCATATCAATTACCACAGTAACGATGGCTAAAATACGAAATGGTCTCTGATGACTTCAGTGATCTCCACATTAAGATACGAGAAAATAATGAAAACTACTTGATACTCCAATTTCAGAAAGAGTTGTTGGACGAGTTTGATGCAATTATGGTCTTTAACCCCTGGAATTACTACTAAGTTTGAGAATATGAGGTTACAATATTTTTTGCTTCAAAATCTCCTTACCTCTTTGGCGGGCTGGGAAAGTGAAAGGAAGATTTCATTTTAAGAAAAAATTAGGATACTCCTGTAGAAATCTAGTGTCAAGATGACGGTAATCTTAGTGAAGCTTAGAGGGAGAAAGAGTTGGGTTTAAGGGAGGTATAAGCTTCTTTTAAGTGAGTGAAAGATATTGGGATAGAAGTCTCCGGTTATGAGTTAAAGAAGGGGACTGCAAAAATTCTATTTGTGAATGAAAACTCACTTTTTCAGTGGCAAATGAAGAGAAAATGTGACATCTGACTAAAGAAGGAAACATGAATGAACAAAAACCACATCCAAATGTGAGGGATCCCGAGAATAAGATAGCTAAGGAAGACTTAAAAGAATTGAACGTCATTACCTATATCAACAAAGTGTACCTTCTTTTTCGGTGGCTCAATCATACGAACTCTATGGTTGAGCATGCTTCACTTGAAGCAACTCTATGTTGGGTGACCTCTTAAGAATTTTTCAGGGATGCATGTGAGTAAGCACAAAGCATACTAGAAGGACTCGTGTTCATCTGTGGGGATAGTCTTCACTCTTAAGAAGCAAGGAACATAGGTAACATGACCATATCACAGGGAATGCAGGAGAATGTTGGGCCATCAGGTACCAAATTCGGATTCCGAATCTTGATTTGAATCCTGGATCGTCAAAAATGGTATCGGAGTAGTATCTCTCCTAGTAAGATGTAGTTCGGGGATGAACCAACGCAGAAGCTGGTGGGCATGTGACACCCGAGTAAAGGAGGGGTAAATGAATGAACTGAGACCACATTTGAACGAAAGGGATCCTGAGGATGAGGTAGTTAAGAAAAGCTTAAAAGAATTGAAGTCACTATCTATACCAACAAGGTGCATCTTCCCTTTCAGTGGCTCAATCGAACTCCATGGTTAAGCGTGCTTTACTCGAAACAATTCTATGTTGGGTGACCTCCTAGAAATTTTTCTGAAATACATGTAAGTGAGAACAAAGCATGCTGGAAGGACTCATGTTGGTCTGTGGGGATAGTCTTCACTCTTAAGAAGCAAAGAATGTAGGTAATGCAATCATGTCGCAAAGGAGACAAGGGAATGGCGGGGCCATTAGGTGCCAAATCCGAATTCCAAATCTTGATTTGAATCCTAGGCATGGGTCATTACAAATGGTATTGGAGTGATGCCTCTCCCAATAAGATGTGGTTCGGGGACGAACCAACGCGGAAGTTGATGGGCATGTAACACCAAAGTAAAGGATGTGTACATAAATAAATCGAAACCACATTCTAATGAGAAGGATCCTCAGGATAGGATAACTAAGAAAAGCTTAAGAGAAACTGCCCAGTACCACAAAGTCTACCTAAAACTGAACGTGATAAAATAGAGCAACAATGAATATAAAAATTAGAAAAATTAGAAAGAACGCATAGAAAACAAATTAATAAGAATGTTCTAAAAAATCAGAGCACAGCCAAAAGTTCTTATTCTCCGAGTATTTGATGAAAGACCAAAAAAAATCATTTCGAAGATATATATAACTTGAAAGACACTGCCCCATTCCAAACAAGAATGAGCAAGTGAAGCAAAATCAACCACAAGCTTAATCGCCCAAAAACACCAACAAAATATTTGACATCGGAAAGGAAAAAGTAAAATAAAACAAAAGGTTTTGCACAGAAAAACTTCAAGTAACTAAGTTTCATTAGAAACTCAGCCAATCCTATGTAAACAAAATCAAAGGACATATGAAAATTTATAAACATGAAGATATTAAGATACAACCAGAAAATATCATAATAAATCATTTACAACAAAAAGGGGCAGAATGGTCTGAAGATCAGAAAGCATACAAAACTACTGAACAAGGGTGGTTAACAAAATGACAACCATGACACTATCCAAATACATTATAGACCACAACAGACCAACTTGAACTATGCAAATTCATTCAAGATTGTTTTAAACACAGAAGAACTTACATTCAAGAGAACCGATAATATCCATAATAAGATCGTCGTGGAATATTTTCTCGAAGATTTGCGGACTGTTGAGCAAAACTAAAAAGTAGGAAGAAAACAAAATAAATTTTATCAGTACCAGCACCACACGAGTCCATGGTAACAAAGAGACGGAAAAACTACTGACCGATTCCTCTAACTATTTTAAATATCATGTGAAGACCATCAGAATTTTCCAACTCTTCACAGATTCGAAAAAGGTTCATCAGCTTTCTGAAAAAATCTCGCTGCATTATGACAATAAGTTCTTAGATAGACAAATTTCACAATACTAATCAGAAACTAATCTAGAAACTTGAAACCCAAGAAAAAAAATTCATTGACCCAACAAAAGGAAAGACCGGTGTAGGGCTAAGGAGGATAAGAAATTCTATTTTCACAAATCTCATATTAATTCCTTCAGCTAAATAGGGGTGGCCTCACGGGAAAAATTTTATAGTGAGTATGGTCAAAGGGAATTTCCAGAACTGTTCCTGGTTATCAGTCGCAAGCCTATCAAAATAATTAGGCATCCAAACATGCAACTCATTAACATAGGTTATGAAAAATCACAAAGACTTAATCCCAACAACAGATGCAGCTATTAGATTTTGATTTACAATACACTTCACTAAGAATTTTATTTTAAAAAACAGGCTTTTCAATCGGAAGCAATTAAAGAAGGGAGTAAAAACCAAACATTTTGGAGTACAATTCCAGAGACAAGTAAACCAAAACTACAGACTTCCACTCAATCCTATTAAGAAATTATAGAGAAACTTATCAAAAAGATCTTTCAGAATCTACCAAACACCACACCTAGACCAGGCAGCTTTCTTACCGCCAACATGCTGCTCTTCAAAATGACATGAACTAACAGCCAAAAGTACCAAATCCACAAAGTTCAAGCTCTTACATCATTCAATAAGAGTTCTGTCAACCTCATTTGATCTGCAATTCCACTCTCAACCACAGTCTACAAAACAAGTATTGATATGTTAAACTAAAGGATTGTACACATTAGTTATTGAACTGTAGTATGACAATACATCTAAATGGTTGTTTTTTATTTACAATATTTAGAATCCCCAAGGAAAGGTTTCGTTTCTAGTTCAAAACATATATAACCCTCAACCACAATGCATGCACAATAATAAAGAAGAGATATGGGAAAGAAAGAAAGGCAATCGAAACATATGTCAACACCTTAAGTATTAGCGGAAGTGTAGATAGCTCGACAGCAGGAAGCTCCCTTAGCTCACTAGTCACACTATGAAATGTCTCATCTGCAAATACCAACAAAGAAGTCAGATCATCATTCCTCGTGCTCATACAGAAGAAGAAATATATTTTGTACATTATTTCCCAACAAAGAATACAACATTAAGCACATTTGCAAAAATACAAAAGAAGAAGAAAACTAGGAATAAAAAAATATTCAAGTTTTAACCAATGGTACATACAGACAGATATCATTAATAGCTTTTTTGGTAGCTCAGTTAAGAGAATTCGACACAGAAGCCATTCTTCTTCCTCAATTTTTTTTAACCAAATGACAGTCTTCAACTCTTTGTTCTATGAGAAACTTGTAGAAGAAAGGTTCGCCGAACAAAGTTTTGAGGGAGGATAAGAGCTAGAGAAGGTAGTTCCATATGACTGAACTTTAAAGGAAGAAAATCAACAACTCTCTTTTATCTTAACCTGACTTCCACTATAGTCCATCAAAAACAATGGAGAATGTCTTGTGATCGATGGAGATTGTTCTTTTGAAGTAATTCCAAGATGCTGCAACGGTGAGTTATGTGAGCAAGGTTTTGGAGCCATTATGAGTGGGGTTGACAGGTGAGGGTTGGAAGGTAGAGAAGGGTAGAGAGCATCATGACAGACATCATAGAGACAGAAGTAGAAGAACCAAAAAAATAACATCCAAGTTCAGAAGACCATTATGTAGATTGTGGTGATTCTAACTGTTTGAATCTTACTGGAGCTTTAAAAATCTCAGGGCCTTGAAGATATAAAATTCTAATACAAAGAGAATGACATAAATGTGACTTAAAAGATCTTAACATATCCATCAAGTAAAATGGTAGGGATTTTACAATGTGCAGATGAACTAATGAGTAGTTTCAAGAATTAAAGGCTACATATGAAGATTATACACACTTACTGCTAAGAGTACTAAACTGAAGATTCCTTTGAACGCTACTGATATTATCCCTGAATAAGGAGCGTATTAGAATCAAACTTCAAGCAAAGAAAATATATATAAAGAAAGTAAAATGGGAAGGCTAGTTATCACCAAATGAAAGAGCATCCTGTAGCCTCTTGAAAACTAAGTGCTAGCTCTGTTGAATATTCTGGATCTCTCCATGAAATAATAGTATCTGCAGTTCAAACATTTATTCAAATTTTGTATTCTACATTCAACTCTATAGCCCCTTGGACTCTTGATGTTGGTCTGCTTATTTTTCTTTTCTTTTTGAAGAAGAAACATAATATTCCTAACAGGGGTAGGGACAATAGCCCACAACCTCCAAACCATGACCAAAATTATTTAAATATTGGTTTATATTGTGCCTAACAAGCTCGACTCAAGGAATAATTTAGAAGCACCTTCTTGCTTCCGGTAGATATCATCTGAGCTGATACGATGTAGAAGTAAAGTCTCGTTGTCTTCCTCATCAATGACAAACAACCCCAACTCCTCTGATCTCTATCATAATAACATATAAGTTACAAACTAAATAAGCCAAATGAAAGATTATTTGATGATTACAAATTTTATGAGAAAATGCAGTGCAGCTGTATAATCCCTTCATTGTTTCAGAAACATCAATCAGATCAAGAAGTCAGACAAACCTCCATATAGTCCACAGTGACATGGCCTGTTCCTTGGTCATCCCACTTGCCATCATCATTCAACCGGTAAACCTTAACACGCTGAAAAAATGTTTTCAAAATTTTTAATTAATTATTATTTAATTGTTTATCAGGTGCCCTACAGTAAGACATCTTAGACAATAAGACCTCAACAATACTGAAAGGAACAAAAAAAAACAACAATGCATGTACACCATTAGAATACATGCGCCAAAAGGCCATATCACATTTCAAATTGAAATATACATCCATGAATTTTTTTATAAGAAGCAGAGAGGATTGTATAAAGGCCATAAAAGCATACAACCTAAGGGTGAGGTAGAAAGAACCAATTTCTAGTATTCAAGAAGAGGCTATAAATACAAAAGAAGTCTATGGGCTGAACCCCACCAAGAAGCCAAATGCTGTATACCATGGACAATGAATCTTCTTGAACTCAAATTATACTCCATACTATGCATAAACTAGTTTGTAAGGATTAAAAAAAAGAAGCAAGAAGAAAAAACATGCAGAAAAA
This sequence comes from Cucurbita ficifolia, assembly GCA_033971965.1. NCBI lineage: Eukaryota > Viridiplantae > Streptophyta > Magnoliopsida > Cucurbitales > Cucurbitaceae > Cucurbita > Cucurbita ficifolia. Next base: position 9,922,309 of record CM066967.1, on the reverse strand, counting down.
AAAAATATAAAATAATCTTCTTCTTCTTCTTTTATTATTATTTTTATTATTATTATAATTATTCAATCAATCCAACATCTCTCTCCATCCTTTTTTTTTTTTCTTTTTCTTTTCTCTCTTCCATAAGAATCCAACCAACACCTTTTCATAAAGATCCAAGTGATTTCAATGATGAAGACTTGTGTGAACTCAATGATCATTGATTTTCCCAATCATCTTCAAACCAAACAACAAAATATCCATTACGGCTCGACTTGCTCCTTTCCCAAGTTAAAACCCTAGGCTCTCATTCTTCACCTCATAATGAAAAGAAAAATTAAAATTTATGTGGAATATGACACTCATATCATGGGGGAATGGGCTCCCGATACTGGGTTATCAGATATGACACCCAGTATTTCATCAAGAAAAGAAAAGGGAATAACAAGGCATTGATCAATAAAGTTGTATCAGGCCACTATGGCTAAACAATGGAAATCTAAAGAAGAACAACAAAACTTAAGCCAAGAAAGACAAAAAAATGAGTGAAGAGCTGAGTTGAGCTACAAAGGGCAATGCAAGAGGAAGAGTAAAGGTAGAGTGTCATTTCTCTCGACATATTGACAAGGTTAAAATTGAAAATGTTGGCATCACAATAACCCAATTGCCTTCTACATTTGTCACATTATTGCCAAAGTAGTATCTCTAAAGAGAAATTTCACCAATGGTTTGTTGCGTAAAAGAATATCCTTCAATGCCTCCAACGGAAAAATGCTCACAAGAAAAAGAAAACAAAACGTAACTAAGCATTCATCAACTATAACACTTTCCCATCTTCCCCACCACAAATAGCATACACAATTCAACCAACGAAAATTAATTACGCTACTCAAAACCCTGATTAAGCAAAATACAAACTTCGGAAAGTGCCAACATATCTCCCCACACAAAAACCATCCAAACCGCACGCAAAAAGCTATAGCACTGAAAAGAAAAACCCAAATTAAATCGTAGTAAAAATTTCTAGTTCATTAATACATATATAAGAGAACATTAAAGTTCATATCAAATGAAATTCTTCCACGACGCGGAATAGCAGAAGCAATAAACTAACATCCAAACTAAAATACTGAAAGACCAATCTCAAGCTCCAAACGAGTAAATTGAAGTTGAATAGCCATAGGCCGAAGTAGAGTTAATCAGTTAAGCATATGAAAGCTGACCTGCATGGAATTGGAGCTGGTCTGTGACCTATCCAGCCCGCCCATTGTAAAAGCTCGCCTCGGAGTATCAAATTGGAGGGAATTGAATAGGGAAAGGGGAAATTCGGTTCAGAGAAGGAGGAGAGATGAGAGGAAACTGAAAGAGAAGAAAATACTTCGACGGGGAGAGGGATCGATACAAAACCCTAGAAACAGCTGTAGACGACGGAAGAAGCAGTGTGAAGCTTCCCAACTCTCTCTCCCTCCCTCCCTCCCTCCCTCTCTCTCTCTCTCTCTTCCTCCCTCTTTCTCTCTCCTCTTTTTTAGAATTATAATTTTGTGGCAGTGCAGGCCGAACTATTACGGCGCCAAGTTTTCTTTTTTCTTTTTCTTTACTGGTGGAAAATATTTATTTTGATTTTACTTTAATTTTTTAAAAAATAATATTCTAAAATTTTAAAAAAAATCAAAATTATCTCAATTTTGAATTAAAATGTTAGTGGTTTGTTTTAAAAATATTTTTGAACTTTCAAAATGATATTTGTGGGTCCCATGGCATCAGTAGAAGAATCGAATAGGGCTGGCTCGCACGTGGGAAAAATAATAGCACGTGATAAATTGGAGGGTGAAAATTCCCTCCAATCATTGGCGGCCACTCGGAAGATTGCAAGGAATAACAAACGATGTTTGGTTTTGGGCTTTGGGATGTGTCGTGTGAATGTAGGTGGGTTTGGTATCTCATTCTCTCATTTAGTAATTATTTATTTGGTGCATTTTTTAATTTTAAAAATAACTTTCTTTTAAAATTTCAAAAAAAAATTCCTTTCTATTAAATAAAATAAATAAAAAATTTTGCTTCATTTTTGAGTTGGATAAATTTTTCTGACCAACCAAAATTTCGAATTAGTGATCCGAACAACTTGAATAGAGTTCATAATCCAACTCAAACCTAAATGACTCTCTATTTTTGTTGGTTTTATTTATCCATAATATAATATCTTATTGTTATTATTATTATATTAATAATTATAATCTCATAAAGTTTTGATATCGAGTTTTCACAAGTCACCACTCATCTTAATTTTCATAATAATCGTAAAAGTACGAGGGGGTTGGTTTAGATTGTAACCCTGTTTTTTTAGTTGGTGTTTGATTTGACCCAATAAAAAAATGTCAACTTGTATATTGACCGAATTTTTCTATTTTCTTAAAATTTAACCAATCCAAATTGAAAAAAAAAAATTATAACTCTACCCAATTTTTATGATATGGGTTTGGTAGTTCGAATTGGTCGAGTTATCAAGTCGAATGAACACTCTTATAGTTATTAAATATTATAAAAAAAAATTATCAACCATTGTTCGTAATTATAATTAAGTCGATTTACTAATAATGTTGATAAGGGTTCAGATTATAGTGTGATTACAATTTCATCGATGACTTACCAAAAGCGTTTTTCTCCTAAATTGAAATATTAATTATTTATTATGATTATTGATTTATTTGTCATTTTTTAAACTTTTTCTTGAGATTTATTAGGAAAAACAGTTTTTTTTTTTTTTTGAATAAGAATAGTCCAAGATTCCTCTAATAATATTAATTATAGAAAATGACATTCAATTTTTTTAGTTTTGAAATTTCTTATAAAATGCCCACATTAATGTTCTAACCATATTTAGAAATTAAATTAATAATACGTTAATTCAATAATTAAAATCAAACTTTAATATCAAATATTTATCGTATAACAGTTAGAAATATCCAACATTCTTGATATTTCATGACAATTTTAAAAGACCGGTAGGGTTGAATTAGGGTGTGGACCCTATTTTGAGCTAGTTTGATTATCTTCGAACCCACCCATTCAACTAATTTTTTATTTATTTTAAAAAAATTAAATCCAACTCAAATTGATAAAATAAAATAAAATAAAATAAAATCTTTATAATTTTGATTTTTTTTCCCTAATAAATTTTAAATAGAAAAGAAGAGCCGTTTTCTTTTTGGTTTTGTTTGGAGTATTTTTGGGTGGCCGAAACATTATATTTAAAATAATATTATTATATAAATAAAGGTACTAAATTATTGGAATCTGCCCAAAGGTATGGGAAATTATGTCCCGTGAGTTCAAGGTGGAGAAGCCAATTTCAAAAACTGGAATAAGAAAAATTAATTATTTTAGTTTAAATAAATAAATAATTTATGAATTCAATTCATGGATTTTATTAAATTACGAGTTAAAACAAACCAACTTTAATCTTAATATTAAAAAAAAAACATAGCTTCATATTTTAATTTTAATTTTATGTAACTCAATAATTATTTTTAAATTTTTTATTTTTCAGTAACTCAATAAATTTTTAAATATTTAAAATAGCCCAATTAAAATATTGTTATAGTTGAATTAGATTGAATTGGATTAATTATTTAGGTTAAAAATTATAATGAAAATAATTGAATTGGGTTTAAATAATATTTCAACCCGTACCAAGTTAACTCATTAATCTCCGTTAAACCCATTATAATATGTACTAAATCCATTTATATAATTTAAGAAAATTAATTTATATAAAATTTCTCATTTTAATTTTGTTTTTCTTTTCCATAACATTTTGTCATTTCCCAAATAATGTCAATTTTTATTGACGCCTAAAAAAAGGGAAAATAACTAAAAAAAGAAAAAGACACTCCAAATAGTTATTTTGAATTTTTAAAATATTTTCAATTATAATTGAATAAATTGCAATCTTAACAACAATTTAATAATTTTAAACTGTATTGTTATAATTGAACTAAAAAAAATTGTGTTTTTTTTTTTCATTTATTTAGTAAAATTAGTTTACTCGAATTAGATTATTTAAGTGAATATAAAATAAAAAGTGATTTTTAATTAAAAAAAAGGTGTGTATATATATATATATATCACAAATTGTTTATTAATATAGAAATATCCAATCTGTAAAATAGTTACATAAATATATTAAATAGTAAATATTGATGTAAATCTAGAATTCGGCGCTTAGCCAATAGACAGACCGGCGAAATGGACAGAAAAGGAAAAATCCGATCAATCACGGAGTCAAATTCACGTATCTTCTCCAGCCGTCCGATGACTTCTCTCTCTACAGGCTTTTGGAGCTATAAATACCTCTCCTCCACCGCTTTTCTATCCCCATGGTTCCGCCTGCCATTTATATATAGGGAGAGAAACAGATACAGAGAGAGAGAGAGAGAGAGAGAGAGAGAGAGAACTCTGTTTCTGAGTTATGGCTAGAGCCAGAGATATCGACGATCTGCCGAAGAACGACGCCAACTATACCGCCTTAACGCCGCTGTGGTTCCTCGAGAGAGCCGCCTTGGTTCATCCTTCCAGATTATCGGTCGTCCATGGATCTCGACGCTACAACTGGCTTCAGACTTACCATCGCTGTCGCCGTTTGGCTTCTGCTCTTTCGAACCGCTCCATCGGCGCCGGAGATACGGTACTTCTCATTACTTTCACTCGCTCTCTGTTTTTTTTTTCTTTTCATTTTTAAATCTCGTTAACTGTCCGATTTAGTGGTGGTGGTGGTTGTTGAATCGTTGGACTCGGTGAGTGGAAAGTAATTGCTGGATTAATCGGTTTTTGTGTGGTTTCCTTTTTGGTCTTAAAACGCAACTCGATCAGGAGAATTATCGGAATAGATTCTAAGGAGTGATACGTTTATGGCATATAGTGATGAAGTATTGGTCGAGTTTTAGCCTTCTCACGCTTGCTTACTTTATGATGTGGAAAACCAGAAGCTGTAAGCGTTAATCGCACTCAATAAAGCTTGGGGTTGGGATCTTCTAGTTTTTGTTGGCTCATAATATTCGATCACTGAAGCTTTTTTCAGGCTATTGTTCTTCGAAATGGCAGTATTCTTGTTGATTATTTCAGAAATTCATCTCATTAAATTCTATAGGATTACGCTTCCACGAAGAGTCGATTCCAATTATGCCTCGCTGCTTCAAGAGCAAAGTCGATTACGTTACTTTAACAGTTCTTGAGCAGAATTCCGGGGTTCTTTAATCTGTCTAATACGCTATCTTGGAAGTTCATTATTTTAACATTTCTTTGATATGTTGTCTTGGCAATTTGTTGATGTTATCTGAAAGAAAATTGATTGTTTTTTTAGGTGGCAATAATTTCTCCAAACATACCGGCTATCTATGAAGCTCATTTTGGAGTTCCCATGGCTGGAGCTGTTCTGAATTGTGTTAATATTCGTTTAAATGCACAAACAATTTCATTTCTTCTCGGTCACTCATCATCTGCAGTTGTTATGGTGGATCAAGAGTTTTTTCCCTTAGCAGAAGAAGCTTTGAATATCCTAGCTGAAAAAGGCCGTGGGCAGTACAAGCCACCACTTCTAATTGTAATTGGTGATGAAAGCTGTGATCCCGAGGCACTGAAATATGCTTTATCGAAAGGGGCCATTGAATACGAGAAATTCTTGGAAACAGGCAATCCTGAGTATGCTTGGAAACCACCAGAAGATGAGTGGCAGAGCATTGCTCTTGGCTATACGTCTGGCACAACTTCAAGTCCTAAAGGGGTGGTTTTGAGCCACCGAGGGGCATATGTCATGTCTTTGAGTGTAGGCTTAGTGTGGGGGATGAATGATGGAGCTATTTATCTTTGGACCCTGCCAATGTTCCATTGCAATGGTTGGTGCTACACATGGGCACTAGCTGCTTTCTGTGGGACAAGTATATGCCTCCGACAGGTATTAACAACAAATCTTTTCGAACCATTTTACGTTTATCAAATAGTTCCTAGTATGATTACGAAGGTTTTTTCATTCGTTCTTTCGAAACTCCTCTTTTAAGGCGGCTCATAATTTTTATGGTTCATCATCGAACAACTTTTCAAATGCTCAAAAACACTTTTATTCACAACTTTTCAGCTCTTTCCCCTTCAGAAATTCAATGACAACACATTTTTGTGGCTTTCTGCTGTCATGTTATGATTCTTCTTGATAGATAGCAGCTTTTTCCTTTTGGTTGTTGTTACAGGTCACAGCCAAGGCAGTTTATTCAGCCATAGCCAAACATAAAGTAACACACTTTTGTGCAGCACCTGTGGTTCTTAACAGTATTGTCAATGCCCCTAAAGAAGACACTATCCTTCCCCTTCCCCATGTCGTGCATGCAATGACAGCCGGCGCTGCTCCACCTCCTTCTGTATTATACGCAATGTCGCAGAAGGGCTTCCGCGTCACTCACACCTATGGCCTATCTGAAACCTATGGTCCTTCCACAGTATGCGCATGGAAACCAGAGTGGGACCAATTGCCTCCCGAAACCCAAGCGCGAATGAATGCCCGTCAAGGCGTACGATACATAGCATTGGAGGGGTTAGACATTGTCAACACGCAAACAATGCAACCCGTCCCTTGTGATGGAAAAACTGTCGGAGAGATCGTAATGCGTGGGAACGCTGTCATGAAAGGCTACTTAAAGAACCCGAAAGCAAACGAAGAGGCCTTTGCAAATGGGTGGTTCCACTCAGGCGATCTCGGCGTGAAACATCCAGATGGTTACATAGAAGTGAAAGACAGATCAAAGGACATCATCATTTCTGGAGGCGAGAACATCAGCAGTGTGGAGATAGAGAACACGCTGTACCAGCACCCGGCGGTGCTGGAGGCGTCTGTTGTAGCTAGAGCAGACGAACGGTGGGGAGAATCTCCTTGCGCTTTTGTGGCATTGAAGGTGAAGATAGATAAGGATAAGGAGCGGGAAATGGGTGAGGATATCATGAAGTTTTGCAAGGCGAGGATGCCAGCTTATTGGGTCCCGAAATCTGTGGTGTTTGGGGAGCTGCCAAAAACAGCAACAGGGAAGGTTCAGAAGAATCTACTGAGAGCGAAGGCGAAGGAGATGGGGCCTGTCAAGATCAGCAAGTTGTAAGGAACTGTGATAGGCTGCTGCTGCTTCTGTAGGTACTTTGAGTATGTATTGTATTTTACAGGTCAGAAACAGAGTTTACAAATACTTTGTTATTATTCTAATATAGATTCACTGCTACTGAGATTTGTTTGAGTCGCTTCAAATTGTCTTTAGCCAATGTTTTTTTTTTTTTTTTTTTTTTTTTTTTTTTTTTTTTTTTTTTTGATTGCAGAGAGAGAAAATTGGAGGGTTTAGAGAAAATTAATAAAAATGTCTATAAATTTTTGTTAATATCCTCAACTTTAAAAAAATAAAATAAAAAAAGTCTATACCATTAGAATTCTATTTAAAAAATAGTAATAAAAATTTTAAAATAACATTAAACGTTTAACTTTTATTATATAGATGAAAATTGTCTATTTACCTATCGAATACAAATTTGTAAAGTTCAATAATATTTTTAAAATATGGCACTAACTTTCTTCGTATATATACTTGTGAGTATTTTTTAATTAACAAAACTTTAAAACTCATAAATAATTTGGAAAGTTAAAAGGTTATTTTTGAAACAAATTATTAACAAATATTTTTATTATTTTAAAATTTTAAAAATATTTTTAAGTTTTAAAGGGTAATTGCATTTTTTTTTTCAGTTCAACGATATTTTTATCAGCTACGGATTAGGTAAATGTTGCTTCTCAGGTAAAAATCAGCCATCCCGTTTTAGAGTTCGTTCCGTTTGATATATATATAAAAACGAAGTGACCAGCGCGCCTCGGCTCAGTCTCCAGAAGGCCATGAAAGGGCTTCATTCTTCGGGTCTCAGGGCGACGCCTGTTCTAAGAAATCGACCTCAAGAAGCTTACAGTGCGATTAACGAGTATCGGAGACAAAACCCTTCGAATACAGTCCACAGAACTTCAAAACACAGCCCCTTAAACAACACGGAAGCGCCTTCAAGAGGTAATCCTTACCCACTAATTAGTCAGTTAGAGAATACCAGCTTGATTCGGCACCCCACTCGTAAACATAGTTTGAATCTTAAACCAATTGATCATTCATATATTTCTAGGATTCTATTGAGCAAGGACTGGTTTCTATTGTTAAACCACGAGTTTAAGGCACAGAGGCTCGTTTTGGCTCCTCAATTTGTTGTTAGTATTTTGCAAAATCAAGAAAACCCATTAAATGCTATAAGATTTTACATCTGGGTTTCGAATGTCGACCCTTCTCTTGCAAAGAAACAGTCGATTCGAGGGGTTCTTGGCCGCAATCTTTATCGAGAAGGTCCTGATCGTCCGGTGTTATTGTCAGTTGATCTGCTTCAGCAAATTAAAGAGTCTGGTCTTAAAGTGACACAGGAATTGCTTTGTATATTACTTGGAAGTTGGGGTAGATTGGGTTTGGCAAAATACTGTGTGGAAGTATTTGGGCAAATTTCGTTTCTGGGACTTGATCCCACCACCAGACTGTACAATGCTGTAATTGATGCATTGATCAAGTCCAATTCTCTAGACTTGGCTTATTTAAAATTTCAGCAAATGTCGTCTCATAACTGCGTTCCTGATAGGTTCACTTACAACATTCTCATCCATGGTGTTTGTAGGCTTGGGGTGGTGGATGAGGCACTTCGTTTGATGAAACAAATGGAGGGCTTGGGATATTTTCCGAATGTGTTCACGTATACGATCTTGATTGATGGATTTTTCAATGCCATGAGGGCCGACGAAGCCTTTGGAGTTTTACAGACAATGAAGGAGAGGAATGTGGTTCCAAATGCAGCAACTATGAGATCCTTGGTTCATGGAGTATTTCGTTGTTGTGCCCCAGATAAAGCTTTTGAATATTTATTGGAATTTGTCGAGAAGAAGCCGAGCGTGTCTCAATTGGTTTGTGACAATATTCTTTACTGCCTTTCAAATAATTCTATGGCCAGTGAGGCTGTTATGTTTTTGAGTAAAATTGGGAAGAAAGGTTATGTTCCGGATAGTTCAACCTTTAATGTCACTATGGCATGTGTATTAAATAAGCTAGACCTGAAAGAAGCTTGTGATATATTTGATAATTGTACGCAGAGAGGTGTCAAGCCTGGGTTCAGTACATGTCTTTCGCTTATTGAAGCTCTGTACAAGGCGGGGAAAACGGAGATTGGAAACAAATATATGGATCGAATAATAAAGGACAGTCTTGTTTCGAACAACTATTCATATAATATGGTCATTGATTGCCTTTGCAAAGGCAAATTAATGGACAGAGCATCAGAAATCTTTAGGGATCTGCAGTCTAAAGGCATTTCTCCAAATATTGTAACTTTTAATACACTTATTAGTGGGTATTGCAGAAATGGAGGTATGGACAAAGCTCAGGAATTTCTTGAAATGCTTTTAGAATGTCGTTTTAGACCAGATATCTTCACTTTTAATTCAGTAATTGATGGCCTCTGTCAAGCACACAAGTATGAAGATGCTTTTGGTTGTTTCAATGAAATGGTTGAGTGGGATGTCACTCCAAATGCTATCACGTATAATATATTGATACGCTCCTTTTGTGCGATTGGAAATGTTGCTAGATCTACTCAACTCTTGAGAAAAATGCAACTTCACGGTATACAACTTGATACTTTTTCCTTCAATGCTCTTATCCAAAGCTACTTTCGAATGAATAAAGTTCATAAAGCTGAGAAGCTTTTTGATTCGATGTTAAGGTTGGGTATACAGCCCGACAATTATACTTATGGTGCTTTTATTAAGTCATTGTGCAAGTCAGGTAGGCATGATGAAGCAAGGGAGATGTTTCTCTCAATGAAGGTGAATGGTTGTACTCCTGACTCTTATACTTGCAGTCTTATTAACGACACTCTTGCCCATAGTTAAATTTTACTCGATCTTTATGTGGATGCTGAGGACATTGTGGAGATTGAAGAAAATATGTGAACAAGAACATTTTATGAACAGCTTGGACATCGGGGATCGGCCGTTTATTGGTACTGATATCTTGATGTTTTCCGATGTTTATTGGTACTGATATCTTGATGTTTTCCGATATGAATTGTTTCAAGCACTGTCAAAATAAAAAATGTCCCTTGTTGTAGAGAGAGGATGACGGGCGATTCATTTTCCATTTGATGTTAAGAAGCAGTCTGACGAGTTCTTAGATGCCAAAGTATCATATCCACAGTTATTAAAAAAGATCATGGCTTTTTACTAAATCTTGATGCTCGGCAGTGAATATGCTAAAACTTAAGCTGCCATCATATTTCATTTGCAAGCACGCTTAAGCGTGTAGTACGGCACAGTCACCTCGAACAGAGTAGTTGAAACTCCAAGGTCATTACTTGAGGGGATGAAACTTACCGTCTGCCCCCTACATCGCCCGCATGGTACAATGTAAAGTTTCAGAATTCGGCAGGATTTTCAATACTGTAGCCATGGAGTTTCTTCGAGGACGGGAAAAACACAAAGGCTTCTATGATGGATATTCATCTGTCATTCATGTGACCTTGATACAACTTATCAGTTTTTTGAATAAGTGCAAATACTTTATTTGTTGCCAATGTGAAATGACGAGAAGGTGTTATCTTCTTATGTATTTATTTGAAAAGAAGTCCAACGTTGAAGAATTTTTACTGATTTCTCTGTAACTACTAACCTTGGCTTGATTTGAGGACTGGACACTCCATGACAGTTGGGGCATTCTGAAACCATTTCTTGTGCTATTCCATTTCCCCCTTTTCTGTTTATCATGTCAGAATGATGAATGACATAAAAAGGAATTGACATGGCTGTTTCTATTGGCTTTCGAAGGGAGATTTGGTCTGTCAATTTCACATCTAGCTCTTATGATGGAGATAACACAATGTTAAAGTTCTTCTATTAGCATTCCCGCAATGAAATTGTAACAGCCCAAGTCCACCGCTAGCAGATATTGTCCTCTTTGAGCATTTCCTTTCGGGCTTCCCTCCAAGGTTTTTAAAATGTGTCTGCTAGGGAGAGGTTTCTACACTCTTATAAAGAATGTTTCGATCTCCTCCCCAACCGATGTGAGATCTCATAGGCAGAATAGGTAGGTTGTATAGGGATTATAAATTCTTACTTTAACTAGAATTCATATAATTTCCATTTGATTGTAGCTAATGCTTTTGATAGGTTATGTGGATAACGTTGCATGTGCTATGGGTGCCACAAGTTTTGATCCCGTTGAAACTTTCTCCAAGAACTTGCTGTGTTTGGATCTTGTCTCGATGCTGTCCATGGGATAGAGGTAACATACTGATGACACAACACACTACTTGCGGTCTGTTTAAAAACAGCTCACTGTACTTCTATACGAATTAAATCAGCTCATTGTACTTTCTTCTATATGAATTAACTTCAACCCGTTTAGTACGGAAAAAAAAACCGAACCTGGCTAGGTATTATATACAACAAAAGACTGATATTAAACATATTTTGCTTGTGGCTGTACTAGTTGATAGGAGGGTGGTGGATTAATATTCACGTCGTTTAGCCATCGTATGTTCTCTAGTTGGTCTGCACTCTGCAGTAGGTTTCTCGAATCAAATGCTTAATGTTCTCTTTTATATTTGTTCTTTCTTAAAAAAAATTGCTATTAGCTAAAAAGCCACTTATCATGTTCTTGGGTTGATGTGGAATGACCTTCTTTTGCTTCATATATCTTGAAATGCCTCTTGATCATAATTGTAGACTTTTCTTTTGGGATATTGTGGTGAAAAAGTTAAACAAATCGTTGTCATCGACCAAAAGGTCAGAGATTCGAATCTCACCCCACAACAGATTTTCATTTGAGGAAAGGACCATCTTTTCTTGGGAATAGTAAAATACTTTAATCAAGTCCATGCACACAATTCTTCTGTACTTTCAATTCTGTTTTCGAAATTCTGACTGATATTAAATAGAAAACTCGAGAGGGTTAACAGAGTTTTTTTTTTTATGGAAGGTTGTGGTAAAAGGGGTTGGTCCCATTTAGTTAGTTGGAAGTCAGTGTCAAGATCTCTTGGGGGGGGGGGGGGGGGGTCAAGGTCCTCTAAGTGGTTATGGTGGTGTTTTACCCCCTCTGAAACCACAATCGTTGTGGAATTGGATCACAGATTCACAATTAGTAGATATGAGGTTAACCCCATTGGTTTAGATTTCAATGAGGGGTCTAATAACTACGAACCTACATAAATCGTTCGATAAGCGTTTCCTCTGTACACTTGGTTTCTCTATTGATGATGGTAGCAGAATCAATCTTAAAATGGTTTTACTTTTCTTGTTTCATTCCTCCTGTAAGCTATAGGAAGTCCAACTTTAGAAAAAGCTAGGTCTTTTAATGGCTTGTTGCCCTTTGAATGATACCTTTGATTTCACAAGGGGGGTCGTCGGCTCTTTTACTTCACTTGCAATGGTGTTTTCTTTATAAGAAGGCGTGGGGAGATTTGAGTCATTTATTATAAAGGGATGTTACTTTTCTATTGAGGTTCGACGTTGCGACACGATAGACATAATTTCTCCATCCTCTCTTGAAAAGTGGTATCTTTGCTCTTCTGTGAAGTATTTGGTTGGAAAGAAACTAGAGGTCTTCTTCAGATGATGAGAATTCTTGCCCTGCTTTAATGAATTGGTCTGGTTTCATACTTCACTACCTTTTTATAGTTGTCACGCACTTTTTCTATCAATATCTGGCCTCCTTTTTGTACCTTCTGCATTTCATTTAATTTTTGTTGCCCTAGTGTTGGCCTGACCACTCTTCCGTGAGGCTGCATGTGAGATCCCACATTGGTTGGGGGAGAACGAAACATTCTTTATATGGATGTAGAAACCTCTCCTTAGTAGACTCGTTTTAAAAACTTTGAGGGCAAAGTCCAAAGAGGATAATATCTGCTAGCGGTGGGCTTGGGCTGTTACAATTTGTAACAGAGCCAGACACCGGGTAATGTGCCGAGGAGGCTAAGCCCCGCAAGGGGGGTGGACACGAGGTGGGTGTGCCAGCAAGGACGCTGGCCCCGAAAGGGGGTGGATTAGGGGGTCCCACATCGATTGGAGAAGGGAATGAGTGTCAGCGAGGACGCTGGACCCTGAAGGGGTGGATTGTGAGATCCCACATTGGTTGGGGAGGAGAACGAAACATTATTTATAAAGGGTTTAGAAACCTCTACCTAGTAGACGTGTTTTGAAAACCTTGAGAGGAAGCTCAAAAGGGAAAATCCAAAAATGACCGTATCTACTTGTAAATTCTGTAAGGGTCAGACGGATGCATAGAGATCAGCTATCATCAACTTGTTGTTGCTGACAAAACAACGTTTCAGTGTATTGATGGGTAGCTACTGATATTCCTTTGCTTTTGAGGGAATAGTTGTCTGTTTGCTAAATCTGGACCACTGCATTGATCCCTTTGATTCTACCATTCTGCAAGTGGGTTTATATTTAATATACTTGCTTGCCAAATTGAATTCTTTCACCGTTGTTTAGGTTGGAGAGTCAGTGAGAAACTTTATGAGTTCTCTTTTAAAATGCATTTTTTCAGGAATAGCTATTCTCCATAATGGGGTGAATTTAGTTGGCGCTCGAGCGAGTGGTTGGATTATTTCACTCGATCATAATGTCTCGACGTGACACCCAAACGCCCTGACATCACGAGTCGATCAGTTGGCGTCTCAGCCAAGTTTGCTTCGATGTGATGAGCTCGACCCGAGCGGTAGGAAATGAAAAGAAGGCTGCAAAACTTTGTAAAATCTTCTATCATCAAACTACGACGTTTCTTACCAATGGAAATGGTTTGACTGAATCTAGTAAAAAAAATTTGAACAAAAATGCTCATGTTATTTGGGATTCTTTTGTAATGTGTTATTAGATGCACTGTTTCAATTATGACTTTAGTTTCAAATCATTTCAATTGGAAGTATTGTATAGTATAAGCTGATATTTTAACTATAGCTTGTGAGTGACGCAAAAGTTTTAAGAGCATTTCTTTTAAATTTGGGTTGGAGGAAGAGTTTTTAGACGCATGAAAAATGATTGTCCTAATAAAGCAGGTTCGTCAAAGGGCTCTAGGTCTAAAGCTATCATTGTCTCGCTCGTGTCGGAAGATGATGACTTCCTCGAAAGAAAAAAATATTTACTTTACCATGATAGCGGTTCTATAGATATGCACACATGCATCAGTAATGACAAAAGAACTTTCAACTAAGTCAAGTAGCTAAAAGTTGCATTATAAGTTTTAGTAGGGTATATCAACGTGTAACTCGAAAGTATTGGAATGTGACATTCCAAGTGGTCTATCCCAACCCACGAATACTCCTAGAATTCGTATCTGTTTTAGTTCATTCTGGAAGTAAGTATCCAAACCTTTTACTTTTAAGTCAGTAGTAAGTTATCTAGTTGAGTTATGCTTAGATTGACAAGTGCTCTTAGCCTACCATTGGAGCTTTAAAGTCTTCCGAAGTGAAGAAGGCCTCCCCACAGACCAACTTTCATTTTTTTTAATTCCACAATGGCAGGATTAGAGATCGACCGAACGCTCCACCGTTGTGCCAATTAAGTTGAAGGGCGTCGTCTACAAAGTAACAACACTAACTCTCCCTCTCACAGTTGTGGCAATAAATAAGGGTATCCCACAGTTGAGTTTTTTCTTTTTTCCCACAATTTAGGAAATCCTATAACTTAGGGACCAGCTCCGCTCCTCTTTGTTTGTCTCTCTACAATTATTCAAACACTAACTTAGCTAACCAAAGAGTTGTTCTTGTAGCCGCCATTGTTGCTCTGATCCCTCTTTTTCATCAGAGCTATGGTGAGAGCTCCTTGTTGTGAAAAAGTAGGCCTCAAAAAGGGCAGGTGGTCAGCTGAAGAAGATGAGCTCTTAACCAACTATATTCAAGCCAATGGTGAAGGTTCCTGGAGATCCTTACCCAAGAATGCAGGTCATTTTTCACTTCTCTTCCCCCACGAATTCTTCGAGTTTTGTCAAATCATAAACAAACCCGGTTTTGAATCGGTTCCCTCGAATGTATTTTCAGCCAAAGATTTGTGTTTGTTTGAAAAGAAATTCTAGGATGGTGAGGTTTGAATCTCAGACACATGACTCAGCTGACCGTGATTCGTGTTTTTCTTTGTTTGTTATGAAGCTTTAATCGAGCTAGTTTTTTAACTATTCAAAATTCTAACCCGTCTAGCATCCAAAAATGAAAAACGAGAAAAGACAATATAGGAATTACTCGAAAGTCAAACCTTAAATGTTTTGTTTGTTGGTTTTTTTGGACATGTTCTTGAGACATTTATGGTGTTATTGTAAAGGATTGTTAAGGTGCGGAAAGAGTTGTAGACTAAGATGGATTAACTACTTGAGGCGAGACTTGAAGAGGGGGAACATCACGGCAGATGAAGAACAAATGATTGTAAAGATGCATAACGCTTTTGGCAACAGGTAATTTTTTTAATGGTTTATGATAATAATTATTGTTGAGCTATGCTTATGTTGACCGATCTTACCTATTGTTAATGGTTTTTATTTTGCCCGAGAAATAATTAAGAAAAAGATTTAAATCCTAATTTACTATTTAAACTTCTAGTTGTATTCGAACTTTATAAGAAAAAAAATATTTTAATTATGATTATTTTTCCTCATTTTCTTTTCAACAAGTTTATAATAAATGATTTCATTTTTTTCATCCGGTTCGGATAGAGACTAAAGGTTTTGAACCACTGATGTGACAGAACAACTTAAAAGATAAAGAAGTATTGTTAATTTCTCTACGCTGGTTTCAGTTCCAAATTTGAAATACCAACTATACCCATAAGAACACTCTTAATTACGTGATTTCTTCTTTATATAAATAGATATTGAATCGATTGAACTACATTATTATTATTACCACCACCGCCATCATTCTTATTATTATTTACCTCGGCCTTGTCTCCCAAAATAAATAAGTGTGCCCAACTAAGTTGTCAAATTGGTGGACCTCTTAGTATATCATATCATTCAAATTCAACTTCGTTTTTCTCTTATTTACTTTTCAGGTGGTCTTTAATAGCAGCACATATGCCGGGCCGAACAGACAATGAAATAAAAAACTATTGGAACTCTCATCTTAGTCGAAGAATCTACACTGTAACACGACTATCTGCCAAGTCTACTTCACCTATAACGGGCATCCTCGACATCACTCCCGCACCCAAACGAAGGAAAAACATAGCAACCCGACAACAAGCGAACGTAGTCGAAGGTAAACCAATCGCTCATATAGAGAAAGAAGAAAAAGAAGAAGGGTTGAGGTCAAAACATAGTAAAGAAGGAGAGGACGTGGGACCATATGATTGGCTAGATGGTGAAATAGAGAGACTCAATAATGATCTTGAATGGAATAAAAGCAATGAGAAAATGGCATTTGAAGATGATCTTCAAAATGGGTCTTCTTCTTCCTCCATGAACTCAGCTTTGGAAATGGATCAATGGCTCAACTTTGATTGGGAGCTTCACAAAGTTTCTTCTTGGTTATGGGAAAGCGAGATTGATCGATGTATCGAGCGTTAGGGTTTATTTCCTCGAAATTCCGAGAGTAATTAAAAACAATCAAAGTACGAGTCTCGTATTGGTTACGAAACGAGAAGATTGAATTGATAGAGATTAGGAGTTCTCGATATTTCATCGACCCAATACAATTCCGTGAGATCTTTCATTCCGTGGATATATATTAGTGAAAAACGTCTCTATCGTTATAAAGTAGTGATATTTTGGATGATAATACAAACTCTTTCCAAAACCCTAAAAATTAAATAACTTTCTAGGGTGTTTGATGATTTGGGTTCGGTCGGGTTTGGAAATTTTTAAACCAAACTCAATTGTTCGGGTTGTAAATTTTTTCAACTCAAACCACCCTTCTCAAATAATGAACCCAACCCAACTATAAATTTTTTGGGTTTGGTGGGTTCGGTATTTTACAATATTAATAAAAATAATTATGAAATTAAATAAAAATATGTATATATAATGTATATATAATGTATGGTATTTTAAAAAAATTAACGATAAATTCGAGTATTCAATTTAACCTAATCTCAACCCACCCAACTTATAAAAGTTTTATTTAATTTGAATTCAACTTAACCAAATAAGTTTATAACCCGATCTAAATCATAGTTGTTGGGGTGGATTGACTGAGTTTTTCGAAGCGTCGGGTTTTTTGAACATCCCTACAACATTGATCTCGATTACCGACAGAAACTAATGTATATACAAAAAAAAGAAACCAAATCTTTACATGTTAAAAATTTGAACCAGAGGGTGAGGAGTTATCAGCTAAAGAAACTTTGCTCAGCCGGCTAGGCAGCAGCAGCCGGCCGCCATGGACGGGGTTGTTTCTTCTTCCCGTCCACCGCTTTTGAGCTCCATAAACTGCTCTCTGTGCCAAAGCCTTCCCCACATTGGAGCTACCCACGGCGGCTTTAGAGTTCGGGTTCTTCTCTGGCTTTGTTGGTTGATTTCCGCCGGTGGCGGCGGTGGCGGCGGCCGTGGTGACGGCGGGATCAAAACCTCTGGAATTGGGTCGCTCGGAACTCATTAGTTTGAAATGGAGAAGACGAAGAATTGGTAGTTTGTAAAAATCTTATTTTTGTGGAATATATTTTGTTTGTTCTCTTCTTACAAGTTAAGGAACATGAGATTCCATATGATAAATCCAAACCCAAATTTAATTTAATTTGTTTAAATCGGTTTGGAATATAATTTGATTGGTTTGGTGAGGTTAAGAATGTTGGACTTTTTTTTAGTGGGTCGAGTTCAATAAAAAAAATTATTCATTTAATTTTTAAAAAAGAAAATATGCAGAATTAGTCGAGATCGTGTAGTGTATATAGTCTCAACCTTTCATATTTTTTTCTAATAGATCTTTACGTTAACGGATTAATACATTAATACTTGAATAGTATATTAATTTTGTATTTTTTTTATATATAAATTATGCTACAAATTGCTTTTAAGCAACGAAGCCAGTATAAATATTTATACATAGAGACGTCCATTTAAGTAATAAGGTCGAGACTCATGAATTGTTCAAACTAACGAGAAAGGAGAGAAGAAGCGAAAATAGATAAATAAATAAATATTTTTTAAAAAAGTGAAAGACTATGTTCTAATAAATTTCTACTCATTAATGATGTTAAACTAAAGTTATATATATATATATATATATATATATATATATATATATATTTTGTTAGGAAATATTATTAGATTTATTAATATATTTTGTATTTTTAATTATATTAAAAAATGGAAATAATTCATTAAATTTTTTAAAATAAATATTTTTGTAATAAAAAACTAAGAATTTTTTTTTTGAATCCTCGTAAATTTTTTATCAGAAATTCTTGTCCAGGACATTTTAAATTAAAAATATGAACTTTTAGGCACAAAATTGAAAGTTTATTAACGTTTTAGACCTAACCCGCAACGTTCAAGTATTAAAGGAGGTCAACAAAGTTCGAGAAGCTTTCGAAAAAATGAATTAAAAAAATATGATCACCAAAGCTTAAACTTTTGGTTGCTTTTGTTTTGTGTTGTCTTTTATGTTCCTTCACGAGGAATTTATGTGTGAATTCTTTTGAAAGAAGCTTATAATAAGGGGTTAGAGAATCTTGTAGCTTTTAAGCAACCTTTGGTGGAAGTAATTCTGTAATTCAAATTCTCTGCGTGTTCTTCTCTTCTTTCTTCTTCGTCTTTATTAAGAATGTTAAAAACACAACCGCCATTGTCGACCACGAATGAAGCTTTGATCGATCCATATGGGAAGGAGAAAAGCTATGGCGGTAACACATGAGGATCTTCACCCAAGTCGAAGGAGCTCTGAATTAGGCAGCAAAATGGGGACTTTTCTCATCATTTTGACCGTCCTTTGTGGCCTTTGTTGCTTCATTCTTTGCCTCGTTGCCGAGTCTACTCGTTCTCAGGTACGTATCTCACCGACCCTTTTGACCATTTCTCTTGTTCGGTATGATATTGTCAATAGAAATATCTATTTCACTACCGAGACTGGAGAATAGGGTAAAAGAGTAAGAAGAGATTTCTCTTTGTTAGCTAAATGGAGCTGGAGATGGAGAATATATTCTCCGTCTCCGTCCCTGCACCATTCCCACGTAGCCCCTACCTCACTTGTATGTATATCATTGGATTTATTAGGATGTTTTACGTAAATTAAAAAATGAAAATTCCCGAAAGATCCTGATCCATGCGTGTTGGGGATTGTTGGGAGGGAGTCCCACGTTGGCTAATTAAGGAAAAAATCATGGGTTTAGGAATACATTTTCATTGATACGAGGCATTTTAGGAAAAAGTAAAACTAAGAGGGTTTATGCTCAAAGTGAACAATATCATACTATTATAGAGGTTCGTAATTTCTAATAATGCGAGTTCTTTAGAGAATCTCACGAGAATAGATAGAAAATTTTGCGGGAATAAAAATGAAATAGGAGTCAGAAACAAGGACGGTGAAAGCTTTTCCATTCCCGTTTCGCCCGTGTACATTTCTAATTGTCTATTTGAGCTTGACCAAACATGTTTTTTTTAGCAACCTAGGAGCTAGGTCTAGTGTCCATATATGTTGGATAAGGTTTCGCATGTTTATTGTGACCTTTTCCATAGGTGATATGGACGGGTAGAGACGAGAATAATAACAAGAAGGGAGCCAATAGATGCTGGTACAGCGGCAGTGGAAAGACGCCGCTGGTGTGCACGGCGAGCGCGTTTCTCGGCATGGCGGTGATGATGGTGGTGCAACATTTGTACGTGTTGATTGCAGTGAGTAAGTCACCGCCGCCTGCGCTCATTGCTTGGGACCCTTCTTTTGCCACTTCCAAATCTCTAACCTTTCAAGCTGCTTTCTTCTTCGTTTCAACATGGTAATCATCAGCACCTCCGTTATTTCTCTCCTTTATTCAAACCCAAGTTAAGCATATTCCTTCACCCAAGTTAATACTTTTGATATTCAAGCGTATTAACAAGCCAGATACGTGGCTAACTTGTAACAACTCAAGCTCACCGATAATAAATATTGTCTTCTTTATACTTTTCCGCTTTCCCTCAAAGTTTTTAAAACGCGTCTGCTAGGGAGAAGTTTCTACACCCTTATAAAAAATATTTCGTTCTCCTCCCAAATCAATGTGGGATCTCACAGAAGTCCAAAAATGACAATATCTGTTAGTGGTGAACTTGGTGTTACAAATGGTATCAGAGGCAGACACCAAGCGATGTGCCAATGGACACGAGGTGGTGTGCCAGCAAGGACACTGGGTCCCGAAGGGATTAGATTGGAGGGGTCCCAGATCAATTGGAGAAGGGAACGAGTGCCTACAAAGACGCTAGGTCCCGACAATGAGTGAATTATGATATTCTTTATAAGGGTGTAGCAACCTCTTCCTACCATACGAGTTTTAAAAATTTTGAGGGAAAGCCCGTAATAGAAAACCCAAAAACACAATATCCGCTAACAGTGGACTTGATCTGTTACGTAATTTGTCGAGCCAAAACATTCTATCCATAGCCCTCTCATTTCCATATCCATATGGGTTGGTTTGTTTTGGGTTTGCAGGATAAGTTTTTCAGTGGGAGAAATTTTACTGCTGATTGGATTGAGCGTAGAATCAGGTCATCTCAAGGACTGGTCGAGTCCAAAAGAGAGTTGCTTGGTGATCAAGGAAGGTTTGTTCTCAGCAGCTGGAGTTTTTGAGCTGGCGACGGTGTTCCTCGCCGCCGGTCTATACATGACGGCGGTGCGAGCACAGAGATTGTTTGAAGATCAAGTAAACGTGAGAAGAGAGGTGCTGGAAAGTTACCATATCCACAGTTCGCCGCCCCGGTCGCCACCGCTGCAGCCAATGCCGCCAATTGCTAGAGAGGACCCTGTGATCAGACATAGCCATCATCCAGAGTCTCCCTTTTTGTTCTTGCTCCCATCTTCAGCAGCTTTCTGCAAACAGCTCTCTCGTTGATTTTCTTTATGAGTTTGTATAAAATAGGTTAAATACTATTTTAGTCTCGGTTAGTCGTTAGCTTTTGTTAATTTTGGTTCGTACAAATTATATATATTAATAAGCAATAATTTAACATCGAGAAAATTTCAAGAAATTTATGGTAGTGTTGATTAAAATTGTGATATGAGATATGAGATCCCACATCGGCTGGGGAGGAGAACGAAACACTCTTTACAAATGGTATCAGAGCCAGAAGAGAACAATATCTGCTAGTGGTGGGTCTAAGTCGTTACAAATGGTACCAGAGCCAGACACTGGGCGATGTAGCAGCGAGGAAGCTGCTCCTCGAAGGGGGTAGACACGAAGCGGTGTGCCAATAAGGACGCTAGGTGTGATGTCCCACATTGGTTGGGGAGGAGAACAAATCACCCTTTATAAGGGTGTGGAAACCTTCCCCTAACAGACGCGTTTTAAAGCCTTGAGGGGAAGCCCGAAAGGGAAAGCCCAAAGAGGACAATATCTGTTAGCGGTGGATCTGGGTCGTTACACTAGGCCCCGAAGGAGGTAGATTTGGTAGGAAGGTTCCACATCGATTGGAGAAAGAAACGAGTGTCAACCAGGACGCTGGGCCCTGAAGGGGATTCTCCGAAGGGGGTACACACGAGGCGGTGTGCCAGTAAGGATGCTAGGCCCCAAATGTGGTGGATTTGGTAGGGGTCCCACATCGATTAGAGAAAGAAACGAGGTGTATTGTGAGATGTCACATCGGTTGAATATCCATATGTATAAGATATTTGAATATTTTTTATAAAAAAAATCTAAAACCTAAAAGTGATATCAACACTCAATCTTCTATATTCTTAAATGACAACAAGACGTGTAAAAGAGATAACGCTATCAACCTTGTAAGCTCCAGATTCAAGATTAATAGATTACCGTCACACGATTACAATTAATTAAGATTGGGAGGAAAGATAACATAATCTATTCTTATCGAGATTGCGGTGTAGCAACTTGATTATAACATTATCCAATTAATTATCCCACAAAAAAAAAAAAACAAATAAATTGAGTGTTCTTTCAATCACATCTTTTCCTAAGCTCGTGTTCATTTAGAGACCCCAAAAAACACAATTTAAAAATTAAAAAAATGTGAAATTTAAAGTTGCCGCCAAATTCAAACGCCAAGAGATGGGCGGGCGTTGACGAATCAGACACTGGACGGTTCAGATGTAAAGTGACCATTGACCTTTAAGTCAACATCATGTCTGGTTTTTATTTTAGCTTATATTAATTAATCAAAAGTACATGTTTTAGTTACTAACATTTTGAGTGCTTTTTTTTCCTTTTAATATTTTTTAAAATTAAATTTATAAATATAGTCTGCGACTATACAAAGATAGAATTTAATTTCTAATGATTTGAAATTTCGAGTTAGTTGAGTTGATGACATAAACAACTTGAATAGAGTTCACAACCCAACTCTTTATCATTGGAGTTGGATGGTTGGGTTGTTCTTTTTCTTTAATTATTTAAAAAATCTTAATTATCTACAACATATGTTACATTAATGACTAAAATCTCATCAACTTCAAGTATCAAATATTTATAAGTCACATTATATTACTATCGACGTTGCAATCATTAAATATTCTTAATCTTTTCAATATTAGGATAGGTAAGGATTGTAACTCTATTTTCGAATCGATCTGAAACCCAAAAAAGAAAAAAAATTAAAATTTTCAGTTAATAATAATAATAAAAAAAAGTCGAACGAAACGACCAAATGGAGTGGCGCCCTTTTTGTACATTTGGGGGTACTTTTTGGCGGGGGGAGAAGCGTTTTTCAGGCAAGGGTATTTTCGGCATTTAAAAAAAACAGCAGAGAGAGTAGCTAGGGTTTCTTCCGCCCCCGCGCTCTCCCATTTGGTTGTATATATTTAAGATTGGATTTTCAGATCCCGCTTGCGGCCACTGCATTTGTGTCGGTTTGATTCCTTTTTGATCCTCTCATCTCTTCCTCTCTATCACTCTCAAATCCTTTCCCTCTGCATTTTCCTTTCAATTTTTCGCCTTCCCTCCGATTTCCGCCATTCTTTCTCTCTACTCTGATCTCTTTCCGCCATTGATCTTGCTTTCTGGCTTTGATCTGTTTCTTCCTCCTCAGATCCCCCACCTTCTCGATCTCGCCTCCCCTGTTTCCTCTGTCTCTGATCGACTCGTTTGATTCTCTGATCTCTGATCGTTTCACTCACTTCCCACTTCGAGTTTCCTGTTTTTGAAATCTGGGTTTCTCTTAGATCTCTCCAATACCAACGGATAATGATGGATCCAAGTGATAGAGTGAGTATTCGCCTCTGTTTTTGAGATTTTCCTTTCTTTTTCACTTCAGTTTCTGATCGGTGGTTACTAATGTTGCAGGTATCGGAATCGGAGGACATATCCAGCAAAAACTCCGGCGGGGTATCATCGGAGGAGAGTCAAGTAAACGAGCAGAACAAGAAGACCTGTGCTGACTGCGGCACTTCAAAAACCCCCTTATGGAGAGGCGGCCCAGCTGGTCCAAAGGTGATTTCATTGATCGATCTCAACTCTAATGGAGTTCATAAGCTATATCTCTCGATCCTTGTCTCAGATTTTTGTTTTTTTCTGTCTGATTTCGAACAGTCTCTTTGCAATGCGTGTGGGATTAGAAGTAGGAAAAAGAGGAGAGCGATTTTGGGGTTAAGCAAAGGAGTTATAGAGGATAAGAAGAACAAAAGGAGCAATAGTTGCAACAATATTAGCAATAGTAAGCTAAGAGATAGCTTGAAACAGAGGCTTATGGCTTTGGGGAGGGAGGTTTTGATGCAGAGATCTAGCGTTGAGAGGCAGAGGAAGAAGCTGGGAGAAGAAGAACAAGCTGCTGTGTTGTTAATGGCGCTCTCATATGGCTCTGTTTTTGCTTGAAAACAGCCATTAATGAAGATCAGAAAGAGCAATAAAGAAGAAACCAAAATCTAACCTAGAAGAAGAAGTATATTGAGTGAAATTCTGTTAGTTCTTTATTATTCCTCCTCCTCTGCCCCATAGATCTCTCTATCTTTTTTGTTGTGTTAACTAACCATTGTTTTTTTGATGTTGGAGAGTATTATGAGTAATGTAGTGTTGTGGTGAAGAGTTTGATAATGAATTTTGTTGAGCATTGTCATTGCTGATTCTTGTCTCTTGATGATCATTGATATTAAAATGATGATGATGAATAAACCCTTGTTTGAACTTGTTGATTGGAGATTTTTGTTCTTATTTATGGGGTAATTTTATATGATATGTTGGATCTTGAATTTGAAAGCAATCTGAAAGCAATCGAAACATAAAGTAATAAAAGAAAAAAGTAACATGGGGAAAGGGTTCACGGGTAAAAGAACGATGTTAATGAAAAAAGATGCGACCGTCTAAGGAAGGGTTCGATTTCTCTTCGCAATTGATGTAAGATTTCTCAATCAAACCCCTTGGAGGTCCTCACCAACCAATGTGGGATCCACAATCCACTCCCTTGGAGGCCCAACGTCTACACTGTTCAGTGTCTGACTCTTATATCATTTGTAACCGCTCAAGCCCACTGCTAGCATATATTGTCTGTTTTAGCTTCATTCTCCTCCCAATCAATGTGAGATCTCACAATCCACTCATTTGGGGGCTCAACGTCTACACCACCCAATATCTGGCTCTGATACTATTTGTAACAGCCCAAACCCACCACTAGCAGATATTATTCGCTTTAGCTCGTTACTTATAGTCGTAAGACTCATGGTTTTTAGAATGCATATGATAGAGAGAATTTTCTACTTGTAAGAAATGTTTCGTTCTCTTCTCCAATCAATGTGAGGTCTCACAAGAGATCTGCTTGATTTCACAATGAGTGGGTTCTAAAACGAGAAGAGCTAACATTGTTTAACAATAACGTGAAGTCGAGTAACATTAAAGATTTTTTTTTGGGATAAACTAAAAAAAAAAAACGAATAATTTGTAGTTTATTTATTATTATTTTGTGTGATGATGGTATTAAATGGTTGAAATAATGAGTGAAATGGAATTTTAACTTATAAATTATGTAAAGGGATATAAATGTGGTGATTTTTTTTTTAATTATACATATGTATAAATTTTATTTTTTCCATTAAACTTAATTACTTATTTTTTTTAATTTTTAAATTAAAAATTAAAAAATATTTAGGGTAATTTTGTAATTGCATTCTAAGCATATATATATTAATAATTCTAAAAAAATTATTCTAATTAGGCTCTTAGTGTATGAACTTCACACAAAATATCATTTATAAATTAAAAGAAAGATACGAACACATCTTCGTTTAAATGTTTTATTATAAATAAATTTTTGTTAAAAAATATAGCATTAGAAACATTTTAATTTTTTAATTTTTTTAAAATTAGACGTATTTTATAAGAGTAAAAAAAAGATTTAAAAATAAAAATTATTAGAAAAAAAAGAAAAAAAAAGATGTGGGTGATGGAAAAAAGGAAATTTATAAAATAAATAAACAATTTTGAGAAAAAAGAAAATAGTTAATAAATAAAATAATTGTTATCCATAGGCTTTAGTGCAGAGATGCATGGGGTGGAAAAGAAGGGAATGGATTTTTTGCATCCAATCATTTTTCTCCAAAATATTTATCATTAGGATAACTGTCCTTTTCATTATTTCTATATTTTTATATTAAATATAATTTTTTTTTAAAGTAACTTCCATTTACCGCAGTGAAAAAAGTCATGGGTCATTTAAAAGAACGAAGGATAAATTAATAAAAGTAATATAAACTTTGTCTAAAAAAAAATTTCATTAAACTTTTAATAATATAGTTAATATTTTTAACTTTTTTTTTAATGGTTAAAAAATATATTTACCTTTAATAATATGTTTTAAAAATATTCATAAAATTTTAAAAATAGTATTAATTAAAAAAAAAAAAAATATATATATATATATATATATATATATATATATATATATTTTATCTTTAATATACGAATGAAATTGTCACCTCATAGATTATCTCCAAACTTTTTAATATTTATTTTGAGACAGGATACTAATTGGCAAGTATATATATTTTTTTAATTTAGAGGTGTTTTTGAAGTTTTTAAAAAAAATTAAGAGTATGAATGAAACTTTTGAAAATTTAAGGGTATTTTTTGAACACTTCTAATAGTTGGAAGGGTACTCTGAAATCATTTTGAAAGTCTAAGGATATTTTCTAAACAAAGTATTAACGGTTTCTATTCAAAACTAAAGGTAAGAGTAATATATATATATATATTTTTTAAGTCTAAGGGTATTACTCAAAGTCATTAAGCCGCCTTATGGGCCTAGAAAACCACCATGGTAACCCGAGAATGGGGCTGGTTAGGATTGTGTGACTTGATAGTGTAGCTGGATTACCCTGCACGACAGATTTGTCTTAAAGGAGGACGTGGATCACACGAGTAGTAATTGGAGTTGGTCTACTCAGAAACTCCACCGTGCTTTTAAATGGAAATCCATTAGAGACTACAAAAGAGGGAGACTTGCCAAATCTTAGTTGGTCCATTGCCTTTATTGTCATCCCTAACTTTATAGCTTTAGCTTGCAAATGATTTTGTTGCCACCCATTTCATTTAAGCCCACTTTGTTGTGCTTTCAAGTCCGGTAAGTAATTAATAATACGTAGGGTATGAAAAAGAGTCGTGTAGCATCGAAATAATAATAATAATAAAGATGTTATGAAATGCATCTTTGTATTCATTCATCAACTCTAGCTTTATTCTTTGTCGTTTAGTACCGACCCATCGATGAGTTGCTAACCAATAATCTAAATTGATACACTTATCGAGTTTAAGAGTATAAATTAGCTCCCTTCCTAACGATTTTGTTTTACGATATGCTGACCCATGCTTGAATCCAATTTAGGGCTCTAAAATTATTCAAATAAAAGGAGCTTCATTTTGAAAAAAGATGCCAAAAGATTTAAACTTTTTGTTTTCCAAATTAAAAAAAAAAAAAAAAAGGAAAAAAATCAGAATGAATCAACGGATAGTCTCCCCACTGGTTGAATGCCTTTTGGTTTTTGGCCAAGTCCTTTTAGAACAGCTCAAAGACGGCCATATAATATATAATTTTTCGTTGCTAGCCCAACAATTTTCGTATGCAACGTGGTTTGAATTTTGTTTCCACCATTCCTACAGCTTCCCTTTCGCTGTTTTTCTCTTTCCCACAATCCACGCGCTTCCTCTCTCCAAAAATTCCACTATATTTCGTTTCAACTTTCAAACCCAGAAAACCCCAGAAGCCCCAAATCATGGCGTTGAACTTCTGGGTCACCGCCGTCGCCGATCTGCTCCTCCTCCTGATCTTCACGGTGGTACCCTTTTCGATTTGTCAGCCAACTGACCAAGCTCCGCCTCCGGCAGCCGATTCTTGCAATAGTATCTTCTTGTCCTATAGTTTCAACCAAGGAACGAAGCTCCCCCCTAATGTCACTGATCGGACCCTTCAGCCGTACCGATTCGAGTCCACTCTCTTGATTCTGAATAACGGCCTTCAGGAGCTCAAGTCTTGGAGGGTTTTTGTGGGGTTTCAGCACGATGAGTTCTTGGTCTCGGCTTCCGGCGCCGTCCTTGCCGATGGGAATAGCGTTCCCGGAAACGTCGGCAATGGGACCGTCTTTGCTGGTTTTCCGATGACCGATTTGAAGACGGCTATTGAAACTGCTGGAGACTTCACTCAGATGCAGGTCCAAGTCAAATTGGTTGGGACCCAATTTGGGGTTGCCCCTCCGAATAGCCCGATGCCTAAGAATATATCTCTTGCCAATGATGGATACCTCTGCCCTCGGCCAACTCTACAAGGTACTTCCCTTTCCCTCTCGTTTCTAGTGATTTATTCCTGATTTTCTGCTACTTCTGATCAGTTTCAAAGTAGTTGCACAATTTTACAATCTGGGTTTCTACTTGTTTTTACATTAACTATGTTTCTAGATTCTAGTGGTTTATCCCAAATCTGTTCTGATCGGTTCTTCAGCTTTTGGAAAATTTTACGATCTGGGTTTCTTTGGGCTTGTTTTGCATTATGAACCTTGTATATACAAGGCTGGATTCTGGTGATTTATTCAAATTTTCTGTAGTTCTGATCAGATTCTGAGTAGTTGCTAAATTTGATAATCTGGGTTTCTGCTTATACTTTGTTAAGTTTAGATTCTGGTGATTTATCCAAATTTTCTGCTGTTGCTGATCAGATTCTGAGTAGTTGCTGAAGTTTACGATCTGAGTTTTTCTTGGTTTAACATCGATTAGTTCTTGGTTGGTGTTCATTTCTTTTTGGTTTTTTTGGAGCTATCTTTCCCCTTTGATTCTCTCAGCAATTTCTTGAGCTTGGTTTGAGTTTGAATATCAATTGCTTGAGCTTGGTTTGAGTTTGAATATCAATTTCTTGAGCTTGGTTTGAGTTTGAATATCAATTTCTTGAGCTTGGTTCGAGTTCGAATATCAAGTTCTTGAGCTTGGTTTGAGTTCGAATATCAAGTTCTTGAGCTTGGTTTGAGTTTGAATATCAATTTCATTTCTCTAAACATCAGGAAAGAGTGAGATGCACGTCTGTTGTAGACCCGATCCAAGCGTTAAAACAAACATCACAACTAGTGAAGAGTTCTTGCCTCGCCAAAATGGCGATCTAACGATCATGTATGATGTGACAAGGACCTATGATTCAAGTTATTGGGCACAAGTCAAAATTTCTAACCATAATCCTCTTGGTCGTCTTGATTATTGGAAGTTGAGCTGGGAATGGATGAAGGATGAGTTCATCTTTTCAATGAAAGGTGCTTATCCTTCTGTTGTTGATTCTACTGATTGCATTTTTGGTAGACAAGGCACTTATTATAAGGATTTAGACTTTGCCAATGTATTAAGCTGTGAAAAAAGGCCAACAATTGTTGATTTGCCTCCAACTAAGGCCAACGACACTACGCTCGGGTTGATCCCGTTCTGTTGTCGAAACGGGACGATCTTGCCTTCCCATATGGACTCAAGCAAGTCGATTTCAGCGTTTCAGATGCAAGTTTTTAAAATGCCACCAGATCTCAATAGATCCCAGATTACACCACCTCAGAATTGGAAGATCAGTGGCGTTCTAAACCCGACGTATAAATGTGGTGCTCCGGTGAGGGTAAGTCCTAGTGAATTCCCAGACTCAAGTGGTTTACCATTGAATTCGACTGCAGTGGCTAGTTGGCAAGTTGTTTGTAACATAACTCACGTCAAGGACGACACACCGAAATGCTGTGTTTCGTTTTCGGCTTACTACAACGATTCTGTCGTCCCGTGTCGAACGTGTGCTTGTGGATGCCCGCATAACACTGCTCGTACATGTAATGCAACGTCCTCTGCAATGCTCCTCCCACCGGAAGCCCTTCTTGTTCCGTTTGAGAATAGGACCGCCATGGCTGTAGCTTGGGCTGGTCTTAAACACTACCCGATTCCCAATCCCATGCCTTGTCCTGATAACTGTGGTGTTAGTATCAATTGGCATTTGCATACCGATTATCGAGACGGATGGAGTGCAAGGATCACTCTCTTCAACTGGGACGAAGTGAACTTTGCAGATTGGTTTGCTGCAGTTCAGATGAAGAAAGCAGCCCCTGGTTTCCAGGCAATGTACTCGTTCAACGCGACCACCTTGGAATTGAACGGTGCCAACGATACTATCTTTATGCAGGGAAATCCCGGACTAAACTATCTCGTAGGCGAAACGGACGGAATCAACCCGGCAAGGGATCCGAGGGTACCTGGAAAACAGCAATCTGTGATATCATTTACAAAGAAGAACATACAAGTTCTTAACATGGCTGCTGGAGATGGGTTTCCCACTAAAGTGTTCTTCAATGGGGAAGAATGCCTACTTCCAAAAATGTTCCCTGCTAACGACAGTCGAAGGAACTTAGCTTCGTTGATTCCGAGCATCCTAATGCTACTATTCGTGTTCGTGTTTGTTCAGCAATAGCCCGGAAAGAACGAGAAGAATCACATTATGTTGTAGCTGCTGTTC
This sequence comes from Cucurbita ficifolia, assembly GCA_033971965.1. Taxonomy (NCBI): domain Eukaryota; kingdom Viridiplantae; phylum Streptophyta; class Magnoliopsida; order Cucurbitales; family Cucurbitaceae; genus Cucurbita; species Cucurbita ficifolia. The sequence continues at coordinate 9,892,172 of CM066967.1, read as the reverse complement.
ATTGTTTTATTCTTTGAAGGATTGAAGATGAAATGGAATATTTTCAGGGACTGACTGAGATGAAACTCTGAGAAATGATAGGTTTTATGGTCATTCAACACTAGAAGAAGCTACATCATGGCTCGCCAGTTCTTCTGGCTTGTATTTTTTGAACTTTTGTGAATTTTGTTATTATAAATGTTTCCCCTACCTTTCCTCCTATATCAATTAGGACCTTTGTTTTTTAAATATTTAAGATTCAAACTCTTTTGGGGCGGGCAACATTTTTCGGTTTCATCGGTTTCATTTCTTATGAAACATAGTGTTACAAATATATTTATGAGAACAGATTTTGGTTCCCGAGCTTGTAAGTATGTATTATATGTATATATGGTGCGAGACTTCACATTGGTTAGAGAGGGAAACGAAACATTCTTTAGGGTGTGGAAACCTCTCCCTAACAAATGCGTTTTAAAACCGTGAAACTGACGGCGATACAAAGTGGACAATATCTGCTAGTGGTGGAAATACCGAGTTCTGCTAGACGTGGACTTTGATTGTTACAAATGATATCAAAGTAGACACCATGTATATTCTAATCTAGTTCATGGCCTATTAGAAGTAGAAGACGCTTTGTTGGGATTGAGATCCTCATAGACAGAAATTTTTTTGAAGTCGATTTGATAATGATTGAGTGTCATTGTTTCTTCGGCCCAAACCCAAAAATCACTTAGATATGATACAAAATGGATATTGTTCTATCGTTGATCAGAGTTTTCGATTGTGAGATCCCACAGAAGATGTTAGGCCCTGGATGGATTGCGAGATCCCATATAATGTAGGGAGAAAAATGAAACATTCCTTATAAGGGTGTGAAAACCACTCCCTAACAGACACGTTTTAAAACCGCGAAGTTTACAACGATACAAAGTAGACAATAGTTGTTAGCAGTGGATTGAAAATAACTGATAGACGAATATGAGCGGCAACGAAAATCTCAAAATTTTACGATTACAAAAGGATAACTTAGTATCTCTAAACTGGTGTCTTGAACCATATAGCAGAATATGTACATGAAAGTGAAGTCCAATAGCAATTGCTATGAACATAGTAAGAGTATTGTTTCAGTAGTAGGTTATGGAGTCATACTTAAACCTGGCAATTGCATCAAAAATCTCAATTCCATGCGTCAAGAGCACCGACGTAGCGCCCGATTCCACAAGCAGACTCGAGTTAGTCTCTCCGTGGAAGCGGTCGAAAGAATCTGCATATATGCAATTTGCATACTATGCTTCAGTGCTAAATGAACTTCACAATATTACACCTAAAATGATCTGCCTGCTGATATGTAATGCCTGTTCATATGCTTTGCAAGCTAGAGCAACATTCTAGACAGGAGTGTTATGATGAAACCATTCCAACTCACTTTCAGCTGTTGCAATGCTTCCCTGCTGCTGTGAAACAACATATTTACAAAGTTTATTAGTAATAATTCATCTTACGAACACGGGGGAGGGGGAGTGTAACAACCCAAGCCCACCACTAGTAGATATTGTCCGTTTTGGCTCGCTACGTATCACCGTCATCCTCACGGTTTTAAAATGCATATTCTAAGGAGAGGTTTCCACACCCTTATAAGGAATGCTTCGTTCCCCTCTCCAACCGATGTGGGATCTCACAATCCACCCCCCTTGGGAGACCAGCGTCCTTGCTGGCACACCGCTCAGTGTCTGACTCTGATACCATTTGTAACAGCCCAAGCCCACCATTAGCCGATGTTGTCCGCTTCGGCTCGTTACGTATCGTCGTCAGCCTCACAGTTTTAAAACGCGTCTGCTAAGGAGAGGTTTCCACACCCTTGTAAGGAATGTTTCGTTCTCCTCTCCAACCGATGTGGGCTTAAGCTGTTACAGGGAGTGTGTTGTGCAAAATGCGAAGGTATTGCGATCTAACCTGTTTAAGAAGTGCACTCATTAAGTCCTCCTCCTGACCAAAGTGTTCAGAAAAAAGGTCGGTTTGACTGCTAGTTTCCGAAGCTCGTTCCATTTTAACTCTCACCGAACCATCAACGAAAAGAGGATTGAGTTGTTGACCCATACTTTGTGCATTCCCATTGTCACTTCCTTCTTCCAACAAGAACATGGCCTTGCCTACCGTAGATGTGTGCCTGTTATGTCCATTTTGTTGGCTAGAGGCATACCCTTGATGACCAAACGCTGCGGTCGGAATGTCAAGACTACCTTGTGATGCATCGAAGGTCACGCCTACATGTTGCAAGTCCCAATCTGGCTTCTGAGGATGCATATCCCTAAACATATCATAGCTCGGCATGAAACCGTCCGATCCTTTAATATCCGAGACTGAGTTAACCTCGTCCGGGAATCTTCCCTTTGGTACAATACTCGACATCCCTGGTGTACTTTGAAGTGGAAAACTGTTACCAGGCAATTCTGCAGTTTGGTTCATGGGAAAATTTGACATTGTTGAAGCTGGTGAAATTAGATTGTAGCCTCCACCTCTGCTGTTAGTCGTAAATTCATTCCTAGCCAAAACCGAACCAGCGGTTCCATTCGGCAAAATCGACTGCTGTATTGTCGGTGGAAGCCTTGTAACGCTCGTTGCTGTACATTCATTTAGGATCTGTGGTCGAGCTTGTGGTTGAGGCGTCTGCATTAGTTGAGAGCTAGTTTGGCCTCCTTGGGCACTAACTTGCATTGTCATGTTTCCATGAGATTGTGCAGAGTGCTGCTGCAGATTAGCTAGCTGTTTCGGCTCCATCGTTGTCGGAATTCCATGAAGAAGATTCATCGGTTTACTACCATTCAAATGTGGCTGTTGTCCATCACTGAATCTCAACTTCGGATTTTCGAAGCTAAAAAAGTGGTTCCTTTGGTCAACAAGAGGCATAGGCATGCCTGATTTCGCTGTAGACCGACCAAATCCAGCCGCTTGGAGCGTAGCAAGGCTCTGTGGCTGGAGTTGACCAGCAGCAGCGAGCGTTTGAAGATCGAGCCCATTCAACGATGAGCCAAATGCTTCTTGGGCACTCATGAATGTGTTGTTCAAATTACTCTGTTGCAGTGTCATTCCACTTACTCTTCTCAGGTACAGACGATATTTCTATGCGTTAAAACGTGCAGCATATTTAGAATCTACTCGGAACGTTTCAAACAGAGAGAAGAAGATACACAAGAATTCATGAACATGAACAAGCTTCTCGATCGGTCCTTACCTGAAGATGGCTAGCAACATTTTCTCTAGTGAGTCCAGGAACATTCATCAATTCGAGAATCTTCTTCGGAACAGCCTCTGTAATTATAGATCGTATTTTACGAAGGTTAGAGAACGTTTAAACCCTCGAGAAATCTAAAATCATGCTAAGAGTTCACAAATCCAAAGAACTAAGTGCAAGAAATAACGAGAAGAAAATCCATACTCTCAATTCCTAGTTGATTAACAGCGCCCACGAACTGTTGATGAAGCTCAACGGACCAAACAACCCTCGGTTTCTTTAGCGTCGATGAGTCATCCCTCTCCTCGGCATCGTCTATGTCCTCCTTCCTCCTCTTCGAGTTCCTCCAACTTCCTTCATTAGCAGAAGATGAATAATCCGCTTCTTCGTTCGCCTTTTGCTGCCGATCGACATCCTCCACGCCAGATTGCTCCAAGTCCTTCCATTCATTCTTCCGCTTACGAACAACGTGCTGCCATATGTTCTTCAATGCTTCGATTCGAACAGGTTTTATTAAGTAGTCACAAGCACCATGAGTCACTCCCTTCATAACAACGTTTTTCCCGTCATCCACCGACATCACTACACAGAACTCCACTCATTAGAAACCAGTCCCTATCAAGCTACCATTCACTATTATGAACTAACAAAATGTATTCCTTACTAATCACAGGCAAGTCCATTTCAAGTCCAATGCATTCCAGAAGCTTGAATCCATCCATGTCTGGCATATGAACATCGCTCAAAACGATATCGAACCCGTTCTTGTAACGTCTGAGGACCGATAGCGCATCCTCAGCTCGACTACATTTCGTTACTGAAACACCCAAAAACAAGACAAATTCTCCATTACTAACAGACATGTTCCCTAATCCAAAACAACTCAAAATTACAGCAAACTCATGAACATTCAAACCAGCTCACGATCTCAAATCAAGAACCCTATATCCAAAATCACAAGAAACGATAGCAAAAGTGACAGAAATTCCACTCGAACGCCCAAGACACAATCAAATCGCGTATGGATACTTGAAAAACGAAGCGAATAACACAGATTCAAGAGAAACCGCTACCAAAAACAAGAAATATTCAAGCGGAATCGAAAAGGATACCTTCGTAGCGACAAATCCGAAGCATCTTCTCCAAGATCATAAGGCAGGTAGGATCATCATCAACAACAAGAACACGAAGGCCGGCCGGAAACTGAAGAGGAACAGATTCACTAGGTTTCCTTACAGAGCTCGAACTCGCCGTAGACATCGATCCCTCAAATCGATTCAGATTTACCCTTGAATACCCCAAATCTCAAACGAACGAAATCAATAAAAACGCCCAATATTGAGATAGCAGCATTTTATACTTCACCTGCGGCTTAAAAAGTGAGAAAATCAACAGAATCCATATGGGTTTTAGATGAAATCAGAGATAGAATAAGGAAATGGGAGTTTCAGAGAGGAATTTTATACAGAGCACTTGGAGATTAGAGCAGAACGGTTGAAGAACCCTGTTCAATTTAGGGGCTCGTTGTTCATTGGATTATCGTAATATTTTATTCAAAGTGGGTCACTCCTGAGAGAGTGGATCCAGCTCATACAGGACTAAGATTTAACTAACCCATATATCCAAATCTACTCTTAAAAACTTTCAAATTCTTTACACTATTTTTCATTTTCGTTCTTTGTACAAATAAGAGAGAACAAAATTGCACAAAACTAGAACAATGAACTTCCTATGATCTTTGGATAAGTCTCTCCTTTTGATGGGTATCTAAAAAGATGAAGAGATTCTTTCTCCTCTTTCGATCGCGTGTTTGTTTAAGTTACTAGGCACTGTGTGATACAAATAACTCTCAACGTGCTCGTTTTTATGTTCTTTTTGAGTTCGAAGAGAATCTGTACTCATTAAAAGCAGTTAGATTCTTTGTATTATGGTCATATCAATCATCCTCTTGTCTTTTCTTCTACAATATACTGCATAATCTATTACCTGGAAAATTAATTGTGCGGGTCGGGATAAGATATCGTTTATCTTATTCAATAGTTCTAAACCTATTAACGATACTTAGCTCTCTAGGATTAGCTTAGAGATTTCCAATATTTACCCTCCAAATAGGGTAGCTCGGAGATTTCCAATACTTAGCTCTCTTGGGTAGCTCGGACATGTCTCGTCATCCTAAATTTTCGTAAATATCTCTTTTAGTTATGAGATTTTTCGTAAATAAATGTTGATCAAATTTACATATTCATATAAACCTCGAAAGCTTTTTCCATTCATATAAAATATGTTATTTTATTTTAATAACAAAGTTGAAAAGCATCACTATGCTTTATATTAAATATAGTTCAAGTTCCTAGGAATATGCTACATGTTTGATAAAGGAACGCTCTCGATTTTTCTCTTATTCAATTTCAATTGATAAACTCAAATATTCAATCACAAAAATGGTCACTGAAAACGACAGTCACTCGATTTCGATAAATTAAAAAAAAATTTAAAAAATTGATCAAAGTCTTAACCTTTATGATTCATCGACGAAAATACCCACTTTCAGCAAAACGAAACTATTTAGGGTTACCACGGTCTCAGACTTTGATCAATTTCACGATGAAATCAGCTAAAAAAGAAAACATAAAACTAATTATCTCGAAATCTCGTATGTTATGAAAAAAAAATTAGTCAAATTTAGGTAGTTGACTTTGTCGTGTAACTACACGATATGTTTAAAACACATATTTGATCGATGTTAAGCGTTTTGGAGAGTTTGAAAAGAGAAAAAGGGAGGGTTTTAGGGTTGACCCAAAAGTCAATGCACAAAAATGGGCATTATTGCAAGAAAGGGCCCTTTTTTAAAGTGTCCCATAAATTGGAGAGGGACTAATTTATAAATATATAATAAATATTGGGGGGATGGGAAAATTTTGGAGTGATAATACCAACAAAACAAAACCCAAAATCCCAATTCTACCCTTCTCCTTTTCAGTCGCATGCACTGCTTTTGAAGCCTCTGGTTTTTTTCTTTTTTTTTTTAATCTCCCGTAATTCCACGTCATCTACCTTTTCACCCACTCCAGGTTTACACGTGGCAATTATCGTCTCGTGAAACACAATTAGGGCTTGTCTGGCTGGGGTGTTCTGTATTTTCATTTTAATTATTAATTATTATTTATTTGGAATTTTAAAATTGAAAAATAAATAAATAAATAAGTAAAAAAAGAGAAATCCCCACTTGGGTATTTGTTTATTTGTATAAATGGAGTTGAATTGCAAGAAAAGAAGTGAGCTTTTTGTAAAGTTTTTATTATTTATATATTTATTTAAATTAATTAAATATACTGAAAAAGTATATTCTTTTTTTCTTTTTTTTGGTTACCTTTTGTGTCCCCTCTTGAGATGAATATGTTATGTGTACATGTCATTGCCTCACTGTCAAAATCAAGTCACTAGAGAATGAAAAAAAGGAAAGAAAGTGAAAAATGTAATGAGCTCGGTTGATAGCGTTGTAACTCTCCACCGTCCTTATCAGTGGTAATTGAATAATAGTACGACTATATTTCTTTCGATCACCACCCACCAATCCATTCAGACTCTTCAATCGAGTTTCGACATGTGAGGTCCCACATCGGTTGGAGAGGTGAACGAAATATTCCTTATAAGGGTGTCGAAAACTCTCTCTAACAAACGCGTTTTAAAACTGTGAGACTGACGGACAATATGTAACGGGTTAAAACGGCTTAAGTCATTACATACATCCATCATTACCCTTAAGGCTCCCACTTAGGTCACAAGCCCATTAGAGAATAAAATCTCTCACGAGGATGAGACAAGAAAGTTATCTTCATCCCACCCATTTTCTAGCCCTAATTTTCTTCTGCCCGTAATCTTTTATGACACGTAAAGTATATTTAAAAAAAATACATAATTAAATATTAAACAAACTAAAACATCAAATTTCAAAAGATTAAACCCACAATTCAAAATAAAAAATGCATCAATTTTGATTATAAATAAATAAATAAAAGTAAAAAAAAATATATATAGAAAAATTGGAAGAAGAGGAAGTTTGTGCTTTTGAGAAGAGAATGCCACGCGCGGGCGCGAGTATTAAAGAAAGTTGGAGTGGCGTGCACAGAAGAGCTTTTGGAGGGATTCAGGTGATTAGGACAACTGTGCCACGTGGCAACTAGTTCTAGTTTAACAAAACTCCAAACCCACTTTTTCTACCTACTTTCCATTTTATTTATTTCTTTTTAGTAACATTTTTAACCATTAGGTTAAACTTTTCTTCTCCTTACGTGTAACTATTTAGTTACCGTTAAAACTTTTACAAAGATACAATTATATTACTCGAATTTGAATGGTAATTCTATATAGTCTTCGTGTTTCAATATCATTAATTATATGAAACTGTAACGTTCAAGTAAAAGAGGACTACATGAATAAAATAATATCACATCTAAACGAGAGCGATTCTAATAGTATCATAGTTAAGAAAGACTTACAGAAATTGAAAGTTACCATCTATACTAAAACGGTACTTTTTTTTCGGTGGCTCAATAAAAAATAAAAAAAAAACTAAAGTTAAGCATGTTGAAATAAGTCGTGTCGGTCTGCGGAGCTAATTTACATTCTTAAAAATAATTCAAAATAAGTAGGCGAACGTAATGATGTAGGTAATGTCAGGATTATTTTAATATTTATTAGAAATTTTGGATATAAATAAAAATATTAAAAAAAATCGAAATCAAATAGAGATAAAAAAAAATTAATAAATTTAGAAATTACAAGTTATAATTTGGTGGTAGCGTGTGGGACAGTCTTAAATCGGCAGGATGGGCACGTGGGAAAACGGACCACACGTACGACACGGAAGAAAAGTGGGCCAAAGTGAAACTATTTGGGCTGGGCTCCGCCGTCTTACATCAAAATTAGGCCCACTTCCAACGCACGTGCGCCCACGACGCGGTCGTGTCTATTCATTTTTACTTTTTTTATATTAAAATAAAAAATACATATCAGTAGGGCTATCTAGAATCTGAATCCGTTAAAACCAAGTCGGTGCAGCTGGGTGGGCCCCAACAATATTATTATTATTATTTAAAAAAATGGGTTTATTTATTTATCTATTAATTTGATTAGATGAGTAAAATGACAATTTAGTACTTTTGTTTGCATCAGAGCCGTCCATTTTGGGTGGGATGATGGAAGTACTCTTATTATCCATTTTTTTTATTTTTTATTTTTAATTTGAATCTCGAGTATATATTATGAATAGTGTATCTCAGCGTTTTTAATTCAGTTGTGAGTTGTTATGGAGTTCTGGATAAGTTAGGTGTCGTGATTGGTATGTGATGCAGCTGATATGTAGGTTCTGGCTCTATTGATCAGAAATTCTAACTTATTGGATATGACCTCTTTTAACCTCATGTTTGTTTCAAGTTACGTGATTAAATAGCAACGAGCACTTGGTCTTACTCGAACAACTAGGTTTCAGCTACTTGAGCTACGTGATTGGTTTAGACTATAATTCACATGGTAAGTTGACCTAGACTTATTCATAACAATTTAGTTAGCAGATACTGAGTAACAAAGTCCGATCCTATAAACCGAACCATATCTTTGATTTCAAGATGGTGCGACTAGGTTGTTAAAAAAGAGACGAAAAGACGAGCACGTGAGATTAGTATCAATATAATAAAAATAAAATAAAATAAAAAAATTGTTTTGGAGGAGAATAATTGAAAGAGAAATTGGAAAGTGCGTGTGAAGAAAGAAAGGCATTGGGAGGGGCCCTTAGCCATAAAAATGGACAACTTCCCTTCACCAAAACACACCCATTTGCCAGCAAAATTCAACGCTTTTCTTCCCTCAATTTGCATATTTCTTACTCCTAAATTTCTTTTTCTTTAAAGGCTTTACCCAAAAATGATAATATTAATAAAATAACAATTGCCCTTTGCCCCCTCCCTCACCAACACGTCTTCCCATTCCTCAACCATCACCCACTAAAACAAACCTTTTTTCTTCTTCTTTCTCTCATCATTACCATTTGTGGACTCGTCCGCTACCTTTTACAACCCTTTTCAAACGAGAAAACGATTTGAATTGTATTAGTTCGAAGTAGAAAAATGTCAATTGAAACACATCATGAAGGATTTTCTTGTTCATGAGATCACCCAGGATTTCAAAAACGAGTTAGGGTAAGAGTTGACTTTGCGGGATACCATGCAAATTGCATATCACAACAAGAACGAATAGCTTCTGTTTGTTTGTTTTTTATAAAAGGACAACGATAAGTCGTGCACGGGTTAAAAGTTGAAAAAGACAATAACGTCCTCGAAGGTCGGGGAGCAATCATGGGAAGCACCCATGTAAAAAGGGGAAATTGGGAAGAAGAGTTATGATTGGAGTGGATTGGGTTGGGATGCCATGCCATGCCATGCATGCAATGCTACAAAGATCAAGAAGGGATTTGGGGAATCTTCATGAATCATAAAAATGAAAGCCAATGGTTTCTTAGTTGTAATGTGTGTGATAATTCCATGCATTACCCTTCAACTCAATTATTCATGTTTCAATATTCTCATCATTGCATGATGCTCATCTGTCATTTTACTATAAAATATAATATATAATGACAATTAAAAATTAAAAATTGGTCGGCTTGTTGTTTTGGTTCGTTGACCAATCTTAGCGCGCGCCCACAAAAAAAACAAAAAAGAACTGTTTTGTCGGTTAGTTTTATGGGCCGATTGGGTTTGTTTTCAGCCCATTTATGGTGTGTTTAGTGGGCTTTAGCCTCGTTGGAAATAAGGCCCAACAAGAACCAGAGATAAGAAAAATGTTGAAAATCAATAAAAAGAAAATTGCTCTCGTTGAGAGTCGAACTCAAGACCTCCCGCTTACTAAACGGGTGCTCTAACCAACTGAGCTACGAGAGCCTTGCATCTTCTATGTGAAACATAGTTTATTCATCTGCTTCTCAATGTAATTAACTACGTTAAGATATGAACTCTATATTCAAAAAAAAAATTCGACAACTCAACCGACCAATTCTCTTAATATTTCTAGTCAGTTGTCCTCATAAGTTGAATGGCTCAGATTAGTCACCCGACCCAATCCAACCTACCCAACTCAACCAACCCATGTACACCCTTTACCAAACAAGGTTAATTGTGATTACTATGGCATCATCTAAAAAACGTACATTCAAAGCTGATCACTTATTAGACGGATAATATTCTTTGAATACTTAAATTAAAACAATTTGAGAGCTTCTTCTTTATCATTTTTTATTACTAAAAAGCTTTCTATTAACAAAAAAAAATAGAACACTTTTTACTGCTATAAAATTTTAACAAAATACAAGATACTCCAAAAGGCATGTCAAAACTCGAGCACACTTAATAAAGAGAAACCAAATATCGAGCTCGTTGGATACTCAAATCAGATCTATCCTACAAACCCTGAAATATCCATCTCAAACTTGATGGATCGTTGTTATATATAAAAGTTTCAAACACAACAATCATGACACCATAAGTGGTGCCCTTCCATCTGTTTACATAATAATGAAAACGTAGAAAATGTATTCAACATACTCTTGAAACGGAGCACCAATTACATTTTATCACATCAACTGTTAAAAACTCTGTTAATACACAGCGAGGTTGTAGTGAACATACTAGATATACTTTTCATCAATATGGTGGGGGCAGTGAAAGTTACAAACCTAACCCACAATTTGAAGTAAAAAGAGCAAAAAAGGGGTGGGGTGGGGTGGGGCGAGGCAGGGCGGGACGGGGCGGGGTGTAGCTATTGACAGCAGTTTCCCATCATCACTCATATTCCAACACAAGGAAGAATAGAGACTAGTACCACCATAGGGGGAGAGGATTGACGCTCCCAGAATAGTAACTATATCCTAAAGCCAATCCTCATTTCAACCGTAATGTTACTATCAACATCATTCTCCCTGTACAAAACCCTTTATATGGTCAACATATAGAAATTCAGAAAAAGCCATAGATGCCATATAAACTTTCACGACGCTTAGAAGAAGCGAGTTTCTTTGATAATCCCACATTTGAGCATCATGCATAATATTCTTTTCCTTATCATCTCCAGAACGTAGTATGAGATGCAAAAAATCTGTAATCGGGATGGTTCACGTTTAATGACCTGAGCCAGTTGTCGGCATCTTGCCACAATGTGTTAGCCTTTGGACATTCCTCCACACCAGTTGAATTCCAAAACGAAATTTTGAACTTGTAGGAAGCAAGTCCAAATGTTGGCAACTGTAGTTTGAGAGGCAAATTTGCAGTGTACACCTCTCGAACTCTTGGCCAATGGAATTGCAACCCGTCGGTGCCGATGCCTGTTCCAAACACAAGCATCATGATGCCCATTTGAAAATGTTCTTTAGAATGTCTATCTTGTAAATGAAATTCGTGCAAAATAGCACAAGTTAATTGCAAATTGTGAGTTGATTGTCTTACAGGCGTATTGCGGCCTTAACTAACAAAATAGGTTTTCAAAACTATATTCCAAACAATCGATCATTTTTTGTATACTCAGAAACTACTCAATCTTCCTGCCACAGCTGATGTTTTCCCATAATACAGCCATTACAGGTGATCGAAACTACAATCATACCTAACTACACGTAACTGTAGCCATTGAAATCAATTTACCAAAAACCAATCCACTTTGATTTTAAACTAAACAGAACAAAAGGCACATAGAATATAAACTGGCCCTAAACAGAACAAAAGGCACATAGAATATAAACTGGCCCAGAGAATTGATTGATGGATGACATATATGCATAACAAAAAAAAAAAATTTTAAAAAAAGAAGCGAGGAACTACCTTGAAATGCTGTTGACAGAGAATGGAAGGTCAAAAAGCAAGCATCTAGACTTTGTAGAGTTGGACCCGTGGGAATCCTATAAATTGGATACCTTCAGAGAAAAAATTACTATGTCAGAGCAAAGTAACAGATCTGGATCATAGAGTAACATATAATCCAGAGGGCACAAGACATACCATGCCACAGATATCCAACTGGAAGGAGATAAATCACAGCTTCTATATGTTTTCAATTCAGGAAAACGAGATGCAAGGATAGTGATCTGTCGAATGCAAGTTAACGTTAGTATAAATGAAGAGTGCTCTCATGTACTACAGCTAAATAAAAATACACCCACCTTATCAGTTAATGGTTCACGACAAAATGGTGGATCAAGCTCCAAGTATTCGAACACAAGCTGACCTTGACGGTAGCAAGAGTCACTTTCATCACTTGATGACTCGGCAGAGGGTACATTCATTTGAAGCGCTCTCTGTGACCCAGTAACACTGGAGTCCTGTATCCACTCATCCTGAAAAGCCGTACTAGTTTTTTTTTCCATCCCACAATTACTGCTTCCATCACTAGTTGTTTCCTTCGATGACTCAGCATCACTATCAGCACCACGCCTTCTACTACAAAAACCAGCACCAAATTACAAATTCACTTGCTACTCCCATGTACTCAATTTTAGACAACACTTTATGTAAATATCACACATAATGATACCAATTCACGATACCCAGAAAACCCATGACCTTGCAATGGTTACCAGCTCAAAAATAATAACACCACTTCCATATTAATAAATCTATAATTCACAAATAATTTAGGATAAGGCATTTTTTGTAAAAGAAAACATAAATGATCAGTAAGGAAAAAGCTTAATAGAAGAAACTCAAAAAGAAAGTTGAATGAGGCGGTGAAATAATTAACGGCAAAATAGGTTAGTGTCAGACAAGTGATGAACACATATAAAGACATGCAACTGCTATATTTTCAACCACAAATGATGGCCATCACATTCATTGTGCAAAGAAATAATTATATGAAAGAGAGGAAAACAAAACTACCAACACATTCAAGCTATTATATGCATATATTGTGAAACCCCCAGTGGATTTGTTCAACAAGCAACCACATAAGATGAGTAATATATAATACTCCACCTTTCAACACAATTGAAGATCCCAAAGCAATAACAAGCTTACGAACTAAATATTAAAAAAATCTGCATATTGCATCAGGATGCAGAACAATAAATATAATGAAGCTAGCATTCCTAGGAATGTAATGTAATCACAAATCATAATTAGATAGAGTGAAGCTAGCATTCCTACTAATGCATAATTTATCAAATTTAAATAACTGAACAAGCAAAGCAGGAAATGAGAATAGAAGGGGAAGTTAACAAAATACGTTGCAAGAACCGAATAAGAAATAAGAGAACATGAAGCTCAGTAAATAATCCTCACCTTAAGGCAGAGGATTTTGATGGATCTACATAGAGTTGTATGCCCGACAGATATGGAACGTAGTACTGTACTACAGAGTCGCTACCATTTAACAATAGAGGGATACCCGCTCCGTATGCACTCCATTCCTTGAAAGATTCCCAGAGATCACCGAGCACAAAATAAGGAGGTGCCTCTGAGACTTCACGATTTTTCCATCCCTTTAGGCTCGTCTAAGGCCAACATCGGAGCAATTTAATGATTTGAAAATTTGAAATAAATTCAGATTCCAAATAAAAGCAACTTAGCAAAGATCAGTATGCAACTAAGACTAAAGTTAAAGTGATCAAGAAGACAATGTAGAAGCACGAAAGAGAAGGGGGAGGGGCCTTAAGAATAATACTAAAGAAATTCATTGAAGAAAAACAAAGAAGATAAACACAAAACGAAAGGGAAGATTCCAACATCTTCGTCAAGATAAATCAACTAAACCATAAGATCTTCCTGAACCTAATAATTACAAGAACCATTATCACAGAAGTTCATACGCGAAGGCTAACTATACAAAAACAACATCAATTTCCATCATAATAAGGCACTTCCAAGTCCACCAAAAAATGAAACAATTAACCTAAAAAACAATCCACCAACATCAAGTAAAAAAAAACACTCGCTTGACCAATCATTTACCTTAGAAATACATTGAGCCGGAACAACAGGAGTAGTGTACTCTAAGAACCGATCCAAATTAGTAGAATCAGCAACTCCACGATCAGAAACAGAGCAATCCGAGCGAGTGGACCAAGAACGACACTCATCGACCTCACTCTTCTCCAACTCATCGATCCTCGCAGTAGTAGCAGCAACCTCCTTAGAATCCAAGGCAGTTTGCTTCTGCTGCTGTTGCTGTTGCTGTTGTTGTTGTTGTTGTTGCTGCTGCTGCTGCTGCAAACGACGCCGCATCGCAGGTGGATGATAGAACCGATTCTCACCACGGATTCGGGCAATCGAAACACCACCGGAGACTGACATTGCAGAAGCTACACAGAGAATCAAACAAACACCAAAACCGTGGCAGCGTACAAAAGGAAGACCAGGTTTCCTTGGATATATACAGTGATAAAGACGATGAAGAAACTAGGGTTTTGCAAAATCTAGAGAGGGAAGATAGCTAAGAGAAACCCTTGAAACCCATTTGTTGAAATTAGAGAGAGAAGGAAGGGAGAGGATTGGATTAGAGACGGAGATTTTAGGAGCAGACGCGTCCAGAATCATAATTTTGAACCACTTTTTATTCATCTTCCTCACCTATCTCCGTATCCCTTGCGTAATGGCTGTGGGGTATCTGCCTCTCAAATTACCCTTTTCTCCTTCCATCTTTTCCCTTCATTGACGGATTTGTCCTCCCCAGTTTGACCTGCCCGGAATCTTCCTGCCTCCAGTCATTTTGGGCTTTTATTGCCTTTAATGGGCTTTAATGGGCCACTTTTCCGACCCAATTGAATGCCTCAAATATGGGCTTTTATGGACCCAATTGATACCTACTAAACTTCAAGGACAAAAGTGTCTTTTGCCCTATTTGATTTGATGTCGTCCATATATTATACAAGTTAATTAATGATTTAATAGGATCATAGTTGATTAATTGTTGTAATTATTGATAATCAAGGTGAGTTCGTTAATGTCATTATGTTTTAAATTATCGATGATATAAAAATTGAGAATCGACTAAACTTTTTTTTTTCCATAATTATATAGCGTGTTAGGACATATTTCATAAACCAGCTAACAATTAGTGTGTGGGTGGTGTCACGATTATGTTTGTCTAGGACGTGTTGCCCATGGTCGTATGCTCTGACATGCTAAATCCTTTCTATTCGCTTTCATTTTATATTACTTTCTTATTGCATTTTTCGTTGTACGACCATTCAAGCAAATAATGTCTACCATACCTGAATCGCCTCAAAATGTACTACATGAGACCAAGTAGTCATCAAACCTCCCTGGACCAAGTATTGTAATCTTCATTGTCTACGTGTTTTCAATGCAATTAACTTTCACAATACTTACTTTCAACAAATTTTCACGCACACGTTTTCTAATATATTTTCTCTCAAAACATAGCTCGAGGCTCAGTTATACGTTTGAATTATCCGCAAATTACGATTTTTTCACGGCCGATTTGCTCATTGAGTTTGAACAAGTGTCGCACCATTGTTGTCCCGATGTCGAAATGAGTGCGATTATGATAGATGACATGTGACATTGGTGCAGCAAAGAGGAGGGTCATAAAAAAATTCTAGTACTACTATAAAAGTCGAGCCATATATTAATGGTTTGTCATGTAAGTATCATTTTAAACACGAGCTACGAGCTACAGTGCAAACCAACAAAAGAGTTTCGACGAATCCCCGTCTCCATCGAGCCAAGTCCCTGGATTAGGTCGCATCTTAAGTCCCTTTGAAAAAAGAGAGCTTTATTTGAAGAAGAGTCCATGAATGTAAAACCCTCTTCATTGGTTTCCTGGTTTATAATATTCCTTCCAAAATGGTCGGTTTTGGATTCCTTGCATGCCCCACACCCTTTTGTTTTCCCCCCCTTTTAAATATTCCCATCCCCTCTCTTCTTCTTTTGCTGATCTCAATAATCCCTCTCTGTTCTTTCCCCTTTCCTCTCCCCTCATGATTCCCGAGCTCGAGGTATTCTTGTTCTTGTTCTTGTTCTTGTTCTTATGAACTACGATCATTTCATTCATTTTTGTTCTTCTGTAGAAACCGAAGATTCTTGAGATAAAGGTCCGAATGGACTGTAATGGGTGTGTTCACAAGATCAAGAAGGCGTTGTATGGAATCAATGGTGAGCTAAACGAACCGGGATTGTTTTTGTTTTTTGTTTTTCGAATGTTAGTGTCTTTCTTCATCGATTTCTTGGCCTGTTGCAGGCATTTACGATATCTACATAGACTTTCCCCAACAGAAGTTGACAATCATTGGATGGGCTGATCCAGACAGAATCATGAAAGCCATTAAGAAAACCAGGAAGATAGCCACCATTTGTTCCGAGTCTGAACAGGCTGATCCACAAGCTTCTGCTCAACTGGTGGATAATCCACTGCCTTCTGGTGGCGATGCGGAAGCTCCTCCTCCGTCGCATGACGTGGCGGTGGTCGACGGGCTACCTGGACATTCACACGCTGAGGTAGCACCTGGCCAGACGACCGTCCACGAAGCAGGCCAACAGTTTGATTTGACCAATGCTACCAACCAACAAGCAACACAGCCTCTTGGCTCACATGAGGTCGGACAGGTTCATGTTACTCACAACCAGCCACTGGAACACGAACACAGCCATGTCGTCCACCACAGTTCCATGGAACCCGGTGTTGTCCACCACCTAGGACCAGAGTCTGGCCATGTCATCTCACATCAACCTGAGAATAGCCACGTGGTTCATCAACTACCAGAACACGGTCATGTAGGCCATCAACAGTCACCCATGCATGGCTACGTGGTTCACCAACACCAACCACCTGATCATGGCCACGGTCACTTAATCCACCAACAGCCACCCGAGCATAGCCACGGCCACGTAATCCACCACCATCCAACTGAACACAGCCATGGCCATGTAGTCCAACACCACCAATCCGAACATG
Organism: Cucurbita ficifolia; assembly: GCA_033971965.1. Classification (NCBI taxonomy): domain Eukaryota; kingdom Viridiplantae; phylum Streptophyta; class Magnoliopsida; order Cucurbitales; family Cucurbitaceae; genus Cucurbita; species Cucurbita ficifolia. The sequence continues at coordinate 9,875,005 of CM066967.1, read as the reverse complement.
GCCATGGACGCACATCAAGCCACAACTACCACCACAATATCCCAAGAACAATTCACGGGTCGACATCGACGCATCCAATGACAGTGATACACAGCTACAACACATACCAACCATCACCATACGTAACAGAGTACATCCGACCATTGACAACCCACAGACCCTCCCCATACGCCTATGAATACACACCACAGCAGTCATCATCGACCCATTATAGCCCGAGAATGGACCGTTACAATGACGACTATAACAACACAAGCATAAGCAGCAACAACGGGAGCATCACATCAATATTCAGCGACGAGAATCCGAACGCTTGTAATCTAATGTAAAGTAAATTGAAGGGGAAACAATCCCATCTGGTAAGAGATCCTAAAGTTGAGTTGTGGAAGTGATTTAATGAAGGAAGACTTATTGAAGAGCACGCAAGAGAAGAACACGAATAAGATTCCAAACGTGGGAGTGGTGGGAGAATCTGATCCTAAAATTCTAACTTTTTGATGATGGGTTGATATGATAAACTGGGTGAAGAACATTCTTGTAAAGGCGACGTAGGGAATCTTGTAAAGTTGTAAAGATTTTTATGGCTTCAATGGCTCACAGATGTTTACAGAAACAATGATTTTATCTTCTTCCCAAAAATGTTCTAATATTTACTGATATATAATAGTTCTGGCCTATCAATTTTGATGAACATAAGCTAATCTAACCACTGAATCAAAGAGAACCAAATATCCAAAACTGATGAGCCCAAATGGAAAATGTACCAAAACAATTCTTATAAGGAATGTTTCGTTCCACTCCAACCAATGTGGGATCTCACAATCCACCCCTCTTGGGGGTCCAACGTCCTCGTTGGCACGCCGCTCGGTGTCTGGCTTTGATACTATTTGTAACAGCCCAAACTCACTACTCGCAGATATTGTCTTTTTTGGGCTATCCCGTCTGGGCTTTCCTTAAAACGCGTCTGTTAGGGAACGGTTTTCACACCCTTATATAATGAATGCTTCATTCCCCTCTCTAATCGATGTGGGATCTCACAATCCACCCCCCTTGAGGGCCCAACATCCGCTCTGATACCATTTGTAATAACTCAAATCCACCGCTATCAGATATTGTCCTCTTTGTGCTATCCCTTTTGGGCTTCCTTTCAAAGTTTTTAAAACGCGTCTGTTAGGAAAAAGTTTCCACACTCTTATAAGGAATGTTTCGTTCTCCTCTCCAACCAATGTGGGATCTCACAATCCACCCCCCTTAGAGGCCCAACATCCTCGCTGGCACACCGCTCGGTGTCTGACTCTGATACTATTTGTAACAGCCCAAATCCACCACTAGCAGATATCATCCTTTCGGGGCTATCCCTTCTAGGCTTCCCCCTCAAGGTTGATTTCCACACCCTTAAAAGGAATGTTTTGTTCCTCTCCAACCGACGTGGGATCACGAAGTTTATTCATACTACCACGTTACACCAATAGAAAACATAAAAGGACAAGATGACATCTAGTCAATTACACAGCAGCAGCATGTGTCAGATTCCATACTAAATTTAGAACAAGCAATATTAATACACAATCGACCATGTGAATAATGTCTGAAAAATTCAAAATATTTTAATTCAGGGGAGAACATCTGAAGAACAATGAAAGACAGTGTACATTCAAACATCAGTAAGAGACAGACCAGTAAGAAATCGACATGTGGAAAACGTATACTTGAAATGACAAAAAAACACCCAGCTTAATTCACTTAACAAGCAGCAAAGTGTCACCAAGATCCCTTTATTCCAATCACTTGGCTTCACATGAATTGCTTTTCACATCAACAAGAGTTTTATCTTTTCAGCTCTTCACAACAAATGAACAATTTACAGTGAAATTACAAAGCACCAAGCTCTTGAGGGGGGGAAGGGTGAAGGGAATAATTTAAAAAACGCAACACAAACGAAACCGAAAGACCTGTAAAAATCACTACCAAAAATTTCCTTACACGTGAATGAAGAAATCGAACTGTACAAATAAATCTGCAGACCGCAACATGAACGAAAGCAATTCTAAGAGAATGAAGAAAACAAGTAATCTAGACATGTGGTTTTTATTTGAAAGAATCTTGCTTGACTTGGAGAAGGCAAGGGTTGAAAATATATATTGTTGTACCTTGGATGGCAAAGGCTTCATAAAACAGCAGCTTTTCCAGCTGAATTCAGACGGGAAGTAGCTGCTAAGGAAGAAATTGAATATCGAGTATCGAGATCAGAACAGGGCGGCGGGATCACGGATTCTGAGTACCCAGAAACATCTGAACAGATCCAAGAAGTGGAAGAAGATGAATTCATTGAAAAGGTAATGTTGGATAAATAGATTGAAGTGAAGGGAGATTCCTGTAGCCCAGTGAAGTTTCCAGCAATTTTAATGTTTGTGCCTCTAATGTTCTGCAACGTTATGTCCTGCACGATTGGAAGTGCGTTAGGATCGAACTCGTCGTCTGGATGTGACCCGAAATGACCCGAGGCACTGAATCCCGTGGATATGTTTTCCATTTCAACGTCTGAAATAACTATTCCTTCAATGTAACCTCCTCTTCCCTTGGTAGTTCTGAATTCAATGCCAGTAGACGAGTTGTGCAAGTGCACGTGCTCGACAAGAACATTAGATATCCCACCAGACATCTCGCTACCAAAGGCAATGGACGAACCTGAAGACGACTGAAGGTGGACACTTCTGATGTGTATGTTTTTAGATGGTCTGCCATAGGCAATACCATATTGATCCCAGCCACTCTTCAAGACAATGGCATCATATCCCGTGGCAATGTTGCAGCCCTCGATGCATACATGATCAGAAGAATCTGAAAGCACCAATCAAAATTTAATTAGAAAAGAACGCGTCGTAACCTTATTAATTACAAGCAAAAAAGAATGAATCACGTCGTACTTCTAGATTATAAGTCCGGGAAGCTGAAAAGACATTACAAACCTGGGACTATTCCGACAGTGTAGGGAGATTCAGAAGGAGCAGAGACAGAGATATTGAAAACATAGACATTACTGCACATGAAACACTTATGTTTTAATACAGAATCGCACACAATCAACATATAGACATACGAACAACGTGAACCGAACGAGCAAAGGCAGAAGAAACCGAATTCTACTAGCTACATTACGGCATACCTGCAGTAGACTGGATGGATATTATAAGCAGGAGTATTCAAGAAACTGAGGTTCGAAACGACTACATATTCCGAATCCTCAAATTCCACGAGGTGAGGACGGCTGTAGTTTAAGGAATGAGAGGTGAACCAATCCCACCAAACCAAACCCTGTCCATCAATGACACCATCATCACCTAGCACATCGAAAATCAAAACAATAACACGTGTTCATACAAGTGAATCGCATACGCGCAAACTAGATTCTAAATCAAGTGTCGAACAAATGACAAACCTGTTATTACAACATCGTGTAAATTGTAACCATTTATCAAGCTCCGGTATCGTTTCCCTGGAACTTCAACACCTCTACCATATGAAGGTAAGGGATTGACAAGTTCCCAATGGGACGGGTCCTGTTTACGAAACGATCGATATATTACAAAACAAATGCCTAAAATCAAACACTTTGTTCATCCAAGAAGAATAAGAACATACCTGAGAGCCAAGAATTGTAGCACCTTTTTCCAGAAAAAGGGTAAGATGGCTAGTAAGATTAATGCTTCCAGTGAGCCATTTTCCCGGTGGAACATAAAGCTGAGCTCCACCCTTATCAGCAAAGGATTTGAGGTAGAAAATGGCGTTTTGGAAGGCAATGGTGTTGAGAGTTTTGCCATCTCCAACAGCCCCAAACTCCAAGATAGACACACTGTGTGGCCTTGGATCTAATATTGGCTTAGAATTGCACTGTCCAGCGAGCTCTTCACCAATAATCTTCGCAGCATTGCTCAATTGTAGCAACAGCAGCAATGCCACCTAAAGAATGAACCAAAAGAAGCTTAAAAAGACAACAATGGTAGAAACCCAGATTACAAATCGCCCAAAATCACAAGAAAAAAAACTAATCCGACAAGATGAAGAACAGATCAAAGAGAAATTGAAGCATAAAATTCAGAAGAACATCAAATCTGGAAATCAACATCAAGGAAAGGGATACAAATCACGAAAAGTCAAAAAGGGTTTCTGGACCATCTGTAAAGAACACAGAGATAAACAGATGGTGAAAGACATTGAAAAACAAGGGTAAGAACAAAAAATCATCAAAAATACGAAAAGGGGTTCTTCAGAAATCCACATAAAATGATTCGTAAAACAAAAAAACGAAGAAAACCCAGATAAAAGAAACGTACTTACTAGCATCCTCATTGGTCAAAGCCAGGAACGACAATGACCAAAAAGAAGAGAAATCGAGATGAAGAAGGGGCAAACCAGCAGCAAACACGGCGAGGCAAAGGGGAGCTGAAACCGGAAGAACATAAACACAAACGGCGGAATCGAAAGCGAAAGTGAGGCAAATGATATAAATGCAGACCCAAAATGAAGAACTTACAAAAGGAAATTGTAGGGAAAGGAAGGAAACGAGGGCAATATACGCTGTAAAAATGACAGCCGAAAGAGAGAGAAACAAACAAATCCACCCAAAAATAAAAACTAAAAAGAAGGAAAAGAAGGAAACGGGTGAAGAAAATCTGCCTTGTTCTTGCTTGGGAGAATAAAATCAAAACCAAAAGCAAGCCAAAATTTTGATTAGCAAGAACATTAATTGCCACTAATTGGCAATTACCCTGTTTGTGAATATGATTAATAACGTCTATCGCCGACAAAATTGTTTGAAACGGCCCTCCATCACAGGAGGATTGAGAGGAGAGAGAAACAAACAAAAGGGTTTTGCCTATGCCTATCTCTACTTCTCCGGGAGTAAAATTTGAGCGTTTCGCCTCCAATGCCCAAAAGAGAGAGAATTTTATGACATTTGTTGAATCCACAAGCCCTAAATTAAACAAATTAACCCAACAAACCAACCCTATTTTTTATTCCTCTGTGTAACCCGTTCTAAATTTGTCTTCTCCGACTCGAACGACTCCTAACAATCACACGATTTAGGTTTAAAATTCATCGGTCGTATTGCATGAACGGAGAATAGAGAGAACACGTAACTACAAGATACGGGACAGGATGACTCCCAGTAATTAGTCGATGTAGGTTCAAAATTTGTCAATATGGTCCCACACGGAGAAGCGTAAAATTGTAAGCTATAGTGCAGCGATAGAGAATATAGATAGAACATATAAACTATAGACAATCGGGAATAAGAAAATAACCCTAGACAGGGGAATGCATAATTGTCAGCCATATTGCAGTGACAAATAATAGAAAGAACACGTAACTACGAGATATAAAACGAAACGCCTCCTAATAATTAGTCGATGTAGGTTCAAGAATTGTTAATATGGTCCCACACGGAGAAGCATGAAATTGTCAGCTATACTGCAGCGATAGAGAATAGAGAGAACGTATAAACTACAAGCAGTCGATTTATGTTCAAAATCATCAACTTCGGAATAAGAAAATAATCATAGATACGAAAGTGCATAATTATCAACCATATTGCAGTGACGAAGAATAAAAAGAATGCGTACCTACATGATATAAAACATGACGAGGGGCGTAAAATTAGTCGATGTAGGCTCCAAAGTTGTCAATACGGTCCCACACAGAGGGGCGTAAAATTGTGAGCTATACTACAATGACACATAATGGAGAGAACATATGAATGATAGACAATCGATTTAGGTTATTCAAATTTATCAGTTTCGGAATAATAAAATAACCCTAGACACGGAAGTGCAAAATTATCAGTCGTATTGTAGTGATGAAGAATAGAAAGAACACGTAACCACAAGATATAAAACGAGACGACTCTTAGTACTCCGTCGATATTAGTTTAAAATTTGTCGATACAGGACAAATAAAAGAGCGTAAAACTGTTAGTAACATTGTAGCGACAGACCCAGAACGAGGAAGTGTGAGAGAGAGTGCATGGAATGGGAGCAATGAAAGGGCATGTGGGCTGACAGAAGAAGAGGAGAGGTGGGACCCATGATCAATGATAGCGAGGATGCCAGGCTGGCATCAATCAGTTGACAGAACAACATCACCCAACAACAAACACACAAAACCGCATCGCACAAAACACAAAACACAACTAACGAAGACATCTTCTTCCTCCTCTTCCACCTCCTTTAATTACTATGTTTTTTTTTACCATAATTATTATTTTCTATAAAAAAAAATATATATTACATCGAGTAAAAGAACGTTACATGAATAAACTAAGATCATATTCGAATGAGAGTGATCTTGAAAATAAAACGACTAAAAAAAGCTTAGAACGTTACCTATACTAACAACGTGTACTCCATTTTCAGTGAAATTTCATAGTTAAACGTGCTTTGCGGTGAGCAATTCTATGTTGAGTGACCTTTTGAGATTTTTTCTATGATACATGTGAACAAGGACAAAATATACCGTAAATACTCGTGTTGGTTTGTGAAGATAGTCTTCACTCTTAGAAGTAAGGAGTAAGCAACATGGGTATGAGATGCAGGGGAATATCGGGCTAATCACATGCCGAATTTGGATTCAAAATCCTAGACATTGGTCGTTACAAGAAAAAGTCCCGTTATTTGATATATATATAAATATTTTAAATAATGACTATTTATTTTTCTAATTTCATTCGATCCAATAAATACTCAAGTTTGAATGACGTGAACAAAAATATTAGTTAGGAAAAAAAAAAAAATCATTGTGACCAACTCATTGATGTATCATCCTTTTCATTATTTTGTTTTATATGTTCAATAAAAGGAACATGAAATAATTCAATTTTGGGATAAAAAAAAAACAAATATAAATTTGTATACGATATAATTTTTTTGATAAAATTCCAACTCGATAAATTATATTATATAGTTTTTTAAACCACTTCAATTGTCACAATATTCATAATTGTTCTTAGTAACGGTGGGATACAAATTCAGGTTTGAAGAGGGGAACAAAACATTTTTTTTATAAGGGTGTGGAAACGTCTTAATAAACGTGTTTTTAAACCATGAGGCTGACAGTAATATGTAACAGACCAAATGGATAATATTTACTAGCGATGGGCTTAGACGGTTAGACTTATGCAGTTTGTCTCCGTCTCGAGATTAAAAAAGAAAATCTTATAATTTCTTAAAATTTTTTTTTTTTAACATAAATCTAAATTTCCAATGATTTTTTTTTAAATTATAAAAGAAATTGGTTAAATAATTGAAATGTGAAATTACCCAAAATAAATAAATAAATAAATAAAGTTAGGGGGAAATGAAAGAAATAATTGAAATTAGAGTGTGCTTTAGGGGGCATGGCATGAGAGGCTTAGATTTATAGAAATGGCTTCAATTATTTGTTGTCCATATTTGGGCTCCATTCCATTGTCTCTTTCCCCCTTCTTTTTTTTTTTTTTAATAAATAATATTTTTAATTAATTTTTTTACACAATTTTAAAGGCAGCCAGCTAATTATATTATATTTTTCTTTTTTTTTTCAAATTAATGAGCTCAGTCCAAGTAATTAATTTAATTTAATTTGATTTGAGACTTTTAATTATACCCATTTTAGGAATTAACATTTTTTAATAAAAATTAGGAGTGTTATTATTATTTTTAAAATTGATGAGTATTTTTTAAAAGTTTATTGATATTTTTATTAAAAAAAATATAAAAGATTAAATAGTTTAGGCGGCCGGGAAGTTACGCGGTTGCGATTCCGATAAGTGGCGGTGGCAGTGGTGGGTGGCTGATGAGTCAGACCAGTCCGACACGTCAGCACATGTACACTCATATAATGTTTTTTTTTTTTGGATTTTTCTTGGATGCGCTTACCGTTAATTTGTACTAATTATTATTATTTTTTGACTAAATATATTGATTGGTATTAAATGTTTAAATTTAAAATAGATTTAAAAAAGTTGAGACCGTTGATATTACCATTGGAGTTTATTTTAGATATCAAAGAACTTAATCCATAAATAGAAAGGGAAAAAAATATTGGTTTTAATCATGCCTTACCTTTTTTGTTCAAATATTTATTTTATTTTGATTCTTACATTTAAAAATATTTTATTCTAATCCCAAAACTTTAGTAAAATAATTATATTGGTCTTTAATTTATTTTATTTACTTTTAATAAATTTAGAATGAAAATTTGAGCATATTAATATTAAATTTTGTGACAAAAATAAAAAATTTAAAAGCTTAGGAGATTCAAACCGAGCAAATTTTAAAGTTTAAGAACTAAAATGATATATATTTTATTTTTTACTTGTCTTTCTAAGGACCAAAAACTCGTAGTCTTTTTTCCTTTAATTTGGTCACCGTCTCTCATTTATCATCTTGATATCGATTTCAATCCTTCAATTGGTCTCTACCACTCGCTCTCTCTCACTCCCTCTTCTCACTCAGATATATATTCATTAATGTGTCTTCTTTTACAAAAAGAAGGAATAATGGAGAGGACACCCTTTTTTCCATACCCTCTTCTTCTTTGTCCTATCAACCAAAATATATATAATTTAATTTATTAAAAAAATAATTGCAATAAACTTTCATTTCGAATCTCAAACATTAAAATTTATAACTATTAGTTATAATATTATGGTAGAGAAATTCTCTAAAATCCTGAAACGGATAATTTCCTTACGAGTCAAAGAAAAACATGTAGATTTGATTTGACAAGTGAAACAAAAGAACTCAAATAAAAAGGGATTGATTTATGTATGAATATTGAGGTTCAAAGGCTAAGAATCATAAATGTGGAAATAAATATAGATTGTAAAATAAATAAATAAATAAATAATAAATAGGGTGTGTGGTGGGGAATTGGAAGGCTGAATTTGAATGGACAAATGAAACCAAAGCTCGTTCAAAGACAGACAGTTCCCACTCTTGCGAGTTGCCTCAATCACGGATATGCCCACATGTTACTTGTTATGAATAAGTAGAGATATTTGGGACACATAGCAAGAACGGGAACGAGACGATAGTCAATTTTTATACTTTGAAAATTTTCATTTATTTTTGTGGAGATTAAGGAGAGGCGAAATAATAACAAAAACTGTCTCATACGTCAATTTCTATACTCATGAAATTTCCCATTTACTTTTGTGGGGGACTAAGGGGAGGCAGAGCAGGAACGGGAACTGTCTCCTATGTCAATTTCAAGTGCAAATATATAATTATAAACTTATCAGTCGATCGCAATAATTTTAATAATAATAATAAAAAAAAATAGTATAAATTAACATAAATCAATAGGTATGAATATCAACTCACTAAGCCTAGAATTACTAATGAACATACCTATCGATTTAACATCCTTAAATTTGTCAAATTTAGTACTTAAATTCAAGTATTAGGCTTCATTTTGTCTCCTAAAGTTCATATTTTTTATCACCTGAAAATCGTTCTAAATATTGAAAATTTGAACACAACAAAATTTCAAAACAAACCCAAATTCCAAAAAAGGAAGAAAAGTTCTAACCCACTTTAATAAAGATTTGGAAGTAATCATAAAACATTTTAAGAACAGGTCAAAAGTTATTCAAAAGACAGAGGGGAAGAATTTGCTGTAACTTGAAAAACTCTAAAACAGTGTGGAAGAATGAATTTAGTTGCTCAAACAAGAAGAAATGAGTTCTAATCATTTGAATAAACAAAAGCTGATTGTTTCTGTAAATGAAAGCTTTCTGATCTAACCACAAACAATGGATACTCAAACTTCCCCCTACCTTGTTCATACTTCAACGAATTCCCCGATCGAAAACACCGAAAACTCTGTGGTTTCGGGTGAATTCGGGTTCGGAAATGAGGGTACCCTTGACTTGCATAATCAGAAGGGTTGAAGACTGGGGATTCTTTGTGGTTTATATGATGAAATCTGCTGGTGTTCTTCAGCAAACAATTCTCAATCACATTTGATTCTTCTCTCAATCTCTCCTTAATGTTCTTGAAGCCTCCATGTTTGTTGTTCTTGTTAAAGCTTCCCAATACATTCAAGGCATTCAAGTTTCTATAAGGAATTGTGTTGCAATCAGGGCAGAATTTCTTCATTCTATCCAAATCAAATGCTCTTCTCTTCACATTATCACTCAAACAAGCATATCCCTACAGATACCCATTCAAATTCCTCAACCTCTAAATTGATATTGCATTAAAGTTCATCAACATCACGAGTAGTTCATGATTAAAGAAATTAAATGCAAAACAAACAAACAAACGAACAGTGATCCAAAATCCATTACAAAAAAAAGGCAAAATCACAAAGAACATTTCAGAAAATGAATCGAATCGAACCTGAGAGACAAGCTTGAAGGCAAATTCCGCCTTGGGGTGAGGGTTTTTGTCTGGATGAAGTTGGAGAGCTGCAAAACCAAAGCACATTCTCATGAACAAAAACGAAACAATCCAAAAACTAAACAGAATCGCAATGGAAAGAGAAAGAAAAGGGAAATCCCACCAAGCTTAAGATATCTCCTACGAATAGAATCGATTCCAGCATCTTCTTCGACCTATCAAAATCGATTAAAGAACAAAGAAACAAACAAAAATCTATGAAATCAGAAGAACAGGGGAAAGCGTACCCCAAGAAGGCGATACCAATCGAAGAAAGGGCGGCTAAAATGGCGATGAGCGCAAGAGACAGTACGAGCGGAGAAGGAGAAGATTTCAGAGGCCAAATGGGATTTGAAATCTAAACCGGAATCGGAAGCCATAAAAAATGGCGGTGGCTGTAATTTCTGCAGTTTCAGATGGCGGAGGTTGAAGAAGAAGACGAAGAAGAAGAAGATGAAGCGGGGAAACGGGAGGAGGCAGAGTGAATAATTTGATTTCTTCTGTGTTTTGAAAGTGGGTTCAGTTGGTTTTGGTAATTTGGTAATTCGGAAAGAAATCCGAAACAATAACCCAACAAAAATTTGACACGTGGAATTTTAGCAATGTTATATCAGCCGTTCATCTTGCATTTGGTTTCATCTAAACCGTCATCAATTATATTTTCATTATTAATTTATTTAAATTTTCTTTAATTATAAATCTAATTTAATCTCTCCCATTTAGTCAACATATTTTAAAATTAGTAATGAAACGACTTTAACTCTTAAATTTTAATATATATAACAATTCACTTTTTTTTTTAATTTATCTTAAAAGAAAGCGAAAGTATTGATTATATATAGTAATGATTTATTTTAATCACATTAATATATATTCAAGTTCAAGTTGATAGTTATTTCTATATCAAAATGTTATAAAATAAAATTAACAACAAATGCATGAAAAAGATAACAAATCACAAATCAATAACCAAACAAACTTCCAATAACCAAACTTGAATATTACAATAAAATGAATTTGAATTCAACATCTAAGGTTCTCAATATTTTTCTATGACATGATCACATACAGGGTAAAACCATTAAACATATAAAACAAAATAATGAAAAGGTTCTCGAACGTTAAAGTTGACAAATATAAAATATTAGTGTAAATCTGTATTTAGATCGTATATAAGAAAGTTATAGATAATTTTTTTTAAAATTTTGTAATAGGATAATTAACTCACTAAACATTTTTTAGAAAATGTTCCAAATTGAAATGAGAGGTCTTTGATGATGAGAAAGTGGTGCATAAATGATCATAGGTATGTAGGTAGAGCATAGCATAAGGGGTAGCAATAATTTGGTTGGGTACCAAACTCATCCAAATAAGAACAGCTGAACCCATACACCAATTTTTTTATCCACAAATCTAATACCCATTTGAAATATAAAATGGTGGAAAGAGCAAAAGAGTAGGTGAAATTAAAACCCAAATGTCTTAATGTTTCATTTATCCAACAATATCGATTAGTGTAGGGTGGGAGAGTTTGTTTTGAATAATGAAGTAATAATTTGATATGAATTGATTTGTGTAAAGATTTTCTACAGTAGAATTTATGTTCAGTCTATAAATCTACAATGAGGCGTTCTCAATTCAAAGTGGAGTTCAGAGTTAAAGAGCTTAGACCAAAGGGTAGCAAATATCACCATAATTAGTTCTTTCTCAAAATGAAGATTACAACTTTGTCTATCCTCAAATAAAGATTATAACAATTAGTTCTTTCTCAAAATGAAGATTACAACTTTGTCTATCCTCAAATAAAGATTATAACAGAGAATATTGAAGATTCTCTAATTAAATTATAATTCTCCTTTGTTGAATTTTTTTAAAAATTGACCCAAATTAACATGGATCATAAAATTAGAAATCTCTCCCTTAGAACATGTTCACCCCAAATAAGAAGCCTAAATGCGAATGACAATAAACCCAAATGCGAATATATACATTAGTTGAAGAAAATAAATAAATGCGAATATATATATTAGTTGAAGAAAATAAATAAAATAAAATTTTAAGACTAACCCAGCAAATGATATTAGAAAGGAAAAAGGAATTAAATGGAGAAATTTGATAGGGCCCCACACCGGTGATGGACGGGCAAGCTCCCCAAATGATATTTAGTAGGGTGGGCGCTCACTCGCCTCATGTACCGCGAGTTTCGTATTGGTAGAATTCCGCAGGACAAGTCGTCTCCGCAGGATCATTGACCAATCATCATTTACTCCCTAACAGGTAGGACAAACATTTCGCAAGCCCTCTACGCCTATTTATAGGCCCCTCATCCCTTCCCTTCCGTCAAATTTATCGATGTGGGATCGCTACCATCCTCCAAGTGTTAACGGCCTTAAGCCCAATAGAGATATGCCATCATAGAGTATAGTAATTTTACATTTTTTAGAATACTATTGAATTATGTTTAACTTCATCGTTATAAATTAAATTTAAATTTTATTTTTCTTAGATAATGGGCCTGCCAAGTTATATTTTGGCCCAACAACTTATTTCTCAAAAAGTAAAAGTCTCGAAACCAAAAACATTTTTCATTTTAGGGTTGATTATTTATTATCAAATTATAACCGTAACATTGTTTTCTTTTAGAGTTTTCGAACAAAGTACACCATTTGTTCGATATTTAAGTCACTTTTTGACTATGCCTTCGTGGCTCACAATACTTTGTTCGACATTTGAGGATTCTATTGACATGACTAAGTTTAGGGCATGACTCTGATGCCATGTTAGATGAACACGACTCTCCACAATGGTATGATATTGTCGACTTTGAGCATAAATTTTCATGGCTTTGCTTTGGACTTCTCCAAAAGGTCTCATACCAATGGAGACCTCTTGGAGTTTAGGGTTTTGGATTTGAGGATTCTATTGACATGACTAAAATATATGAGACCTTTTGGGGAAGCTCAAGTAAAGCTATGAGAGCTTATGCTCAAAGTCGACAATATCATACTATTGTACGACTGTGGAGAGTCGTGTTCATCTAACAAACATAACATTAAACTTCACAAAAACACAACCAAAATACTTAACTTTTGTTTGATCCACAACACACAAACACACCATATACTATAACCAAAATATAGACCAAAGGGTACTACACAAATCCCTTTCTTATATTCACCAAAGTTCGGATTTTTTTTTCCCTGTATAATACATAACCCGTTTAGTCAAATTTTTAATAGTGATCAGCAGAGACTCTCGTCTATCCTAGATCTTTCCATTAAAGTATTCTTCTTCTTTACTTCGGGGTTTGTGGTTAGAGTATGCGATTTTGTTGTTGATAGGCGAGAAGCTCATCGACCCACCAGAGGTCCGGCGTGGGTTCTGGGTCAAGACACAAAAACGATTCCAACCTCGAGATTTGGTCTTTGAGTTCCACGTCGGTGGGTGTGGCGGTGGCGAGGGGTTGGGGCTGTAACGGAAGTGGCGGCTGCGGTGGCGGCGGGTGAGTGAAGTTGAGTTTGGCCTTTTTGCCTCTGATTCGTATGGCAGCTTGGTCGTAGGCTCTGGCGGCATCTTCGGCGGTGTTGTAGGTTCCAAGCCAAACACGGACGCCCTTCTGTGGGTCTCGAATCTCGGCGGCCCATTTGCCCCATGGCCGCTGCCGGATTCCTCTGTATTTGTTTTTGCGAACTCTCTTCACCTTCTCCTTTTCCCCTGCTTCAAATTCTTCTGGCTTCTCACTTATCACTAATCAATATTAATCACAGATTATGATTATACTTGTTGGATGAAATATTAATCGCACATTATGGTTATACTTGTTTGATGAAAGTCTTACATCGGCTAATTTAGGGAATGATCGTATATTTATAATCGAGAAATACTATCTACATTAGTATGAGGTCTTTTGGAGAATCTCAAAGTAAAGCCATGAGCGCTTATGCTTAAAGTGGACAATATCATACCATGTGGAGAGTCGTGTTCATTTAATATGGTATTAGAGTCATACCCTAAATTTAGTGAGTCTCCAAGGCATAGTAAAAAAAGTGACTAAAATATCGAACAAAAGATGTACTTTGTTCGAAGACTCCAAAAGAAAAAAAGAAAATTTTTAAGAAAATAAAAAATTAAGATTCGTCGAAAAAAATTACAGCATAGAACTGCTGAAGATGATGGCCGGATATCATAAACTTTGTTCCTCCACCGTCCGACGTCAAGCCTTCGCCGATCTTCCCGTCTTCTTCCCCTTGCAGATCCGATTTTGCTTTGGAATTCTCGGCGTTCTTGTACTGGAATTATGTCGAAGCGCACATTTGATCTGCTCGCTCATGTTCGTCCTGCTCACGAGCTTGATCTCAATGCCTTGCTCCGCTATTGCTCCGCCAACGTCCCTTCCTTTCCTCCCTCCCCCTCTAGTTTCCAAGTCTCTCAGGTACTTCATCGTCTCTCCTCATATAGTTTTAATTTGATCGGTGTGGTGCATTGCTGTTGATTGATTTTGTGTTTTCCCTTCTAATTTCTGGAGATTAGTTTGGTTATGGCCAATCGAGCCCGACTTATCTTATCGAGGTTACTTCTGGAGCATCTTCGAACCGGTATGTTTTGAGGAAGAAACCTCCGGGGATGTTGCTCCAGTCTGCTCACGCCGTTGAGAGGGAGTTTCAGGTGCTTATCAGTTTCTTATTTGGATAGAAATCTTTAGTTCTTGTTATCTAATGAAGGATAGAAATGAACACAAGCGAGGATGATCAAGAATTCATTCCACTTTCAGTAAGTGATCAATGAACTATCTTAATACATGATTTTCCAAATTGCTGTGGCTATGAGAATTTAAGGTTTTGATTTTTTAATTTCAATTTCTGATGCGATAGTTTCTTCGAGCATTAGGTGATCACACACAGATTCCAGTTCCTAAAGTATTCTGTTTGTGTTCTGATTCGAGCGTAATCGGTACTCCATTTTATGTTATGGAGTGCTTGGATGGATGCATATTTCTAGACCCCAAGTTGGCGGTACGTCTAGTAAGTTTTGAAGTTTTACTAGCTATTGACTTGCTTCTGATGGATTTAATGTCATTGCTTTAGGGAGTTGCTCCTGAAACGAGGAAGGCTATATACTTAGAAGCTGCTAAATGCTTAGCTGCTCTACATTCAGTTGATGTAAATGCTGTCGGCTTGGGAAAATTCGGGCGTCCAGAAAATTACTGTAAGCGACAGGTGTGCCTGAAGTCGTTATTGCTGTTCTTGTGGATTTTGAGTCCTCAAATGTAACGGCCCAAGCACGCTTAACTGCGGAATTCTGATGGGATCGGGTGCGATCATACCAGCATGAATGCACTGGATCCCATCAGAACTCCGCAGTTAAGCGTGCTTGGGCCATTACAAAGGTAATAAATGAAGCATGTATGTAGGTTAGTATAGGGCATTTCATTTTGTATTGTTTTTCGCCTTAATTTTTTTTGTATAAATGGAGTATGCAAGTTTAAGGTTGATTTGATTACAAAGTATCAATAGAGTTAATTCCGCATTAAATGTTCATGATATGTGTACGGTAGCGACTTGTAGAACAATTTAGGTCGATACATCAAAATTCTCTTGCACACCCATACGTTATTTTGTGAGGATGCTTCACAAGAATGGGTTCTGTTTGTTCCAATTTTTTTTTCCTAGATTGAGAGGTGGGCAAAACAGTATATTTCATCAACCAGTGGAGGTAAAGTAGGTGGAAATCCCAAAATGTTTGCACTTATTGATTGGCTACGCCTGCATATTCCTTCAGAAGATTCTTCAGGTGTCACAAATGGCTTAGTTCATGGAGATTTTCGAATAGATAATCTTATATTTCATCCCACTGAGGTTTGCTTGTTCATCCAAAATGATTATTTGTTAATCTTGAAAGATTATTGTTGAAGTTGAGATATAGATATATAGGATACTTGCTCATTGTCTCTTCCTTTGAAAGTGCAGGACCGAGTAATTGGCATTCTTGATTGGGAGCTATCCACTCTGGGAAATCAAATGTGTGATGTTGCTTATGTCTGTCTGGTATGAACCACAAGGTTTTTAAGCAATATAACTTGTAACGTTAGTATGCTATCAAGTACTGAAGCTTGTACTACTTTGCTCTCTTTTTCAGGCTTACATCCTGGCCTTTCATTCTGACCGTCCAAATATAGGACAGGGTTTTAACAATATTGGAACTTCAGAAGGGATTCCTTCTTTAGCAGAATATTTGGCTCATTACTGTGTCATCGGTGTAAGTAGCTATTGTCAACATTATATAATCAAGTGTTTGAGTTTTACGTCAGTCTTGCAAATATTTTTCCTTCTATGAGTTTGTAACCAAATTTGGTTCATACTTGTCGTCCACCATGGATTTGAAAATTCAAGGATTTGATTGAGGTTGTAACTTGGATTGAATTTAAGATATCTTTTAGGTGAATAGACAGCAGGTCCGTTGAAAATGAATGTTCACGGGCACATTGCATGATCTGGCTGAGCTAAGCTGGGATTCATTATTTAAAATGTATGCCACTGATTCTTGAGGCACACTTTTGCTGTAATTTCCTTGTTGCAGGGAAAACCATGGCCCTTTTCTGCTTGGAAGTTTATGTTTCCTTCTCCATTTTCCGAGCTGCTGCAATCTTTGCTGGAATTTATAGTCGATGGATTATGGTATCTTGTCAATCATTGAATTTGTGGGGCACCATGGGCAAAAGGGATGGTTTTGAAGTTCATTTGCAATAATTCACAGTTTTCTTCTGAGAATGCAGGGAAATCATTAGGAGGTGAGAGTGCTCGGATTGCTGGAGAAAAAGCTGATGCTTTTATCGATGCTGCTTGGGAATTTATTGAACAAAAATCTGTGCTTCCTGAAAATCCTCCATTTGGTAGTTCTATGGCTTAAGAAAGCTTTTGGCTTCTAGTAGAACATAACCAAGGCTATTTCATAAGGTGCTTTTCCCTTTCAACAGCTTCAGACTCGATTGTACAAGTTGACTCACAAGATACTAGGAAGGAGAATGAAGGATGGACCATTCCAAAGATGAAGGAAAGTTTGTCCCCAGTAAAAAGGTCATGGAGTTGAGAAACAAGTTGATTAAGTTCATGGAAGATCATATATACCCTATGGAAAATGAATTTTACAAACTTGCTCAATCTTCCTCACGTTGGACCATTCACCCAGAGGAAGAGAAACTGAAGGAGATGGCTAAGAAAGAAGGCTTGTGGAACTTGTGGATACCTGTTTGTATTTTGGCTCCTCTCATTTGATCATATATGCGCTCATATTGTTCTTTTTAATACTGGTATAAGAAATAAGATGTTTTGTGCAGTTTGATAGTGCTGCAAGGGCAAGGAAACTGCCTTTCGATGGAAGTAGTCACATCCTTTCTGCTGGTGCAGACAACCTTCTTCTTGGTGCTGGCCTCTCCAATCTTGAATATGGATATCTATGTGAGATAATGGGTCGGTCTATTTGGGCTCCTCAGGTGTTTAACTGTGGTGCACCCGACACTGGAAATATGGAGGTAAGATTAGATTTTATAGCCTGGATTCTGCCTGCTAGGCTGCCGGCTTTGTAGATTGCCTAAATTCTCACCACTGCTGTACTGGATTCTGGCTCTACTCTAATAAATTGAATAGACCAATGAATGAATTAGATCTGTATGCAATTTTCTTACGATTATACTCTTTGAATATCTTCTGGGCTGTAGGTGGAGTAATATATGGTTATAAATGCGTTGTATCATCGAGGCCAATGGTATGGTCAAATTTTGACAGAAAATTATGATGCAATTTAAGCATCCATTTTTGGAGCTAGTATTTATCATTTTGTCCTTTCATCAGGTATTGTTGCGGTATGGCAACAAGCAACAACTACATGAATGGCTTATTCCTTTACTTGAAGGAAAGATACGGTCGGGATTTGCAATGACTGAACCACAAGTTGCATCCTCTGATGCAACAACTATTGAATGTTCAATTAAAAGGTAACGATGTATCGTTTATTTATAGAAAAGATCTCTCCTAATTAGTTTATTAGCTTATGGAAAAAGAAAAAAGAAAAAATACTTCCACTTATTGGATTACATTATTTTTCATTCATATTTCTGTAATGATTTCTAGAATGCAAATTGAATTTTTTAGAAATATGAAAGATGTTAAAGTGGACATGCATCATGTAGTTTGTTATTGGTATAATTACACTTCAACTGTTAACTTGCATGCAGGGATGGATACTCCTTTGTCATCAATGGAAGAAAATGGTGGACAAGTGGAGCCATGGATCCGAGGTGCAAAATCCTTATAGTTATGGTTAGTTCTACTATTTATAAGAATTGTTTATTCATCTTTTTTTTTTTTAAGATTAAGTTATATTAGTATCGATGCAACGAGGGGTTCTCCATTATTTGCAGGGGAAAACAGATGCTACTGCTGCTATGCATAAGCAACAGTCCATGATCTTAGTTGACATCCAGACTCCAGGTGTAATAGTTAAAAGACCCCTCACAGTATTTGGCTTTGATGACGCACCTCATGGGCATGCTGAGATAATATTTGACAATGTGCGTGTTCCTGCAACAAATATTATACTCGGAGAGGGTCGTGGATTTGAAATTGCCCAGGTAAATTTCATTCAGATTCTTTATGTTAGCTTGCAAATGAATGGTGTCTACTTTGAGTATTATTTCCCTAGAAAATTGACTGACGAAGCAGTTTAGCTTTCAGTAAAATGGAGTTATATTGACACTAGATGTCTGAATTTGTATGAACTTCTCCTCTTGAAGAAAAAAAAAATTGTATAAACTTCCAATTCCTTGACAAGTTCGTTAACCGAGTTAAAACCAGAACCAGATTTTTTTTTCTTTAGTATTGTGGAATTAGAATGGCGAATGATTGCCTACCTTACAAGCGTTGATGAAGTTTCACATGCACTTATGGTTGTTTCCTTGTAATGGCCTAAGCCCACCGCTAGTAAATATTGTCCTCTTTGGACTTTCCCTTCCGGAGTTCCCCCTCAAAGTTTTAAACGCGTCTGCTAGAGAGAGGTTTTCACACCCTTATAAAAAATGAAGAATGTTTTGGTCTCCTCCCCAACCGATATAGGATCTCACAATCCACCCCCCTTCGGGGAATAGCATCTTCACTAGCATTCGTTTCCTTCTCCAATTGGTATGGGACCCCCAATCCACCCCCTTCGGGGCCCAGCTTCCTCGTGAGATCCCACATCAGTTGGGGAGGAGAACGAAACATTTTTTATAAGGGTGTGGAAACCTCTCCCTGGCAAAAACGTTTTAAAATTTTTAGGGAAAGCTCGGAAGGGTAAGTCCAAAGAGGTATTTGATAGGGGTGGGCTTGGGCCGTTACACCTACATTTACACTATATTCCTACAAGTGTTCTGACGTCCTTGGAGCTGCTTGCTTATCGCAACTGTGGTTGAGTTTCCTTTGGTTCTGTATTTCATTCCAGGTGGAGGCTGCACCATTGCATGCGATTGGTAGGAGCTGCAGAACTAGGTATGCGGATGGCAGTTCAGAGGGCTCTTAGTAGAAGAGTGTTTGGAAGGTTGATCGCTTGTTCCTTCCTTTCAAACATTGCCAAGGTATTTGGATACAGTAGCCACATGATTGCCCCCCAAAATCTATAACAATGATTGAGAGAATGACTATGTTTGTGTCAGTGTCGCGTGGAACTTGAGAGAACGAGATTGCTGGTCTTGGAAGCAGCTGATCGGTTAGATCGGCTAGGAAACAAGAAAGCACGTGGGACAATCGCAATGGCCAAGGTAAACTTTCTTACATCTAAACGAAGTTATTTAAGTTCATGATCTTTCATAAATATTTTAAAACTATCTTTAGAGTAGAAGAATCACGTTGAACAAAAATTCAACTTATCTAATTGTCGTTCTTTAGACTTACAAACATCTTAGTTACCACCATATCTTGAGTTTTTGTTCAACGGTTTAACAGATTTCTAAACTAAAGCTAGTTTTGAAATGTTTATGAAATGTGAACACAAAAAAGTTGATGGTTATTTTTTATAATTGCCTTTGAAGTTTTCAAAACCTATCTCTTCCCTTCTCCTTTCTCGTGTTTTTTTTGCCCACGTCTCCATTAATATCTTGGTGAAACATGGCACAGGTTGCAGCTCCCAATATGGCATTGCAGATTCTGGACATGGCAATGCAAGTTCATGGTGCAGGTGGCTTATCTTCTGACACTGTTCTTGCTCATCTCTGGGCTGCTGCAAGAACCTTGAGAATAGCAGATGGCCCTGATGAAGTTCATTTAGGAACCATCGCCAAGTTGGAGCTTAGGAGAGCAAAGCTTTGAAAATTGAAAGGAAATCTCTCTCGAACCGAATGGGATATTAGGAACTGATCAAATCGGTCATCGTCTCAACATTTCTAAAGAAATTGATATCTTGACATTTTTATCTGACCATCAAAATCTTACTCAAAAACTTATTGTTATTTTTGTTATATCAAATATTAAAATTAACTTTGTTTATCACTCTACATTTTTTAGAAGCAAAAGCATCAATTTTTTTTAATTCGATCATATGGGTAGGGGTTTGAATCTCTTGACCACATGATCTTAAGCTCAACTTAGTTTTATATTATTGACAACTTCTTAACTAAACAGAATAGCTCTCAATTGACACGATCCTTGAGTAGTTTATGTAGTTTATAGGACAAATTAGAGAAAAAATTGTAGTTTTCTTTTTCACAAAGGTTAAAGGTCCCATTATCAATCCTAAACATTGTATAGCGAGGAAAAGTCAGCGTTAATCAATCATTTTGAATAATCTAGTTTACTCAAACGAGCAATTATGAGCATCAATGTTAAGAGTAATCACGATAATTTTGATTTTTTTTTTCATAGAATTAAGATGAAAACGGAGGAGAATAATTTTCAATGTAATAGAAAATAATAAAATAGATCTTTAATATAATTTATTCATCCCTTCATAGATTTATTTAGTAATTATTTGTATTTTTACATTAATTAAAAAAACAAAACAGATCACAAATTTTTATATTAATCTTATATGAGCTAACTAACTAGCTAACTAACTGAATAACAAATAATTACTCAGAATAAGAAAAAAAACTTAATTTAAATGTTTAGCATAATCAACGAAGATTTTGAACACAAAATTCCCAAAAATTAACTAAATTTAATTCATAACCAAACGAAGATTTTGAACACAAAATTCCCAAAAATTAACTAAATTTAATTCATAACCAAACGAAGATTTTGAACACAAAATTCCCAAAAATTAACTAAATTTAATTCAGAACCAAACGAAGATTTTGAACACAAAATTCCCAAAAATTAACTAAATTTAATCTCAACTTTAGAAAGAATCAGAACCAAGTTAAATTTAGATAGGAAAAATCATAATTTTATTTAAAAAAAAAAAAAAAAAATTATTGGTTGAAAATACTCCAACTCCAACAATATTTACTTTAATTTTAGAACTCTGTTAAAATTTTGTCATATAAAAACAGGTCATTTGTTGAACAGAAGAAATCAAGGCAGCAACTTCCCATCTTCTATTAGCCAACAAAACAAAACAAAACAAAAGAAAAAAGAAAGGAAAAAAATAGGTTGAGAATTTGTAGCGAAGAAAGATGGCGTATGATGGCGGTGGGTGCAAGATCAATAAGGCTGCTGCCCTGGTTGGGTTGTTATCTATGCTTCTAGTTGCCATGGTTAATGGTGTGAATGGCGCAGGAGAGCAGTCTGGGAACTCTGACGCCATTAAGACTCTATGTGAGCCCACTACTTACCGTGAAACTTGTGAAGAAGCCCTGGTGAAGTCCAATGTTGACTCAAAGGACCCACGTGAGTTGGTGAAGGCAGGCTTCCATTTTGCTATTGAGCAGCTCAAAGCCGCCATTGCAAATTCCCCCACTTTGAAACAAGCGGCCACCGACCCCATGGCGAAGGAAGCAGTTGATGCTTGCGACGAGCTCATGGATTATGCAATTGATGATCTTCTAACTACGTTTGATAAAATCACCGATAGCTTTAGTATACACAGAATGAATAATTATCTAGGAAACCTTAGGATTTGGTTGAGCGGTGCATTGACATATCAAGAGACTTGTTTAGATGGTTTCGAGAACGTTACTGGCGATACTGGTGAAAAGATGAAGAATTTGTTGAAGACGTCAAGAGAAATGACCGCTAATGGTCTTGTGATGGTGGGTGAGGTTACATCCCTTGTGAACTCTTTGTGGCAGAAGCTGGGACTCCCACAAACGGGGCGACAACTTGGAACACATGAATCCAATGAAGAAGATGGAGAGGAAGAGCCATCTTGGGTCAACGACAGGCGAGGGCTACTCGAAGCCACTGGAGCTAACATCAAGGCGGATGTGGTGGTGGCTAAAGATGGGAGCGGAAAGTACAAGACAATAACCGAAGCCCTTCAAGAGGTCCCAAAGAAGAGCAATACAACCTTTGTGATTTATGTCAAGGAAGGAGTTTATGAAGAGCAAGTGCTGGTCGACAAATCCATGACGTATGTCATGGTGATTGGAGATGGCCCGACTAAGACCAAGATCACAGGTAGCAAGAATGTCGTTGATGGAACAACCACATTCAAAAGTGCTACCTTTGGTAAGTTACCATCTAGTTTGTAATTGTAGTCATGCGAATTCAACAACTGAATTTAACATAACACGTTTCATATTCTTAACAGCGGCGGTCGGAACCAACTTCATCGGAAAAGACTTGTGGTTCGAGAACACAGCTGGGCTTTACAAAGGTCAGGCCGTGGCACTTAGAGTTAATTCCGACATGTCAATCTTCTACAATTGTAGAATGGACGGCTATCAAGATACTTTCTACCCCCATGCTCATCGTCAATTCTACCGAGATTGCACAATCACCGGTACCGTTGATTTCATCTTTGGCAATGCTGCTGTCGTGTTACAGAACTGTAACATCTTGGTGAGGAAGCCAAAGCCGAATCAGAGCTGCCTTGTCACTGCCCAAGGTCGAAAGGAGAAGAAAGAGCCCACTGGTATCGTCCTCC
This sequence comes from Cucurbita ficifolia, assembly GCA_033971965.1. NCBI lineage: Eukaryota > Viridiplantae > Streptophyta > Magnoliopsida > Cucurbitales > Cucurbitaceae > Cucurbita > Cucurbita ficifolia. The sequence continues at coordinate 9,851,534 of CM066967.1, read as the reverse complement.
AAAATTGCACCATCTCTTCCGAACCTGACTACTACCCCGTCCGCCATACCAGTAAGTCCTACCTTGGCCGCCCATGGAAGCAATATTCAAGAACCATCATCATGCAATGCCAAATCGACGACTTGATCCAGCCTGAAGGGTGGCTTCCATGGAATGATGATTTTGCTCTCAAGACTTTGTTTTACGCCGAGTTCGATAATAGAGGACCTGGTGCAGCAAAAGAAAATAGAGTTAAGTGGAAGGGAATTAAAGAGATCACAGAAAAACACGCCATCAATTTCACCCCTGCTGTGTTTATTCATGGTAATTCTTGGATCAAGAACACCGGAATACCGTACACTGGTGGCATGATGACAATCTAAAACCAAGAGAGTAGAGCTCCTAGAATTCATGAGTCGAAGCTTTTCGACATTTTTGTTTAAATATATTAAACTCTCGATTTTGAGATTTTGAATAAAAAGATTATTTCTATATAATTATAGTCATGCGAAAATAATACTTAACAAATCTATTATTTTTTTTTTAAATGAATTTTCAAATTTTAAAAAAAATCACTTTAAACCCTAAAAATACAAACTCTATTATCTTAAAATATTAATAACAACAATAATTCTGACACAAGATTATAATTATATTTTTATAATTTATAAAAATATTAATAGTATAATTTACGATATTTATGTGACTAATAAAAATACAAAAGTTTTTATGATAAAATAATATTAAACATTAAATTATAATTTTTTTCTCTACAAATAATTAAATTATTAAAAATAAAGTTCATAAATTAAATTATTGAGTCGAATTAAGGCAATATAAAGAATCTAAAATAAAAAATAATCTTTTTATTCAAAATCTAAAAATGAAGGACAGATTAATATTTGTAAACAAAAATTTCAGCTCATCAATTCCTTTAGTTTTTAGATTGTCATCAGGCCACCACTATACGGAATTCCAGTCTGTTTGACCCAGCGATTGCCACCGATAAACAACCCAGGGGCGAACTTAAGGGCATGGTCCGCTGTGATTTGTTTAATTCCCCTCCACGTCACTCGATTTTGTGTTGCTGCACCAGGTCCTCTATTATCAAACTCGGCGTAAAACAAAGTCTTGAGAGCAAAAGTGCCCTCCCATGCAAGCCACCCTTCAGGCTGGATCAAGTCGTCGATTTGGCATTGCATGATGATGGTTCTTGAATATTGCTTCCATGGGCGGCCAAGGTAGGACTTCATGGTATGGCGGACGGGGTAGTAGTCAGGGTCGGAAGAGATTTCGCAGTTTTGGAGGACAATACCGGTGGGTTCTTTCCTCTGGGTTCGGCCTTGGGCGGTGACAAGGCATGTTTGACCCTTCATTGGCTTCCTCACGAAGATCTTACAGTTCTGTAACACGACAGCAGCATTGCCAAAGATGAAATCAACGGTACCGGTGATGGTACAATCTCGGAAGAATTGACGGTGAGCGTGGGTGTAGAGAGTATCTTGATAGCCGTCCATTCGACAATTGTAGAAGATTGACATGTCAGATTGAACTCGGAGTGCCACAGCCTGGTGTTTCGATGGCCCAGCTGAGTTCTCGAACCACAAGTCTTTTCCGATGAAGTTGGTTCCGATCGCCGCTATTAAGAATATGAAATCATGTTAAATTCACTTTTTGAATTCGTATGAATATGATTATAAACTAGATGGTAACTTACCAAATGTAGCACTTTTGAATGTGGGTGTTCCATCAATGACATTCTTGCTAGCTGTGATCTTGGTCTTAGTCGGGCCATCTCCAATCATCATGACATACGTCATGGATTTGTTGACCACCACTTGCTCTTCATAAACTCCTTCCTTCACATAAATCACAAAGGTTGTATTGCTCTTCTTTGGGACCTCTTGAAGGGCTTCAGTTATTGTCTTGTACTTTCCGCTTCCGTCTTTAGCCACCACCACATCCGCCTTGATGTTAGCTCCAGTGGCTTCGAGTAGCCCTCGCCTGTCATTGACCCAAGATGGCTCTTCGTCCTGGAATTCTTCATTGGATTCATCTGCTCGGAGTTGTCGCCCCTTTGAAAGTCCTAGGGCCTGCCACAAGGAGCTCACAAGGGATGTAACCTCACCCACCATCACAAGCCCATTGGCGGTCATTTCTCTCGACGTCTTCAACAAACTCTTCATCTTCTCACCAGTATCGCCAGTAACATTCTCGAAACCATCCAAACAAGTTTCTTGATATGTCAATGCACCGCTCAACCAAATCCTAAGGTTCCCAAGATAATTATTTATTCTGTGTAAACTAAAACTATCAGTGATTTTATCAAACGTAACTAAAAGATCATCAACTGCATAATCCATTAGCTCGTCGCAAGCATCAACTGCTTTTTGTGCCATGGGGTCGGTGGCGGCTGCTCTCACAGTGGGGGAATTTTGCATAGCCACTTTAAGCTGCTCAATAGCAAAATGGAAGCCTGCCTTGATTAACTCACGTGGGTCCTTTGAGTCAACATTGGACTTCACCAGGGCTTCTTCACAAGTTTCACGGTAAGTAGTCGGCTCACATAGAGTCTTAATGGCATTAGAGGACCCAGAGCCCTCTCCTGCGCCACTGACACCATTACCATTAATCACAGCAACCAAAAACAGAGACAACAAGCCAACCAGGGCAGCCTTATTGTTGTTGCATCCACCGCCATCATACGCCATGTTTCTTCGCTACAAATCTCAAGCTGTTTTTTTCCTTTTTTTTTTTTGTTTTGTTTTGTTTTGTTGGCTAATAAAAGATAGGAAGTTGCTGCCTTGATTTCTTCTGTTCAACAAATGACCTGTTTTTATATGCGAAAATTTTAACAGATTTCCTAAATTAGTTAATATAGTTTTAGTTAATATAGTTTGAGTTGTGCATCCGGAACCAATAGCGGCTGACTTTTTCTCATCTAAGTTAGTTAGCTCAGTTAAGATTAATATAAAACAAAAATTATTATTATTATTTTGCTAAATTGGATAAGAATTAACTATAATAAAAATACATTTTAAGATTTATTTTAAAATACAAGAACTAAATTCATATATTTAAGTGTAAATGAAATTTAAAATAAATTAAATATATCAATTTAAATGTATAAAATTATTGCAAAACAACTTCAATCACTAAATACTTCAATAATAGTATGATATTGTCTACTCTGAGCATAAGCTCTCGCGGTTTTACTTTGGGTTCCATCAAAAGGCCTCATTCCAATAGAGGGAGTATTCTTGATTATAAACTCATGATCTTCCACTAAATTAATCAATATGGTATTCACTCCCAATAATCCTCCTAAATCGATTTATGGTTTTAGAACAAAATCATATTTATTATTTTTTTTATTTTAAAAAATGAGAGGGATATTCGGTTATAAATTTTTTTCTTTTTACTTTTATAAAGATTACTATGTAAATTTAAAATACTTATATTATATATATTAAAAATATCTTATACGTAAAAAGAATAATAATATCTATGTATGAAAAAAGAGAGGGGAAAATGATATTTTTATTTGGAAATTTTTATATATAATTTCAAGAATATCTTAAAAAACGAAACACATATTATTTTAAAATTTGAAATAAAAAATGAAAAACTCAAAATATCTCATCTAGTCTCTACCTTACGCATGGTTGAAGTAAAAGAATAGGTTAAAAAAATTTATTATTTGTAATTTTATTGAAATATTTAATTACTCAACTTTTGTGATAATTTTATATTTGACATATTTAATTTATCAACTTTATTGTATAACAATAATTTAATATTTGTAGTTTGAAATTTGTTATAATTTAATGTTTATCGTAATAAAAAATTAATAAATTTATTTTATTATTTGATAAAGTGTTATATTAGTTTAACTCTCGTATTTGTTAATTAAAAATAAAAGAAATAGAGAAAATAGTTCTTAATAATTAATTTATTTTTATTAATATGGTTGATTTTTCTCTATTTTTGTTTATTTATCTTGAAAGAATTATATGATAATCTTATTTAATTTATTGTAATACCAATTTTGGTTAATATATTTAATTTCATTTTAATCCATTGTTTGTTGTATTTTTCATAAATCTTAAAATTTCGTTAATTTCTCCGAAAAAAAGTTAAATCTCTATTAATATCTTTTCTATAAATTATGAAAATACAATCATATTAGGCATCTTTAACTTAATTTATATCATTTTTTATATCAATTACATCTGAGTTAATTAACTTCTACTAAATAACTAATAATTACTCAGAAGAAAAATAACTTAATTTAATTATTTAGCATAACCACGGAAGATTTTTAACACAAATTTTTAACACAAAATTTGCCAAAAAAAAAATTAATTAAATTTCATCTTAATTTTAGAAATAATCAGTTTTTTTCACCTAAATTAAGGAAAAATCATAATTTTATTTAAGAAAAAAAGTAAAAATTACTGGTCCATAATATTCCAATAAAAACAATATTAACTTTAATTTGGGAATTCTGTTAAAATCTTTGCATATAAAAACAGTCCATTTGTTGACAAAAGAAAACAAGCAGCAACTTCCTATTTTCAAATAGCAAGTAAAACAAAAAGAAATTAATAAAGAAAAAAACCAGCTTGAAAATTTGTAGCGAAGAAAGATGGCATATGATGGCGGTGGATGCAAGATCAATAAGGCTGCTGCCCTGGTTGGGTTGTTCTCTCTGTTTCTAGTTGCCATGGTTAATGGTGTGAATGGCGCGGAAGAGCAGTCTGGGAACTCTAACGCTATTAAGACTCTCTGTGAACCCACTGATTATCGCCAGACTTGCGAGGAAGCCTTGGTTAAGTCCAACACTGACTCACAAGACCCACGTGAGCTAATCAAGGCTGGCTTCCATTACGTAGTTGAGCAGATCAAATCCGCCATTACAAATTCCAAAACCCTCAAGGAAACTGCCAGTGATCCCATGGCCAAGAAGGCGCTTGACGATTGCAGCGAACTCATGGATTACGCCGTTGATGATCTTCTATTATCCTTTGATAAAATCGCTGAGACTTTTGATTTCAGTAAAAATGGATGATTACATTGAGGATCTTAGGATTTGGTTGAGTGGTGCATTGACGTATCAAGTAACTTGCTTGGATGGTTTTGACAATGTTACTGGGGATACCGGTGAAAAGATGAAGCACTTGTTGAAGTTGTCACAAGAAATGACTGCCAATGCGCTTGAGATGGTGGGTGAAGTTAAATCTGTTGTGAGCTCTTTATGGGAAGGGTTGGGGTTGCCACCGTTCGGGCGAGAACTGCGAACAAAGGGAATCCAATGAAGAGAAGGAAGAGCCATCTTGGGTCAATGACAGACGAGGGCTACTCCAAGCCACCGGAGCGAAGATCAAGGCGGATGTGGTGGTGGCTAAAGACGGAAGTGGAAAGTACAAGACAATAACGCAAGCCCTTCAAGATGTCCCGAAAAAGAGCAATAAAACCTTTGTCATTTATGTCAAGGAAGGAGTTTATGAAGAGCAAGTAATGGTCGACAAAAAAAATGACTTATGTCATGATGATTGGAGATGGCCCGACTAAGACTAAGATCACTGCCGGCAAGAATTTCAAAGATGGAACACCAACATTCCAAACTGCTACCTTTTTTTGTAAGTTACCATCTAGTTTATAATCATATTCATGCAAATTCAACGAGTGAATTTAACATGATTTCATATTCTTAACAGCGGCGATCGGAACCAACTTCATCGGAAAAGACTTGTGGTTTGAGAACTCAGCTGGGGCTATAAAGCACCAAGCTGTTGCACTCCGAGTTCAATCTGACATGTCGATCTTCTACAATTGTCGAATGGACGGCTATCAAGATACTCTCTACACCCCCACGCTCACCGTCAGTTCTATCGAGACTGCACCATCACTGGCACCATCGACTTCATTTTTGGCAACGCCGCCGTCGTGTTCCAAAACTGTAAGATCTTCGTGAGGAAGCCAATGGATAATCAAAAATGCATTGTCACAGCCCAAGGCCGAACCCAAAAGAAAGAGCCCACTGCTATTATCCTCCAAGACTGCGTCATCTCTTCCGACCCCGACTACTTCCCTGTCCGCCATATCAACAAGGCCTATCTTGGTCGTCCATGGAAGGCATATTCAAGAACTATCATCATGGAATCTCAAATTGACGACTTGATCCAGCCTGAAGGGTGGCTTCCATGGATGGGAAATTTTGCTCTCAACACTCTATTTTACTCCGAGTTCAATAATAGGGGACCTGGTGCATCAACCAAAAATCGAGTCAAGTGGAAGGGGATTAAACAAATGACACCGAAACATGCCCTTGATTTTACTCCTGCGTTGTTTATTCGTGGTAATCCTTGGATCAAGCCCACCGGAGTTCCATATACTTCTGGCATGATGAAAGCCTAGTCTAAAACTCTAAAACAAAGAGAGGAAGAGAGTTGTTTCTCCATTTATATTTAGAAAGATTGAGCAATGAATTTTGAATAAAAAGCTTTTTCCCTCTGATTTAAGAGGTTTCTCAACATTTTTGTTTTGATCCGTTCTCTTTCTATATGACTTTGTGTCCAAGCTTTTAGATAATAGAAATTATTAGTTGTATTTTTAGAGCCCTTAATTCATTAACGAAAAAGCAAAAAATAGACCTACATCTAAGTTCTATAGCTTTGGGTCCGCTATCCCGATCATGATTTTCCTACCTCCAAAGAAAAATATGTGGCTTAATTTTTTAAATAAATTTTTGAAAATTCTGAATTAGAAAAAGTTAGATGGTGTCTAATTATAGTTCTTTTAGACCTAATTCAGACCAACATCTTAGTGAATGTCATGTTTTAAGTTATTATTATATCAATTTACATATTTAATTTCATAAACTTTATTGTATAATGATTTAATATTTGTAGTTTAAAATATGTTATTATTAAAATTTGAATTTCTATAAAATCAATTTAGACCTTCTTTTTTAAAATATAATTTGGCATTTATAATTTAAAAAGATATAATTTGACATTTATAATTGCTATAATCAAATAGCCAGTAACTAGCCACTACTATTAGTTTTTCTTTTTCTTTTTTTTAAATTAAGTGATTTTTTTTTCATTCTCTCGTTATCCTCTATTTTTTCGATGGTATGATCGAGTGTGTTGCGATGGCCGATACCCCCAAAACTCAAGATGGCATCAAGACATATGAGCCATGTCGATAGAGATCGAGATGACAAGAGGAGACGCGATGGTGCATTGAGAGACCTTGTCCCTGAGCATAGGCAAGGTCGAGCCTAATGATGTAGTCTATAGAATTATATGATAATTTTTTTAACTACTTTAGCACCATAATAACTACAAAATCACTAATTAAATTTTTAGCTTAATTAAAGAAACACATCACCAATTTTTCATCTCAATTAATTTTTATATTAATTTCATCTGAGTTAATTAACTTCTACTAAAAACTAATAAACTTAATTTAATTAATTAGCATAATCACCGATGATTTTGAACACAAAATTTTCCACTTAATTTTTTGAAAGAATAAATACCCAGCTAAATTTAGATAAGGAACGGTCAACATTTATTTAAAGAAAAATTAAAAAGCGGATTACTGGTCGAGAATGGTTCAAACATTTTCACATATAAAAACATGCCATTGCTTGAACAGAAGAAATCAAACCAGTCCTGCAAGAACAAAACAAAAGAGCTTGAAAATTTGTGGCGAAGAAACATGGCTTGCAACAACAACAAGAAGACTGCTCTGGTTGGCTTGTTATCTCTGGGTCCTAGTTGCCATGGTTAACGGTGTGAGTGGCTCTGAAGAGGAGTCTACCTCCCAGAAAGAGATTAAGACTCTGTGTGAACCCACTGATTACCGTGAAACTTGCGAACAAGCCTTGGTGAATTCGCATACCCACTCACAAGACCCACGTGAGTTAATGAAGGCAGGATTCCATGCTGCCATTGAGCATCTCAAATCGGTCATTGGAAATTCCAACACTTTGAAAGAAGCTGCCAGTGACCCCCTGGCCAAGAAGGCACTTGATGATTGCAACGAGCTCATGGATTATGCCATCGATGATCTTTTATTATCGTTTGATAAAATCACCGATACTTTTGATTACAATAAACTGGATGATTATACTGAGAATCTTAAGATTTGGTTGAGTGGTGCATTGACGTATCAAGAAACTTTGTTTGGACGGGGGTTTGAGAATGTTACTGGTGATACTGGTGACAAGATGACGAATTTGTTGAAGATATCGAAAGAAATGACCGCCAATGGGATTGGGATGGTGGGTGAGCTTACATCCATTGTCAGCTCTCTCTGGGAAGGCTTGGGGCTGCCATCGATTAGGGCTAGGGGCGAACGCTCGAAGAAGAGGAAGAGCCATCTTGGGTCAGTGACAGACGGGGGCTACTCCAATCTACTGGGGCCAACATCAAGGCGGATGTGGTTGTGGCTAAAGATGGAAGTGGAAAGTATAAGACAATAAACCGAAAGCCCTTCAAGAGGTCCCAAAGAAGAGCAATAAAACCTTTGTCATTTATATCAAGGAAGGAGTTTATGAAGAGCAAGTAATGGTCGACAAAAAAATGACTTATGTCATGATGATTGGAGATGGCCCGACTAAGACCAAGATCACTGCTAGCGAGAACTTCGTTGATGGAACATCCACATTCAAAACTGCTACTGTTTGTAAGTTACCATCCAATTTATAATCATGTTCTTACAATCTCAACAATTGACTTTAACATGATTTCACATTCTTTATAGCTGTGATCGGGACCAACTTCATTGGCAAAGATTTTGGGGTTCGAGAATGCGGCCGGGGCGGCGAAGCACCAAGCCGTGGCACTTCGAGTTCAATCTGACATGTCGATCTTCTACAACTGTCAAATGGACGGCTATCAAGATACCCTCTACACTCATGCCCACCGTCAGTTCTATCGAGACTGCACCATCACTGGTACCATCGACTTTCATCTTTGGCAATGCTGCCGTCGTGTCGTGTTCCAAAATTGTAAGATCTTCGTGAGGAAACCAATGGACAATCAGAAATGCATTGTCACTGCCCAAGGTCGAACCCAAAAGAAAGAGCCTACTGGTATCGTCCTCCAGAACTGCGTCATCTCTTCCGACCCTGACTACTTCCCCGTCCGCCATACCAACAAGGCCTACCTTGGCCGACCATGGAAGCAAATATTCAAGAACCATTATCATGCAATCTCAAATCGACGACTTGATCCAGCCCGAAGGATGGCTTCCATGGATGGGCAATTTTGCTCTCAATACTCTATTTTTACTCAGAATTCGAAAATAGAGGACCAGGTGCGGCAACCCAAAATCGGGTCAAGTGGAGGGGAGTTAAACAGATCACAGCGAAGCACGCCCTTGATTTCACACCTGGATTGTTTATTCGTGGTAATCCTTGGATCAAGCACACTGGAGTACCGTACAGTGCGGGCATGGTCGCAGTATAAATCAAGTGTTAATTCATTAAATAATAGGTATTAAATTAAAAATAAAATAAGGTTTAAATATATATTTAATAAGAATGTATTCATTTTTGAACGGTTTGAAAGTATTATTGTTAGAATGAGATATTTTGAGTTTTTTCATTTCCATTCTCTTTTTTTTTTCTTTTGTTAAGTAATATGGCTTCATTTTTGTAATGTATTCTTGAAATTATATAAAAAAAATTCGAAATAAAAAAACACATTATTTTTAATAATCCATGTGGCCGACTATTCTTTTTACACTTGAGTGATAATAATAATAATATATATATAGATTAAATTTTTATATTTTATTTTAAAAATATGTTTTAACTTTGATTAATATATTTTAGTTTTAGATATAAAGAGTTAATAATTTAGTTTTAAAAATTTCATTAATAAGATTCTTTTAATTTTTTAAAAATTTTAAAAATACATTTTATAAAATTTCACAACAACTTTATAAAAAAAATTAGATAGATGAAAATTGTTTATCAACCTAGATAATATTTAATATTTTAATGTAAGAGTCAATGGAGTTAGGCAGACCAAGTGGGCCTGAAGGAGTCTGATGCTTCTTCTATTCTTTTATTTTTTTCCTTGGCGTAGCTGGGCCATCCTGGACTTGAACTAGAGACCTCGCCCGTGAAGTAAATCATCGCACCTACGGTCCAACCAATTGGGAGAGAATCAATAGATTCCTTTTCGGAGCGATTCATCCTTCTCGAATGCAGCATACAACTCTCCGTTGTACTGCGCTCTCCAAGTGTGCTTGTTCCCCCTTCTTCCTTACCATGGCAAGTCTTTGTGAAATAACTCTTATAAGAAGAAAAAAGAAGGTGTTAAGAAACCCTCTCCTGGCCCAACCCTAGACACTCTAAGGTCTCGGCCATTCGCTTTCGAGAAGGGAGGGATTAAGAAAAAATCCTATTTGATTGGAGCTTTCTCCATACCTCCGGGAAAAGCATGAAAAAAAAGGCTCGAATGGTACGATCCCTCCGTCACCCCATAATGAAAGGGGCGATCTCGTAGTTCTTGGTCTGTGAAGATACGTTGTTAGGTGCTCCGTTTTATTTTCCCATTGAGGCCGAACCTAAACCTGTGCTCGAGAGATAGTGTCCATATACTGATAAGGGATGTATGGATTCTCGAGAAGAGAGGAGCCGAGGTGGTCCGCCCGGATCCCACGAGTGAATAGAAAGTTGGATAACTTTAATCTAGTCATATATAACCCACTTTTCTCTTCGACCTCAAATTGACTCGACCACGGTATTTAGGTAGTTGGAAATTTTGTATATTTAAATGGACCTATTTGATTTATTAATTCTATTAGGTAATGATTTAATATGGTAAAAAATATAATTTATTTTTTTATAATTAGAATGGATGATTTTTCATTTTCTCATATTAACGAAATGTCTAAATAAAATGAAGAGACAAAAAAACTAAAAATCACAAGGAAATGTCTAAATACAATTAATTTATTGTAATACTAATTTTGATGAACTTATTTAAATAAATTTAATATCATTTTAGTCCTTATAATTTATTAGATTAGTTAATAATTAGGGTTGATTTCTCTAGAAACAAAAGTCTTTATTAATATTTTTTCCATAAATTATGAAAATATGGTCATATTCCATCTCTTTGTTGCATAAAAATTATTGTTATTAGTTCATTTAAATAAAAATTAACGTCAAATTAATAATAGAATCGGATTCTATGAATTATTTAAAAATTGAACATTTGAAGCATAATAATTATAAGTTGTATTTTTAGTTTAATTAAAGAACAAATCACCCATTTTTCAACTCAATCAATTTTTATATTAATTTCATATGAGTTAATTAAACTTCTACCAAATAACTAATAATTACACAGAAGAAGAAAGAAAACTTAATTTAATTGTTTAGTACAATCAACGAAGATTTTGTACACAAAATTCCCAAAAATTAACTAAATTTCATCTTAATTTTAGAAATAATCGCTAAATTTAGGTACAAAAAAATTATAATTTTATTTAAGAAAAAAAAAGTAAAAATTACTGGTCCATAATGCTCCAACTCTAACGATATTACCATTAATTTGGGAATTCTGTTGAAATCTTTGCATATAAAAAGAGACCATTTTGTTGAACATAAGAAATCAAGTCAGTACTTCCCATTTTCAATTACCAAAACGAAACCAAAAAAAAAATAAAAATAATAAAACAGCTTGAAAATTTGTAGCGAAGAAAGATGGCATATGATAGCGGTGGGTGCAAGATCAATAAGGCTGCTGTCCTGGTTGGGTTGTTATCTCTATTTCTAGTTGCGATGGTTAGTGGTGTGAATGGCGCGGAAGAGCAGTCTGGGAACTCTAACGCTATTAAGACTCTCTGTGAACCCACTGATTATCGCCAGACTTGCGAGGAAGCCTTGGTTAAGTCCAACACTGACTCACAAGACCCACGTGAGCTAATCAAGGCTGGCTTCCATTACGTAGTTGAGCAGATCAAATCCGCCATTACAAATTCCAAAACCCTCAAGGAAACTGCCAGTGATCCCATGGCCAAGAAGGCGCTTGACGATTGCAGCGAACTCATGGATTACGCCATTGATGATCTTCTATTATCCTTTGATAAAATCGCTGAGACTTTTGATTTCAATAAAATTGGATGATTACATTGAGGATCTTAGGATTTGGTTGAGTGGTGCATTGACGTATCAAATAACTTGCTTAGACGGGTTTGAGAATGTTACTGGTGATACCGGTGAATTACCGGTGAAAAGATGAAGCACTTGTTGAAGTTGTCACAAGAAATGACCGCCAATGCGCTTGAGATGGTGGGTGAGGTTACATCCATTGTGAGCTCTTTCTGGGAAGGGCTCGGGCTACCACACCGTTGTGGGGCGAGAACTGCGAACAGAGGAATCCAATGAAGAGGAGCCACCGTTGGAGCGAGAAACTACGAACAGAGGAATCCAATGAAGAGGATGAAGTGCCATCTTGGGTCAATGACAGACGAGGGCTACTCCAATCTACTGGGGCCAACATCAAGGCGAATGTGGTAGTGGCTAAAGATGGAAGTGGAAAGTACAAGACAATAAATGGAAGCCATTAAAGAGATCCCAAAGAAGAGCAATACAACTTTTATCATTTATATCAAGGAAGGAGTTTACGAAGAGCAAGTTCTGGTTGACAAAAAAATGACCTATGTCATGGTGATTGGAGATGGCCCGACTAAGACCAAGGTCACTGCTAGACACAATTTCGTTGATGGAACATCCACATTCCAAACTGCTACCTTTGGTAAGCTACCCTCTAGTTTATAATCATATTCATATGAATTCAACAAGTGAATTTAACATGATTTCACATTCTTAACAGCGGCGATCGGAACCAATTTCATTGCAAAAGACTTGTGGTTCGAGAAGAACTCAGCTGGGGCTGCAAAGCACCAAGCCGTTGCACTCTCCGAATTCAATCTGACATGTCGATCATCTACAACTGTCGAATGGACGGCTATCAAGATACTCTCTAACACTCATGCCCATCGTCAGTTCTATCGAGATTGCACCATCACTGGAACCATCGACTTCATTTTTGGAAATGCTGCTGCCGTGTTCCAAAACTGTAAGATCTTCGTGAGGAAAGCCAAATGGAGAATCAGAAATGCATCGTCACTGCCCAAGGTCTAGAGCCCCAAAAGAAAGAGCCCACTGCTATTATCCTCCAGAACTGCGTAATCTCTTCTGACCCCGACTACTTCCCTGTCCGCCATATCAACAAGGCCTATCTTGGTCGTCCATGGAAGGAATATTCAAGAACTATCATCATGCAATCCCAAATTGACGACTTGATCCAAACCTGAAGGGTGGCTTCCATGGATGGGCAATTTTGCTCTCAATACCCTATTTTTACACAGAGTTTGAAAATAGAGGCCCCGGTGCAGCAAAGAACAATCGAGTCAAGTGAGAGAGGAATTAAACCAAATCACAGCGAAAGATGCCCTTTAAGTTTACTCCACATTATTTATTCGTGGTAATCCTTGGATCAAGCGCACTGGAGTTCCATATAGTTCGGGCATGATGAGAGTGTAGAACAAAGGGAAGGAGAGAAGATTAGCTCCTAGAATTTAGGAGTTGTTTTCTTAATTATAAAATTGAGCATATGAATTTTGAATAAAAACATTTTTCCTTTCACATTTTATTTTTGTGTTGATCCGTTCTCTCTTCTTGATCCAAAGCTTTTTAGATAATATTGTTCCCAATTTTAGTGTTAATTTTAACCTCATTGCCCCCATTAATGGATTTTTTAGCCCTTAAATGGGGCACATCGATTCGGACCGATCCTTTGTTATTGTCTCTGTTTTGAGATATGTATCACAAGCACAAGGGGGCTAAAGCTCAGTTGGTGGTAGAGCACCCTCGTTGACAACTACGGGCGCCCAATGTTTTTCAAAAAGTACATCATGTAATAAAAAAGGTTGTTCTTATTGAAAAATCGATGTCTATACTCCATTACTTTAAATTCAAAACCCTCTTATCATGTAAATTATTTATTGTCAAGAATGAATATTATCTTATCCACTTTTGTTTGATGTTGTTTGATTGGTATGCTTATCAATAATATTAGATTTTATAATTTATCGACGTGATAGAGCCCATTTGTTGTTTCTTTGTGATGATAAATGACCCACTTAACTCAATGGTTAGAGTATTACTTTCATAGGGCAGGGGGTAGTGTACATTAGGGCGGGGTCTTGGTTCAAATCCAATAGTAGGCATTAAAACTTATTATAAAATACAACGGAGGCAAACGCTATCTAATAAGTTTTTCTACTACTCCGTTCTGTTTATTTTTCTATCTTTTCCATACTCACTCTCTTACCCTGAGCTTTCCTATTACCTCAAAAAAACTAAAATTTATTTTCGGAATCATCATCCATAGTTAGCAGGCGACATTTATCATAGTTAGAAGACTCCAGCTCTTGTGGATCAATGTCACAAACTATCTTTACATTGGATGGTTTTGGTGTGTTGAAGATCCATACTTTATTGACAAGCAACTTCTAGCTCTCTCCCTTTACAGAATTGGGGTCCTACAAGGGTTTTTGAAAGAGTGGTTTATCTAAAAAGGACTATTTATAAAGTTTTTGAAAAAGTTATTATAAAAAACGGTTCAAAAGACATTTATAAAAATGTTTTTTATTTTAAGTTGGGCCCACATTTGTTTGAATGACATGTACCAAGAAACCCAAATCAGAAAAAAGCCCAAACACTTTTATAGAAGGGGAACCCCAGTCCCGGCCCAACCAATTACACTCGAAGAAATCCCAAAAGTTTGTAAAAAAAGAACTAGAGTTATCCGCGGGCCAACTTTGAACTCAGCAAAAAGCCCCAAAAGCTTATAGAAGGCCGAGTTCCGACCCAACAATTACACTCGGAAAAGCCCAAAAAAGTTTGTAAAAGGCCAAGAGCCAAAGGTTTATAGAAGGGACAAGAGTCCCGGCCCAACAAATTTACACTCGTAAGAAGCCCAAAAGTCTATGGAAGGCCGAGAGTCCCCGGCACCAAACATTAAACTCGGAAAAGCCCAAATGTTTATAAAAGGCCGAGGAGCCGAAAGTTTATCCCCGGCCCAAAACAATTACACTCGAAGAAGCCCAAAGGTTAATAGAAGGACCGAGAGTTTCCGGCCCAAATATTACACTTAAAGAAAGCCCAAAAAGTTCGTAGAAGGACTAGAGTTCCGGTCCAAAAGCCCAAATAATTATAGAAGGATTAAGGTTCTTCTAGGCCCAAAAATTATAGATATTTTTTCTATAATTATGAAAATATGGTCTAAAATCTATCTGCATAAAAATTAATAATTATTAGTTAAAAATCATTTCATAAAAATTAATGTCAAATTAGTAACGGGGGATCCTATTCTATGAATTATTTAAACATTGAACATTTGAGGCATAATATTATAAGTATTTTTAGCATAACTTAAGAAAACAAAATCACACACCATTTTTTACGACTCAATTAATTTTTTATACATTAATTTCATCTGAGGTAATTAACTTCTACTAAATAACTAATAATTACTCAGAAGAAAATAACTTAGTTTTAATTATTTAGCCATACAACCACATGAAGATTTTTAAACACAAATTTTTTAACACAAAATTCGAAAAAAAAAATTAATTAAATTTCATCTTAATTTTAGAAATAATCAGTTTCCACCTGAAATTTAGGAAAAATCATAATTTTATTTAAGAAAAAAAAAGTAAAAATTACTGGTCCATAATATTCCAATAAAAACAATATTAAAACTTTAATTTGGGAATTCTGTTAAAATCTTTGCATATAAAAACAGTCCATTTTGTTGACAAAAGAAAACAAGCAGCAAGCAACTTCCTATTTTCAAATAGGCAAGTAAAACAAAAAAAAGAAATTAATTAAAGAAAAAAACCAGCTTGAAAATTTGCTAGCGAAGAAAGAATGGATATGATGGCGGTGGATGCAAGATCAATAAGGCTGCTGCCCTTGCATGGTTGGGTTGTTCTTCTCTGTTTCTAGTTGCCATGGTTAATGGTGTGAATGGCGCGGAAGAGCAGTCTGGGAACTCTAACCTATTAGACTCTCTGTGAACCCACTGGATTATCGCCAGACTTGCGAGGAAGCCTTGGTTAAGTCCAACACTGACCTCACAAGACCCACGTGAGCTAATCAAGGCTAGGCTTCAATTACGCCTAGTTGCAGCAGATTCCAAATCCGCCATTACAAATTCCAAAACCCTCAAAGGAAACTGCCCCCTGTGCATCCCATGGCCACGAAGGCAGCTTTGCCTATTGCAGCAGACACCATCATGGAGTTACGCCGTTGATGATCTTCGATATCCTTAGATAAAATCGCCTGAGCACTTTTGATTTCGTTGAAAATGGTATGATTACATTGAGGGATCTTAGGATTTGGTTGAGTGGTGCATTGAGTTATCAGTTAACTCTGTCTTAGGATGTTTTGACAAATGTTACTGGGATGCATACCGGTGACAAAGATGAAGCACGTGGTTTTGAAGGTTTTCACAAGAAATGACTGCCAATGCGCCTGAGATGGTGGCCGTGAAGTAAATCTGGTGTGAGCTCTTTATGCGGAAGGGTTGGGGTTGCCACCGTTATCGGGCGAGAGAAGAATCCGCGAACAAAGGAATTCCAATGAAGCGAAGGAAGATGCCATCGTGGGTCAATTGACAGACGAGGGCACTCCAAGCCACCGACGCCGAAGATCAAGGCGGAGGATGTGGTTGGTGGCTAAAGACTGGAAGAGAGAAAGGTGACAAGAAATAACGCCAAAGCCCTTCAAGATGTCCCGAAAAAAGAGCCCAATACAACCTTTGTCATTTATGTCAAAGGAAGGGTTTTATGAAGCAGCAAGTACATGGTCGACAAAAAAATGACTTATGTCTATGATGATTGGAGATGGACACCCCGACTAAGACTAAGATCATGCCGGCAAGAATTTTTCAAAGATGGAACACCAACACTTCCAAACTGCTTACCTTTTGTAAGTTACCATCTAGTTTATAATCATATTCATGCAAATTCAACGAACGAGTGAATTTAACATGATTTCAATATTCTTAACAGCGGCGATCGGAAGAACCAACTTCATCGGAAAAGAACTGTGGTTTGAGAACTCAGACTGGGGCTATAAAGCACATGTCCAAGCCTGTTGCACTCCGAGTTCAATCTGACAGGTCGATCTTATACAATTGTCGACCAGGACGGCTATCAAGATACTCTCTACACCCAACGCTCACCGTATGTTCTATCGATGACTGCACCATCCACTGGCACCATCGACTTCATTTTTCTGGCAACGCCGCCGTCGTGTTCCAAAACTGTAAGATCTTCGTGAGGAAGCTCAATGGATAATCAAAAATGCATTGTCACAGCCCAAGCCGAACCCCAAAAGAAAGAGCCCACTGGGCTATGTATCCTCCAAGACTGCGTCATCTCTTTCCCGACCCCGACTACTTCCCTGTCCGCCATATCAACAAGGCCTATCTTGTCGTCCATGGAAGGCATATTCAAGAACTATCATCATGGAATCTCAAATTGACTCGACTTGTTAGGGTGATCCAGCCATGAAGGGTGGGCTTCCATGGATGGGAAATTTTGCTCTCAAACACTCTATTTTACTCAGAGTTCCATATAATAGGGGACCTGGCGCCTGGTCCCCTAACCAAAACATCGAAGGTCAAGTGGAAAGGGGATTATTAAACAAATGACAGCCGAAACATGCCCTTGATTTTAATCCTGCGTTGCTTTATTAGTAGCTAATCCTTGGAGATCAAGCCCCACCGGAGTTCCATATACTTCCTGGCATGCGATGAAAGCCATAGTCTAAAAACTCTTAAAAACAAAAAGAGTGAAGCAGAAGGATTAGCCTTATGGGTTGTTTTCTCCATTTATAATGTAGCGAGGAAGAGCATATGAATTTTTTTTTTTTAAGACGAAAATAAAAAGATTTGTCCATCTAATTGCGCTAGCATTGTTTTTCAATAAAATTTTTATATGTCTGATTGTTAATTTTAAACCCTGCATGGAACTCATTATTGTTCAATTAATTTTCAAGTTGGCATTTTTTAAAACACGAATCTTACATTTTTCGTTTATTTAGCAAAAGAACGACTTCTTTTTAAAAGTTGTAAGCCCAAAAAATTTTGGAGAGGCACTCTTAGAGTCAGGCTCAAACTGAACTCTGAAAAGCCCCGCAAAAGTTCTATAAACAGGCCGAGAGTTCACGTCCACCACTTCCGAAGCCCAAAAAGAATTGCTTATCCTACTCCAGAGGAGTTCGGCCAAAACTGGTACTCGCGAATAAGCCCAACGAAACGTAGTTTATATAAGGCCGGAGAGTCCTGCCCCAAAATTACGAAGCCCCAAACGTTGTAGAGAAGGACTAAAATCCCGAGATGTCACGGCCAAACTTTAACTCGGACGAAAAGACCGGGCCCGAGAATAGTTTATGAGGAAGGACCTAGAGTAACACTCGGAAAAGCCCAAAAGTTTATAGGAGGGCCGAGAGGCACCGGCCCAAAAGAGGAAAAGGCCCAAAAGGTTATATGCCCAAAGCTCCTGGGACCCAAACATTGCTCGAAGCCCGAAAATTTATAGGAAGGCTGAGAAGTCCCGGCCCCCCAAGAGGTAAAGCCCTAAAAGTTTATCATGCCCCAAAAGCCCTGTCCCCCCAAACATCTGCCGGAGCACGGAAAATTTATAGAAGGCCGAGCGAGTCACGGCCCACGAAAAAAGACCAAAAAAGTTTATCGGCCCATTCCGCGAGCGCGAAGCCGAAGATTTATTTATAGAAGGCCGAGAGTCCAGGCCCACTGAGGAAAAAGCCCAAAAGTTTATCGTCCCAGGAGGTGCGAAGACCGGAAAATTATAAGACGGCCGAAAGTTCGGGATCACAAGAGGGTAAGGCCCCCAAAAGTTTATCGGCCCAGAGCCCTGGCCAAACATTTCGAAGCCCCAAATGTAATTAAGGCCGAGAGTTTCGGCCCCAAGGGGGGCAAAAGCCCCAAAAGTTTCTCGGCCCAGAGGGCAAAGCCGAAAATTTATAGAAGGCCCGAGAGTCCCGGCCCATGAGAAAAAGCCCAAAAGTTTATCGGGCCAGAGCGCGAAGCCGAAAATTTAATATAAAAGCCGAGAGTTCCGGCCCAAGAGGTAAAGCCCAAAAGTTTATCGGCCCAGAGCCCTGGCCCAAACATTTCGAAGCCCAAAATGTATAGGCCGAGAGTTTCGGCCCAAGGGGAAAAGCCCAAAAGTTTATCGGCCCAGAGCGCGAAGCCGAAAATTTATAAAAGGCCGAGAATCCCGGCCCATGAGGAAAAGCCCAAAACTTTATCGACCCAGAGGGCGAAGCCGGAAATTTATAGAAGGCCGAGAGTTCCGGCCCAAGAGGTAAAGCCCAAAAGTTTATCGGCCCAGAGGCCGGCGAAGCCGGAAATTTAGGAAAAGCCCAAAACTTTATGGACCCAGAGGGCGAAGCCGGAAATTTATAGAACGCCGAGAGTTCCGGCCCAAGAGGTAAAGCCCAAAAGTTTATCGGCCCAGAGCCCTGGCCCAAACATTTCGAAGCCCAAAATGTATAGGCCGAGAGTTTCGGCCCCAGGGGGGAAAAAGCCCAAAAGTTTATCGGCCGAAGCGGCGCGAAGCCGAAAATTTATAGAAGGCCGAGGAATTCCCGGTCCATTAGGAAAAAGACCAAATTGTTGTGGCACACAGCCAGGCCGAAGACGGGAAATTTTATAGAAGGCCGATACGCTTCAAGCCCTAAGAGCGGTAATGCACCCACAAGTTTATCGGCCCAGATCCCTGCCCCCCCCACAAACATTGCGAATAGCCCGCAAAATTTACTTGAAGGCCGAGGAGATTCCCAGTCAAGAGGAGGGAAAGCACCAATGTTTATCGGCCCAGAGCGCGCAAGCCGAAGGAAAAAATTTAACATAGGCCGAGACCTTCCTCCGCGCACAAGAGGTTAAAGTCCAAAAGTTAAGTTTTATTTGGCCAGAGCTCTGGCCCAAAGAACTTGCGAAGCCGAAAATTTATGGGCCGAAGAGCGAAGGACCAAAAAAGCGATTGCCCCAGATATACTGGCCCAACTATTGCGAAGCAGACACATTTCTAAAAGGCGGAACCGAGTCACACAGACCCATTAAATTGCACTCGTAAAGCCCCAAAAAGTTTTATAGAAGGCCGATAGTTACGGCCCATGGAATTACACTCCGGAAAAAGCCCAAAAGTTTATGCGAAGGTCCTACGAGAGTGCCATGTTAACAAACACACAGCAGAGCCGCAAAATCTTAGAAGCCGCTTCGAAATACTTTCCGGCATCAATTCCATCGGACTCTTTGCTTTGCGATGCGGAGCGCAGGAAAAAAATGACCAAAAGAACAAATTTGAATCTTGTGTCCAGTCCCAATTCGGCAGAGCCACAGGAAAACCCCAAGAACTGTATCGGGGCAATTGCATTAGATTTTTTCATCCTTCTCCTCATTTCCAGCGATATGTCAGGATAAATGTTCAGTACAAGGACGGAACGAAGTGTTCTTCGTCAATATTGCAATCCCTAGGACCCCATTTGAAGGTACCAGCACCAACATCGCAAAGGCGGGCCGTTTCCAATTTGCGCATCTCAAAATGGTAGTAAGTAAACACGGCCGGTGGTGGAGAGGCTGCTTTTCCACGTGCTGCCCTAGCCGCGGAGCAGTGACCTTCGGTTTGAATTGCGGAATTGGACCATCGGCCGCAGAAGCTCGAAAGTCTATCTGTTGCCAGATGTTGCTCCGGTGAGAGTTCAGTCCGGCGAAAGATGAGAACCACGATCTTCTGGCAATTTGCCCCCTGAAGGTCCAGGGTCCTAATTACTGTCTTTGGCGTCATTGAGTGGTTGAATTGGGAAAAGATTGGAGCGATATTCTGACTGTTGTTGTTTTAGATTTTTGTTTTTTGAGGGAGGGTGGTAGCTCGTTTGCCATTCTTCAAGGTTCGATTCAAGTGTGATAGTAGTAAGGTGAAATACATTAACTCATTAGTTTTGACGAGAGTTTGTGGAAGTTACTTTTAGTAAAAAAGGTTTTCATTGCTTATTGTATTCAAATTTAGCTTTTTAAACTAGAATCTGGCATCCTAATTGACATAAATTCTCATGGTTGAGTCGGAGCAAAAATTTAGATTAACACTGCGAGTCCTCGATCATTCAAGGCCTCTTTCTAAGGTGGAAAATTATAAAATAAATGCCAGTGCTATTATGA